>OX438808.1:4582923-5248034 GCA_949316475.1 Hypomecis punctinalis
AATCAACTAATTTTCTTTAAAGGTAGGTAGTAAAAAATACATAAAATATAATTTATTTTCAAACATTAGCTATCAATTATTTTTTTACAAAACTAGCCTTATTTTGTGTCATATAAAACATAAATATCACTAACTAAGCTTATTCTGGTGAAATCATTCATAATCTAAATCAATACAATTTTGGTACATCAGTTTCATGTGTTTTGTAAGCATAAATTATGTGTATCTGAAGCAACCAATGAACTTTTCGATGTATTTTTATCTAGATGCTTAGGATATTATTATAAATACATTTTAGGTTGCTTTATTGGCAATTTGGAACCTCTTGTTTGATATCATCGTGTTACTTTGCTTTTAAAGGAAAATATGACCTTCTAATGAAGATACAATTTCCTCTAGTAATATGGACCTAATATTATTATTTTGGAGTTATCCAGACATTTTAATCAATTATTTTCATAATAGTAAAGACAAGCAACACAATCCAGTTTAAAGTTGACAATATCTAGAAAAAACCGGACAAGTGCGAGTCAGGCTCGCACGTCGAGGGTTCCGTACAAATATATTGTTAAAATAATTAAAAACCTGTTTAGCATGTGCTAATGAAGTTATTTCATATGATACCTTACATGATGCTTTACTCACTTTGAATTTTGAACCCATATTTTATGAATTTGGAGGCCCTATTTTTATGTGATTTTAATAAAAATGTACAGTTTTCAGATTTATTCCTATATGTTTACTCTGAAACAATGATCTTCGCCAAATTTCATAGTTCTATGTCAATGGGAAGTACCCTGTAGGTTTTGGTTTTTGTGAGCGTTGAAATATGCGTTTTTTTACGACATAAACGGCTCTAACTTTTTTATACGGTAACTGAGAACCTTTTCTTTTACACAACTGCAAGAATTCATAGGTTTACGTATATAGTTTAAATTTCAACTCGATATCTTTATGCGTTCCCGAGATAAAGAGTCTTGACATACACACTGACGGACAGACGGACAGACGGACAACAAAGTGATCCTATAAGGGTTCCGGTTTTTCCTTTTGAGGTACGGAAACCCTAAAAATTACAAAATTGTAACTGTTTTTTCTAGAATGTTTGATGCTTAATGCTGAATGGCATGTATGTAACTACTAAGCGTACTTAGAGTGTACTTAGCCAAATTAGGTTCGAAAAACTCTGTACGAAATCGAATGACCTACTTTTGGCTGACATCATTCCATCTAACCCTACGTTAAAACTAGTTTTAACGAAATTAAGCCTAATGTATTTTTAATGTTCCTAATTAAACTTTTTATTTAAACTTAAATCTGAACATTTTTCGCTAAATTAATTACTATTGTGACAGAAATACATTATTTTCATTTTGGTTATCATAGATAGTACTCGTAAAATATAGCTGTAAGATATCTTAATTAAAATCTTCTGGCTCGTGTTTGCGTTCAGAATCCAGTCTACACAATATTAACCGAGATTATCAGAGGAATTCAGAAATCGAAACAGCTAGAAGAAAATAAAATATATTAATAGCTAGTTATCCAATTATAAAGGTCATAACAAACATAATGTTTAATAACCCGTGCCGGGTACAAGGTGACAAAAAGTCCTTCCGCGTACATCGTGGGGTATACGTTGCCTCACGCTAAATATCTACCTAGCAAGGTTTTATAAAATAATAATTTAATATAAGCCGGGCCGATTAAACCGGTCTAGTGGTAGTGACACCCGACTTACAATCGTGGTTTCAAATCCCGGTTCCGCACCAATGACTGGTTTGGAATGTATGTAAGGAAATACACGTCTTTTCGGTGAAGGAAATCATCGCGACGTAAACTTGTATACATCTTTTGAAGAAATTTGACGGGGTATGTGAATCCCCCGCACTGGGCTAGCGTGGTGGATATGACCCAATCACCCTTCGTGGGTAAGCCTACGTCCTGCAGAGGACTATTAAAAAGGCTGATCTAGTACATTTTACTAATATTATGTACATTATTCTATCATTCTAATTGATTAGTACTTTTATTAAGTACCTATAGATTTATGCAATGAAAATCATGAATCCATACTAATATTAAAAACCGGACAAGTACGAGTCAGGCTCGCACATCGAGGGTTCCGTACAAACACGTTGTTAAAATAATTAAAAACCTGTTTTAGCATGTGCTAATGAAGTTCTTTTATATGATACCTTACATGATACGATTTACTCACTTTGAATTTTGAACCCATATTTTATGAATTTTGAGGCCCTATTTTTTGTGATTTAAATAAAAATGTTCAGTTTTCAGATTTATTTCTATACGTGTAGATACTCTAAGACAATGCTTCTCGCCAAATTTCATAGTTCTACGTCAACGGGAAGTACCCTGTAGGTTTTGATTTTTATGAGTGCGAAATATGCGGTTTTTTACGACATAAACGGCTCTAACTTTTTTTAAACGATAACTGAAAAGTTTTTCTTTTACACAACTGCAAGAAGTCATAAATATACGTATACAGTTTAAATTTAAACTCGATATTTTTACGCGTTCTCGAGATAAAGAGTCTTAACATACACACAGACGGACAGACGGACAACAAAGTGATCCTGTAAGGGTTCCGTTTATTTTCTTTCGAGGTACGGAACCCTAAAAATCAGAAAGTGACTAATCGAACAACGGGTCGACTTGAATTTTGGCATAGAAAGGTATAGTTAAAATATCGGAAAGCGACTCAGACTACCTTTTACTAATCAATGTAAGTTCAAATTAGTTGAATATTGATATTTATCCCAAAATTGAGCCTCACTTACCTAACGTTATTTGATATGGAATCAAAAAGCTACATAACAGAAACAAAAATCTACAAACTTCTGAAAAAAGTGTACTAAAATCTCAAAGAAATCTCTGAAATGCTCCTAAAAACCTTGGCAAACTTAAAACAGTCGCTACCATGGCCATAATGTAAGCAGTTTAGTTGTTTCCAACCCGACAGTATAATAAGGTCGGCACGGCACGGTCATTTCGGTACACTCTGCCATGCCATCTATACTATTATTATGTAGAGATGCGTCTATGTTTCTCGCTTAGCGTAGCCAAAACTCCTCATATTTAAACGTATACGAGTGGTTATCAAGACTAATCGTATTTTTTATGAACCGTCGTAGGGACTTAGACACGTTATACGGCGTTCTGCATCAGTTATCTGTAGAATGCCGTAGAACGTAGACTAATGATTACTTATAAACATTTTATTATGGACCGCCGTAGGGACGTAGACACGACCTACGGGGTTCTAAAGAATTAGTTATAATATGTAGAATCTCGTAGAACTTGCGTAGAACGTAGACTGAAGGTCTCTCGTAGACGTTTGATTCACCTATGTGGAGTGTTTTTCTCTAGGTAACTGATATAGTTATTCTAAGATATCACTGTTCTCATATTGACTTATGATCAATCTTTACTATGAGACAACCTTGAAATTACAAAATGAATCAGGTGCCGTTTCAATTTTCTCGCAAATCAATGTATATTCTCCCAAGTCAAGATTTCAAATTTTTTATTTCACATATATCAGGGTTAGTCTTCCTAGAATACTTCCATTGTATGAGTTAAACTCTTTCTAGACAGACCACATGAAAGCCGATTGCTTTTTTAATTATTTTTTTTGAGTTTACATAAAGATATCATATTAGAACGTCTACGCAAGAAACATACTAGTCAGAGAGTAACTTATGATACTAGTAAAGCGACGATACCTACCATGTTAACAAATATATTATTTTCATGCTGAAAATGCTATCCGTGGTGGTCGAGAGGTAGTGACACCCGCCTTACAATCGTGAGGTCGTGGGTTCGAATCCCCGGTCCCGTACCAATGAGTTCTTTGGAATTTATGTACGGAATTTTCACACCACTGGCTTTTCGGTGAAGGAAAACATCGGGAGGCAACCTGCATACGTCCGTAGAAGAAATTCGATCGTGTATGTGAATCCACCAACCCGCACTGGGCCATCGTGGTGGATTTGGCCCAATCACCCTTAGTGAGTAGGCCTACGCCCTGCAGTGGGCTATTAAAAAGGCTGGTACAGTATTCTGAAAAACAATCCGTTCTTGTAGCCTCTACGCGTAAGATAAAAATACGCTCTATCTCTAGGTTTGTAAGCACGGGAGTCAGTACCGTGCCACTTGCCCAGACTTCCTAGTGCAGATGTTTATGCAACTGTACTTTTGGATGAATAATTCCAACAAAAGCCGGTTTATGTTAATAATTTGGATCGGAGCAAGCCTGCGGGAGACGTCGTGTTTGACAGAGACATAGAGTGGTAGAAGTGGCTTGGCGTAATATCTAAAGGCAAATACAGGTTTTTTTGATACTAGAAAATTATATTATTGGAGTACATTGTAGGTTTTATTAGGTAGTAATTTTGAACCGAGCAAGTATAAGGTTTAAAAATCTATGTTAGTGGCAAACGTAAAAGTCGTTTTCTAAGGATTGAATTGAGCTTATTTCAAAAGTGTGTCTATCTTACCACGAACGAGAACGTAGAATAAAAATTTTTGACAAGAGTAAAAGTTAAATTGTTAAACCGATCTAGTAATTCTCTAATTTGATCGTAAAATAATCAGAAAAAATGGCAATTGTCCATTATACTTTTTCAACCTTAAAAATGGTCGTGAAGGAAAAATATATTGGTACCAAGTATCATATATACCTACATGAATGTAACTTTCAGCCTATTCAGATAGAGTTGATAGTTTTTAATACTTTGTATGAAGATTTGAGCTGTTTATGAATTATGAATCTTCCGTTTCATGCCTGGCTTTTATGGATACTTTTATGTGGTTTTGACGACAAAAGTTGGTGTCATAAAACTCGGACATGCTGTGTAAAAATACTTATTATAATATATATATTTTTCTGTACTTTGGTTTACAGGACTGTTATCTAGAAAATACTGATTACTAACTGGTCATAGAAAAGAACTATAAAGAGAAATTTTTCATGGTTTGTTTTTATTCACATCATAATCTTTTATATGAGCTAAATTTTGAGTAAGCAATTTGCTTGCTATTTACACAGGTCCGCACTGAATCATATCATATTAAATACACATATAATAAATAAATATTGGGGGACATCTCACACACGGTCTCTGACCCCAAACTAAGCAAAGCTTGTGAAATGGCTTCCAGAGACTGATATACTACATATACATATTTTTAAATACATACTTATATAGATAGTACCTAAATAACACCCAGACACAGAGCAAACACCTATGTTCATCACAAAATATGCTTGCCCTGGTGGGGATCGAACTCACGCCTCTTTGATCCAGAAGTCAGGGTCACTAACCACTGAGCCACCGAGGCAGTCAACCTACCATAATCATACACCACCGCGAATTCGGTGAAAAAAACGCTCTTACTTTTTTGCTGCAACGGAACAACGAACAAACTTTATTTTTAGCATGGATATGAAAGGTTGGATAGTGACATAAGCTTCTTTTAATTGGGTAGAAATAAAAAGATATAACATAAACAAAATACCATGCGGGTTTTTACGCTCGGGATTCTTTAGTAGTATCCTGAACGTAGCGAGGGATTTTTAGTAGAATTCTGAACGTAGCGAGGGATTCAAAGTACGTCGCCCGAATCAAAAATATATTTTGCGCCCGAGTGGTACACTCTACTTTTCATCACCTCTGTGAGAAAATAAAAAGCGCCTTATATTTTATTATAATATTATTATTTGATAAAAGTAAAAACTAAATTAAATGGTATCTAATAATAAAACAAATGAAAATTTATATTCACAATCTTTTCATTTTTTTTTTTTTTCATTCTTAAAATTACAAATATTTCCAAAATCAAAATGTGTGCAGCAAAGATAATTCCGGCGAACTTAAAAAGTTCTTTATAGAAAACACTACCTTTGGGCGCATTTAAAGGCGAACCAAGTAGTTCTTTTCGAATAGATGTGATGAATATGTTCAGCCTCTGTTCCTTTACCTATAAAGAGTAAAGTTAATTTCAATTCCCGTCCGCCGTCCATCCAGGGGTGTCACGAATTAGGCCGCACAGTCGCTGTGACAAGACAGGACGTGACGTCACCGCAAACCGCGGCCGTGTGCAAGGAGCCTGACGCACCGCAACTTATGCAGATTAGAGAGGCCTATGTGAATATTTTGAGTAAAGAAATATAGGAGTTAATATATCTGTATAAACAAGAATAATACTCAAATGTCACATTGGTCTGATCATCATGAAAAATATCGTTTTATGATAAAAATTAGAAATTATATTATCATTACCATTATAAAGTCTCGGCTAAATATAAATCTACATACTAACACATCAAATCAAAAACCAAATATTTAATAATTATGATATACCTCAAAAATAAGTTAAACATTATACGAGTATTTATCTTTATTCTCACAGCAAATGTACATGAAAAAAACTTAAAAATAAAACTAATAGTCTGATAGAATAAAGGCTCTATCGCTTGCAAACTGCGTTACAAAATATTATGATAAATTAGTATCACCAAATTGGCCGTGAGTACCTAAATATATATCGACGGCCGGATAAGCTCCGCCTGTAGATTCCCGATATGACCATGACCCGTTTGAAAGCATAAAATATCACACAGAGACTTCGAGCAAATATCTACAGAAACACTGTCCCCAAGTGAAAGTAGTAAAAAAATGTCCGAGCGCCGTCATAGATACCGATTTAGATATTTACATTAAATAATTCACAATGACCCCTTTTCTCGAATCTCAACGTTATGTAGTGTAAAGGTCCATCTGTACATACTCGTAGCTGTCCACATGTAGCTACTTATATTTATTTTTCATGTAACAAACTATGTCTCCCACTAGGTAGGTACATTTAATTGTTAAAATTTAATATTTTGAGCAACTCAACTAGAGTTATAGAAAATAGCTCCACAGGTGCTAAAATAATGTAGGTAATAGATGTAAGATATAATATATTTTACCTTTAATGATGTACTACCACAATGAGAAGAAAATTCACACGCTTTGGTAATAATGGGACGGCCCTGGAAGTCGGATGAACAGGAGGCGAGTCACAGAGAACGAGAAACGGTGGAACCTTCCTTTCCTACGCCGAATCCAGGCTGGAATAGATTAAATTAGGAATAAGTTTCTTAATTTTAGTATCTTAAGAAAATCGGGAAGAGATATTAGGATGTCAGGAAGCTTATGTACGTTTTGAAGGAACTTGCACAATATGTATGGTATTTTAAAGTCTAATTAGTTTGCTGGCTGAGAATTACTAGCGTTTATTAGCAAGAAATCAGCATTTGGTGGACTTAGTTATGTACAGTACAAGTCCAGTAATCTTTATTGAGTAGAACTGTAAAGAGTAGTAACTTGCCTTGCTATTTTGTTATAAAGATGACAATACCTAATATAATTTTAACCAATTTTAAGGAGTTTTGCCGCTGTCGCCAGGTTAGAAGCTGTCCTGCAAGCTCTGGGATCTCTTATATGGAGCTGAAGACTTTTCAGAGACTGGGAGAATGTCGAAGACTGGGAAGAGTATCCTGAAACGAACATCGAAAAATTAGATTGGAATGTTTAGTTTACATACGCAAAGGGTCGTAGTCCAATTGCAATACTTTACTTACCATTCAACTTTAAATACTGCATATTCGTTTAGCAGTAATCTTCTATTAATATTTATAAGTATTTCGAGCTATTTTATCCGATTCTTTTACTAGGTTTTAATATTTACACTTCACAATAACAATCATCGCAAAGCCGGGCCAAAAATCACTATTGCCAGCGCGTGATTTTAAAAAAAGAAACAGTAGTGGTGTAATATTATTGTACGGTAATATTTGTTCAAGGAGAAAAGCGTTAAAACAATGGCATAAGATTGATATGTGTTGTCATCGGATTAGATGACTATTATTCTAGCTGCATTGTGTAAAGAAAATAGTTTAAATTGTATTTGTAGAAATAACAGGGAATCTGTAAAAGTAACGGAATATTTTAATTTTATGGGTGGTAACATTGTAATAAACTACCAGTGACGTCACTGACATAAAGCGAATATGCTCCATAATGCAAGAATTGCAAATATTTGCTTTATTAGCGTTAAGATCCAAATTGTGGGTATGCTGGTTTTCAACGTTAGTTGCCTTATGCGTTCTTTTGCGGGTATTGCATTTTATTGCGTTGTTGGGCTTTTGTTCCGAATGTGTGTTTTTAGCTTTAATGGCATTATGTGCTCTGTGGTGATTATTTGCAATATTGGCCTTTTTAGCAGGAACCGTGTTATTGCATATTGTTGTGTTAGTGCACCGATTGCAGTTAAAGCAATCGTATAAAAACTAGTTTAGTATAAAAGGGCGCGGGGGACCAGCTCCGGGGTTGTTAACGTCGGGATTTCGAGGAGGCCGTACCTCTGGTGGATATAATACAGTTTAATTCGGAGGCCATTTCTCTGATGGATTATCGGGAGTTTTATTTCGCGTTGCCAAATCTTTGTTGTAATTATCGGAAAAGTGAAAATTAGTGACATCGGCTTTGTGATAGTGTAATTCAGTGCGGATCGTTTTATATAAGTGAAATTATAATGAAATGTAGTGCAAATTGAAGGAGAAACTTGCGGATTGATTTTGTTCGATTTGCATAAACGTTTGGTAAGCCAGATTGGCACAGCTAAGTGCAACCTGAAGACGGTTCGATGCAGCGCTGGACTTCGAAGCTAAGGAACGGACATATTTCCAGCGTGCCGCTGAACTACTTTGGAAGGGAAAGCTAGCCGACTACGAGGACGAGAGCCATAGGATGGAACATTCTCATTTGGTGAGGCAATTCCGATTTATTTGTGGGAGATTGATTTGTAAAAGTACATATACGACTTTTAAACATTTACAAAATACCTACATTATTTATTTTGAGTCTGGCGTGTACCCTTAGTTGGACCTTAAAAATACTTGATTTATTTCAAAGAATCTTTTGATTGGATACCCTCAATCTCTTACGCACAATCTTACTTTTTATTTGTATTGTTGATTTGTTATTTGTGTGATTGCTTGTTCTTACTGTGCCCATTTGCAGGGTTGGACTTTCTTATATGAAATTTATTGTGTTTTTCTATACCTAAACGGATTATATTAAGCGCCTTATTTTTAATATTGCGGTGTCTCATATTCATTTGATTACTGCGCTGCGATAATAGCGTATACCAAAGTTCAACGGAACCTTATGATTCTTAGAGTGGGAGACTCTAAATTGTACTATCGTTTATATTTAACCAAGTTTTGGATATTCTTTGATGTAATTCCTTTAATGTTAAGACGGTTATACCAGAGACGTAGGTTCTCTTAGCTAGCTGTGAAAAGATAGGTAGGGTAATAGCCTAGGTAGGTAGGTAACTTCCATAGGGTCTAGGGGATTCTCTTGGTTCCATTCTTTGGGACTTAGGGAAACCCCATAGTAAACTTTTAGATCGGACCCCTCATATATCACCATATGAGGTTAATTTTGTGGGAATGGAGGAACCTGGATTCCTCCATTAGGGGCTTCGGACACCGTAACCGAAGATTGGGACAATTTGCAAAAAAGACAGTCTTGTCCCCTTTTTGTGAAGACATTATTATGACAGACAGACAGCATTGACAAAAGTAGTATAGCCCTTCTGGCTGTTCTCATAACAACAATACGGAGGACTTTCGCTCACGTCAGGTAGACGAGGAAGACTGTTTGGCGCGGTGGAGGTGCGCCTTACCTATGCCGTGATATTTGTTGTTATGCTAATATAATATGATATCTATATTATATAAAGCTAAATTACCACTGACTGACTGACTGACTGACTGACTGACTGACTGACTGACTGACTGACATAGAGAAATGTTTGGGCAAACTGGGAAGTTTGGGGGAAAAAGTGAATATAGGGTCATATAGGGGGTGTTCCAAAACCTCTGGGAAAAATCCGAAATTGGACAAAAGTCGTACCCTGATGGTGAGATGCCCTCGTATCTCGAAAACGATAAACATATTTACTAAAGCAGTTGAAGTAAAAATTGATAAAACCCTGGGACCTTTTTGGAGAATTGAAAAAAAAGATGGCCGCCGAACAAAAAAACATGGCCGCCATACAAAATTGAAACGTCAATAGCTCGGAAACGGTAAAACTTTAATAACAAGTGTTTGACCAAATGTCATAGGGAATCGAGAGATCTACCTGGTGGGGTCGATGAAAATTCAAGATGGCGGATTCAAGATGGCCGCCATTTTTCAAAATGGTCCGAGGGGGCTGATTTTTTGCATCCGGGGGTTTTTGGGGTCCCTGATTTCATTGGCGAAAAAAAATTTTGGAAAAGTTTTTTTTTAAAGATGGCCGCCATACATTGGTACTTTTTTCGTATAAAAAAAGGAATAATGACCACGCAGGCCTCTTCAATGACAATAATAGTTCGTACAGAGATGGAAGAATGGCCACGCGGGCCGCTTGCGGCCCGCGCACCGCCCGAAATACTAGTTTTTCCATATAAACTTATAATTCCCAAGGATTCTATCAATTTTATTAATCCTGAGGAAAGTGATTTCATAACTGTCTCTTGATCCATTTGAAGCAATGTTTATTCATCATCTCAATATTTGTACTCTATCCATTAGGAATTTGTATTATGTTCTCTTGATAGCTCTAAGGAAATTGTGTTGAACGGGAAATCTTGACTCTTTAGGTTTACGGTCCCCAAGTAGTCAATATGAGTATGAGTTTTATTATGCGTTAGAAATATCTTAGCTGTAGGTCATTTTGTAGTGAGTATTAGAATATTAGGATGTTTAAATATCGGTTAGGTAGTTTCCAAAATCACCATAATCTGGGTTTTGCGGATCACAACGTTGGGTTCACACTAGACGATCATTGGCCAAATTTAGTTAATAATTAGTTAATAAATAGTTTTAGGTTTAAATTTAAGTAAGAATAATTTTAGCATGGCAGGTAGGTCGTGGTTAGACGGTAACATTATTTAAATATTAAAAATTTTATTTTTGGGGATACATGCATAGACACATATATCTATGGATATATTTTTATATGGGGGGGATTTTTACAGTAGGTGACATATTAGTGGTTGTAATCGAGCACTTTGGCATAGTGTGGCATTGTATTCGACTTGCAATCGCCTTATGACAAATTAAAAAGCCTGCCCACTTCGTAGCTTGGGCAGAGTTTTGGCTCGGACACCTTTTTTGGACGATTGTGATTCTAGAGATATTTGCTCGAAGCACAGTGACTATTTTTTCATTTACTGTACTGTACCAGCTTTTTTTAATAGTCCACTGCAGGACGTAGGCCTACCCATGAAAGGTGGTTGGGCCATATCCACCACGCTGGTCCAGTGCGGGTTGGTGGATTCACATTACGCCATCGAATTTCTTCTACGGACGGTGAAGGAAAACCAGTGGTGTTAAATTCCGTAAATAAATTCCAAAGAACTCATTGGTACGGGACCGAGATTTTTTCATTTGCTCTCACAAAATTAAACCGCAATGTTTTTAAAAAAATATTAAAATACTCAATAACCTAAATTATTTTAAAGATTCTCCTATACTATGGACCCACTTGTCATCTCACAATTAACCTCCTAATAGAAAAAATGTTATTCCTTTGTCCTCCATTTCCTCACTAAATACTTTCGCTGAGTTTGCTCCCCTCGATACCGACAAAGATAAATGGCAAGGTTCTGCATCGAGGTCATAGATGTAAAAAACATGAGGATAATAAAGTAAAAATTTCTTATTGGCCGTGCTGCAAGTCCTGAAGAATTATTATGACATTATCTACACGTAAATGAAAACTACAGTGGATTCAAATATTTTAGGACAACACTCCTGGCCGAAAGTTGACGAAATGTATGGAGTCACACGAAAACGATTTAAGTTATAGTCTGCTATAAAAACAAACCTACTAAGCCCTCTAGTGTCAAAGTTTATAAGCCGTGTGAATACCATGCGACACCTGCTAATTTTTTCTTCTTTGTGTTTTCTAGTGTAAGAGAGGAAGCTTCTACTAGACCTTTCCACACTACGCTACTGACACTTTAAGATCACATGCACATCCAAGTTTATTTAAAAATGGTGTGGCTGGCTTCAACAAAAATTCTTCACTCCTTGTTTTTTTTTCTGCTCCCAAATATTTCAACATTGAATAATTGAGATCTAAAAATTAGGCCACTATTATAGTAGTATTCTCTTAAAATAACACATGGTTTTAAAGTAAAAATAAACTGAGTTATAATTCCCGGGTATGCCCGATCTGCTTTTTTTCCTACATCCTTGATCGCGATAGTGTAATAAACTTCTACTCATGATGCTGCGTAACTTTCAGCTCTTTCTCGGAGCTCAGGTGGAATTTCATGAAATTCTCTTTTAGATTTTTTATGCTGCGACAGTATTTTTTTCGAGCAACTGTACCGTACTGTGCCAACCTTTTATTAGTTCACTGCAGGATGTAAGCCTACCCACGAAAGGTGATTGGGCCATATCCACCATGCTGGCCCAATGCGTTTTGGTGGACTCATATACGTTATCAAATTTCTTCTACGGACGTATGCAGGTTGCCTCACGATGTTTTCCTTCACCGTGTGAAATAAGTCAGTGGTGTTGAATCCCGTCTCATAGAACTCATTGGTACAGGACCGGGATTTGAACTCACGACCGCACAATTGTAAGGCGAGCATCATTACCACTAGATTACTACGGCTCTTCGAGCGAAATGTATTTAAGTTGTTTAATATTGTTTATAGTTAAAACATTTTCCTATTATTGAAAAATCAGTTTTAAAGTATCATTGTATATGTATCGCTATACTAAAGGGTTAAACACGTTTATTTAACACGTTGGAAGACGTTAGCATCCGGGAATCAGAATTTCTTGTCCGGGTGCTGAAACATCTTTGTATATTTCATGTATTTTGGTGTCAATAAAGATTATAGCTGCGCTTACCCGGGCATGCTCTCCATTCGAGAACTATTTTTCACCATTTTTTACTAGATTAACAATATTACGTAGCTACAATAAAAAACAGCACGTATGACTGATGGTTGTTGGGGTCAAAAATTCTCGAGTGGAGACCACCGGCAAACGCAGCGAAGGACGTCCACCTACGAGGTGGACAGATGATATATTTAAAATAGAGGGATCGCGCTGGATGCAAGCCGCTTCCAAATTGGTCTGGTCTTATTGGAGATCGATAGGGTAGGCCTTTGTCCAGCAGTGGCGTACGTCATATGGCTGATTGATGGATGGATGTACAGTAATATTACTAGGGTGAAATCGTAAATGGATAAACTAGTTAAGTCATTTTTATTAAAAAACAACTTAACAAATAATATGTCATTGTGTGGTTTCTGTTTCACCTTCTAAGAACTACAACTAATTTTCTGTGGTTAATTCAAATGAAATTACTTGAGCTCTTCATATATTGCTAGCGAGATGACTAGATTCATATGGTTTAATACAACAAAGGCAATGAAATGCGAAATTCCGAGTAAGTACGAGTATATAATATTCAAGACACTACTTTTTGTAAGTATACAGATTATCCTCTAATAGACTCTCCATGATAGTGTTATTGACATGTTAAGTCAGAAATGGAAGGAGTCAGTAAAAAAATTGGTAATTTGATTATTTTCTATACTCCATATATTCCCAATTTTTTTTTTTCAACTGCAATGAGCCCAACCATTTTTTTTTGGAGGAAGATAATTTTATAATGCATTGATTTTTTGGTAATCGGCATTTAATTCCAAGTAAAGAATTACAAATAATGTTATTAATCCATATAAATATTATTATATGAAAGTAATAATATAAATATATAATAATATTCAGCGATATATCAATTAACAATTCAGTGCAGTTGTTTCTAATATTTTATTCTCAAAAATACTTTGTAATATTGAATCATTTTGCATTTGAGCATAAATTCGCCTGATGGTAAGTGACTTTGATGACTTTTTTGGAGACGAAGATGAACCACGCAGTTAGAAGATATAATTTTCCCCCAACTTACTAGTTTCAATCACAATATCAGCCAGTTTTTGGGTGGGTGACATTGGGTGGCATTTTCTACTGAGCGCTACCGAGGCTCGGACGACACGTTAAATTGTAGGTCCCGGTTGTTCTAAACAATTATTATATCAAAAGCCTTCAGGTGGCTTAAAAACTCCGACACTAGGGCTAGCAACCTCGCTACGGATGAGTGCGGAAGCGTGCCCGTCTGCGCATAGACCCGGCACATATTGCAATGGCGGAATCACCCCAGGATTTAGTGGGTATGCCACTAAGAAGCCGTGGAGACTACCACATAACCACCAGCCTCCCCAGGTCAGGTGGTATCTATAAAAGATTTTCCTGGGTCAAAAATAGGACTAGCAACTTAACACAGCCTACACGAATTTAGTTAGTCACAAAACCTTAGTATGCCTTTTCTACGCATGTTAATCTGTGCGTACCTAAGTAACACTACAATTACCCTCAAAACTCTTCCAGTCTGGCAACTCCTTAAACAAACTCGCAAGGACACGACTAATTACGCTTCATACAAAACTTTCAGCCACAATTACGTACAATGTATAAATTACTCGCAGATGTGTGTAAAAAGCTTGGCAAGTGGGTAAGGAACTGGAACACTTAAAGGTTCCGTATTTATTATCCCACAAAAAATACTTTCATGTAAATTGTTGTTGAGACGAGACTAGAGTTCGCACTATGAAAAAGTTATCAGATCGCATGTAGAGCCAAGCTTCTGACTCTACAGGACTTAACTCTACAAGCCCTTATTTCACAAACTTTACACCTTAGTCAATATAAGCGGCTTGGCAGTTTCACTTCTTTTACAGGGGTATAAGGTTAAAAAACATTACTTCTCTGTTTAACAAACACCTAATTATTGTATTTATTATAATAATAGTTTTTAGTAATATTATTTCATTAGATGCGTAAATAGTTTTTTCAACACACTTGCTCATATAGTGGCTCTAATTTCACCGCAATTAGGCACACAATGACACCTGTAATCAAAATGTGACTTTTTTATTGCTATAGTCACACTGGTATAACAAAGCGGTGTAACCACGAGTCTGGACCCCTAATTATTCACCAGTGAGTATAGTTCTTGAATACAAAAAAGTTTCGATACAAAAAAGATCGTGTTCAATAGTAGGTACAAATAAATTATTGTACCTATTGCTTGCTCATTTCATGCAACTTGGTATTTAAATAGATAACTTCAACTTGTACTTGTTTAATAAATAAAACTTTCACTTAAATATTACTTTTTATTTCTCTTTAATCAATTAAAAAAACTTGATATTCCCCATTTTGTACGTGGCTAAAATGATATCCGCGAAAAGCCAAAAAAAGAATCCCTAATCTTTTAGTCTATAGCCGATTGCCATGAGTCCTCGGCTCTCTTAAGACCCTCGCCTCTCGGCTCTCGGGTCTCAATGGCGCCTCAGCGGTAATCACCAACATTACACACTCGTACCATAACGTACTATTAAGTTATAATTATATTTTTAATCAATTGTAATTGGAGAATATATCACATTATTTTATTTAAATAATATATCCTTACCAATATTATAAGCCCGAAAGTGTGTTTGTTAAATGTTTTTGTTTGTTCCTCTTTCACGCAGCAACTAATCAACGGATTGACTTTATTTTTGGCGTGGACATAGTTGACGGAAAGTGACATACTTTTTTATCCTGGCTGGCTACTTTTTATCCCAGAAAAATAAAATTTTCCCATGGAATAGCACAAAAACTACAATACCGCACGGGCGAATCCGCGGTCAAAAGCTAGTTTTCTATAAGGGGCTGGGATTTACGTGGCATATTTTGAGCCAAATTATATAGCGTCAATAAACATGCGCCTTTAATCGATAAGAAAAATAATAATAATATTTTAAATATTATTAAATAATATTTTAAATAATATTTTAAATAATATTTTCTATGTAGTAGTAGTGTAGTATTGTCATTAAAAAAATAAGAAAAATAATACCATTGAATGGGGCTCACCAATAAGGTTTTATTTTATACTTTGATCACGGAACTCTTTAATAGCTTAGGTGGTTGGTAAATTGCCTAAAGCTAGGCATGTAGTTCTCAGGCTTTTGTTTCAACCTAGGTAATTGAGATAGTTGCCTTGTAGAGCTCTTTTTTGGAGCAATTAGGTTAGTTTTAGTTCGTCTCTTAGGAATTACTAATTTAGGACATTAATATAGTTGTGGTAGAGCAATTTTTCTTTTGCTATAGGCCTTATATAAGCTCCAAGCAGCCCGACAATCTATATTTATCTATCTATCCAAATATAGGGAGAGGCTTATGTCCACCGGTGGACGTCAAATAGCTGAAACAACGATGATACTCGATTACTCCGTCAATAGTAGCGCGCGTAGCGTAGTTTGACTAGGTTTTTGTCAGCGATCACCGAAATTAAGCAACGTTCCGCACGGTCAGTATTTGGATCGGTGACCGCGGGTGGTATTTTCCAAGTAAACGCTACCATGGCTTGGTTGACTTGTTAAATTGTAGGTCCCGGTTATTTTAACCGACATTCAGGCGGCCTAAAAACTCTGACACCAGGGCTAGCCACCCGGCCTATACGATCTTATAGAGTTACTCCCCCAATTATTAACCGATTTTGATGTTTTTTTCTACGAATATATACGTTTAACTTCGGCTTTTTTTGCTGTAGAGAGAATATAGATGTACTGTACTGTACTGTATCAGCCTTATAATCGTCCACTGCAGGACGTAGGCCTACCCACGAAGGGTGATTGGGCCATATCCAACACGCTGGCCCAGTGCGGGTTGATGGATTCACATATGCCATTGAAATTCATCTCCGGACATATGCAGGTTGCCTCACGATGTTTTCCTTCACCGATGTTCACTTTAGATGTGGTCCCATTTAAATATTATCTCTTTTTTTTAATTCAACAATGATGTGATTATTACTACTACTAAATTACTACGTTGATAACACATTGATCGACACGAACTGTTAGAATTCTGTACACGGTTAAAGTCGGTTATGTAATTTTTTCAAAAATAATTACTAGGCCTCCGAAATCATCAAGACTTTAGATACTGACTGCTTACTGCTCGATAAAGGGGTCTGAGCTTTTTTACAACTCGTAAACGTTTTTGCCCGAAATGAAAGCGCTGTGATTATCATTTGGCTACGGTATAAATTATGGCGCTAACTGTCGGCCATTTGTAATAAGTGCCTGTTATTACAGTGCAATACTTTTGTAACTTCTAAAAAGATCATAGGCAGACATTGACCTACATACCTCGTTTCAGAAGGAAAATATATTTTATGATCTATAGACAACGGATTTTTACATAGAATAGCCGATTTTTTTGTGAATTATGGTGATGAGGACGAACACAACTACATCGTATACTATGCTTAAACTAAGACCAATATCACACGAAGAAACCATAATTAGAAGTATTCGAAGCAGTCACATCCGATCGCTTAATTTTGTTCATACACAGGTAATTTTTCTAAGTAAATTGTCGAAAATTAGATTTCAATGGCAACGCGATCGGTATTATATCAGGCAGGCGTCCAATACCAACCAGCTTAGGTAAGTAAACTCTAAGATGATTGTAATGCTGGCCCTTCTTTGGTTCTACATAGTTATAGCATTGCAGCTAACGCAGCCATCATGTTAAGCACGCTGCCATCTGGGAAATCGCTTGAGCATTTACTTTTTCTTATGACTCTGAATGATCCAATTGCTTTTTAGTAGATGAAAAATAATAACATTTTCGCACGGGATGTCTAGTGTGGCAAGACGAGTTGCTTGCCTCTGTTGCGTCAGCTCTTGCATTGGCAAGCAACTCTGCTATAATGCTGTTGCCAACTTTGAGGAAAAGCTTCTACAAGATACACCAAACGCCTTATCAATAAGACCCGCTCAAAGCCTTCCTATATCTTCACATATAACACCAGTGGCCAGTTGAGCAGTGCGCCCTGCAACAGGTCTTTCAAAAACAAATTCGGTTTTGCGAGCCATTTGTGAGCTCATAACCGCTAACAGGGTCGAAAAGTTCTCGAGTGGCGAACACGTACCGGCAAGCGCAGCGTAGGACGTCCACCCACAAGGTGGACGGACGGATGACTTCATTAGGACCGCAGGATTGCGCTGGATGCAACCTGCTACCAACCGGTCTTATTGGAAATCATTAGGGGAGGCCTATGTCCAGCAGTGGACGTCCTATGGCTGAAATGATGAAAAATGATGAACCGCTAACATTCTAGCCAGGGGTCGCCATTGAAGGACACGTCGAGGAGGACGAGATATTTATTGTATTATATATAAATACAGCCTTGGCCAAAAGTATTAGGCACCCTGTATTTTCACTCTATCTTTTAAACTAATTTCACTCCTTTTTGGCATTTTTAACAAAATCAGGTATCAATTTAATCACATCAACAGAAATGAAAGCTTGTTTACTTGTTAGAGTCCAGAACACAAGTGACCAAACATTGACTGATAAGATCGAAAGAAAACCGAATCCTTTGTTTTCGGTCACCAGGTGTTTTATGACCTTAACAAAGACCCGCTTGATATTCTAACAAGTTATGTATGACCCCGGTAAGTCATTTAAGATAAGCAATTAGTTATTGGTTAAGTAGTAAGCATGTGTTTTGATTTTTTAAAGGTGCCTAATACTTTTGGCCAAGGCTGTATGTATAATAACATATATCCAACTAAAAATAAATAGTTGACTTATCAGAATTTTTTCCTCAAATTATTTAACTAAGGCGTCACACTAATATCTGATGCATGATCTCACAACGATGGCGTGAAACAGATAACCGAGCGATTGCGAGTTGAACAAGTTTTCTACTTGTGAACTATTCGCACACTAGGCGACTCTATTAATGAGTTACATCACCATCAGACGTCCACTGCTGGTATAAGCTTCCCTTATAGATTTCTTATAAGAGCGGTTGGAAGCAGCTTGGTCTTATACAAATCAGCGGTCTACTTTATCTGTAGAAATATTACTTACGCCGCTACGCCTATGCTGCGTGTGTGGCATCAAATACAAATAAGTTGTTAATGCGTGTCGAGACACGCGTATGATAGGCCTCCGTAGATGGTGACGATGATTATGATGATAATAATAACTGATTTTATAATGTCATAAGATGGTTTAGTGCTAGAAAAATGTAACTGAATAAAAATATTTATTTGTGAGGTCAATGACCTTTGAGCTATGTGCGAGATTAAGAATTTCAATTTTTCTTTGTTACTCAAAAAGCTATTATCCCACAGTGCTCGAAACAATTTTGAGAATAAAGTTTTTAATGTGGTCTATAATCTCAGAAAATTTGAATATTATATCTGGTATACTTTGGAAATTGAAGGGACACTCTTTTTTCAACTTTTGACTACTTACATCTCACAACTGGTACACGTGATAAAAAATTGTTCAAGAAATTTTAAAAATGTAAAAAACATGTAACTTGTTACGTACCTAACTTAATTTTTTTTTAATGACCTGTAACAAAACGTTACCAATAAAATGAATATGAATAACTAGGATGACCGCTTATGAACACCCAGTCAAACTACGCTATGAGCGCTACGATAGTGCAACTTATACACTGTTTCTTAGACTAATTTGTTTTAACAAATAATTGAATATTTAATTATGCGTATGCATAGCCTTATGTACAAACGGCAAAACAAGTTATCTGCTTGTAAACTGTCACAATAGCTAAAGATCCCATTAAACTTTGGCAATTTCCAACTTTTCCTATTAGGCTTACTATACACATTTCGTCTGGGACTTACGAACTTACAAACCGTTCAGATGTTGATGTGTTGTTTTATTGTTATCTATTAGCGGCTATGAAACTGTCATAATAGGGTTCTTTTTCTTTTAAAATTGCTAACGGTTTTGAAAGTTGCTTGATAGTTGTCTGGGAAAGTTTTTATGCTGTGATTTTTAAAGGTTATTTTGATATGTTTAGTTTTATTGTTGTCTATTAGCGGCTATGAAAGTGATAAAATAGTTTTTTTTTTATTAAAAATTTAACAGTCTTGTGTTTTGTTTCGTTGTGAGTTAGTTTAGTTGAGTTAAAATAGTTTTGGAGCTGTTATTTTGAAAAGTTTTTGCGATTGAATTCTTCTTTAAATTTTGTATATTAATTAGGCATTTAAAAAAATATATGTTAGTAGTAGTTTATACCTAGGATATCAATACGATATTATAAAGAGAGAAGATTTGATTGTTTGTTTGTTTGCAATGCTATGAAACTACTGAACCAATTTGAAAAATGTTTTCACTATTGGAAAGCTACACTATCTCCGGATGGATATCATGGTATATTAAAAAAAAGTTCTTTTATTAAAAGCTTCCATACCTACATTATATGGTAGGTATATTTATATAGGCACAATACTTATAAAATCTTTTTTTTTTCGTACCCGGGCTAAGTCGGGGCGGGCCGTTAGTAAAATATAATTTGAATAGTATTATAACTAAGCACAGGTTTAAATTTATTTTCTCCATACTGTACCCACATACTGAACCATAGGTAGGTAGGTATATGAAAACAAAAAATCTCTTTCATTTTTTTTTATAAAAGTCAGTCGGTAGGTGTATCAATTCATCATGTTTCAGTCGTTATAATTTGTGATAATCGTAAAATATTTGGTAATTATTGTATTATTTTCCCGTAGTTTCTCGTAGATGCTACGTCGTCGTAGCCGATGTAGCTACAACGTAGCTGTTGCTACGAGGATTTTCTGTACTCAGGTTTCCGTGCATGTCTCTACGAGTACTTCAAAAAATAATTACAAACTCAGCATTCCTCACTATCATTGTTCTGTTACAAATTATCAGTAACTTCACAGTTAAAAGCTAATATCGACCTAAGCTTCAATATCTTCAAATTCAACCAAATCAGAGGACAAAGTTTGAGAAACTTATTAATAAGACAGTGGAACTTCGTCTTCCTGCAAATGTTTGTAACATTAAATTATCGAGAACTTCAAAATTGGGTTTTAAGGTAACTGTTCCCGGTAAAAATGATGGCTTTTGAAATAAAAAGGTCACAAAAAGACGATTCCAGTCAAAAAATCACGTTATTTTACCTCTGCCGCGACAAAGGAGATATAAATAAAAAAATATTTTGGAACATCTTACACACGGCCTCTGACCCCAAACTAAGCAAAGCTTGTGTATGGCTGCCAGAGAATACTACATATACTTATTTTTTAATTCATACTTATATAGATAGTAACTAAATAACACCCAGACACAGAGCAAACACTTATGTTTATCACATAAATATTTGCCCTGGGTGGGGATCGAACCCACGCCTCTTTGATCCAGAAGTTAGGGTCACTAACCACTGAGCCACCGAGGCAGTCAAATATGTTATATGAGTTATATGTTCACTGATTTAGGTACCAAATTTTTTAGTTTTATTTGTAGTACTTAGTACTACGACTAGTAGTACTAAAGCTATGTAATTGTTCTGCCTATAGGAACTTAATTTTTGTAGCACATTAAACACATAATTATATTTTTAACTTTTATATCGAGGGCTCTATATCAGCATTATAGGCTCAATTATGAATGCGCCTTCGTAAAGTTAATAGCAACGTAAAATATGTTCTTTCTATCAACTGACAAATGTGAAAATTAAACAGAAATATTCTAATTAGCTATTATAATTACGATGGCGCCTTCATAATTGGGCCATAAATGCTGATTATCGATTACGATGACGCTTCCATAATTGGGCCTTATATATTATCTATAGCCAAAATATACATGTTAGCCGTACATTTTCATTTTTTCGATTTACATACATTTACTGGAGCTAGCTCAAAAGTGCCGAACAAAAGTAAATAGCTATTAAATAAAGTACTTACCATTGGGAAACAAGTTTTAGAATCAAGAACTCATTTTTAGGAGAGAAAATTTTACGTAGGTAAGTAAAACTCATTTTCTCCTCTCTTTGTCATGGGCTGAAAAACTTATTAGAAACTAGAAATGCGATAAAATAAGCTTTATTCTAAGATTTCTAAGCGCTCCACTGCGTCCATCACAAAATCATTGTAATACAAAATGAAAAATCGCTCCCCCAGTCAGTTTCTGACCAAAAATGTAATAACGAATAAAAAAGCTGGTAACAAAAATTCAATAACTCTTGAGTCAGTAAGCATGAAACATAACGATGAAAGGAATGATCGTATTCGAGATATTACGTTAAAAAATATATTTTTTTACGTCTTGAAAACCTTTAACGTTATTTTTGTCGCGGGACTGGCATCTTTCATCGTGTTTTGATTTTATCTTAGCGTGAGTAGCATGCACACGTTTATTGCAGTAAATAAATCATGTAATATTTGACGTATTCGCAATGCGTGTATGGTTTTTACTACTTCATTGGTTTTTAGTTGGTTCTCTGTTCGGAGCAACCTGCAAACGAATAAACTGATTTGTATTTTCTTGACAATGTGACCGACGTTTTTCATACTTATAGGTACTAAAATCTGTGATTTAAGAAGGAAACAGCAAATTTCTAAATAATTTGCTTATGTTTACAAATCTGTACTCTAATTTACAATTTCAAAACATTTTTTTTTAAACCGAAAATATGATTCTTAACTACCTTATATATACAAATGGACAAAAAGATTATTATTTATTTCAAAAGCAATCAGATCATGGCCCATTCTGAAATAACTTATGATTTCGAGATTGCTTTCAAAATACAGATACAAAATAGAACTTTCGAAAAATAGCGCCTAAACTTTACCTTAGATTAGAAACTGCTTTAGATTTCGTTTATTTGCTAAATCACTGTTATTATTTAGAAAGTCTATTATCATTATGTTATAATTATTTAGGAAATCTGCGAGATTTATGTCAAGGATTAATTTCTTTCAAATAAGCGTAGATATTTACCTAGCTTTGAGTAAGTATAAAGTAGGTGTTTAAATAATTTAGTTATTGACATTATATCAGATTTCCAAAATAATTATAACAAAAAAATAAGTCATAAATAAAAAAACCTTATATAGGAACTTAAAATGAAATTGAGCGACAGCAGAGTAAACTTAAAATGAAATTGAATTGCGTCCGATACTAAAATCACTTTTACCTCTTTTTTCTTTTATCCTGTGGCATCGTAGCTCCCAAACGAACTGACTTTTTTTGTTTGAAACCTGAATATTCTTAGAGTGTTCTTACTACGTACGTTTCATAAATCGGTTAAGCCGTTTCAAAGTTATCAGCTCCTTTGTTAGCCGTGGTAGGATTCTTATTCTCTTGGGGTATTTTTTATTAATCTTTAGTTAAATGTTGTGTTAATTTTAGCTTTACTAAATCGTTTATAACTAAAGGTTCATTTTTGAAACCTTTTGCTTTGAAAATAATTAAAACAATAATAAAGTCATAAACGTGTTTGAAAGACAATGAAAAGCGAAGGAATGCCCGCGGATGGCCGAGTTCCGTGCTAGCGCCCGCATTGTAAAGAATGTCTTTATTGCTGCAGGATCCCGCCGGAATTCAATAACGGATGTGGTTAAACAATAGGAAATTTAACGTTTCGTACCAGCTATTTTTAATGAAACGTAGAGGCTTTTTGGTGAAATATTACTAAAAACAAATACACAGTATTTGTTAATATTATTATATTGTAAGAAATGAATAGGTACCTATACCTAATTTAAACTGTACTGTTGCCTGATTTTCTGAGGTATTCCTTTTCGATTTTGTCCGATGTTTGGTCTACCGGCGCGCGGCGTTTTAACGCGTACATTTTTGTGCTAATTAAGCTGTTGCATAGATGTGGCCAAGGTATTAGCACGTTAAAACGCAGTACAAAATACAAATACAAACTCGTTTATTTGTCGAATTAAGAAGCACAATTGATTTCTTGGTTCCCTGATCCTTATGCTAGGTCAAAAACTGTATTATAAGAGCCAGTACCTTCCTACTTACAATGACTGCTGACAAAAAATAATAATTTTAGATACACAGAATTGTTTACTTAGGCCTAAAGTTATTAGGTTTATAGTAAAGGAGAGCTACGAGCTACGTATGTATGTATATGTGTGTGTGTGTGAGTAACATCGACGTTAAACGTTATGTAACGGTTTAATTATCCCGCTTTTCTACGTGTCAAAACGCAGGTGAAGCAGTCAGTCCGGACTCATGGTTACACCGCTTTGTTACACCAGTGTGACCAAAAGTACAGTAGCATATAGGTTTAAATATTTTTTTCTGTAGCCCGGGAGGCAAGCGACTAAAAATGAAAGAATTTTCTAAACTCTAAATTTTTGACATCAGCTACGTTACATGGCGGTGTACAATAATATCCAGGAGTCAGTCAGATGGGTTCCTTACGTTTGGCGCGGGGTAACTACGAGTTTATTTAAAAAGCTCGTTAGCTCAGTGGTAGAGCGCCGAATTCCAATTTACAACCGAAAATTTTTAACTTTATGTCTACTATCGTGTACGTTTATGAAAAACAATGAAAATAGTTCCGTGCTTGGTGCTCCGCATTGTAAAGAATGTTTTTACTGCTACGGACTCCCGCCGGAATTCAATAACGAATGTGGCTAAACAATAAGAAATTTTGTGTTTTGTACCAGTTATTTTTTATTTAGTAATAAATATTACTGTACTGTACCAGCCTTTTTAATAGTCCACTGCAGGACGTAGGCCTACCCACGAAGGGTGATTGGGCCATATCCACCACGCTGGCCCAGGGCGGGTTGGTGGATTCACATACACCATAGAATTTCTTCTACGGACGTATGCAGGTTGCCTCACGATGTTTTCCTTCACCGAAAAGCCAGTGGTGAGAAATTCCGTACATAAATTCCAAAGAACTTATTTGTACGGGACCGGGATTCGAACCCCCGACCTTACGATTGTAAGGCGGATGTCACTACCTCTCGACCACCACGGCTTACGAATAAATATTAAGTCATAAGTATTTATTGATAAAATGTCAATTTACACATCATAAAAAAATTACATAAACGTAATACAAAAAAGATCATGTTTTTTACATAGTAAAATGAGAGAGTAATTGCAACATAACAATAATAAATTACAATGTCATAAATGAATTTAAAGTTTGGTGTTTTTTGGTGTTGTCTGTTTAAATTTTGTCTATAAGATTGAATTTATCGAATTTCTATACTGTTATATTCATTTTGAAAATGCCATGAACTTACATATGTTGCAAATCATGGCTTGTAGCACTTAATCCAATTTCACTTGTAATTAAAAAGTAGCCGAACAAAATGTAATAGAGAGCTATGCTCGTAGTCTCTATGCGAGATCAAATCAGAAATGTAGAAAAAATCGCATCCATATAACCCAGCGGCTTAGTAAATTAAAATAGAATAGAATATCATTTATTGTCATATTATATCATTTATACATTTTTACTTAGTAAAATAAATTATACAAATAGTTCTACCATGGTCTCGTCACAATTACAGTAATTTTATTTAAGTACTCTTATCTACCCTCACAACAAGAAAAAATATAGCTTGGATTACATCAGAGAACGACAACAGCAATAAACATAAACAAAAATATAAGTTTTAACTTCCATGATTCCCTCATTGGACAATAGGTTTGATCATAATATAATTGTTATTTTTTGAGAATTGTCAGACATTAATAACAAATATGTAGGTATTGTAGGTACATAAATTCACTATATACAAATAAAATCAAAATGACTCAGCTCTGTACAGAGGCATGGTTAAATTATAATCACAATAAAATAATATTAAAAAAATTCAGTCCTATAATTTAAAATAAATATGGGTATGCATTAACTTTAATTACTTTTGGTAAATAAAAATAATTTAATTTAAAAATGTCAGCTGTAAAGGGGCTTCGTCAAACAATAATACGATAATTACAGTAGAATAATCAAATAAAATAATATAAAATTAATATAAACATTGGAAAAATAGCATCAATAGGGTCAAATAGTTCTGAAAAGGAGACCACGTAAAAACACAACGTTGTACGTTAACTCAAAAGTAAACAGATGACCTAATTTAGTCAGATTCGATTCAAAATAAGATCAAAAGACCAGCTTTTAGTTTTTCTTGTAAAAATAACACAGTACAGCTAGTTTTCATAAATTCATAACACATTGAACTCAATTTATTAAAATTCATCACCATTTTCAAGCCTTGAAGAGTTTTTCATCAACCCTATAAAGTAATCCCAACGTAATCGCGCCTGAAGGTGAAGGTGCTTAATAGTCAGATGACATCACACATTACTCGGGAGCTGGCTGTCACTAGACGTAAATTCAATTTAATTATGCAGATGGCGGGGCGCTGTCGGCGCCGTATAATAATGCATTGTATTATATATCTACTCGTATATTGAGCCACGAGTAGTAGTAGAAAATACTGTCAGTTCTCAGTCACACATTTATTAGTAGTGAGCAAAGCTACCCCCGATAGTTAAAAAGGCGTATTTCTAACATCTTTTATGCATTTACTGGTAGATGTACGACTGGTAGATTTCAGCGAAATCATGAGAACTCCGGTAAGCTGCATTGGCGTCTTTGTTGCTCACTCAGCACATCAATTTAAATTAATTTAAATAACTTTTCATTTTTTTTTTAAATTTAAATGACAAACTACACTACTACTACATAGAAAGCAATTGGATCATCCACAGACACTTGAAGGTCTAAAGATAATCCAAGTGCTCAAGCCCACTGCCAGTTGGCAGCGTGCCCAGCATGCTGGCAGCATTGCCACGCTGAATGGCAATGCTTATACGTTGAGCCAAATAAACACCAGCATTTTGGTCACGCGTCGCGTCCACCAGATGAGACTTTTGAAAACGAGATGAGCTCCCGGCCCCCACGGACCCAAAGTCTCAACTCCAAATGGCTTAAATATGTAACCACTACCGAGGTTAGCATATTTGCGCCGCTTGTGCTGCTCAGCCGAATTGGCCGCCGCTCCAGCCCTACTCTGAGTCTCAGGAAGATGTGACGGTGCCAAAGTATGGACGCAAGTTGCGTCCCATACTAAAAGCCGTCCACACTTCCATGGGACCAGCGTTAAAAAAAAATCGATTTTTTTATTTTATAGAATTAATATACGAGTATTGCTGATACTAGTTTCAGTTCATAAATAAATAAAGACATTGGGCTTGTAGACTTCTGGCAACAACATGCATATAAAGGTTAAATACATTTTTTTTTATTTCTCATAGGTTTGCATCTGACCACGTACTGCCTGACGTTAAGCAGATATGCTATTTAGAGTGCAGGACGCTTACCCAGAAGATACTTATTTACTCGGGATTTGAAGACGCCCACTTTGTACCGACAAAGCGTTTTACATTCTGGCTATTCTTATGAGGAATGTGGAATTGAAAAGCTTGGTTCTAACACGCGGAACGTCCATCTTAAAAAGGTGGCGTTTTGGTGGTTTTCTGTCAGTAGTACCATTGATAGTACTACTCACGTATGTATACTTCGCTAGTACCATCAAGGTACTAGCAACGTATAATTTATATCCTCTACGTCGCTAGTACCATTGATCAATACCATTGATAGTACTATTCACATACCTATAATTATGTTACTAGTACCATTAATGCCTCTAGGCCCGGAAAAAAAAATTGCAAAAAGGTTGAGTACCTACCTATAAGGTTGCATACATCAAAACTGTGAATACTAAAAAGTGGAACATATTTTAGCAGGCATTAATGGTACTAGTCACATATAAGTATGTGAATAGTACCATCAGTGGTGCTTATCAATGGTACTAGCGACGTAGAGGATATAAATTATACGTCGCTAGTACCATCAAGGTACCATCAAGGTACTAGCGAAGTATACATACGTCAGTAGTACCAACAATGGTACTAATCAATGGTACTACTGACAGAAAACCGTTTTGGTCGTGTCTGTCACAGTTATTGTTACACAGCCGCAGAACGTCCACTGGACATATGTCCAGTGGACGTTCTATTTATATATTTTCCGTATGAATTTCCAATAGGGCCCAGCCAGTTGAAAGCGTCTTGCTTTCAACGTGTTCCAGCAGTCTTGATAAGAACATCGTTTCGCCATATCCGCGGACGTTCTACGTTGCGTTTGCCGATATACGGTTTTCATTTGAAAACTTTACAGCATCGTCGACCATAGAATCGTAGAATTATTTTGCCCTTTTTACTCCCACTTCCGCTTATTATTTCGTTAGCCCATTGTCCAGCGCAAAAAAAACTATGGCGTACTAACTAACCCTTCTTGTTACCTATAAAAAGAATTTTGTGGTCACTAGTGAGACACAGGGTTGATATATATAACGCTCTTCTTTTGCCATTCCCATTTACTACAACTTAACCCTCATTTGTCCCAAATCTTAACTCCCTTTTTCTTTATAAAACCTCGAATCCTAAGCACTATCTGAAATATTAGTCTTATCTGTTCACCTTCAACAAATAGAGGTCTCATTGAACCTTTGACACCTCGATTATTATCCCACCTGAAAATTAGAAGCCCTTAGTTACTTGCTATTCATACTAAGCGCTTTAATGAATTAGTAAACTAAATGTAGTAGGTACCATTTCATCCTATTATTCCTATTGTTCGCGAAATTTATTAAAACACTGTTTTATCTAACAACACCTAGTAAAATGATTAGACTGAATTGTTCTAGTAAATAACGACTTTTGTTTTGGGAAAATTTTACACACTTCGTAAAATATCGGAGGATAGAAACAAATATTTTTTTGAGTTAGAGATAAGCGTAGTTTATTTTTGCTCTAATAGAAAACGAAGCTCGTTCTAAAAGCTTGGCATAAAATCATTATATTAACTGTACTGTATCAGCTTCTTTAATAGTCCACTGCAGGACGTAGGCCTACCCACGAAGGGTGATTGGGCCATATCCACTACGCTTGGCCAGTGCGGGTTGGTGGATTATATTATATTACATTATATTGACAATTAACATGTTATGTTAATGATTGGAGTGGTGAGTAAATAGCCAACTCCTTGGTGTGATTGCTCACGAAAGATTTTGAAGAAAAATTAGAAAAAGAAAGGGCGGGAAGATCATACAAAAAGAAAGAATTTGGTGTCGACGTAAATACAGGAACTAAGCTAAGACTAACCTGCAAATGACCGCCTTCATCCTCTCGTAATCGAGACCGGCTGGAGATGAGTCGATTGTCAATGGTGCATGGCGCCTGCTGGTATAGTCCTGTGTTTTGTCAAAATAAAATTGTCCAACACTGCACTACACTCTAAAAGGTTCAGTTAATCTTGCGGCGTATGGAAGTCAACTGGCAGAATAATTTTCTGCCATTCAAAAAATAATGGCGATGACGCGACACTCAAAGCACTCGCGGCATTTTTTTGACCAATGGTCGAGGGCATCGCGGTTCGAGACGACTAGCGCCATCTCTCGGAAAACTCCGGGACGTCAACGGAACATCGACAGATCGTCCCAGCGTAGTACCTGTTTTACCGACGACACCAGAAAGCGGGTAAATTGAAATTTTAAAAAGAAAAGATTATAGGAATGCGGAAATATTCATTAAAGATGTTAAGGCGCTCCACCAATGATTGTACTGAAAGCTACGAGTATGATGATAAAAAAGGATTTTTTTGCACAATGCATTGTGAAGTAAAAAGTAATAAAAAACTAAATTTTTGAAGGGAAAACTTCTTAAGCGGCGTAGTGCACTTTTTGGGATGGGTAAACAATATTAAACTTGCGTTAGGACACGTGACCTGATCGAAAATTCGTAAGACGGAGGAAGCAAGTTTTCACTTCTGCCGGCACTGCCGGAGTGCAACCCGTTGTTTTGTTTTTAATTAATGTCAATAGTTTGAAAAAAAAATACAGTTAGATTACAAGTACAAATAGAATATTTACACTGTTATTTCTATCATATTTAATGCATCAGATAAACTACTAAACTGACAGAAACGCTAGCTAGTCTACATAGATTCATATCGTCCACAACAAACCATCTTAAAAAAAAAATCCTAATTTTTCCTACAAAAAAAGTACAATTCCAACAATCGTATCTAAAAACAATTCGCAAAAAGAACTGTTAAATACAGCCGAAGCCAAATAAATCTCCCAGAAATATCGTCCCATTTTTAATCTCAGAAGTTAATCCGGTAAGCGCACTGCGACCCGAATCTGTCTTAACAAACCTACAAAAGGTTTTTTGTAACTCAATTATGTTGGTTTTAACAACTGGGGGCAGCTGATGAGTTTTTTCTTTCCGTCCATTCTACGTGACAGTGGAAAGGTCCCCAAGATTAAAGTTGGAAGCTTCTACGTGAGTTATTTGTGAGGAAATTTTAGATGACTTGAGAAGTTCTTAATAAATGTTCGTATTGTTTTTTAGGACGTGTTATCGTTATTTATGCGGGCATCCAATAATTGTATTGTTGTTATCATTTCAGCTTCAGGACGGTCTCCTGAAGGAAAAAGTTCTCTGCTTCAGTTTCCAAATAAAACCGATTCTAAATAGCTTGTGGGTATCCGTGCGATTCTACGGCGTTAATCATCTTGTGGTGAAAGCCGGTATGTGGTGTTTACTTGAGAATTTTTCAACACTATCATCGTTCTGTTATCTGGTCATTGTTTTGGGAATCAGTTAAGCGTCTTGTGCTCTGCCAACTGCTAATTCAAGGTAGCTGTTAATTCGTTGTCTAAGCCTGCTACGCGCCGTATCGCCACGCGCGCTTTACGTGAACAAAAAGTAACTTTGCACTTAAATCTAACGTATACATAAAAACTAAAGGACATGTCCACAAAATGTATGGAGGCTGGGTATAATTAATAATCAAAAATTATAACCACAACACTCTTACATTTCGAGAAAGTTCATATTTTTCAGAGTTTATTACAACAGTTAAAAACAAAAAGAGCCCTCCGGTTTTTTTAATTAATTTTGAATTTATTATGATAAATAAATATATTTGGCTCAATAGGTAGTTTATCTCTAGCAACCCTGATTAAGTAACCTCCAAATTGTTAAATAAAAGCATTTTTACCAAATAGACACACTTTTTAAGTGTTTTTTTGTCACATTGTATTTACTAACTGGTCACACTGGTAGTCACTTTATTATTGCTAAACTAGAAAAATAATAAGCTGTATTGTTATTTTTTTAAACAATTTATTTTTCGCATTTAAAAAAATTGGAGGAGTGGAAAAATCAAAATTAAATATTTTTGGGAAGCCCATATAATAAGCTTTCAAATGATGTATATATCATCTTGGTTCGATTTTTCTCTGAATAATATACCACTTGTGGACGTCACCTTTGCAACTTTAGAGCTGTTAAATACATGAGTACATAACTTTGTGATACAATTGTAAAATAGTAATATGTAACAGATTATTTTTAGAATATTAAACTAAACCAATAGGCTTGCGTGCTTCATTTTCGACCACAACGTCGCTTACCATCACGCGAGATGGTGGTCAAGCGCGGAATAACCCGCGAAAAAAATAGTACCTAAACAGTAACTTTATTTCAGAGCTAAACATTATGTATAGCTTAGGTTTTTTTTGATGACTGATTTTTGCTATGTAATTTTATTTTTTGTTCTACCCACCCTTGAAAAAATGTCACTAAGTGCTTACTATCGGAAGCAAGGTTGTACCCAGAATTAATTAAGTAACACAAAAATTTAATTAATTAACCCAAACGTTATAATTTTGAGTACGCTAGAATTAACTATCTTATTTTTTTATTATGTGTGATGTGTGACGTTAAAAATATTATAATGATTGATTAAATATTAGAATGTAGGTTAATAATGTCAATATTTTGTTTAAAGATGCTATTTTTGTAACAACAAGCGTTAAGGAGCTATGCCGATATTTAAGACAAAAAACTCTCCAAACTAATTTTTGCAATTAGTGACTTCTTGCTGGCCGGCGACGTTATACAAAACCAGTGAAGACTAGTTTCAAACCTCTGTTCCATTCTCCCAACAATATGACACGAACAAATTACGTTATTAAAATATTGGGCCAGAGTCCAAACATCGTTCTGCAAACAGTCACCGTCAAAATCTGTATCAAAACCGTCCGAAACTCCAGATAAATTAGTTTGTTATTCCGTACACGGTTCTGGGGATTTAGTGCCAATTCCCTTTTTGATCTCTCCTGTGCAAACAACAAAACTCTGTCGCGGCAGACGAGGCCGTCTTTGCATAAAATATTAGAGCTCGGCATTGTTGCCAGATTACTGTCACGGTATCCCCCAAATCACACCCAAAATATCTTCAAAAGAGATATGCAAAAATATGCATGGTCATATGTATTAAACGCAAAACTTTTTAAAGGCGGGTTTAGTACATCTAGACAATCAACTTATATATGTTCTAGGACCTTTGGAAAATCACGAAGAATAAAATCAGCTTTTTCATACAAAAAGTTCGTCAACGCGCGGAAAAATGTATCAATAAGCGAATTTTCTTTTTGCGAATTTTCAAAAGTCGTAGTACAAAAGTTGTTTGTCTAGATGTACTGGACTCGCCCTTAAATGGTTTTCCGTTAAATAGCAGAGTATTTAACGAAAAACCAGTGTACAAAGTGATAGCCTAAACCCTATACAGTGTATAGGGCTTAGGCCATCACTTTGTACTTTGTACACTTGGTACAGTATTTAATTTATTGCTTTATTTGTTTTAAAATATGATTTTCCTATTATTTTCTTTGTTAACAATCTCTATTTAAAGTAATTTAATATTTTAGTGATTTTATTATTATGACATTTCTTGTAAAGTATGGCGGCGTGATGACGGCCTTGAACAAAAATCAAATTGGAAAATATGTAAGCATGTCACACACATACCGTTGTATTTTTCTGCGAATTAGTTTACCATTTATTATATTAACGCTTATTTGGGCTACTGTCAAAATCTAAGCCGACTTCGCAAGATTTTTTTAGAAGTATATTTAGAAAAAATCTCTGAAAACGAATTACCTGTACTGTATAGGCTATACAGTACTTTTTTTCCTACTCGCGCCAGTTACCCGCGCCACGAGAGCGAGCGGGAGAAACAGCAACGCATACAATAATAAAATAGGGCAGGTCGTATATCATTATAAGGCATTTTAATTTCGTTTGTCATCTTTATTTTAGCAGCTACTTTTGTAATAATATCACGGTTCCCTTAAAACTTAGTTTTTATCTTCTAAACTTCCCTGAAAAAATATTCCTCCAATTTTTACCCCAATTTTTTTTTGCCAGGACTTAAAAGTTCCCCCAAATTTGGGTAAATTCTCACAAAACTGGCATCAATGCTGGTGCTCAGTGCGAGTTGTACGGACGAAAGTTCGGTACGTAGCCGCAGGCGCTGACGAAATTATATTACGGTTTTCGTAGGTGAGCGCAGAAATTGAGGAATGTTTGATGAATTAATACTTTACGAGTATATATTTAACGGGAAATTTAAGTTACTATCTCGGAATACCAATAGTTAAAATTGATAGCCATTAAAGAGAGGTTACACCGAAGTTGCCAACAAAAGTCCACTTATGTTCACTGCAGAATACAACATAATATTTGTACATATTATTAATTGTGGAGCCGGTGAATTTGAGTTGTAGGTTTTTTTTTCCGTCTCCACCGAAGGAAACATCTGAAGAGCACTAATATTTGGCATTTTCAGATATGTTTTCGATGGCACCGCGCTTTCAGATAAACCATAAATTTTAATCGTAAGGGGTAGGTAATTACCATTATGTTCAAAAAGTATGTGCAGTCTAAATTTTAAACTTACAAAATGTGTGTGTGTAGTCATACACACATTTTAACACTGTTAAACATTAACAAATTTCTGTTAAAATCACATCTAACTAAATTAGGAAGAACCAAAAGAATGAATCGATTTTGATGCGTTCTTTTTATCCCTATATTTTTTTATGTTTCAAAGATTACATAGAAACTTTACTCGCATGTATGTTTTCATGTTTCAGCAACAACCGGCGATATTTTCAAGATCTACTTTTCTGCTAAGTCCTTCAACATGTCCCACTAAAAGGGCTCATTTTTCTTAATATAGAAACCAAATTTCCCTAGTTTTATTATGAAATGCTTAAACTAATAGATATAGCAAGATTTGGATCTTCTGATATAGATACTTGTGTGTATAATAGTGCGATGTAAGTATTAAAATTAAATTTAATACAAACGTAAAGTTTATTTAGTTCATACCTATATTATTAATTCATGTCATGCGTTTTCTTTCTTCCTTTCTTTGGAAGCCCACTTCCAAGACAAAGCAAGACACAGCTTTCAAACAAGACAAAGCTTCCCTTTTAAAACACTAATAAGACCATTTAGGGCCTTGCATCCGTTGTGATCTTTGGCAACCATCAATATAAACAAGATTATTTTTTGCAAAAATTAGCATGACCGACTCCACCCGTGTACAGAATTCGCAAATATTTCGCACCGAGCGATGTAGCATTTTTCACATTATTGTTGATTTATCAAAAATGGCTCAGCCGATTTCGATAAAATTTAAATGGGACCAATTTTTAAGTATGTTCTTTCCAATTAAAAAATATTTATTGAAATGGGACTACTACGAAAAAAGTTATACATAAAAATATATATATATATATATATACGCGTCGAATTGAATACCTCCTCCGGTGGTTCGTCAGTCAAAAAATGCCATATCGATGTTGGCAACACGTTTAAGTAAAAACGTTTGACTTATGTTATTTTTTATAAGTATACATAATTGAGTATTATGGATACATTGTAAAATAAAGTTGCTTTCCTAACAACATAAGATTTGTGAGTTTTTCCTTGTATACTGGTTTTGAAATAGTTGGTTGGTAACTTTGGTGTGAAATATTACACAGAGATATAATCATACAGAAAATCGCATATTCAATGGAAGCTTATGAAATTAAGTTACAATTGCAAAATTATCTTATCAAAAGCAACTTAAACTAAAACAACTTCTCGCTACAAATTTGGAAATTATGAACACTGAACTTTGTCAACCGTTATCTGAGCTCATATCGAGATCTGGGCATTTCATTTGCACAAAGGAAGCTCCTTGTAAGTCAGACGACTTACTGCGCTTTGAGTCGGAACTACTTCGCAGTCGAGAACTCCGCGATCTATGAATATTATCCACAACTACTAAAGTATAGTATTTCTTAGTACGGGCACAGAATAAATAATAGTGTTTCGTACGGAAGGATCACTCCGAAACAACAATTATACAAACGGTAATGCAACAAAGTGCATTTCAGATCGCATAAGCTTCCACCATTCTTCGAAAACTTACATACTCATTACCACAGAGCGTAACAACAAGAGAGATAGAGCTGTTGTCGCTTGAGGCAATTCTCAAACGCAAAAATGTATGGACAACAATGGACAATCACTATCACTATACTCTATAAAATTTAACTTGATCTCTGCGACAGTGACATTGACATAGAAGATTGACATTTTTGGAGTTGAGATAGTGGTGGAAAAAATCGATTTTCAAACAATGTTGTAATGAAATCAAATGAGTAGTTGAAGGTGAGATATTGGATTTTATTTAGTTACTTTTATTGAAGATCAAGTATGTACACATGTAAATAATATTATGATATTAATTAAATACTCATAATAATGTAACAATAGTATTTGTCGACGTTTTTCACTATTATCGATGTTAATGTAACATGTAATTGGGTTTAATTTAATTACACATGTAAAAAATGTAACGATATTAAAATCTACAATAAAATTAGTAATAAATTAAGTTTTATTTAAAATATCGTCAGTATAAACTATCGATATTTTAATTAAAACTCTATCTAAAACTCTGTGGTCACGATCATTCGTCGCCCATCACTAATCAGGATGCCCATAAAGTATGACATTGACAGGTACTGTCTGTACTATTAAGAAATTCAGGACTTCATAGTTGTGATTTTTCTGACAGCTGTTGCAGAGATCAAGTTAAATTTTAAAGAGTATAGTTCACAACTGTCAAATATATCTATTGGAATTAGACAAGGATTTGACAATATCGGGACAAAACATGGCAACTAGCCACAGAATCGAGATATTTTTTCATGTGTCTTTCTAACTCATTCCATATTAAATCAATGCGTCTCTTTCTTTCATTTCTCGATCGACCACATTATACCTCTAGTAATTCTGTACTTATTACTAACATTGACACTCTTTAACGCGTTATTATGACACTCTCTGGCATAGAATATCGTAGGTGTCGCCCGCTCGAACGTTCCTAAACTACAAAGTAATACCTCCTTGGTGAGGTCGTATCCACGTAAGCTTGTTATCCGGTTAGACTAACCTAGATTTTAATAGCTCACTTCTGCTCTATTTGGTCTCGTAACTACTTAGGCATCATATGTCCTAACAGAGTAGCCATTCAAATATACAGCTAATGATCATAATTTAATATTTCTTCATACATACGTCAAATAATTTGTTTTTAGGGTTCCGTACCTCAAACGAAAAAACGGAACCCTTATAGGATCACTTTGTTGTCCGTCTGTCCGTCTGTGTGTATGTCAAGACTCTATATCTCGGGAACGCGAAAAGATATCGAGTTGAAATTTAAACTGTATACGTATATTTATAGTCTCTTGCAGTTGCGTAATAGAAAAACTTCTCAATTATCGTATAAAAAAGTAAGATCCGATGTCGTAGAAAACCGCATATTTCGACACTCACAAAAATCAAAACCTATAGGGTACTTCCCGTTGACATAGAACTATGAAATTTGGCGAGAAGCATTTTCTTAGAGTACACATATAGGAATAAATCTGAAAACTGTACATTTTTATTTAAATCACAGAAAAATAGGGCCTCAAAATTCACAAAATATGGGTTCAAAATTCAAATTGAGTAACTCGTATCATGTAAGGTATCATTTAAAAGAACTTCATTAGCACATGCTTAAACAGGTTTTCAATTATTTTAACAATGTGTTTGTACGGAACCCTCGATGTGCGAGCCTGACTCGCACTTGTCCGGTTTTTGATAAAATTTAACCACTTGAACCTTAACTGAAACCCCTCACGGATTCAATGCTCCCACAGGCTAGTGAATAATTAAAGTATGTATGTTCCAATACCACACATTTTGTGAAAATATCTTCCAGGACAGTTCCACCCACAAAATGTCACAAGTTTCCAACAAATTCTCTGCAACATCAAAATTCTCGTGCATAAAATATCACAGTGCCTTCCGACATATTATTGGTTCGCAGTAACTTTTGCCGCTAAAGGAAATAGCTAAGATTTCTCTCACGATGGGATAATAAATTTTAAGCGAGACTGTAACTTGAGCTACACTTTTAGGAGCCGTCGATGAAAATAATGGAATCAATTTAGGTGACATTATCTTGGAAAGTTGGTAGAGGATATAAGGGAAGTGTTTTGTCTGGACTATTTTTGTCTTTGTTCTTCTTTGTTGTGGAAAATTGTAACTGGCCGAGTGTGGGCAAACGAAGCGTAGCTGCTTCGGGTTGGAAAAAATAATTAGTTGTCTGTAACGTCGGTTTGAGGACGATGATATTACGTGATGACGTCATAAGAAAATATTTTTGAATCAACAACTGAAACATGCCGAATGCTTAGGGCGATCGTGCTTCTCTATCGCTTATTAAGGGGGCGTCTAATGCCAAAATCAAGCGAAAGGTGTATTTTTAAAGACGTGGTGTAAAGGTAACGAACATAAATATCTATATTTAAAAAATACTACAGGAAAGAAAAAAACCTATCGTAGCAAAGTAATTGCGTAGAATTTTGGAAAAAATATGGTTACTTTAGAAAAAAAATTAAAACTTTGCATCATAAAAAAAAATATTTTGTTTTCAAATGCTCGAAATTATCAGCGACAACACCACATTATTTTTGACAAATTACGTAGCTAGACTAATGTTCTAGCCAAGTAATCAATTATTTTTTTTAATACATGCTTAAATTTTGAATAAATAAATAAAATGTCACCTAAATATGTATGTTGGCACTTGAAGCCAACATCATCGTGAACTGTGTCACGCTATTTTCGACTCTAAACAAAGCAGCATAGATGATAGCGGGCGATCCAAGAAGCGAGTTTTTTTCATGGCATTAGGCGCACTCTTAAGGGTAATCGTCTCGGTCAGAGCGCGTAATTCTAATATTTTTGGGTTTTTTGGCATTTACATATAAACTACTCAATATAAGTTTATGAAAACTCATTTAGTGGCCATGAATTGTGTTGACGAGTTACATACACTTATAAACCAAATTAGTGGTCAGGTTATACACGAAAGTGCATCAACAGATTTTCACCTCATTTTTTAGTTAGTAGACTCTTGTACATGAACTGAGCACAATTTTGGTTTCTACGTGTATATAATTTGTTAACACTCAGTCATGGCCGCTTAGTGAGTTTTTGTAAAGTTACAGTCGGCAGTTCTTCTGTAAATGCCAGAAAACCCAAAAATATTTAAATTCGCGCGCTAACCTAGTGAATCCACCTTCAGCGATCTCACTTGCACGCACGGCTCAGGCGAAACGTGATACTTTTTCTTGCGAACAGCCGACGTTTATCGATTTATAAGACGTTATCGCGTTAAAAAATTATTCATCTGTACTTCTCGCGTACATATATAGCTGGGTATTTCTATGATAATAATTTAATCTATTTGTATTTTTTGAATTTTAAATAATGAATTTTAATTTTAACTGATTGTATTTTTACGATTGTAAAAGAACACTAATGTATTTCTATACTGTTATTATTAATCCAAATATTATTATTAATTCTATGGATAATGACTTGTAACAAAATGTTATCAATAAATTGATTATGATTATTTCAACGACTCTTGATTAAGCTTCGTTTACACTTACACAATATTATTTTTAGTTTTTTTTGTCGGTGATTTTTGATTTGGGGGTGTTATAACCAACGTGGGACGTAATAAACATTAAAAAAGTCTTAAATATACTTATATACGCAATTATTTTTTTTATGAAATTGACAATAAAATTAAATTAGTAATGAAGTTTTCGCACGCTGTTTTTCTTTACAGTATCAAGCAAGTGATAATTAAGAATTAATTTATCAGAGCTCTGATGATGAATGGCTGAACGCACGACAACTCAAAACACAAACTATACGTGCTGATAGCGTAATAATATGACTTTAAAATAGAAAACATGCCTAGTCGATGACATGACTTATATTTGTGTGCCAGTGGTTTTCTTAGATAATACTCGTAAAACCCACGTTTGTCTTAAACGTAAGTTATATCGTCGGCTCATACATTTGAACTTTTTACTATCTGCTGGCAGTTTACTCATAAAATTGTGCATGCAACTGCATCGAAATATCGAGAAATAATAAAACTGAGAAATCTCTGTGAAAGCTCTAAAGAGATACGATCTGTCAACCCTATCAACCCTATCGACGAGTTTTAAGGTATCTGTCCATTATAACGTACCATACCCGTGTTAGGGATAAATCAGGCAACAACGCGATACACTCTATTATGCATACTATAACGTGTTATACCGTGACTGTAAAATGCAAGTGTCAGCCAAAAAATATTTTTTATATTGAAAAGTATCGTCTTCATCTTCTCGTTCAAGTTTTGCCCATTAGTTAGCGACTTCCATCTCAGGAGGGACTTCCCATAGGTCTCACAGTGGACAGGTGGATAGATACTAGGGGCAGAACAATAGGTGATCTATTTTCTGCACTGCTTCACAGTCACACCTCACAGAGTTTGCGCCCGAGAAACCCCATTTGGCCATATTTGACCTGCCAAATTAGATCCGGAGTCGATTCAATGACTTCCACATTGGCCACGCTAGGTACATATTTTCCTGGCGGGAGTTCTTCTGCTGTATGTTGAAAGGCATGAGACTAAACTTACCCACTAAATCGTTCCGTCACCTACCACTACCGTCGCATGCCATGTAGCCAACAATAGCCTGTTGTTGAAAGTATTTTTCCGGTGTCGAAATGCTCCGTGCTTGATATCTGACGCTTTTGGTTGGTGACGAAACGGTCTCGTGGGCGTGGTTACATACTTTTCAAAATACATTTTGTTTTTCACCTGACACGTTTCGAAGGCTCAGGCGCACAATGTCCCTTTCTCAAAATGTCTACCGCTCAAAAAATGTCCCTTTCGCACAATGTCCCTTTCGCAAAGTGTCTCTTTCTCAAAATGTCGCTTTCGCAAAATGTCCCTTTCGCACAATGTCCCTTTCGAAAAATGTCCCTTTCTCACAATGTCCCTTTCGAAAAATGTCCCTTTCTCACAATGCCCCTTTCGAAAAATGTCCCTTTCGCAGAATGTCCCTTGGAGCCTCAGTGACTCTGTTTGACGTGTTGTCAGTGAATATGCATCTGTTGAAGAAATAATATAAATATAGCTTTAAAAAAACTAAAAAACAAGCATAGGAGCCATTTTTTTTTGCTTTTTTTAATAAATGCATTGTCATCTGTCTTTAATAGTTGTGAAAAGTTTGAAGATAATCTGATAGCTCAAAGTAGGTCAAAATCGAGCTCAAAGGGGTTGGCACACACACACAGGGGTTGGCACACTCACACACACGCACACACACACACATATATGAAATATTTTGGCTGATTGGGATGTATACGGTGCTTTTGTATTAAATGATGTGTAGAAATGGAGAAAATCGTATGATTTTCGTATATTGATGTCAAACTTAAATTTATTTTTATTTAAGATTACTAAAAAAAAATATTTTATAATACCAGCTTTACAAATAACGGTCAATAAAAAAATATTGATAAACATATACAGTTAAGTATGTATTATTATTACGTAAGTAACTTAAAAATATGCATAAAAACAACTAAAAAAACACTCTTCGTCAACATAAAATGCAATCAATGTATAAAATAATAAAGAAAAGTAATAGTAGAAACACAGTAAAACCAAACTGTTTTTAATAACAAAAATATTTTGAAAATTACTTAAATACATACGTGGACAAATATCCACGTACTCGTTGTACTTATATGTTTATTGGCCCGTACAAAAATAGAAAAAATCATATCAAACTTAAATTTCTATTGTCATATTCAGGTGGACTAACAATTTTTTATTATTTTAAAATACCCGCTTTATAATAAAAAAAAATGGAATTAAAATAATTGCAATTAATAATTAAAAATCCCATTGGTATAAGCTTACTTTTTCTAATTATAAAAATATTGTATTTCAAAATACATAAATAAATATGTGGATGAACAAACAACTAAAAAATGTTATTTATTTTATAGATAGTAATAAAACAATTTTCTTCAAAAATTGGTGCATGGAAATATCATTCTGTTCCAACTTTACGAGGATTTTTTTGTATTTTCTGTTATATTTTGCAGTCTTAAAAAAGTTATCTTTTATTCGTTATCAAGTTATCAGTTATTGTAATATAATTTTCTCTATTTTTGTACGGCCCAAAAACATTTAGGTGAATACGAGTACATGGACGAGGAGATTTTTTGCATATTGTTTGTGTGTGTGTGTGTGTGTGTGTATGTGTGAATATATGTGTGGGTGTGTTTGTGTGTGCCAACCCCTTTGAGCTCGATTTTGACCTACTTTGAGCTATCAGATTTTCTTCATACTTTTCACAACTATTAAAGACCTATGACAATGCATTTATTAAAAAAAAAGCAGATTTTCTCCATTTCTACACATCATTTAATACAAAAGCACCGTATACATCCCAATCAGCCAAAATATTTCATATATGTGTGTGTGTGTGCGTGTGTGTGAGTGTGCCAACCCCTGTGTGTGTGTGCCAACCCCTTTGAGCTCGATTTTGACCTACTTTGAGCTATCAGATTATCTTCAAACTTTTCACAACTATTAAAGACAGATGACAATGCATTTATTAAAAAAAGCAAAAAAAAAATGGCTCCTATGCTTGTTTTTTAGTTTTTTTAAAGCTATATTTATATTATTTCTTCAACAGATGCATATGCACTGACAACACGTCAAACAGAGTCACTGAGGCTCCAAGGGACATTCTGCGAAAGGGACATTTTTCGAAAGGGACATTGTGAGAAAGGGACATTTTTCGAAAGGGACATTGTGAGAAAGGGACATTTTTCGAAAGGGACATTGTGCGAAAGGGACATTTTGCGAAAGCGACATTTTGAGAAAGAGACACTTTGCGAAAGGGACATTGTGCGAAAGGGACATTTTTTGAGCGGTAGACATTTTGAGAAAGGGACATTGTGCGCCTGAGCCGTTTCGAAGTTTCGAATACGGTCATGGTATGGTACGTTGTAGTGAGCAGACTCGTTAATGGCTTTTCAAAAACAAATAATTCACCGTCTCTCAATAAAAGGTTTTACATTGCCAGCTTTATTCACAACCCACTCCTGTTATAATTTGTACAACCATTTTAAAAGGTTGTTTACTGTATATTTTATTAGCCTGTAGGCAGTTCACTGGGTATTGACCAATAAATTCGTTCATCGTAAAAGCTTGTCATTTTATTTGAGGGACCCGAGCGAATGGGGAAGTAAAATGTTAGTGCCTATGTGCCAAAGGTTTGGGTTACGGGTTGCCCATTGATGGAAGGGTTTTATTTAAGTTTTACTGTTATTACTGATTGGGTATTAGTATTAGTTGATTTAGTGCGGCTTTGAACTGGATTTTCATGATTATTAGAGCCTTTGAAGGCATCAAAGGGACATAGGTAGTTTTATCAGGTAAGAGGATTTGCTCGGCAGTTGCCGTTTAACTTTCATTGTTTCTCATTTTACTTTGAATAAGTTTTATAAATACTGAAGAAGAAAACTCAGTTCACGGTACAAAATGGCATTATTAAAAGGAAAATGTGGCAAAATATGTCACATTTTTTAAGGAAAACTAAAATGTTTTTCTTACTGAAACTTAAACGATAGCGCTGTTACAAATTTTTACAAACTTTCACACGAGTTGTCCATAAGCCTTGTATTCTTCCTGTGGTGGCTGCTCTTTTGCATTTCTCTCTCTCTCTCTCTAATTGCATTTATGTGGTATGTGACGTCCACTGCTGGACGTAGGCCTCCCCTAAAGATCTCCAATCTGGTTCGTAGCGGCTTGCATCCAGCGCGATCCTGAGGTCTTAATGAGGTCATCCGTCCACCTCGTGGGTCTACGGACGTCCTACGGGTCTCCACTCGAGAGCTTTTCGACCCCATCGACTATCAGCTCTCCGTGATATGTGCCCCGCCCATCGCCATTTCAACTTGCCAATCCGCTGGGCTAGGTATGTCGTTAACTTTGGTTATTCTACGGATCTCCTCATTCCTGATTCTATCCCGCAGAGAAATTCCCACTCTTCATAGCTGGTAGGGCTACTTGGAGCTTACTAATAAGGCCCATAGTGAGAGACCACGTATCTGTGCCATAAGTCATCACTGGCAACACACAAACACACATAATTAGTGAATTAATATGGTATATTTTTTCTCATGGGCAGGTAAGTACATTATTATTATGTTAAATACGTACATGTTGTAAAAACATGCAAAATTACATTTAGAAAACAGACCACAGACTTAGATGTTCTCTTTTCCACGGCAGTTTTCACAAAGCTTTGAACGATCTAGTGGTTTAAGCTCTCTGCTACTTGATAGTAAAAAAAGCTTTGTAAAAAGAGTAAAATAATATCTCTAAATTGTCATCTTAACAGGGTTTTTGAACTCCTTCTTTGTTTCTATTTGTTACTTTTTCTTGTCTGAAATTTCGAGGCCACGATAAGCAGTCGTCGAAATACAGAGAAAAGAGACTAAACAAAAGCGCAAGTTGTTAGTTATACGAGAATATCCGTTTCATATTTTCATGCTGCATAAAACACAGACGCGAATGCAGCGAAATAAAGCGCTATAAAGCAGCTGGAATTTAAGGACATGATTATTTAAACTGCAACGTTCAAGTTGAGTTAAACAGCTTCTGTGGTTAAGGGTTTGGAAAGTGTATTAAACTCATAAAGCTCAATACTAGTGGAATATAAATGAAAACATTTAGAGCAAGGAAAATACAGTCCAGTTAGGTAGGTCCGACTTCAAAAAAGAGGCCAATCGCCGTATCTAACCCGGCTGGGCAGCGTTCGGAAAAAGGCGTAAAGTCTTCTCGTCCGACATACCTCAGTGGCTCAAGTCGAAATCGACACACAGGAACGCTTACATGGTGCTGTGTCGTTCGTCTGTCCGTCCCCATGCCACAAAGCCATTATAAAGGTGCGTATCAATTTGAGGCAGACTCAGGGCGAGGCAGTCGCTCGACCCGAGGCCGCACAAGTGGAGACGCTGCCTCAACCTGAGGCACGCCGCGCCATGAGGCAAATTCGTTGCCACGGGCCGAGCCATATTTTGTCGGTTTTCTTGGCGCGCTCAAAGAAGCTTCACTCCGAGCCGTTCACTTGGTGGAGATGGGCGTGTCGCCTCAGGTCGCAATGGACAACGAAACTGCAGTTACGAGTAAAGTAATAAAATTGTACGAGTGTCATCGTGTTCTTTGGGATCAGTTGAACAAGTATTACAACAAAAATGCTAAGCAGGATGCGTGGAACGATATTAGTTCATTTTCTTTTTTTTTATAGTGTTAATGACTATTAAAGCAGCAGCTACTCTACGCGCGTCTGGTGTCATCGCGTTCTTGCTTTACACTGGTTTCGGAGGCACGTTGCGGATCAAGGTGAGGCATGTCGCCTCACCTTGATTCGTACCGTGCCTCGAGCCTATGCCTCGGAGTGAGCAGCCTCGGTTTGCTTCAAGTCGAGGCTGCTCGGCCTGTGGCCGCTCTAATAGATACGCACCTTAACAGTCACAATAATGATAAACCAAATTGAGAACGTCATCAGCCGTAGGATGTCTACTGCTGAATATAAGCCTCCCTTATGGAAATTAATAATTAATTTTGTTAGAAACGGGTTGCATACAGTGCATTCCCACGGTCTTAATAGGGTAGTTGACTAGTATTGAGTTAGTCAAAAGTATTAAAATTACTGAATTTTGCAATTAATTATGATTCGTAAACTGAATAAATAACTAACATTGGCTAATCCAGTTCAGAGATATACTCGTAAGCTTGTAAAGGTTTTGGTTGGGTCTTCTTAATGAAGAGATGCTTTGTCCTTTTCCCACAAAGCAAAACATAGTATGGCGAAATTGGCGAATGTATGACAGTTACGTACCGTGACGTCATATTCTGCCATAGTGTTGCAATAAACGATTTCTGATTAGTGCGCTCTTTGTCTAGCAAGAAAATAAAATGATTGTAACTTCTTTATTTATAAGTTGTTTTTTTTTTGTTTTCGTTAATAGGCTCTGTGTATGGTCAGCTGTTACAAAAGGACATCAAAAAAAATTGACAACTAGACTATTGTATCGTCCCGTCGGTCCGTCAGTGAACATTCTACACTACGCTTGCCGGTAATACGTAGTCACTAGTGGAGTTAAGATAAATAAATACATCACTATGGATTAAATGGGATTACTTTCTTTGTTTCCACTTTCAAATATAAAATATTTTTTTTTTTTTAAATAAGTAGGTATAACTTTTTGAAACACAAGCTTTTGAGATCCTGGATATAATGTTGCAGCAGAGTGCTAGCCAAGACAAGTAAAACAAGCAAAATCACGATAGGTATATCTTGTTTAGCACAGGAGTTCCTTAGGCCACCTTCCGATCCCATCATCAGATCAGCTCCATGGTACCATATTATTGCATTGTCACGCGATATACCTACATAACTATGCGTACAAAATTTATCTTCTATCGGAAACCGGTAAGTTAATCAAATTTAACTTGTAAGATTCCACCTGAACTTACATACTCGTACAACCATTGCAAGTAATAAAAGCTTGTAAAAAGTATTAAAATTAGTTCACAGCCTATGGTAATAGTCATTTTTTTAATAGTCTACTGCATAACATAGGCTTAAACTCTATTCAAATCTAAGTCTCATTTATATAAAGTCGGTTAAAATATTCTTTTCTCACCGTTTCACTCAGCTTATTTTGTTTCGCTTTTAGAAAACAGCGCTGAAGCGCTCTAACTACGCAACTGATATGCTAATTCGCCTCGTCAGCCACCATTGTGCACCGCTGAACCCAGCGAATCCAGCGAAGTCGGCGATTTGTCACCTCGCGAGAAAAAAGCGAAGAATTCTAGGTATGAATAGTTCATTACTTAGACTTGTATGCTGTGCTCTGTGCATTTTTTCTACGTTTTTTGAACGATTTGTAAAGATTTTTCTGCAAGTATTTACTGAAAAAATAAAGGGTTTGAGAAAAAATTGTGTAAAGATTTTCTATGAACGAGTTGTTGATGAAAGTTTCTGAATAGTACTGTAGATTAGTTTGCTAAAGGAACGGTTGGCAGGTGCATAACAACCAACACTTTATGTACACATTTTGTGTACATACTCGTAGAGTGTTGGGTTTTTTATTATATTTATTGATTTATTTCATAATATATTATTATCAATAGAGCCACAATTTGTAATTACATATTTTTCTGAATAAATAATACGTATTAGGCCTAGAGTGATGGAATTATTCACGCGTGTATGATCCCAGTCGCTTCGGACCGGTCTTAATTCAGATCTATAAGAGAGGCCCATGAACATGGGCCGGCAGTGAACGTCCTATGGAAAACAACAACACCAACACGAAAGGTGAACCCAGAAATCACGATAGAAAGCATCTCTGTTCTGCACATTTTTGTGAATCATTGAACTATGTACTTGTATGGAACAGCTTATATTTATTTTGCGATTTCAGGGTTAATCACACAGTATTAAGTAAAAAGGCTGAATGGCTTGCCCTGATGTCAGAGTTTTTAGGTCGTCTGAAAGTCTCTGTTAAAACAACCAGGACCTACAGTATAACTTGTCACCCGAGTCACGGTAGCACTCAGTTGGGACATGACACCCGCGGTCACCAATCCAAATAGTAACCGCGCTGAACATTGCTTAATTTCGGTGATTTCCGGCAAACACCTAGTCAGACTACGCTACGAGTTGCCACATTGTAAGCTATTTTTAAAATACGTCTAATTGTAGGTCCCGGTTGTTATAATCGTTTAGCCATGATAGTGGCCTGCAGGCAGCCTAAAAACTCTGACACTATTGCTAGGCACCCGTTCTATACAAACTTACTTAAATAATAAGTACAATACATTGATACCTATTTTCAAATATGTCCACAATTCAAATAAAAACACCCTGTTTAACAAAGTACCTGTAGTAAAGGTGAAGAATGATGAATACAATATCTCGCCTCAAACTCATACAGTCGGGGATCCCTGGGGGTAAAAATTGTTTAAACATTTCCGTACGAATTTCCCCTTCAGAGATTGCTTCCGTAAATTAACATGCGGGCGTACGTTGGTTCCTGTCGACGCCCCAATCAATGCTGAAAATCTATTCATAACCCTAAATTTATCGAATACCGCATTCATTTGCATATGAAACGAACACTTTAACTACGTAACACTATTTATATTATACTAGCTTTTACCCGCGCCTCCACCCGCGTGGTATTTTGACTTTTGGGCTATCTAACAGGAACCTTTCATTTTTACGGGATAAAAAGTAGCCTATGTTATTTTCCGACCTTTGGACTATATCCATGCCAGAAATCAAGTTAATCCGTTGCTCCGTTGCTGCGTGAAAGAGTAGCAAACCAACAAACTTTTCGGATTTATAATATTACTAGATGTTTCTCGCGGCTCCGCCCGCGTGGTATTTTGACTTTTATGCTATCTCACAGGAACCTCTTACTTTTTCGGAATAAAAAGTAGCTTACGTCACTTTCCGGCCTTTGAACTAAATTCATGCCAAAAATCAAGTCAATCCGTTGCTCCGTTGGTGCGTGAAAGAGGAACAAACCAACAAACTTTTCGGATTTATAATATTAGTATGGTTACTAGCTGACCCGGCGAACTTCGTTTCACGCAATATCTTAATACATTATAGCCTATATGATATTTTGATGTAAAAAGATCATAATTGCAAAGTTTCATCTCAATCCGTTCAGTGATTTTCACGAGAAAGAGTAACAAATTTAATATCTCATACATACTCAATCTTTTGCCTTTATAATATTAGTAGGATAGTATATTGTACCTTTCTGACAGGTCAAGAGATACTGATGATGTAACGCAGAAACCTTCTGTTTACGATTAAACTTGAACTTAGACACAAGATCTATACAGCTCCTTAATTGTCTCTCCAGCTCTACCCTGGCTAATTAAAAAAACAACAAATCATTTACAAGTTTACAGGGTAAACAGTGAAGATTTTGTGGTCAATAATATTTTTGTGATGATCAATAAGTATATTTTTTCTAATGCCTGACTGCAAGTTGTTATTTCAATATGCAATTTTTTCTAGTGGACCAAAACTTGCCTTCGATGCTAACAGTTTAAATCAAACCCAAGTATATTACGACGTTTAGCATCCTCTGAATTTGGTTCACGTATAAGACCGTCTGCCAGGACTAGTAGAGAAAATACTTCTATTTAAGTAGTTTTAAAGCATAAAGTAATCAATTAATTGATGCCAGAAAATGTATTCATCACCCTTATAACAAATGCTATACTCAGTTGCGTGCAAAGAACACAATATAGCCATTTATACTATGCACACAATGCCTTCCAGATAGGCCGAGAGATACTGAAAGCGTAAATTACTATGCGACGCTTGGCATCCCTTGAATCTTGATCGTTGTGGTTGACCGTCTTCCGTGACAAAATACGATGGTCCCTGCTCAGAAACTATTTAGATATACGGCTGTATATAGTTTAGAATATTATGCTGTTTGTTGGGAAATATGAGGTCAGGGGAGATTTAATTTGAGTTTTAAGGCACTCTTTTTCACTCATTTGATATTTTAATGAGACAAACAGTGACCGAATTATATTCGAATACTAAAAAACACTTTGTTGTTCTATTAAAGCATTAGGAGTATCCAACCATCAGCAGTAGAACGTCCACTGCTGGACACAGGCCTCACATATGGATTTCCAATACTGCCGGTCGGAAGCGGTGGATCCAGCGCGTTCTTGAGATCTTAATTATATCGCCAGTCCACCTAGTTGGTGAACGTCCTATGTTGCGCTGTGCTTTCTGGCATGTGGTCTCAATTCGAGAACTTTACAGCCCATCGGCCTTCATAGGACTAAATAATTTAACATGTCAAAACCCTTTCAAATAGGCAATTTTTTATTCAAATATCACTATATTCGGATCCTAAGAGTGTTGTTATTTATATTTCGCCACTATTTATCTACATTCAAAGAAAATAACGATGCCACAATTACCACCCCCACAAGGCAACCCTTGCAAATGACAATCCCTTAACTTAGCTCAACCCATTCTTGCACAACAAATTAAACTACTAAACTTGAGCCACTAAAGGGCACAGTAATTAATACCTTATGATCCTGGAGCCATACAGGGTCTGACCCATAACGCTGACCTCCCATTATGACTCCAATTAACATCTGATGTCCCTTATAATCTGACCCCAACTGGACTTTAAGCATTAATTTGGACATCGTATGGAACTAGTATTCTGGAAGCAAAGTTATTGAATAATACTAATGGAACAGTTTTAGGCTTTTTACAGATGCGTAGCCAGTGGGGGTAATCAAACCGTGTAAGCTCGTGTAGCCCATTGAGAAGGAATCAAATGGAGATGGTGTAATGACATTTAGATACTTTGACATGTAATAGTTTAAAAACCGAAATAATAATCATATAGGCGTCTCTTTCAAATGTACGTGTTAAGAATATACCAATATTATACAGCACAGTTTCGCTATGGTGTCTTTATTTTTCGTGACTTGTCGCGTGTACCTGGTCCGCCATATTGTGTCGACAAAACAATAGTGATGTTCTTATTAGGTATATCAAAAATAATATCGATATTTTAGTTAGTTTTTATTCGTGTTATTGATTTGCTAAAATTTTTAATTTTTATTTCATTTCATTTTTCATGTCAAATTTGACAATCCGCCATGTTGTGTCGTGTAGGTATGCAGGTTTTTTTCGTAGTTAAGGCAATTCCATTTGATTCTTTTTTCACTGGTGTAGCCTGACAGCTAGGCCAGAGTTTTTAAGCCGCTTGAAGGTTTCTGATATGTAAATATTAAATATGTAACTCTAAGTTTATAAATTAGACTAAGATATGTATGTGTTTTTGGTGCAATAAATGATTTAATATGAATATGATATGGTTAAAAGGTTACAACAACCGGGACTTAAGTACAATGTAACATGTCATTCGAGCCACGGAAATGACTCCCGCTGTCATTTAACGTTTCATCCGAGCCTCGGTAGCGCTCAGTTGTAAATCCCACTCGCAATCACCGATCCAAAGTCTGATAGTGCCGAACGTTGCTTGACTTCAGTGATCTCTGACAAACACCTACTACGCTATGAGCGCTACTGGCTATATGAAACAGTGCGACGAAAAGAACGATGAGAAGTGATGATAAAAATTGGTATATTTTTATCTCAGATACCGTTCATTTCACTAAACGTCTCATTTGTGGTGAATACGTCTTTGAATAGTGAACATCGTTTTGGATTTGGGACGTCCAGTGCTGGACGCTTACAACTTACAGATTTCAAATAGAACCGATTGTAATCGGCTTTCAGCGTAATACTACAGTTTTAATCAGGTTATCTGCCTATCGTGTGAATGAAGACTCTATCTTGTGTTTGCCAATACTCATATGGGTTTTATAACCTTGTTGGCTAGCAGCCTGAATGCTGTATGCCCTTAATCATTGATATTGCTACTTGCTAACACCAAAGTACTAACCATGTTGACTGCCTCGATGTGTTACTGGTTAGTGACCCTATCTTCTGGATCAAAGAGGCGTGGGTTCGATCCCCACCCAGGGCAAATATTTATGTGATGGACATAAGTGTTTGCTTTGTGTCTGGGTGTTATTAAGTTACTATCTATTTATTATATCAGTCTCTGGCAGCCATATCACAAGCTTTGCTTAGTTTGGGGTCAGAAGTGTGTATGGTGTCCCAAAATATTTATTTATTTATTATGTTTTAATTAATACATTTCCATTGGACTTTGCGTTGATTGCTTTGGTTTACCTGCGGATGTTCTCATTGTTGATTTCATTCATCATCTATCTATCAGTTATAGGACGTCCACTACTGGACATAGGGCTCCCTTATGGATCTCCAATAAGACCGGTGGGAAACAGCTTGCATCCAAAGAGATCCCTCAGTTTACTCGCAATAAAAATCTACCTTTATAACCTACCCATATTCCTACCCCTTAGCTTTATAAATAATTCGTCATATTTATTCTTTCATAATCCACTTCTGAAAATCCCAAGGCCAAGCATCTGCTAGCCCTATTGTCTACTGCTCATTATCCCCACTTATCGTATGTCCTTTATAATCCGGGACCGACAATTAGCTTTACGGAGCCCGATCTGATAAATAAAACCTTTGTAATACGCGAAATATGCTCGAAAATTGAAATTTGGGCTGGGTCCCGGTTTTACAGTTAGGTTTCAACATGAAATATTAAATTAGGTTTATATTTTATCCTATACTGTTACGTTATATTATACTTGGTATTAATCTTTGAATATTGGAAATGGCGTAGACGTAGGACATCTACCAATAAAGTTGAGAAGCAATTTGATCAAAATCAAATGCGCTGAATGTTCATAAGTAGTTTTGAACCGATGTTATTGGAGATATAAATAACTAAGAAGGATTATGTTCAGCAGTTAACGTCCTTCCGCTGATATGATAATGATGGATAACACTTAAATAAACAATTTTACAATAACAACACTCTAAACTGAAATTAATTTAATTTGTGTTGTTGTCTTGTTTTCGATTAGATACATGCATTTGGTTGTACCTCCCGCGTTACAATCGTGAGGTCGTGGGTTCAAATCCCGGTCCTGTACCAACGAGTTCTTTGGAATTTATGTACGGAATTTAACACCGCTGGCTTTTTGATGAAGGAAAAACATCGTGAGGCAATCTGCATGCGATTGTAGAAGAAATTCGATGGCGTAATGTGAATCCACCAACCCGCACGTGGCCAGCGTGGTGGATATTATTATGTCCCTACCACCTTTCGTGGGTACGCCTACGTCCTGCAGTGAACTATTACAAAGGCTGGTACAGTACTAGCGGACAGCTCAATATATATAAACACAAGTTTACGATACTGTAGTTTTTCTCAAAACCGTTGATTGATGTTCTACAATAGGCCCAATTATGAAGGCGCCATCGTAATTATAATAGCGAATTAGCATATTTCTGTTTCTTTTTCACTTAAGGCATTCCATAGAGATAACATTTTTTACGTTGCTATTAAATTTACAACGGCGCCTACATAATTGTTCCTAATATCCCATTATAATTCTAAAATATATTCTAGGATCTATCTTTGATTTGGATCCAGTATTCTTATATACTTATTTACCTAAACTACAGAGCTAACAACTTGGTACACGAACAAACCTAACCAGAATAAATAAGCAGTACAAAATAAAAACAATGAAGCCAATTTCTATAGCAATCGAATCAATCAATATCCAAACGAGCTGAATGTGGCTAACAAGTAAAAAGTCAATGTTTGTTTTAATCAGCAACAAAAGGCTAACTCTGTACGTGAGCCGACAACCAGGCAGGTAATTGACGAAAATGAAAGAGAAAAGACATTTATCAATTTTCGATTTTTGTAAACGACTTTCAGCCATTTATCTTGGTTTCTACTTTAAAAATAGAAGAGGGAAGGTAGAGTAGGTACCTATGTCAATGTAAATTAAACGCAAATAAAATAAAAACGATGTACATGCACCAGTTGTGGCCACTGTCTCGGTTTTGGCTATTTCATGTCAAAATTATCGCATGAATATATCATCACTACATAAGAGAAAAGACATGTATTAATTTTCGATTTTTGTTAACGCCTTTGAGCCATTTATCTTGGTTTCTACTTTAAAAATAGAAGCGGGTAGGTACCTATGTCAATGTAAATGAAACGCAAATAAAATTAAAACGATGTAGATGCACCAGTTGTGGCCACTGTCCCGGTTTTGGCTAATTCATGTCAAAATTATCGCATGGATAGATTATCACTACTTAGTATAGAATAAAGTAAGTTGTTTTAACCGTTTAGCCATGTCAGAGGCCTTCAGGCGGCCTAAAAACTCTGACACCAGGGCTAGCCACAAACAAACAAACAAACAAACAACAACACTTTATTAGACAACCACATTACATAAAGAACAGATTATAAGGACAAAAACAAAACAACAGGTCTCTAATTGGCGGCCTTATCGCTTTAAGCGATTTCTTCCAGGCAACCAAGCCACCCGGCCCATACGAACTTACTTATAGAATAAAGTCACTTCCCGCTATCTGTATCTTTAAAACTACGTCTGTCCGTCTGTCCGTCTGTGTGTATATCAAGACTATATCGTATATATATATACTATATATATATAGTATCTCGATTGATATGGCCGTACGTATTAATACTCTGTGTTAGTTCTTTAGTAGACTTTTTCTGTACTTTACCAGCCTTTTTAATAGTCCACTGTAGGACGTAGGCCTACCCACGAAGGGTGACTCTTACCAATCGATTAACTTTTTGACACTAATTGTACTACTTGCGGTCTGGCTGAGTTTTTACTTATCACCAAAGTGAAGCAACTTGTAGCAGGTTCAGTCTTCGGATTTGTAACCGTGGGTGGTATTTCTAACTGAGCACTGTCATGGCTCAGATGACTTGTTAAAGTGCAGGTTTGAAATACAAAATACAAATACAAAATCGTTTATTTGTCCAATTAAGAAGCACAATTGATATTTTGGTTTCCTGGCCCTTATGCTAGGTCAAAACCTGTATTATAAGAGCCAGTACCTTCCTACTTACAATGACTGCTGATAAGCATATAGCTAGAGCCTTTAGAAGTTTTGAAAATTCTAAAAAAGACCATGCTGTCGATACTTATACAGACAAAACAAGACCCGTGGATCAGTGCAAACAATGAATTACCTTTTGTCATGCCCCCAGTGCATAACCACCTGCTCTATGTATGATCTTTTGGAAGCTCTGGGATAGCAGCCGCTAAGTACTGGGCAAAACTTGTGTAGTTAGGACTGATTTACACTATTACAACTATCGACACGACGAAGAAGATATAGGCAAGTGTACATAACGTTTTCGTAGTCAATATATAAAAATAATAGAATATGTATTATTATGAATAGATATTATTTTCACCGTAACATTAATGTTAATTTTCTGGAACATTATTATTGTTATATTTGGGCACAGCCAGTAACTAATAGAATTAATTTTGCTTACGCCTAAAATATTATATTTCGTAAAATGAGATTTCAGTATCCAAGTAATCAGCGTGAGTATGAAAACCGCAAAACTGTTATTTAAATAGAATTTTCTAGACCGTGTTCAATGTAATATTTTAGATTAAAATTTCCGTTCCTCGTAGAAAATATTTAATTTTTATAGAGCACGACAAAACATCGTTGATGTTACGCGGCGGATTTACTAATAAATAATTTTATTTCAACATTCAATTTGGAAAATTGAGAATTTCTAAATAATTATGTAGGAAGTACCTATTTAGTTTTTTTTAAATTACATTACAAAATCCCAATTATGCAAGTAGTAGGTAGCCGTGGTGGTCAAGAGAAAGTGACACCCGCCTTACAATCGTGAGGTCGTGGGTTCGGTCCCTTACCAATGAGTACTTTGGAATTTATGTACGGAATTTAACACCACGGGCTTTTCGGTGAAGGAAAACATCAATGAGGCAACCTGCGTACTACGTCCTTAGAAGAAATTCGATGACGTATGTGAATCCACCAACCCGCACTGGGCCAGCGTGGTGGATCTGGCCCAATCACCCTTCGTCGGTAGGCCTACGTCTTGCAGTGGACTATTAAAAAGGCTGGTACAGTACAGTACAGTATACCTTCAAGGGTCTGTGGATAATCCAATTGCTTTCTATGCACTCATACTCATATTTATTTGCTTCCACAATGTTATAAAAAGATAGTAAAAAACTTAAAATATGTACAATCGTGGACAAATCAATACACTACAATACAATGTAGTAGTAGTGTAGGTAGTTTTAGCGTGTAAAGTAGTATTTTATATTATTGTAGTTAATAAAGGCACTTTTGTCTATAGCAAAAAAAAGTAATTAATATCAATTTCAACTTTTTTTTCTCAATATAGGTGTAGGCACCTCTACTTACATCCAAAAACCATCTTAGTCATATGCTTGAGTTAACTAAAAGTGCTTGTAATACAAAAAATATTCTGAGCTACTAGACATTAAACACAGTAACCTTCAACTTTAGATATTTTTTTAAGGGAAAGTTATCAATCTAAGCGATATTTTTCTCCTCAAAATATCTGTCAAGTTTTTCGCTTCAGTCACCAATTTGCAAAAAGTGCCGATAATCCAAATGATATGCGAAAGACGTTACGAAGATTTGTGAGGTTTAGGGTACTTTGCCATTGAGGTTTGCGAAGCGACTAAGCGATCCAAAGCCCAGCTACGAAACTATGTACTGTTTTCAACAACGCTAAGTAATGCAGTGAAGTGCAGTAAGATGTGCCGTAAGCAGCGCTTTTGCGTAAGTGCGTCATGCACTCTGCTCTGCTCTGAATTATTCCAATATCTCTCAAGCTTAAATTTTTAACACGAATCCTTCGCTCACATTTCATAACCGCATATTTCTTTACAAAAACACAGCTAATTACTAAATAAATATATTAATAAATATGGTATGAAAATACAAGATACTTACCTAAAATCCTGGTAAAAGGGGCTTACCTACATAATTATCCAAGACTAAACTAAACTGAGTCGTTAATTTATTTTTCTTGTACAATTTTGCTTAGCTGCGAATGGCTAAGTTTATTTTAAGCTGCGGTATAAGACTGACAGATTTTAATTTGTGAATATTTTAACAGATCCGTAGTTACAGCTTCGCATCTATAGTGGAAAACATCCTTAAATTTAGCCTGGTATACATCATCGCAAACGAGAAAACTTCGATTGAAGGGGGGATTCCTAAGAAAAGGGGAGAGGGGGGATTCTAAAATTCATTAGCACACGCAGAAGCGAAACGAAATTACCAGACAGGCGCGTTAATAAAAAGTTTCGAAGAGTTGGAGGCAAGCCAGGGTAGGTGGCGTGGCATGCTCGTACGTACAAGATCCGAACTAGAGGTGAGAGATTCTTCATTGATTGGTGTCCGGCATAAATAATTATTATGAGACGGAATGCTATGCCACAAAGGAGCATTAAAAAAAATGCTTTCGGGTGATTAGTGGCAAGCCAGGGTAGGTGGCGTGGCAAGCTCGTACGTACAAGATCCGAACTAGAGGTGGGATATTCTTCATTGATTCAAATTATGACGCAACTGAAAAATAAACTAACAAAATATAACGCTTAAAACGAACAAAATGAATACACAATACATAGTGAAATTGAATCGTAGTTATAACTATGGAATTGAAATAACTTTAACATGTTAAATAGTCAATTCATTTTCATATAATTATGAATTTGAACCAAATATTCGGATCGAATATAAATTTAAAATTGCACTACTAATTCTACAATAATATATATGTAAAATGATTTAATTGATTAAGTAACTGCGATGGCAGTATAAAAGTAAAGGTGAGTAAAACGTTAACATACCTCACAGAATAGGAGAATTTTTCCTTCTCTCTCTTCTGTGACATACCTACACATTTTTAGATATTTGCCAGTCATTCATAGCTACTTTTTTAAATCATCAAAATATTGTTTATATATAGGTATTCGTAAGATATAAATGTAGTTTTGTAAATAAGCAAGGTTAAATAGTTTGTCCGGGTACTGTACCAGTGTACGTAGGGCCTACCCACAAAAAATGATCGAGTGATATCCACCACGCTGGCGCCAGCGCGGGTTGGTAGATTCACATACGCCATCAAATTTCTTCGACGGACATGTGCAGGTTCCAGGTTGCTTCACAATGTTTTCCTTCACCAAGTCAGTGATGTGAAAATCCTTACATATATTCCAAAGAATTCATTGGTACGGGACCGGGATTTGCACACAAGGCATCTAGATTGCAAGGCGGGTGCCGTTATCACTAGACTTTGTCCTGCTGGCCAATCGCACTAAAAAATTACAACTGAACTACAATTGAACTTTAACCGAACTTCTACTTTTTGTCTATTTTCGTATCGCACTAATGATTCTGTTTAAAGTTGAAACGCAACTCGATCAGAGTTGGAACGTAACCGGTGTCAAATGAACGGTTAGTGTATGATATTTAGCGCAATACCCAATTCTTTGAAGCTGAATCGAAACTTAACTACAATTGCAACCATACTTTAACTGAATTACAGATGGAACGCAGCTGTTTAAAATTACCGCGATTGGCCTGCTGGTATCATAAACTCATCCGGCAAAAACATATTATGCCGAACCGCAACAACGCATTCCTAACAAGACTGAAAGTGACTTTAAGTACACGTACTTCGCTAATTAATTCCTGAAGCGTGTAATTTTCACCAGAGATATTTCAGCGATGCCCAACTTTGGCAATATCTGATTACTGAGCTTGATTAATAGTCACCACACTTTGAATTGTGGCAGAAGATTTAATAGCAAACATTTATTTGGACTAAATCTTTAAGTACTCATACTAATTTACTCATGTTTAGTAAGTTGATAGTTTAAAGAGAATATTAAACGTAATGATGTTTTCATTTATGTAAGTAATACAGGGTTACTGGTTATCAATAATTAGGATCCTTTTAGGGGCTTATTCTGTTCATCCAGACTAATAACTTACGTTCAATGACTTTTATCAAATCTCAAAAAAATGTTTTTGCATAGAGACATATATGGAAAATGTATGGAACAGCTGCTTTTTTTAGTTTTGACCATAGCCGCAGAAAAAATTAAAAGTTGTTAGTTTTGAGGTACAGAATAATTACCTAAGAGTATGCCAATTGATTACCGCAGTAACCCTATAGAATGAGATGACCTCTTAAATGACGCTTCCTCCAGACAGCTGCGGACGAAGGCGCGGACAAGGCTGCGACCAAGACACACAAATCACAGATCGTGTTTAAAAAAAAGAACCTTACCCCTTCTGGGGTGCCCGGGCAAGTCTGATCTCCCCCGCGTGACGGCCTAAGCCGAGGTCTGTACCTTCTCAGGTGCCCTTTTGCTACTCACCCTTTAACTCAATCTTGGGGCTCCGCAGCCTTCTGCGCTCGCCCATGCCCGGTAAGCTGTAGAGGCCTGAGAGGGCAACAGCTCTTAGTCATTGAAAAAAAAAACAGGCTTTGTGACTGGCGGAACATTAGACCGCTCGCTGCTGCGCCCGCACCTTGACTGAAGCTGCCTTGAGGAAACTAGCCTGAGAAGTTGTTTTGATGACAATTTTTACATAAAAATAGTGCTTGGATTAAGAAGAAGAGACTGTACCACAGAGATACCAGAGGGATAATGTCATCGATCGAGAAAATCTGAAAGAGACGCATTGATTTAATAAGACACGAGTTAGAAAGAGACATGAAAAATATCTTGATTCGGTGTTGGTTGCCGGATATTTAGACGAGGAACGTCAAATTATAATACATACGTAGTTGACAGTTTTGACAGCAGCTTGGAAAGATTTGCCATTTTTCCCATACATTTTTATGGTTGAGAATTGCCCCAAGTTACAACAGCATTATCCATGTATTATATATAGATATATGTAGACTATACAAATAATAATTTAAGTATAGTTTATAAATAAAATTAATTTAGCTTGTGAAGTTGTTTTTTTGGTTGTGGTTAGTAGAAAGTCGTTGTTTTTTTGAGCAATCCATAATTATTTCAATGAGTCACCCAAAATTAGATCACTTGATATTTGATCACATGTAATAACGTCAAAAGCTGTGTTTAAGCGAGTACCTATTAATTTTATTTATAATTATAAAACCATCAAATAACTCAACGTTCAAAAATATTTCTATTGCGCAGAAATGAGAGCTTAAATACTCCGAATTCATTTCAATCAAACTTTTCCTTTTTAATTAAATAAGTACAAAGTTGCCAGATTCTTTCAATGATAATTTCATATCATTTCCAAACGCCAGATGGCTAAATATAACATCAAAACATTTCGATTGATTTGTCCTAAATAGCGAGTCTCCGTTCCACCTCAAAGTTGTAGCGAATCGAAAGTAGGCTTTTGGATGACAACATTAATTTTCCACGCCAACAAGTACAAGCTACGACCGCAAATGCAGAAAATATAATAACTTCTAATACATACCAAGTAAGGTTTATATTTGCATGTTTTTGGTTGTCAAAAATGAGTTTTGTAATGTGGTATTTCCTTGCCTTTACGCCTGGCGTATTGCTGGAGAAATGTTAAGAAATGCGTCGACACGTGAACATCTGGCATTCACAGTAGCTGGTTGTATTCTCATTAATACCATCGCGGAGTAACTCAGGGTAGTCTGTTGGTGCCTCTATACTTCACTAATGACCCTGTACGGATGCAAAAGTTTGTACGTTTGTTAATTAAGCTTAATTAAGTTTCTTTGATGCTTTGTTTTCGTGCGTGTGTGCTTGGAATGTATATCTGTAATGACTTTGGAGTTTTCTTTGCGCGTAAATTCGCTTGTCTTAATGAACACCGCAATGATGTGCATGGTACGACTGTACGTATTTTTGAAGTAAATTTTCCGAAATAAGTAACTGTTGTTTTGTAAAACAGGAAGGTGTATTTGGAGACAGTGTAATTTTCAAATAATTACGACTCAAATAGCTTACAGCTTAGAACTACGACATTGAGTGATAAATTTAGTAACTTACTGGCCGTTGTAAATCATTGTTGAATTGAAAGTTTTGAATGAACTCAACTGCTTGATTAATTACGTTAAGTTAGTTATTATTCATGAATAATTGAAAGTTTTTCTAGATAAACCAAGTTAAATATTACATTAAAGAAGTTACAGTTATACAAAAATAAATTAAAATATATTATGATATTCTTAGAGTGCTGGTTAAAGTTCTTTTGTTCAATATTAAACAAAAAACAAATTTGAGCCATTTGGAGTTGAGAAATTGGGTCCGTGGGGGCTGGAGCTCACCTTACTTTCAAAAGTCTTTCTGAGCGGCTGGTGGACGCGACGCGTGACCAAAATGCTGTTTTATTTTTTGGTCAACGCATAAGCATTGCCATTCAGCGTGGCAATGCAGCCAGCATGCTGGGCACGCTGCCAACTGGCAGTGGGCTTGAGTGTTTGGATTATCTTTAGGCTTTCAAGGCTCTGTAGATGATCCAATTGCTTTTTATGCAGTAGTATGGATGTGTAGTATTGTGTTGTGTATGAAGTTTTAGCATATAAAATAGTATTGTATTTTGTTGTAGTTAATAAAGGCAGTTTTGAAAAATGCTCTCATATAAAGTTGTAGTGGTAAGAAAAGTAGTGTTGTAGTTCTACGAACCTAAGAGACAAAGTTATTCGTACCATAGCTGTAATGTGTTCTACCTTAACATACCTTATAGTACTCACAAATTATTATAATTTGTGAGTACTATAAATAGATTTATATTATACAGAGTATATTAAGATCTTAAGTTTAACGTTACTTTGAAATCAAAGTATGATATATATTACATCAATTATAAAATAAAAAAGTTTACATTTTTAGTTAACATGTATAGTGTTTTAGTAATTATGGTTCGCCATTAATGGCATAATGGACATCAACCGTTGCAATCTACGTCTTGAGTTTGGATAATTGACCCGAATCAATCAATGTATGTCAACCGACATCCAAAAAGGAGGAGGTACTATTTTTATGATTTTGTGTATGTACTCAATAATGATAACTTATTTTTATACACTTTTTTTTAATCATTGACATTTGTACATTGACATTAATATTTAATTAATTTTTTATTTTGACATTTATGACATTTTATTTTATCTGTGACATTTTATTTTATAAATCTTGACATTATTCAATTTCATTTCGTTCTATTTTATTGACTTTTATAATTTATGAGTTATGTAAACCTACTAATCAAACCAACTGGTAGATCTCCAAAACTCATTCTGGCAACATTGTGTTGTGAATATTGTCAAATTATTTAATTTTCACTGGTGACTGTTTTGTGATTGATTTGTTTGTCTCTTTAATTCTTTATTTTTTATTTGTTTCGAATTATTATTGTTGTTGTTTTTGTGAAATTTGGTATGTAATTGACGTTACATGATTTTTAGCTAATGACGTTTCAAAAGTGTATATTTGTACCTAATTGAAATAAACATGATTGAATTGAATTGAATTGATTCAGATTTATTCCTATATATGTACTCTAAGACAATGCTTCTCGCCAAATTTCATAGTTCTATGTCAACGGGAAATACCCTGTAAGTTTTGATTTTTGTAAGTGTCGAAATATGCGGTTTTTTACGACATAAACGCCTCTAACTTCTTTATATGATAATTGAGAAGTTTTTCCTTCACACAACTGTAAGAAATCATAGATATACGTATACAGTTTAAATTTCAACTCGATATCTATACGCGTTCCCGAGATAAAGAGTCTTGACATACACACAGACGGACAGACGTACAACAAAGTGATCCTATAAGGGTTCCGTTTTTTCCTTTTGAGGTACGGAACCCTAAAAATCAACACAATCGGTCCATAATTTCCGGAATAATCGCGTAACATAGGCGTATTGTCCACACATAATTACATACACACTTTTTCGTAGTCTATCGAAACAAAGCTCTATTGAGTTAAATCCTACTAATTTTATAATCGCGAAAGTTTGTAAGTATGTCTGGATGTTTGTTACTCTTTTACGCAGAAACGACTGAACCGATTTGGATGTAAGTAATTCGTTACGAATTTAAGTTAGCTTAGACCTTGGATTAACACAGGCTACATTTATCTCGGGCTAAGACGGGTAACACTGCGGGGCGCAGCTAGTCATCTAATAAAGTTGCTGTCCCAGGTCTAGGTGTTATTCAGTTTATTTTTTGTTCCAGTCATAGAAAGTCCACCATAGGTCTTGATATTAAGTTTAGTGCTCCCTTTTAATGTTATTTGGAATTGGATTTTTTTTTGTAGCGTTATAGTTCTACGAACCTTATTAAAGGCCAAAGTTACTGATAGTACAGTGAGTTCTAACTAGCTAATAATTTGAGAGCACTTCGCAAACAGAATATTTTGAGCTGCGAGTCTAGTTAGAAGTTAGTTATTTGCTTTGTACAACTTGGGTAAGATGAGACTCAAAATTCAAGAGTGTGTATAAATGTGTCGATTAATGTTGTGCGAAATTGTTCACGTATAATTTTATACTAGGTATCTGTAGATACCTAGTATAAAATTATACGTGATAGAGTCAGACGTATAATTCTACACAACATATAAACCGCATTTAAATATTACATTATGGTGCAATACGTGATTTAGTAATGATTTAGGCTGTAGTCTTGCTCATATTGATTGCTACATTAAAAATAATTACAATTATCAATTTCATATCACAATCAGTACTCCAACATCTTATTGTACCTATATATAGCTTCGTGTTGCATGGAAAAAATATAGTAGAGTAGAAAATTCTTAATTGGTATACCAACATAAGCCTAACTCAACTAGAGCTAATAAGTTGTCAAGTGCTAAGGTTGGAAAAAAAATCACCCCCACTTAACATGTAAGAGAGCTACCCCTAAATATGCCATTTAAAAAATTTTACTTACATATTTTATTAATTTATTTACTTGTTTATAGGTGAGCAGTGTATACTGATGTGCCTATATCAAGCAGCATCGAATAAAATTAGTATTTACTCGTATCTGTCAAGGATTTTTTTCCTTCTTTATCCAAAGGTCCAGTCTATTCTTAGATTATTTTTTTTTATTTTAAACTGACTTCCATACTAAAACTATTGCAACCTCAAATTACATTATATTACAAATTATATTATAATATCGTGCCTCATTTACTGGGCCTTTAATATCAGGATTTATATATCCCAAAATAACCATCAAACCTAATAGACAGTGACTCAATTTCTAAAATTGCAGCGCCTGTTTAAAATAATTAGCTAACCGCCGTTTTCGAACGCCAATCCGCCAAGTTTCCGGCGATATCGTTACGGAAATGACGTCATTATGGCGCAGGCAGTTAGCAGCGAGTGCAGTGAAAGGGCTTCCGTTAATATTAAGGCTCTATCATGGCTATAGCTGTCGATTTTTTTCTTTTTTTGAGGGTAATTTGCTACGAACGAGTTCTTCATTTGACTGTACCTATGTTGTTTATTTCATCCATTGAATACAGTGTTATCCAGAACTGGTGTACAAAGCTGAAAAGAAGTGAGTCAGATCATCAGTATAACCAACTTTTTCTAGGGGAAAAAGAAAAAAAAACAGCTGTTTCGTACATTTTGTCGTTACCTGATTGCAATTTTGGTTGGAACATTTGATTTTGTTTTCTTGAATTATGCGTTGGTCCATAGTAAAATTTGTTCACATTGATGTCATCACCGCCTTTGCAGTGTTACATAATACTTATTAAGGTTACTACCTAGAATAGTATTAGTATTACGAAATGTACTAAATTCCAAGGCTAGGTTCCAATATGGATAGCAACAAGAACAACAAACATTAGTCCAGTGCGCAGTGGTTCCAATATCGATAGGTTGGTGTACGTACGAGGCGTTATTTAACTGTCGATAAAGAGGTCGAAAGTATGAAAGAATTACAAATCGGTGTGACTTTTATAACCGACTTCCAAAAAGGAGGAGGTTTTATGTTCGTCTGTATGTTTTTTTGTGTATGTTCATTGATAATTTCGGCAATTGTGAACCGAATCGAAAAAATCTTTTTTAGTTCGAAAGGGTATACTCTCGATGTAGTCCCATTTAAATTTTACAGAAATCGGCTGAGAAGTTTTTGAAAAATCAACAATAATAAACAATTCGAGCGAAATATTCTAAATTTTGTACAGGATCGAAGGCGGTTTTACCATTTTTTGCCAAAAATAATTATTATTTTTGCAGAGTTAATGTACTGTACTGTACCAGCCTCTTTTAATAGTCCACTGCAGGACGTAGGCCTACCCATGAATGGCGATTGGGCCATATCCACCACGCTGGCCCAGTGCAGGTTGGTGGATTCACAAACGCCATCGAATTTCTTCTACGGACGTATGCAGGTTGCCTCACGATGTTTCCCTTCACCGAAAAGCCAGTGGTGTAAAATTCCGTACATAAATTCCGAAGAACTCATTGGTACGGGACCGGGATTTGAACCCACGACCTCAGGATTGTAAGGCAGGTGTCATTACCACTAGACCACCACGGCTTATAATAATACATATAATAATACGGCAGAGTTAATAATAATCTAAAACTTTTCGAAATTAAAAAAAAATATATATTACGAAATTATGTTTTATCTGTGACCACAACGTCGCTTACCATCTGGCAAGTTGGTGATCAAGTTTAACTTATTCGTAATTGAAAGAAATAAAAAGCAAAAGTTATATTAAAGAATTCCTACAGTCAAATTACAATTCGGTGTTGTTATTCGTTTTAATTATCAAATAAACTGAATACCAATTAAAAACGCCCGGGTAGTTTGTATTGCTTAGTAATAACAACTTGATACATTATTTCAACGTACTCAAGCAAATTAAATCCCTTATATTTTCTTTCTAATCTTTAACTGCTGCGTGAAATGTGCCTCCCTGTGTTCCCGCTTACCTATCCTAAGTACTATACATCAAGCGCGGCTAAGTTAACTATACCTTGCTAAGTTCGGTTCAAACACCCCCGAGACAAAGGAAAGGGTTCATTTTGACAGTGTGATCGATGGTCGTTAACTATTTGCGGATCCCTAATCAGTGTTGAAATGTTCTTGACTAGAGCTCCAGTGAGTTGGATTAGCCGGAAAGTTTAGAATAGCTGAGATAGATTTATTCATAAATAAATTAGGATTAGAGCGCAGATAAAAGTTAGTTTTGATCCGCCTAAAACAAATAAACCAATTAAGATTTCGATTACGCTTTTCTTGTACAGTTTTTTACATTTTCTGTTAGCTATTAGGTATTGTAAATATTTTTTTATAAAATATATATTTTTAAAATACAAACTTTTGAGATCCTGGGTATCGTGTATCATCAGAGTGCTAGACAAGACAGTAAAAGGAGCCCAAACACGACGGGTCTATCTTGTTTTTAGTACAGGAGTTCCTATGACCACCTTCCGACTCCATAGCCATATCGTAGCCGAGTGAGACACCGAGCATAGCCCTCTCCATAGCACGTTGGACTATCTTTATTTTGTTCATAAGGTCCACATTTAACTTGGTACCCTTCAACTAGGTAATCTTAACTCTCTCAAATCTCATTCACTAGATTCTATAATGTAATTTGTTTTTAAAATTAAAGTGGCAATGGGCAGGACACATTGTTCCAAGAACGGATGGCCGATGGGGCCGGAAAGTTCTCAAATAGAGACCACGGACCAGCAAGCGCAGCGTAGGACATCCACCGACTAGGTGGACTGACAATATAATAAAAATCGCAGGAACGCGCTGGATGCAGGCCGCTTCCAACCGGCCTTATTGGAAATCCATGGGGGAGGCCTATGTCCAGCAGTGGACATACTACGGCTGATAGATAGATAGAATTTGTTTTTAATCGTACTCATGCAGTTTTTGATATATTGATAGGTTTTTCGTTTAAAAGTGGACGTAAATGATACTCGTAGCAAGCCTTAAGCAAGCTGATGAGTGTTACCTCATTCTTAAATATAAAAATGGTCAAGAATACACCCTTCTTTGCCAAAACACATACTTTCAAGCAAACCTGTCAAAAATAAATGAAAAGTAGTCCTTAAATAGTTTCCTATCCGAAACCAAACTATCCGGAATTTCCGGATGCCCTGCACCTCTCTATTTGGTAGCATTGTGTGAATACGGTACATATTTGGGCAAGGGCGTGAGCGATCTGTTTTTGAGTGCGTATTGTTGGTTAACAAGTCGGTTACTCGGTCCCGAACGTGGGAATTTGCCGTATTGTTACGGTTAAGGGTTAACTTGATGATGTGTTGGTGGATTATGGTGGTGAATAGCAGAAGCCACTGCTGGCTTACAAGCTTAGACTAAAAACATACTTGTATAATAGTGGAAAATTATAATTTTGGAAACCCTAACTACAGACACTTCTTGTTAACATTTAGCTAAAAAATCAATCTAATTATTTCAGCTAGAAGATATGAAGCACATTTAGACACAATGATGCACTGACATTTACTTAGGGGTGAGATATACTCAAATGTCAAATCAACGTTTATTATTTAGAATAGAATTCATCAACACTATAACTTATACAACACAAAAAAAGAGCATGAAAAGCGGCATAATCCTAAAGAGCGATCTCTTCCAGACAACCTTTGGATGAATGGAGACATGTCAACGATATTGGTTGGATGTTGGTTTCGAGGCTAACCCTTTTTATCTGGCTGTCATCAACTATTTACTACAAATACAATTTACTACAAATCTAAACTATAACACAAAAAAAAGAAAACATGTTTGAAGTTGGGATATTGAAAATTTTAAAATTCCGTATTAAGCTCGTTTTCAAAGACTTTATATTTCAACTCAACAAAGAATAAATATTCTGAAAAGTACTTCAACTTAGGTCAACATCAAAGCTCTCTGAGCCCTAAACACTTCACCTTAAGCACAGAACCTTACAACTAAGTAAATTACAAAAGTATTCGCGGAAATACCTATTTCTTTACAGTACGAGAACTGAGTTACAAAAAATAATTTGTACCTGTGCCAGCATTTTTAATAGTCCACTGCAGGACGTAGGCTTACCCACTAACGGCCGTTCTCAATAACTTACTTACAGATTACTAACTGTTAAAATGCTTATCTTTAGTAGGTACTGACATTTCTATAAACACGGATAGATACGAAATCTCTATCCTTAACTTTTATCTATCTCTCAGAGGGTCTATCCCTTACCACAGTTAGCTAGATTCATAGAAAAAAAAGAAATTGCATTTCAGAGACACGTTACTGTCATCTGTCAATAGCATAAATGACAGTCAGTCATGGTTTTTGGCTATCCTTCTATTTTGGGCGATAATTCGAAGATAACCAAGTTATTGTACACTTAAATCGTAAGTTTTCATAAAAATGGAATTGTTCAGTGACGAAAGTGATACGGAATTATACGAAGCGGGCGTATTTGATTCTGTAGAAGTCGATGTAGTACAATTAGGGTCAGAAAATCGCCGTGTAAACGTTCGCATCAACTACACCGATATATTGTCGGCTTCTGAATTTATATACAGGTTTCGCCTTAGTAAAGAAGCCGTCTTCGAGTTATTGCTAGAAATAACGCCCGCCTTAAGAGTAACTTCTTCCCGGTAAGTTATAGGTTAAGTTTTAACATAAACAAAATTTTACAGATTCAGAAATATCTTTACATACCTACCTAGACTGTCCTAATCATACCAATTCTTATCATTCCAGAAACCATGGTATATCTCCATTACACCAGTTGTTATTGACGTTAAGATTTTATGCATTGGGTACAATGCTCGTATCAGTAGCCGACTTTGTCGGCGTTTCCATAGCATCAGCCAGCAGAATTGTTCGAGATGTATCTCGAGCAATTGCTGGCTTGTATGCAAAATATGTCAGAGTACTAGAAAATACTCAAGCCGGCTTCTATTCTATCGCTGGATTCCCAAGAGTTCTTGGTGCAATTGATTGCACACATATACCCATACAATCACCAAGTTAGTACATATTATCCACAAATTAAATATATAAGTATCTATTTTATGCATGTTATAATTATTGTACAGTTAATAAGTTAAAGATAAACAATACAGTACCTACCTACAGCTGTTCAATAAATAATATACCTATTGGAACTGCCACAGCACATAGACATTATGTTAAGATTCTGGGTGGTTGAAAACAACTGATAAAGTTAGGTTTCTAGATGTATTGTAACAAAATATCTTATAATAATTTATGCTGAACATTTTTCAGATTCAAATATTGGAGAAGAGTTTCGAAACAGAAAGGGAATATTTTCTATAAATGTCCAAGCAGTGTGCAATGCAGACTTGATATTCATGAATGTTGTAGCTCGCTGGCCGGGATCTGCTCATGATGCTACCATATTTAACAGTTCATTGCTTAAAGGTATTCTTTTAACTTTTATTTACCTATACCATCATTCATTTAATATTCAAAATTTGTTTAGGAGTTGTGAATTGTTTTTATTTTCAGTGCAATGTGAAGAAAATAAGTATGGAAACAGGTGGTTAATCGGAGACAGTGCTTATCCTTGCAGTTCATATTTGTTGACCCCAGTACTTAGCCCAACATCATCAAATGAAAATAGTTATAATGATGCACATGTGTTAACAAGAAATCCAATAGAAAGGTGATGTAAAATAAATATATTGATTTCTTTAAAAAAATATTTGTTTGTGTTGTATAGATACAAAAAATAAAAATATAAACAACAATGATCTTAATATTTTACAGATGCTTCGGTGTATGGAAAAGACGTTTCCCAGTGTTGTCTTTAAAAATTCGTCTAGCTTTGAAAACAACTCAAGCTGTAATTATAGCCGCCTCAGTTCTACACAACATATGCAGGATGCATAGCATTGCTGAAGTGCCTCCAGAAGTAGATATGCCTCCTGACAATTTTAATATTGATACTGCTGGCGCAGGGCAAAGTCAGGTCAATCAATCAGAAAGACAAAATCTAGTAGACAACTATCTTTTTAATGTGTGAAAATTATTATGATGCTCTCAATAAATAACTTTTTCTAATTAAAAGTATTTAATTGAACTTTGAGTAGTGTTTAAGTGCCTATTCTATCCTACTTCCTACTAATATTATAAACGCGAAAGTTTGTGAGGATGGATGGATGGATGTATGGATGTTTGTTACTATTTCACGCAATAACTACTGAACGGATTGAGATGAAACTTTGCAATAATATAGCTTATATATCAGAATAACACAGGCTATAAATTATAATGATATTGCGTCAAAAATCAAAATATCATGGGGGCAAAGCTGCGGTTAAAAACAAGTTATACATAATTATTTATTGTTTCAATATTTCAATTTCACGCTTCAATTTTTCAATTTCTAATTCCACTTTGACTGTTTTTGCTCGAAGATAAGCTGCCACAGCTAGCTCTTTTTCCTTCTGGGCTTTCTGGAGCTCATCTGCTAACTTTCGCCGCTTATTATCTGTAAAGAAACTTTAATTAGCACCTTCGCCAGACTACAATAATCACAACAGTAACTATCACCACACCAAACCATAATATTATTATTTTGGTTATTATACATCATAATACACAAAAAAACTTTAATTAATAACAACCTATCCTTATAAAATAGTAATAATCGGCCAGTACGAGTCACTTAAATATTGAGAAAATATGATAAAAACATAAATTTAATTTTCCCATAAAATGTTCCTGCTTGTAAAAGTTGTCATTGACAGTTGACAGGTGGTGGGATGAAGATCACCGGGTCAGCTAGTACAGTATAAGATGCCAAGTAATTTACATAGAATACTTTGACAAAACTTACATGAGTTCTTAGGTGTGTTGAATAACATTTTTTTCGCAGAGTAATTAGCAGTAACTTTCTTTTCTCCACCGGTACAGTGTTGGCCTTGCTCACCACTACCACATTCCTCACCGTCACCCACATCCAATACTGTTATATTTTCTAATTGTACAGGCATAGGTGATAGGTCCGGCAAGGATGGTTCGAGGACATCTACATCTTGAAATTGTTCCTCCCCATCACCACCAAAATCAACAGTGAAACCACTGCAAGTGGCACCTAACATACCAGCCACACGGTCTAGTATTTCATCTGGTAGTATGCAGGCCTTACCACCACCAGTCTGCAAAATAAAAATATCAATTTTAAGATAAGGGTAAAAATTCATGACAGTATATTATTGTTTATTTTATACTAGCTTTAGCGTGTGGTTCCTGTGGGATAGAACAAAAGTCAAAATACCACGCTATTTTGACTTTTGTGCTATCCCACAGGAACCTGTCACTTTCCGGCTTTTGAACTATATCCATGACAAAAATCAAGTCAATCCATTTCTCCATAGAACAAAACTGTGTGAAAGAGGAACAAACAAACCAAAAACTTTTCAGATTTATAATATTAGTATGATTGGGATAATGATGAGCATAGATAGAAACAATGATTGTTAGGAAGCATCATTACAACCATGGCTTTTTAAACCACTGCCTTTTCAGTAAAAGACATTGTGAAGAATCCTGCATGCATATGTCGCTAGAAGAAATTAGATAGTGTATGTGACCTGAACTAGGCCTATAGTACCTTTAAATTGTTCTGCCTGATTGCTGCAGAACGCTTTCTGGCAGCTTTTTTAAGATTCTCCCACTTAAGGCGTAGCTGTTCAGGGCGCCGCGTCTCTCCCACGTGAGCGGTAAACTCATCTGCAATCTCTTTCCATGCCATTTCTTTTAACCTATTATTGGTGGCGTTCGTAGCCTTCGTGGTGATTATTTCTTTTTTCCCGATTAATGATATCAGCATCATGACTTCGTCCTTACTTAAGGACCTGGCCTTGATCTGAAAATAAGTTAATTTCTATTATAGTTATATACCAACTTGTGGTGGACAAGCGAGCGAAGTTTAGCTGAATACATGAAATTATTTATGAACAGCAGACAACGATACTTACGGTTGAACTTTGTTGAGCCATCGCTTTAAAATACACCAAACTATGTAGTTCTATAATTTAATAAACTATAGGTACTTAATTTATAATGTTTTTGTTTCGATTATAACGATTATTGAGACGCGCATCAGTCGAGTCGAATGCAAGAACGACATAACAATCAGTATGACCATTTTGAAAACCATTTAATCTACTAAACGTAATTCACTTTTCTCTAAAAAAAAGTATGGAAGTCTCCTGAACACAATGCTAAGGTCCCAGCGCAGTCTCTGGTTTCACCGAATGTACCTAGACATCCTCTAAAATGTAATTCTAAAGGGTCCCAGCTTGAAAATTACGTTTATGAATTCTACTGATTTATCAAACACTACAACCGAAAATCTACCACACTACCAAATTTACGTCAAAAATCTACTAAAACAGTAGGCAATCTACTGAAAAAGGTCACACTGAACAACAAACAAAACGTCATCGGTGCGTTTGGTTTTCGTTAGTGTATTCAAACTTTAAGCTATCTTTTTTATCTCTAATTATTAAAATAACAAAATAATTATTACATTATATGATGGCAAAATTACGTTTTCTTATAGATTTCTTTAATATGGAAAGAAGATATATAAAATAAAGTAAGCCAGATCTTAAAAACAATTAATTTATAAAATTTTAAAATCATGACGTAAGACGGGCGCGGACGAAAAATGAAACGTTTCGGAGGGCTCATCTTACCTGAGATAGGGATGTTATCTATCCTTAAACTCAGATAAGCTTTCGAACTTTTTATTATTGAAACGACAGTAACAGTAACTGTTACTTTAACAGATTAACCGGGTTTAATATCGATAGTTATGTGTAAGTAAGTTATTGAGAACGGCAGTAAGAGTGATTTGGCCATATTCACCAGGCTGGCTTAATGCGGGCTGGTTGATTTACATACGTATGCCATCGAATTCCTTCTACAGGTACTCATATAAGGATGCCTCGCAATTTTTTCCTTTACCGAAATTTTAGCCAATGTTGAGAAACTCCGTACATAGATTCCAAAGAAACTCATTGGAACAGGATCAGCATCTAAACTCATGACCATGATGACTTCAAGATTATGAGGCGCAGCGGTTGTTTCTACCACTAGACCACTACTATTCAGATAATTTACATTCAGATGAAGGTAAATTATCTGAATATTATTAATCCGAAAGTGGTTAATAGGTTTATTTGTCACTCTTTCACGTAGATACATTAGTACATAGCAAAGGATCGACATTAATTTTGACATCGGCATATTTCAAAGGTTCTTTCCAACCTTTGCTGTCATAGACTACTATTTATAAAGGAAAAATTTAGTTTCTTACTTAATCATTTAAAAGATGAAAACAAAGCAAACTGAGTATTTTCTACTTTTGGCACATTTACTGTACTGTACCTACGGACTGTTTCAGCTTTATAATAGTCCACTGCAGGACGTAGGCCTACCCACGAAGGGTGATTGGGCCACCACACTGGCCCAGTGGGGGTTGATGGATTTTAATACGCCATTGAAATTCTTCTCCGGACATATGCAGGTTGCCTCACGATCTTTTTCTTCACCGAAAAGCCAGTGGTGTGAAATTCCGTACATAAATCCCAAAAAACTCATTGGTACGGACCGGGATTTGAATCCACGACCTCACGATTGTAAGGCGGGTGTCATTACCTCTAGACCACCACGGCTGCTATCACACAGGCTTGGCACATTTAATAGTGCACAATTATTCAGTCTTTTTATTCAAATAAGTTTCATATATATTATTATAAAATCCGGCTTCACACACAATGTTATTTCTAGAAAAGTGGAATTAAAGTAATTATTTTGAAAGCTTGATCTTTCACTATCTTCTAAAACGTCACGCTACAAAAAACCTGTAAAAATAGAGGTGCACAAAATACATTGCGCGTCGCTACAAAATTATGATTGAATTGTGAAGTGCCTAGCGCGCAGTGTGAAGTGTCGTCTAGTACGCGGTAAGTACTCGTAAAGTACGGTATCGCATTAAAATTAATTACGAAAAGCTTTTGCGAGTGCTCACTTGCATCGTAATGACGTCGTCTTGGTAATGTTATTGCTAAAAAGTTGGGGTTCGCCGTTTGAAAATGTGCTTTTTTGTTTTAAATCACGTCCTGTGTAGATGTTTTTTTCAATGACGAATGATATCAGAAGCCTGAATGTGAAGGCTACACTGAGGTAGTGACTAAGACATTAAAGACTGATACTAGACTGTCATGGTACGGACATGGTATGAAAAGAGAAGATATAGTCATAGTCATAGTTATTAATCGATAACACCACTGTTACAAGTCAAAAATACAATTAATAATATAGTTATAGTATTATGAATAATACATACAGAACACTTCAGTGTCATATACATCGATATGAAATTGATGATTATAATTCTAATGTCAATGAGAATGTCAATTATATGATATAATAATAATACCTATATCTAAGAATACCCCACTAATATTATAAACGCGACAGTTTGTGAGTATGTATGGATGTTTGTTACTCTTTCACGAACAAACGGCTGAACTGGTTTAGATGAAATTTGGTTAGCTTAGACCTTGGATTGACACATAGGCTACTTTTATCACGGACTAAGGTAGATAACGCCGCGGAGTGAAGTTAGTTACAAATATATAGGTATATATAACATATAATAAATATAATATAATATGAAAAATCTATTAGTAAAAATAAAATAATGATGCATATATCTAACCTAAAGAATATCTCAATAAGTAGTAATCGTAGAAGATCAAAAAGTGTAGATATATAAACAGTTTAAAAATATATATGCGAGAGAAAGTTTGCACATTAAAACGTAGGGCAAAGTGAAATGGCGAAAAGAAAGACTGCCTGAGATAAAGACAATGATAAAGGAATCACGTTTTGCACAACTCTCCACACGTATGTGATTTTCTTTTATAAGAAGCCGATTTAAAAAAATATCTAGCCTATGCTATTGATTGATATTTTATAGTAAACGTATGCATCGTTCTCTCACTATGGGCCTTATCAGTAAGCTCCAAGTAGCCCAACGAGCTATGGAGAGGGCTATGCTCGGAGTCTCTCTGCGGGATCGAATCAGGAATGATGAGATCCGTAGAAGAACCAAGGTTACCGACATAATATCCCAACAGATTAGCAAGTTGAAATGGCAATGGGCAGGGCACATAGCGCGGAGGACTGATGACCGGTGGAGTCGAAAAGTTCTCGAGTGGAGACCACGTACCGGCAAGCGCAGCGTAGGACGTCCACCCATAAGGTGGACGGATGACCTCATTAAGACCGCAGGATCGCGCTGGATGCAAGCCGCTTCCAACCGGTCTTATTGGAGATCCATAGGGGAGGCCTATGTCTAGCAGTGGACGCCCTTTGGCTGATGGATGGATGCATCGTTAAGTATAGTGTTGCCTTTTTCATTATACTGAGCCTAGTAGATTTGATAATTATTTTTCTTAACATACAAGTTCTCGAGTAACAAAATGCTTATTGAATACTTTCTAAACCTTAGCACACCTGAGAACCACTGTCCTCAAACCGACAAGAAAAGATAAGAGGAAAGGAAAAGCACTTAGATTACTACATTGTACCTTTAGGCCTTTATCGGGGTTAGATAATGTAATTGTTTTTCGTTTCGTATAGTACTTTTATAAGAGTTGTTGTTTTATGTTGTCTTTTTTCGGGTCAATGAATTTACTAACTACAATAAAACTATATTGCGCCTAATTGAATCCTACTAAAATTATAAACATGAAAGTTTGTGAGGATGGATTGATGGATGTATGGATGTTTGTTACTCTTTCACGCATAAACTACTGAACGGATTGAGATAAAACTTTGCAATAATATAGTTTATATATAAGAATAACACATAGGCTATAAATTATAATGATATATTGCGTATGCGGGCGAAGCCGCGTGTAAAAACTAGTATCTAATAATTAGATAATAATTAGATTTTAAGGTTGACTTTGTGTAAAATTCATAAATAAATTACTTGTACGTAGGTAATAGAAACCATTAATTACAGTTTATTGTATTCTAATTATTGAATATCTATAAATGAAATTAATAAAAGCCGTGGTGGTCTAGTGGCAGTGGTGCCCGCCTTACAATCGTGAGGTTGTGGGCTCAAATCCCGGTCCAGTACCAATGAGTTCTTTGGAATTCAACACCACTGGCATTTCGGTGAAGGAAAACATCGTGAGACAACCTGCATACGTTCGTAGAAAGAATTTGGTGGTATATGTGAATCCACCATCCAGCACTGGGCCAGCGTAGTGGATATGGCCCAATCACCCTTCGTGGGTAAGTCTACGTCCTGCAGTGGATTAGTGAAAAGCTGATTGACATAAATGAATAAAATGCTCAAGCCTAATGTTATGCAACACCTATTTCCCAGAATGCTGGCATTTAAATTTAAATAAGTTTAAATAGCATTTTAAATAATATTAGCGAGAAGTACGATTGTTCAATTCTAAAACATTGGATAAAAACTATAATACCAGGTACAAATAAAGCGTATCAAATTAAGTAAATGTGCCATTAGTCTAGTTAATAAAAATAATTGTTGATCTCGTTAAATTAAAAAAAATTGATCTCTTTAATGTTTAATAATTACTGTAATTTTAAAAGATGCGATTGTTACCTATTCATTTATTTTATATTACTTACTCGTATTTTGTTTCATTTAAGTGCTAAAACTTTGTAGAATGTACCGAGTAGTTTAAGATTATGGCTATGTAACACTGTTCTATATGGATCTGTGTTATCTGAAGTAAAGTTTATATTATTATTATATATTATTAATACGGGGTAAGATGGAAAATCATAATATAAGTCGAGACAAAAGAATCAACAGCATTTATAACTCGTTGCACATACCATGCAATCGGATTGATTGTAGTTGTAGAGTTTACAGATTCTTTTTCTCTCATATGTTGGATGGCATAGACCTTAAAATGATTGTACTGTTGGTATTCTTTAAATGTCTTTGCTATTAGTAAAGCGTGTCACAAGAATAAAAAAAATATAATGAGACAAACGATCCTAAAATAAACAATTTTAATTGATTCGTTTATGGGAAAAAATATATGCGTTAAATGGTGATCACTTGTTTATTTGTACTCTCTACAGATCCTGCACACTGAAAATATATTACATAATATTGTTTCATAAAAATACCCACTGTGTTAGAATCTTTACTTATTTTAAGGGTTCCGTACCTCAAACGGAAAAAAAACGGAACCCTTATAGGATCGCTTTGTTGTCTGTCTGTCTGTCTGTCCGTCTGTGTGAATATCAAGACTCTTTATCTCGGGAAAGCGTAAAGATATCGAGTTGAAATTTAAACTGTATACGTATATCTATAGTTTCTTGCAGTTGTGTAAAAAAAACATCTCAGTTATCGTTTAAAAAAAATTAGAGCCGTTTACGTCGTAAAAAATCGCATATTTCGACACTCACAAAAATTAAAACCTACAGGGTACTTCCCGTTGACATAAAACTATGAAATTTAGCCAAAAGCATTGTCTCAGAGTACACATATAGGAATAAACCTGAAAACTGTACATTTTTATTTAAATCACAAAAAAACTAGGGCCTCAAAATATGGGTTCAAAATTCAAAGTGAGTAAATAGTATCATGTAAGGTATCATATAAAAAACTTCATTAGCACATACTAAAACAGGCTTTTATCTATTTTAACAATATTTAATTTTCGAATAATTACGAAAAAGTGAATAAAAAAACTTTTTTGTCGATGGTTATAGTATAGAGATTTTAACAACTTACTTCCCAATATTGTGAAATTTTCTGGATTTGTACGGAACCCTCGATGTGGAAGCCTGACTCGCACTTGTCCGATTTTTTATTAAAGGGGATCCCGGTGAACAGATAAGTTCTCGGGGTGGATGAACTCCGAATATCAATTAGACAGGGATTTTTATTATGTTATACTGTAAATTAAAACATTAAGGAGCGTATTAGGGAGTGCTATGACGTAATGACATCAACCTACTGCGACATTATCTGCACCTTAATCTGCACACAATATCACATATCAATCAACATTGTAGTTACGTCATAATCCTAAGAATTAAGATAAAGCAACCCCATTAGCCCCTATAAGCACACCTCCAGAATTTCAAGCGGCACCCAATTTATCTCCACATTAAGAATTGCCAAAGTTCGCAAAGAAATAAGCAAGGATCGATGAGTGGCAATACAGGCACATTCGTGCTCCAACAAATTACACAACTTGTGCCGTTAAGAACAACCCGGCTTATATTTACAGCCGCTTGTAAATGTTTTATTTCTGCCCGCTTATGTTTTCTCACGGCACTGAAATGTCTTGTTGGTAGTTTGGGGCAATTTCATTAAAACTTCATTGTTTTGGCGGTTTTATTGCGTGTGGGTGTTCGAACGCAATTAATTCTTGAGTGGTGCTATTTATGGGTGTTACGGTAGATAAAGGGTGTAAGTTTGTCCCAAGTTCATATTGACTATCTTTTGTACCGTTACATATGCAAATATTTTTATTTATTTACTGTTATAGATAGGTACAAATATAAAACTACATATTGTGGAATAAATAATAATGAATATATAATCACCACAAACGATTGGTCTCGTAGTTTCTATTATAATTGCCATCATGACAAATAAATTGATGTTTTGTTACAAAATTGAGTTTCACAAGTTACGCGGAAAAAAAATCCTCTTTTCCTGACTTAGAGTCTGAGTCTAAAATAATTTATAATTATATCCCTAGCCTTTAAAAAATACACAAAATAATATTATGATGTTTTCAAAGTATGTTTTATTGACAATTATAAAATTGAATACCTTTGTTGAAATAAATAATATTATACACGACGACGTTTTTGTATCGTCGTAACGTTTTTATTGTATACTAGCGACCCCCTCCGGCTTCGCACAGGTAACGTTTATTGTTTAAAACAGTGTACAAAAAGGTGTTACATTATAATAAATTATAGACACAACAGTTTGTCCTAACGGACATACAATATTTGTTAATTTGTGATAGGTAGGTACGTACTGTCCTCTCTAAAATAGCAGCTAATATTTACAACCCACATAACACTTGGATAGACTATCTATACATATAAACCGTCCTCTTGACTCATTCTATCTATTAAAATAAATCGCATCAAAATCCATTGCGTAGTTTCAAAGATATAAACATACAGACAATGAAGCGACTTTGTTTTATACTATGTAGTGATAGTCGTAGTAGTCTAGCGTTAGTGACACCCGCCTTGCAATCTTGAGGTTGTGGGTTCAAATCCCGATCCCGCACCAATGAGTTCTTCGGAATTTACGTACGAAATTTCACAACACTAGCTTTTCGGTGAAGAAAACATCGTGAGGCAACTTGCATACGTCCTTAGAAGAAATTCGAGGGCGTATTATGTCAATTCATTAACCCGCAATGGGCCAGCGTGGTGGATATGGCCCAATCACCCTTTGTTGGTAGGACTACGTCATTCAGTGGACTATTAAAAGGCTGATACTGTACACAGGCTGATACAGGCTGATACACAAGGACGTAGCGAGTAGAACATCGAGAAACTAGAGCAAGTCGTTACAGTGTATACCTAAAATGAATTCCAGCTTCAATTTTAATTAAACAAATATCCATAGAACGAAATTGTCAGCTGTTGTGTCCCAAAGGACTTTGTCCTATCTAGCAATACCGGGAACTAGTTGAATTTCCTAGTTTGTATGTGGTTAAAGTACAAACTGTTGCATGTAGCTGGCAAGCTTTGTGTCGCATTTCCCTGGAGATCTCTGGTTTCTACAAGCTTTTACCTTGTACGTTGAGATAATTTTTAATGGAAGCAATTTTATTTTAGCACCGGGATTTTGTAGTTTTCCATGTCCAGATTTCAGCTAGCTTTTTTTTTCAGCAGATAGCATAGTAATCAAAGTAAGAAACACATTTTATTCTAATTCGAAAGTCTCAAATCTCATATAGACATTTTTTTAAACTATCTGAGTGTGAGCTACTTCTTTTAGTTATTTGCATGTATAGGTATTATATAATTTTACTACAATTTATTTTAATATAAATAATTTGATCTGTTAAGTGGGGTACTAAGAGTTTAGGTTCCGTCTAAGATATAGTTGTACTCGTCTAATTAATTAACTAATATTTACTCTAGGTCCATAATGTATATGTCTTGATGATTTTAAAATTTGGCCAATTGTAAAATTTCGTAGCAATGAGTTTTAGAGATTCTAATTTCTTATTTAGAATTTGTAGCCACCCGTGTAAATAAGATAAGATAACTGAAGCATTTTTATATACAGTCGACTCTCGTTAATTCGAAACTCGAGGGACTCTTAAAATATTACGAATTATCGTGTGTTTGAAATATAAAATGGTGCAAAATTTGTGAGAGTTCAGCAATCGTCAAACATTTATACTTTCTAGGGCTCATAACTACCACAAACTTTTAATCTGTTTACCAATGAAAGACTAACAGTAACTGAAACATAACTAAACAAACCAATTCGTACAGAAGTATGTGTCTAATAAGTCAAACTAATCATAGCAAAAATAAAGGCTCAACAAACAAACGTTGATACAAGTTTGAACTAGTCGCAAAATGTAAGTACATTACAATCTTTCCGTCTCTTTCTCTCTGCAACTTTGAATTGTCGAGTGTTGGACGCCGATTAGTTCAAATTAACGCGTCGGTTTGTTAGATAGCAATGATTTTTTCTTACGAATTACCAAGTGCATAAAAATGTATTGATTTAGTTCGAAATATAGAGAGATTTTGTAGGGAACTCGTGATAACTTGGAATTATAGAGAGGTTCGAATTACCGCAGGTTTGAATTAACAAGAGTCGACTGTAAACAATCTAACGTATAACCCTCGTGCAATATCGTATCATTTGCCTATCAGATTCGATACTCGTACGACATTTCCAGATACCAGTATCATGGGGGCATTACAATAAAATACATCTAGGTAATATCAATAAAACTGCACTATGGAAGTAAATGTAAAATAATCTATACAACACATAAGTTATAACTGAATGGAAGTTTGTGTTCAAATGAAAACTTAAACATCCGAAAGTGCAACGTATGGGCCTTTCGACCCATAAGTATGCACATAGGACGATTACATACACGCTTATAGTTATTCTCATGACTGACACACTCTATAGCTAACTTATTTATATTTGTAGTGTAATATTTATATATATATAATTATATTTACGAGTCAAGAAAAATATTGATACTTGCAGCATAAAATAATAGTACGGCATAAATGTAAAAATAAACTATAAAATATATTTGAAGTTGGGAACTATTGACATATTTATTTTACGACAATTTAAGATAAGAATACTTACTAAATGTATAAAATTAAAATCAGACAAAAAATTGTAACTTGATAATTTGTAACAATGAGACAAATTAATATGAGTTTGTAGCAAAAATCTAAATAATAATTATACAAAGACCCTGAAATATGTATACACCAGGGGAATAGGAGGCACCAATAAAAAAAAAAAAAAAAAAAAAAATAAAAAATAAAATACATCGCACATAAGCATTCATAAACACGGTTCCGGAAATGGAATTGTAAATTGTTCAGTTTATGAAGGACATCACATCAAGGGGTATGACATTACACGACGGCATCAACACAATAAAGATTACAACCAATCACGGGCCAGCCGTCACGATCCGATCATGCGGCTACAACGTACTGTAAAAACAGTAAAGCATCTGTGCTGTCTATATTTCTCTCTTTATTGCTCTCTATCTCTTGTTTCTTCTCTCGCTTGATTTCTTTCGCTATACGCTGTGTATCTTCGCCGCGTAGTAATCAAGTTTTGTCCGATTTGTGTTCCGTTTACGAAGGGCATCATATCAAGGGGTATGACATTACACGACGGCATCAACACAATAAAGATTACAACCAATCACGGGCCAGCCGTCACGATCTGATCATGCGGCTACAACGTACTGTAGAGACAGTAAAGCATCTGTGCTGTCTATATTTCTCTCTTTATTGCTCTCTATCTCTTGTTTCTTCTCTCGCTTGATTTCTTTCGCTATACGCTGTGTATCTTCGCCGCGTAGTAATCAAGTTTTGTCCGATTTGTGTTCCGTTTACGAAGGGCATCATATCAAGGGGTATGACATTACACGACGGCATCAACACAATAAAGATTACAACGGGCCAATCACGGGCCAGCCGTCACGATCCGATCATGCGGCTACAACGTACTGTAGAGACAGTAAAGCATCTGTGCTGTCTATATTTCTCTCTTTTTTACTCTCTATCTCTTGTAGTCCTGTGTCGGTCGTGATTGAACGAGTCCTAATGACCGGAACATAATGAGCGCATGATCGAATCGTTCATTACTTGTTCTAGATCTCGATCATTTGTACCATGCGTCGCATATTCCCGTCGCGCGATTCACGCCAAAATGAAGCGTGAAACACTGCTGGCATACCAACAAACGGAACGTGTCTAGCTTGCAATGATACTTCGCGATTAAGATTCTAAATTAGACTTTACGTCTTAAGTAATATGATAGTTATTAATACAATGCATGCAAACAATGTTCAATTTATTTGATGATTGTATGTCTCTTTAGTTTTTAATGTTCAAAATAAACCTTGTCTAAAGTAATAAGAATTAATTTCGGTAACTTTTCTAATGACAGGTCAAAGATTGTTGATCATTGGTTAATGTACATAGGATCTTATCGCCACCGTATGGTTCGGTCACGTGACCGATGAACTACCGATACATTTGATTCGGTTATTTCGCTGGTCGGTCATGAACAATCCGGAACACGGAGAATGTACGACCGACACATGCTTCCGCTCTAGCTTGATTTCTTTCGCTATGTGCTGTGCACCTTAGCCGCGAATTAATCAAGTTGCGTCCGTTATGAAAGGCATCACATTAAGCGGTATGACATTACATGTCGGCATCAACACAACAAAGATTTCAACCAATCACAGGCCAGCCATCACGATCCGATCATGCGGCTACAACGTACTTACTAGAAAAAGAGTAAGGACTCTTATTGAGACTATTTGTAGAAGGGTCAATCATCTATTCTTTGTAAGTCAAAAAAAAAAATATTTCTAATAATTAGGAAACAAAAATCTTCTATTTCTTTCACTTTTCCTATTTATTTTACTAAAATATATACTAGTCTATACTATCCAGTTATCGGCAGTACAGTTTAATTTTTTTTTCAGCCTATTTTGAGGTTTTTGTCTTTTGATGTAGTAAATTTAGTCCCCTAAGTTACTTTATCGAATTTTTTTTTCTGGTTCTTTGTATGATATATATTAACATTAAAAGCACTTTGCTTCAAAGATTTTTACGTTTTGTTACAAGATTTTGAAATTAATTCGCCAAAAAGCAACTGAGTTAGCCATGGGATCACGAAATATTTGTATGGGAAATAGAAGTCACCTAAGTTACCATACTTTTACTAAATATGCTTGAGAATTTACAATGTAATAATATGTTTAATATTTAAGGTATATTCTCAATTACTATTTAGGATATAAAACATAAGAAATTTATTTTATTTTGTGTTCTGCATATTTTTTTATTTGAGGGACATGGTTTTTACAAAGAATAGTTGATTGACCCAGAAAATCTGCTCTAATATTTTACATGATAGGCGCTACATCCTGTCGCGTGAGTAATTTTCTTACACACCGCCGTAAAAAGCTATACGATATTGCCTAAGCTACACAAATTACCATAAAGTGCAAAAAGACGATATCGTGGTGATGGCAAAGTCGATGGAAGAGCTTAACACGATGCTTGAAAGCCTCAATCAAGTTTCTCTACAGGTGGGTCTTAAAATTAACATGGATAAAATGAAGGCCATGTATAATGCCCAAGTTGTACCCACCCCGATATCTGTTGAGAGCTCGGTTCTTGGAGTTCTTGTTTTGCACGTCTTGTACGTCAGCATGCGCAGCGTTGGTCAGCCACTGATTAGGTGGACTGACGATATAATAAAGATCACAGGAACGCTCTGAAACCTCTTTCAACCGGCCTTTTGAAAATCCATGGGGGAGGCCTATGGAATGGAAGTCCTACGGTTGATAGATGTTAGAAGTAGAAGCAAAGCGCGACGCGACCATAAGGAGTCCGTAGATGTGTAAGAATAGAACCATTATAGCATCATGATTATAACGGAAAGGTGAATGTAATTGTAAAATCCCTTCTTTGTAAGTAAAAACTTAATATATTTAGTCACTTCTGTGTATAACTAAGGCTGTCTATAAAGGGTTGGATGCTTATTCCTGCAGAATCAACAGAATATATATATACTATACCTACTTTAGTGAAAATGCAGTACTTTGTAGATTCCTAGATTAAATCAAAAATTGTAAATTTAACTTGATACCTAATATCTACAAAATAATAGTACTGTACCAGCCTTTTTTTTTCAGGACGTAGGCATACCCAAGGTATAATTGGGCCATATCCACCACGCTGGCCCAGTGCAGGTTGGTGGATTCACATTACGCCATCGAATTTCTTTTACGGACCCATGCAGGTTGCCTCACGATGTTTTCCTTCACCGAAAAGCCAGTGGTGTTAAATTCCGTACATAAATTCCAAAGAACTCATTGGTGTGGGACCAGGATTTGAACCCACGACCTCACAATTTCAAGGCGAGTGTCAATACCTCTAGGCCACCACGCTTTCTAATAACTAATAAAACACTAAAAATATCAAACTTTTATTTCACAGACGGACAGCTGGATATAGACGTTGGATATTGCGTAGCTTGTAGCTAACTAGGAAAATATTTCCTTGACAGATAAATACTAATTTTATTCGACACTGCTTGATATAGGCACATCAGTATACACTGCTCGCCTATAAACAAATAAATAAATAAATCAAATAAATAACTTATTTCCGACTTATGTTATGCGGCCTATACCACTGAAGTTCTGGATATATTTGGCAAAGCCCATACTGATTGTATTGCGAAAAATCCACCGGTGTCCAACCAAGCGCGTAATTTGTAGCAGGCGAACCGCAAAACCGACGGTAATCAAATTAAGAGCTTACACCGCGCGGAAAACAAAAATAAATTAATTAATCGATTGTCATGGTCCGTAGGCGTAATGGCGGTTTTTATTCGATTTCGATTTGCGGGAAAACTATTATTGGATCGGCTGTCGGCGCAAAAAGTATCGAATCTAATGAAACGGATCTGTGAGTCTTTACTGGAAATAATTCCCGGATTTGTATTTATTTATCTTCAAAAGCTATTCACGGATGTTTCTTTATAAACAGAAAGAGGACCAGAAAAATTAATATACTCAGCAGTTAGCTTCTATTTTTTTGCTTACATTCATCGACTTTATTTTTGTTATTACATTTCCATGATGTTGGTAGAGAAAATATATGATATTCTCGGAATTGTACTTGGTTACTTACTAGAGTATCTTGGAAAGCTATTCACGGATGTTTCAACAGAAGCAGACAGAAGACCAATACAACTGAAGCAAAGAATGAGCCAGGAAAAATATTGATAGTAGAGAACGTGAAAAAAAGATAACAAGTGAAAGTATTTTCTGTATGGGACCTGTAATCTACAACAAAATACCGAACTCGCTGAAAACACTCAGCCACAGTCTATTCAAAACTAAATTAAAGAAAGTCCTTCAGACTAAGTGTTATTACACTATTAGTGATTTTATGACTGACAAAAAAAATAATTGGAATACTATTATTGACTAATCAATCCATGACATTGCAATCTACTAACATAACATAATAACTAACCCATGACATTGTAATCAACTAACATCATATTGACTAGGTAACTAAACCTGACATTGTAATCAATTTAAATATAATTTTAGAATTTTAATTTTTTGATTTAGGTAATAATAATAAATAAAGCTGTCAGTAACGTTGCACGCCTTGCATAGGCAAGTCTGTATTGAGTCATAATTATATCTTTACAACTTTTGTACATACAAACTGCAATCAAAATTTTGACTTTGACTTTAGAAAATTTACAACTGCAACACAACACTCAACTACAAATGACGTCATAGATACGAGGTTTCATTACAGCCGTAAACGATTTTGTATTAAAACGGCAAAGCCACATATTATAGTGACCAAGGTTTAAAGTTTGTGAAGGGCTTGTAAAGTTCGTAGAATTAAGTAGAAGCTTAGCTCTACATGACATCTGATAACTTTTTGATAGTGTGAACTGTAGTCTTGTTTTGGCAATATTTAACATGAAAATGTTTTGACGTGTTCGTTTTATCAGAAATGAGGAGATACGTAGAAGAACCAAGGTTACCGACGTAGCCCAACGCATTTTCAGGTTGAAGTGGCAATAGGCAGGGAACATAGCGTGGAGGACTGACTGACCACGTACCGGCAAGCGCAGCGTAGGACGTCCACCCACAAGGTGGACGGATGACCTCATTAGAACCGCAGGATCGCGCTGGATGCAAGCCGCTAACAACCGGTCTTATTGGAAATCATTAGGGGAGGCCTGTGTTCAGCAGTGGACGTCCTATGGCTGAAACGAACGATGAACGCCGGCTGCACGCCCGTATAAGCGAAAAAGCATGATTCATTGTCACGTTCCGCCTGAACCGAGCGTGCAAGCAAAAGCGCCAAACAAGCGATATACAGGGTTATTTCTAATCAATTAGCATCCTTTTTGGGGGCTTATTAAGCCCGATTACAGAGGCGCCAGCGTAATTAAAATAGCTAAATAGCATAGTTCTGTTTCTTTTTCACTTAGGGCATTCGCTAGAGAGAACGGTTTCTTACGTTGCTATTAAATTTACTCAGGCGCCTGAATAATCGGGACTATTCTGTACATACACGTAAAAAATAACAACTTTTGTTCTGCGACTTTCGTCAAAACTCAAAAAAAAATCAGCTGTTTCATACATTTTGTCGCGGGTGAACTAAATTTTTCTATGAAACAACAAAAAAATTTATTGAGTTTTGACGAAAGTCGTAAAACAAAAGTTGTTAGTTATGATGTACAGAATAAGCCCCTAGAAGGATGCTAATTGATTAGAAATAATCCTGTAGAGTCACACTCTACCTAAGCGTTTGGTTTGTGACCATATTGTTATTACTTAAAATTATCGTCTGTAAACTGACTTTACAGACCACCATTTTATGCGGGATTAATATTAGGGTAAGGTATCAGATAACTGTTACTAATGTGATTGAACTTGATAAGTATCTGCGAGGAAAACTACGGATGTATTGTTATTGTACCTACATGATTTACGATTTTATACAGTTTGATTTCATTTATTTCATTTACATTATCAATAGATTTTATCAGCTTCCTTGACAAAAATCACGTACGTCTGATATGAATCGCAATCTGATAATTATTGTAATAGACTACTAAACACTGATAAGTGACAACTTAGTTTGAATGTCACTTGTGAATTCGATTACTCTCGATACTTGTTTGTTATAAGGCACAAAATTTCATTCCTAAGATTTGCTCAGAGAAATAATTTAGCCACCGAGTTCAAATGACATTAATAGCCCAAACGGGCTATACTATAATCACAATATTTTCCCGTCTTTTGGACATAGGCCTGTCTTATTAAAATATTTAAATCAAATCCTCAGGAAAAAGCATTCATTAGGCATGTCTACCGTTCTAGTTGTTGTTTGCCGTTGCATTTTTTTCATCCAAGATAAGTTAAATAGTTAAAATCATTGAACTTTAAGTAACTTTAGTTCGTCTATGGATGACATACCTAATCCTGTTTTAGAAATATTTTAACCATGAACGTAAGTTATTAAACACACTGTGGACAATTTCAGATTACTAATAATGTCTTTAGTAAAAAACCGGACAAGTGGGAGTCAGGCTCGCACACCGAGGGTTCCGTACAAATCCAGAAAATTTCACAAAATTGGGAAGTAAGTTGTTAAAATCTCTATACTATAACCATCCACAAAAAAGTTTTTTTTTTTTCACTTTTTTCGTCATACATCGAAAATTACACATTGTCAAAATAATTGAAAACCTGTTTTAGCAATGAAGCTCTTTTTTATGATACCTTACATGATACGATTTACTTACATCACTACTACTCACATTTTGAACCCATATTTTTTTGTGATTTAATTAAAAATGTACAGATTTCAGATTTATTCCTATATGGGTACTCTGAGACAATGCTTCTTGCCAAATTTCATAGTTCTATGTCAACGGGAAGTACCCTGTAGATTTTGATTTTTGTGAGTGTCGAAATATGCGGTTTTTTACGACATAAACGGCTCCAACTTTTTAACTTTTTACGCGTTCCCGAGATAAAGTGTCTTGACATACACACAGACGGACAGACGGACAACAAAGTGATTCTATAAGGGTTCCGTTTTTTCTGTTTGAGGTACGGAACCCTAAAAAGCACGCTTTACTGACAGCACACAGCTGATATAATAATAGTTTGATAGATGTTTGTATGACATTATATTACGGATAGGCATCAAAAACGAATATTCCAGAACGAGAATAGGAGACTATTTTTATAAAACATACTATCAAACCGATTTAATAAAAATCCTAAGTAAACGATCTCTTGCAAATAAAATGAGTATCGTAAATATTGATGGAAAAAAATAAAAATCTCATCGAAAATCATTTCTTTATACTCCCTCGTGCCCGCTTAGAGCTTAGTATCGTTTCATTATTTCGCTAGATTTCTATGAATTTTAAAATTCTGTTCCAAAAATAACACCCAATATGAAATATCTATCTACAGCCAAATCAAACAACGATGATGTCTGGCAAACGTCCATTTTAGTCAGGCCCGTCAAGTTAGTATACTCAGAACAATTTTTGTTGTAAGAGATGTATCAGATAGAGCTGGTTCTTCTTAGTCGGTATCTGTATTGTATTCAGTACGAGGTTTCGGATAAGGACGCTGGAAATTGTTTTACGTGACACATTATGTAACGAGCTTCAGTTCGGTTCGTACGCGATTTGAATCGTAAGATGCGCGAGATTCCGGAGGCGAACTGTTGTTAAATTTTATTAAGTCTTTTTTATGAAAATTGGGTGGGACGTGTGTTTTGAAAGTTATGTTGTCGGATTGAGGTCAGACTGCTCGTTAGTCTTTGATACTTATTTACACTGAGTAACCTAGTTTTTAAAGTTTAACTTCTAATGCGACTTCCTACAAGGTTGCGTTAAGCGTTTAACGCTACCATGGAGGTGGTATGAAAGCACTGTTGCGTTAAACGTTCAACGCTCCTGGGGAGGGGGAATAGTTACGAAATTTCACTCCTTCCGCGCGGAGGGACTCCGTGTGGTTATCTTTTTTGAAAATATAAACGTAGTTTTCGGGCTTTGATACATTATGTGCGATATTGTTAATCTTAAAAGAGTTTTATTATACTCATTATAATGTCTGACCAACACTACGATGGAAAAATTTCAGAAACTTAAAAAGCATAAAAATTGTTTAAAGTAAAGAAGATTTTTTTAATGTTACCATAAGAAACTTAGATATGTATACAGGGTTATTTCTAATCAATTAGCATCCTTATAGGGGCTTATTCTGTACATCAAAACTAACAACTTTTGTTCTACGACTTTCATCAAACTCAAAAAAAAAAAGTTTTTCCATAGAAAAATATAGTGACCCGCGCCAAAATGTATGGAACAGCTGATGTTTTTTCTGAGTTTTGACGAAAGTCGTAGAACAAAAGTTGTTAGTTTTGATGTACAAAATAAGCCCACTAGAAGGATGCTAATTCATTAGAAATAACCCTGTATACAAGATTTTGAAAGATAGCACGGTAAGACTGCATTTTTACCAGAGATGTGTGCAGGATGCGATGCGCGGGATACGTTAACTACCATAGTTTTATATGCCTAGCCTCTTTCCACTAAGCAGGAGCTTTGCTGGGTGAGACTAAGTAAATAAAACGATTCACTTGGTTGATTATTGGTTACACATTTCCTGCTACGTATCGTCGTATATCATTGTTGGAAACGCAGTCTAAAAAAGAGACATTCATCCAGTTGTATAGTGCGTGCCACCAAAGATGAGACTTGACGAGCGTCAGTGATCTTGCGCAGGTACAGTCGTGAACAAACGAATTATCCAGAATTTGTATGTTTATTACAAACCTAAGTGGTTCGTACGAAAAGATATTAAACGATTCGAACGAGGATAAATATAATTTTTACTAAATTATGTGCATATTTCAACATCTATTCATGCTAATTAAATCCTTTATAACAAGGCTTGATTCCTATAATGGTATGCCCGTAATTACTTGGCATTATTACACTTACCACAGTTGGCAACTACACGTACAATGATATCACAGCTGTACATAGATTTAGCGCGGTACGAGGAATAAACAGTAGGGGAAATTCAAAGCAATGCACATTGGTGGCCGACGCTTTTAAAAGCTTTCGTGTCTTAGTCAAGTTGGCGTAAGACACTTCTGCACCCTTATTGGCTATCAAAATGGTAGCGTTGGTGTCAGTCAATGAGCTAAATTTGATGAAATTACTTTCATAGTGATGTCACACTTAAGATATCATTCCGGACTCCGTTGCAGGCAGCAGCAGCAGGCAGCAGTGCTGCCGCATCACTACTTTTCCTCATATTGCTGCCGCGACAATGCTGCTTAGCCCGGAATGTAATCTCATATAAACTTATAGAGATTGTATGGGTACACCAGTAGTGCTGCGGTGTTGCTGCTGCCAGCAGCAGAGTTCGGGATCATACCTTTAGTATGTCAAAATAAAGAAAAATAACCACTTTGAATAGCGGCAAGACAGACATTCATACTGTGGTTGGCAATACTATTTCAAATGCAGTAATAACGGTACATTTTTAAAAAATATTTTAGTCACGGGCAAAACCTATTTTGCCCGTGGCTTCGCCCGCGTTATATTAGATTTTTTTGTGCTATCTCTTAGGAACCTTTTATTATTTTCTGTATAAAGAGGAGCCTATAGATGTCATTTTCCGTCTTTCAAACTTTTTTCGTATTTTTTTACATGCCGAAAATCAAGTCAACCCGTTGCTCTGTCGCTGCGTGAAAGAGGAACAAACAAACAAACCAAGAAATAAAATTTCGGATTTATAAATATGCATTTATATTTTTAACAGTCGAAAAACGGACGAGGTTCTCAAGTCAATTGATATTTTTTATTCTATTTGTAACCACGCGTAACTTTTTACAGGGTATTCCGATTTTAATCATATTTTTTTTTATTTGGTAGACCATAATTCAGAAATTGTATCTGTATCAGCCTTTTCAACAGTCGACTGCAGGACGTAGGCCTACCCACGAAGAGTGATTAGGCCATATCCACCACGCTGGCCCAGTGCGGATTGGTGGATTCACATAAGCCATCGAATTTCTTCTACTGGTGTATGCAGGTTGCCTCACGATGTTTTCCTTCACCGAAAAGCCAGTGGTGTGAAATTCCGTACATAAATTCTAAAGAACTCATTAGTACGGGACTGAGAATTTGAACCCACGACCTCACGATTGTAAGGCGGGTGTCACTACCTCTAGACCACCACGGCTCAAATTTTCAAATTCAGAAACGATCTGCCTTAAATCTTATTGGAATAATCTGAGACGTTTTTTATGAATCAACAATAATGTAAAAATTACTACATCGATCCGTGCTCGTATTCGAATTCTGTACATTGTTGAATTCGGTGAGCTACGCCATTTTTTGCGAGGAATAATGCGTCTCTCCTGGTGAATTGGTCCTTACTAATATGTGCTTGTATGTTGTTAGTCGTTATGTGGGTAGTGACCACAGGTGGACAGCGGTATTGCGGCGGCTCGGTGCGAGATTCCACACCTGTGGTTTGGGCTTACGTGAAACCTATTTGTTGTAATAGTTCCAGTACATTTAATATCATGAAAATATTCTTATATTGCTCAATAAAATAACTAATCAAAGTTGTGAAGACGCGCCGTATTGATGATAATATTAAAGTCAATCTTCTGTGACTCTGATTCATCACAGTTTGAATATTGTGCCTCTATTTTAGTTGAAATTAACGCACCTTTCTTTAAAATTAAATATGTATATTTGTACACTATGGAGAGGACTATGCTTGGAGTTTCTCCGCAAGATCGAAACAGGAATGAGGAGATCCGTAGAAGAACCAAAGTTACAGGGTTGAAGTGGTAATACGAGTAGGCAGGGCATATAGCGCGGAGGACTGATGACCGATGGGGTCGAATAGTTCTCGAGTGGAGACCACGTACCAGCAAGCGCAGCACAGGACGTCCACCCACAAGGTGAACGGATGACCTCGTTAGGGCCTCAGGATCACGCTGGATGCAAGCCGCTACCCACCGGTCTCATTGGAAATTAATAGGGGAGGCCTATGTCCAGCAGTGGACGTCTTATGGCTGAAATGATGATGATGATTTGTACACTATAGAACCTCTATCATGGCAAACAGACTTTATCTGTCCACCAATTTATTCCCTCGAAGTAAAAACAAAGTATGCATTGACTGACATTATAATTATTTTTCTCTAAAAATGGCACATCCAACTTCGATCGTGTACAAAATTCGAATCGATGTATACATTTTTTCACTATTTTTGATTTTTCAAAAACGGCGTAGGCAATTTCGATTAAATTTCAATGAGACCATTTCGAGAGTATATCCTTTCGAACTATTTTTAGGGTTCCGTACCTCAAACGGAAAAAACCGAACCCTTATAGGATCACTTTGTTGTCCGTCTGTCCGTCTGTGTGTGTGTCAATACTCTTTATCTCAGGAACGCGTAAAGATATCGAGTTGAAATTAAACTGTATACGTATATCTATGGTCTCTTGCATTTGTGTAAAAAAAACTTCTCAGTTATCGTTTAAAAAAGTTAGAGCTCTTTATGTAGTAAAAATCGCATATTTTGCACTCAAAAAAATCAAAACCTACAGGGTACTTCCCGTTGACATAGAACTATGAATTTTGGCGAGAAGCATTGCCTCAGAGAACACATATAAAACTGTACATTTTTATTTAAATCACAAAAAATAGTGCCTCAAAATTCACAAAATATGGGTTCAAAATTCAAACTGAGTAAATCGTGTCATATAAGGTATCATATAAAATAACTTCATTAGCACATGCTAAAACAGGTTTTTAATTATTTTAACAACGTGTTTGTACGGAACCCTCGATGTGCGAGCCTGACTCACACTTGTCAAGTTTTTTTTTATCTTGCCTTGATTTTGTAGATAGCAACAAAGTAGCTATGTACACAATTTTTATCAGATAAGTGATAATTTACAATGAATTATTTTTTAACTAAATTTGCAAAGTTTTAATGCTATTATTATGATTCAATCTGTTTAAGTGGATACAAAAAAATTACTGTGTTTCTTTTCAGCATTAATTAAGTTTTTATATGACACCTTATATGATACGATTTACTCACTTTGAATTTTGAACCCATATTTTGTGAATTTAGAGGCCCTATCTTTTTGTGATTTAAATAAAAATTTACAGTTTTCAGAATTATTCCTATATGTGTACTCCGAGACAATGCTTCTTGCCAAATTTCATAGTTCTATGTCAACGAAAAGTACCCTGTAGGTTTTGATTTTTGTGAGTGCGAAATATACGGTTTTTTACGACATAAACGGCTCTAACTTTTTTAAACGATAACTGAGAAGTTTTTCTTTTACACAACTGTCAGAGACCATAGATATACGTATACAGTTTAAATTTTAATTCGATATCTTTACGCGTTCCCGAGATAAAGAGTCTTGACATACACACAGACGGACAGACGGACAACAAAGTGATCCTATAAGGGTTCCGTTTTTGCCGTTTGAGGTACGGAACCCTAAAAATGAGACTACTAAAAGTCTACAAAAGAAGAAAAATATGAAAACGTGACGGTTAAAAATCTTATGATATAATTTAGGTCCCATAAAGTTTTGCTGCTGTTATGCTAAAAGATCATAAAAAAAAATCCAAATTTCTCTTTTCAACGATCCTGCAAAATGTCCAGTGTAAAAAAATAAAACGTGAAACATTGTACAGCACTCCTATCCGAGTATTGACGATTGCGTACTCGAATAGTGCTTGAAATTTTCCATGACACTGGTCCATATTGAACGTACTGACCTACGAGTAGGTACGTTCAATTTAATTTTAGTTCAGTACTCTTACTTTGTCAAGTTTTTTGAGGTGAAAACTTCTATAGCGGCTTCTATAGCTCTTTGGGATGGGTAAAAATGTTAAACTTGCGTCAGGACACGTGACCTAATCAAAAATTCGTAAGATGGAGGAAGAGAAGACCGCCGGCGTGGTGTAAGAGAGGAAGTAATATCCCCATCTCTTTCTACCGCACCGCGAAAATGATGCGAGATACACAGCGCCATCTGTTGGCATAAAGTTGGCAAAGTTTTATTTCCGAAAAAAAATATTTACGTTAACTCTATCGAGCGCGTAAAAAAATTCATTTCGAAATTCATACTAAGGGTAAGGTTAACAACAAATACCTTGACAAATCAGAAATCTTTGGTTAACAATTATATTCAATAAAATTTAAAAATGAAATTGTTTTCATGTGTGGTCTTACCTATTATGATAAAAAAAATAAGTAACTAACACCAAATACGAGTAGCTGTTGTAAATGAAATCAAGTGATATGTTTCTAAATTTTTTTTGTTGGTTTTTTTGTATTAATTTGTACTTAAATATTCGGCAAACCGAATTGAACCGATTTTGTCTATGAAATGAAGTATCAGCCAAAAATAGACCATGCTCTTTCGATTTCGCAAAATCAAAAGGATTCCGTATAATTTGATGTTCAGTTTTACAACGGAACCTTAAATTCGATAGCATCTTGCAGATATTATCACCAATATCACTACTACTATAACATTACGTCATTTTAATCATTGATAATCAGAGATATTGCGATTCTATATAAATGAGTAAGATCAAAATTTGCAAGTGGAGTATTGCTACATTAGTGTGCAAAGATGGTGGCCAAAATTTTATTGCTCTTCGCCCTTGCGATAGTTGGATCCCAAGGTTTGTAAACGACAACATTGTTCATCTACGATGGGATTAGTTCATAAAAATCATGCTCAGTGTAATAATGGTGTAACTATTGCCGTTATGCATAGTAATTGTGATTTTAGGCAGAGTACTTATTGTGCGAAATTAGGTCCCCACTAAATCAAGACTATATAGGACCTATATACCTATTAGGTATATATTATTATTATATACTACGGGACTAACCGCGCACTAAAATTACGAGATAAATAAATACCTCATCATCCCGACGTTTCGGCCGAGTTGAGTTGAGTTTTTTATATATTAATAATGTGTTCAAATCACGAAAGTTTAAAAGCAACATATGTAGGTACATGTTCTATCTTGCGATGTCTGTGGATCTAAACTAAAAATCTCAACGGTTCGTAATGCTAATACTTAAAAAATAGCTTTTTTAGTCACTGTTTTAACCATTAAGATGTTGTAAAAATCATCCAAAAATGCATCAAGTTAAAAATTCACAACACAAAACCTGTAATTAATAATATTTATGGTAGCATTTTTAATTGGAAATAGCAAAGAATGATCCTGTTTATGCGTATTAAGAAAAAAAAATGGTTGTGTGCAATAACATCATAACAGAGTTGAATTTTCATATGAGAGCTTACAGTAAAGCGCTCAGATTTTTATTAATATATTTTTCCAATTTCAAAGTAACTCGTTCGTTATAGACTTTAAGTCAAATTATTAAGTAGCCATATTTTTATCATCACCATTGTCATATCTTAAAGATCTCTGTTGATATTAAAATTTTCGTAAAGGTTGATAATTCCTTATCACTAGCTAGGTTTTCTAGTTTAACAATATTTTATAATTATTCTAGACACAGCTAACAATTTCATGATTTTGTGTTCAAGTTTTGCTTGTATTCGATGCTACCGTCAGTTACAAATTAGGTATATTACTAGACCTTTTAAGCAAAATATTAATGTAACAATATTTTCTATTGGCAACAAACTAGACTAAGCCAAGATACAGCTTAGCCGCCTGATAAATTAATCAAATAATATTTAACCTATGGCGCAGAAGTGTGGTTTCGTACGATGCATATGAATCTATCCAATTTTATTTCTAACAGTAGAATATTGTATTGTTACAACTAAAATTAGATTGAATTGCATTTTAAGAATCTGTTTCATATTTTTACAGCTGTGACAACAGTCCAGTTATCAGATCAGACAGTCTCCCACATCAGCAGTCCATGGCACCCCATGTCCATCGGCATTGGTATTCTTTTCCTGGACAAACTGGTGTCATGCCACGTCATCATGCCCAGTGGACTGATATTCGAGCTCTACCCCTCCGCTCAGACCCTGACCCACGCCTCGATGATTAACGGTGCTCAAGGTGGTAGCTCTATGTTCCCCAGCTGTGGCATGTCCTTCGCAAACGCGCCTTCTTCTCTCAGTGGAACTTATGAGGTCATGAGCTTGGTACAACACGCCGAAGACAACAGCCAAACTCTCTCCAGACGGAAGTACCACATTACTTTTATTGCCAGTGAAGTCGAGTGGCCGATGAGGAAGTTAGTACAGGCCCAGGCAGAGGAAAAGAAGGAAGAAGAAATCAAAGGCGTCAAAATTCAATACTAGAAGTTTTGTTTCATGATTGAACATTTTTGAGTAGCTTTGTGAAGGTTATTTTTTCTTGATTTGATAAACTGATCTTGTCTTAAGAGTGTGTGTACTTTGTATGAAAATATCACATATTTATCAAATATAGAACTTTATAGCAGCTATACTTTTTATTTCTGTGATGCACACTAACAAACCGTAGGTAATGTGTTCAAAATTACATTGTAAATAAAATTATATTAAAAGCTATTTTCAAATAAAACTTTTGCTACTTTTCTAGTTTATCAAAACACTTAAGAAACACAGAACCATTGAATGGTGCTACTATCGAACCCTAATATCAATTATTAGCATCACGTATATGGCTATCATTTAGACATAGATTTTTTATCAATGATTAAATGATAGAGTTATTTATATTAAAAACTGACTGTACTGTAGTAAATTTTATAATAAAAATAAATATAAATATGTAAATTAAAATTTTAGGACATCTGGCACACGGCCCCAAACTAAGCAAAGCTTGTGATATGGCTGCCAGAGACTGATATACTACATATACTTATTTTTAAATACATACTTATATAGATAGTAACTAAATAACACCCAGACACAGAGCAAACCCTTATGTTCATCACTTAAATATTTGCCCTGGGTGGGGATCAACCCACGCCTCTTTGATCCAGAAGTTAGAGTCACTAACCACTGAGCCACCGAGGCAGTCAAAATAATGTTTGTTATAGTTGTGCTAAAGTGGCACACATAATTTTATTGATTCTTGCTTTGACCGTAGTCGTAGACAAAAGTCAAACGCTGACAAAACAGAGATTAGGTACATATTACATTTATAACAAGTGAAATTAAATGGCTAGTCAAATTATCTTAATATATATAAATCTCGTGTCACAATGTTTGTTCTCAATGGACTCCTAAACCACTTAACCGATTATAATAAAATTCGCACCATGTGCAGTTCGATCCAACTTGAGAGATAGGATAGTTTAAATCTCAAATTATAGTCGCAATTTTAGTTTATTTAGCCACAGCAACGCGTGGCCGGGTCAGCTAGTCTTAATATATATAAATCTCGTGTCACAATGTTTGTCCTCAATGGACTCCTAAACCACTTAACCGATTATAATAAAATTCGCACACCATATGCAGTTCGATCCAACTTGAGAGATAGGATAGTTTAAATCTCAAATTATAGTCGCAATTTTAATTTATTTAGCCACAGCAACGCGTGGCCGGGTCAGCTAGTAAACAATAAATATTACCTAACCAACGATGTTTTAGACAATTTCTATTTAGAAAGATTATCGACCCTTGACAAAAAGTAAAAGACAGGCGAGTTTTTTCCCTTCCAGAGCAAAAGTTGTTTAAGTGTAATGCTAAACATGACGTCATGAAATTGGTTAGTTACATTTTAAGTTAGAATTTAAAATTTACTTACACATATTCAGGAGAGATTTACCTGCATAATATCTACGTACATTTATCATTTTCTTGCGAGCAACAAATATATCATTTTGTGTTCTTACAAAATATCCCGAGGCGATTGCAGTTGCGAAAACCACAAATGTACATATATTTAGAAAGAATGAGATTTATTTTAGCTCGTATTTTTAGGAAAAACAAAGATAGTATTTACTTTTGCAAAAACATGATCCTTAAATAAATAATAAAAATATAAAATTCAGCGTAGACGTTTTAAATTTACTTACTCTATTCGTCTACGTACGTTAATTGTAATTGTACTAAGAATTAATTTCAATATTTATAATCTTTGTTTTGAATAAATATTTAGTGTATTTATTTCATTATTTTTACTCGTAAATAAGAGTATAAATTATATATATATATATATATATTATCTACAGATTTTCATAGATTCGGTATTATGTTGAAGTGGAAAATATTATAAGGAACTACAACGTTCGGGAAATACATTAAATGGCGTTCATCGAATTGTCATTTTTTTGTGTTTGATTGCGTATCCATTTAATCCACCATTTATATGGATGCCAAGTTGATGGAATCCACCAACCATCTTGATAGGCGTGGCCAGTTCAAAAGTTTACTGTAAACGACCTCATACGCATGGTACACTACACTAGCGTCTATTGATTAAATTTGAGCCTAAATTTTGATCCGGTATTTTATATCCTTTTAAGTGTTTTTTTTTTATCGCGAATAAGTTCTCGCTTGACCACCAACTCGCCTGATGGTAAGCGACGTTGAGGTCGAAGATGAAGCACGCAGACCTAGAAGATCTATTCACTCTGATCTTGAAAAGCTTTAGATTATATCTCTTAGGAAACAGGAAAGCAGGAAGACTGTCCCATTCCATGGCGGTACGAATCAGATATGTTGAGTCAAACCGCTTCATATGCATCGAAGAAAAATCGACAGGGTATTTATAGGTATACTTACTAATCTAATTTAATTGGTATTTTGTATACATTAACTTTATATACTAAAAGAATAAAAATAAATAAATATTTTGGGACATCTTACACACGGCCTCTGACCCCAAACTAAGCAAAGCTTGTGATATGGCTGCCAGAGACTGATATACTACATATACTTATTTTTAAATACATACTTATATAGATAGTAACTAAATAACACCTAGACACAGAGCAAACACTTATGTTCATCACATAAATATTTGCCCTGGGTGGGGATCGAACCCACGCCTCTTTGATCCAGAAGTTAGGGTCACTAACCACTGAGCCACCGAGGCAGTCTATAAAGTAGTATACAATCCTACTTTATATGCTAAAACTACCTACACTACTACTACATAGAACGCAATTGGATTGATTATCCACAGACCCTTGAAGGTCTAAAGATAATCCAAATGCTCTAACCCACTGCCAGTTGGCAGCGTGCTCAGCATGCTGGTAGCATTCATTGCCACGCTGAATGGCAATGCTTACTAGATATACTTTATATACTCGTTTTTATTCATTATACAGTCATTAAAATTTTGAAGTTTTCCTAATCTAATTACATCCCTATTTGTTTAAACCAAAGTCTAAAAATAAACTTCCGTTATCCGCGTCAAAACTTCAGAAGTATACGAACAGCCAGCTCTTGAATGGTTTCAGTGGCGGTAGGTATTAAATGTCTGCTATTCAAACGTCAACAAAGGATCTCCTACGCCAATTACTTGGGAAAACAAGATCAAGAAACAGAGCTTGTTTACGTTTTAGCTAAAGTGAGATAAAGTGCTTGTAGGATTTTTGGATGAAGCAAAATGTCATCAAGACGAAGTTATGAACAATATCATCACCCTTTTTGCCCTTATTCCACTAGGTGGAGTCAGCACAGCACGTTTGTTTTTGCCACTTCACTCTATCATACAATATAAAGCCGTGGTGGTCTAGTGGTAATGACACCCGCCTTACAATCGTGAGGTCGTGGGTTCAAATCCCGGTCCCATACCAATGAATTCCTTGGAATTTATGTACTTAATTTCACACCATGGGCTTTTCGGTGAAGGAAAACATCGTGAGGCAACCTGCATACGTCCGTAAAAAAAAATCGATTGCGTATGTGAATACCAACCCGCACTGAGCCAGCGTGGTGGATATGGCCCAATCACCCTTCATGGGTAGGCCTACGTCCTGCAGTGAACTATTAAAATGGCTGGTACAGTACAGTACTCATTTCACGTCATACGTCATTTCATCATCTACTCCTTTTTCTCGCATCTTTCACACAATTCATATACACTTTTTGGTCTTCCCCTCCCGTTTTTGCCGCTTACTAAACACATAATACGAAAACTGTAGTGTTCACAAGTTCTTGGTTTTTTTTTTGGCTCACTCCTTAGTGAGATGACTCTTATCCCTTCTCATGTACATACCACAATCTTTAATTATGAACGTCTGAGTCAAAATAATTTTGTGCCTTGATCCTATAGCTTAATTTATTGAGTGATAGTTAAATAGGACAAGGATTCAAGCGTTCAACTTTAGATTGGAGCATCTAAGTTTGGTACACAAAATGAGTCGACCTCAGTGTTGCCATCAAGATTTTTGATTAAAAATAGGTCAGCGGAAATTAAAAAATTTAACAATTTATTAAAAATTAGAACCAGGTCCATACTGACTTGATGCAGTATACAATAGTTGGGTAATTAAATAAGTGAAATAATAATTCAAAAACTCTCTACAATTTCAAAATATAATGGTTACATTGACAAATTTGTATTACCAGTAGAATAATACATAATAATATATAATCAAGCTAAGAAAGGTTTTAGTGAGTATGTTTAAAAAGGGCTAGATTGATCTTAAAAGATTTATAGGGCTAAGTCACTACTTAAAGATGTAAAAGTAGAAGTAAAATTTAGTGCACAAACTGTATAGAATGACAACAATACAATTTTCTTAGTATCATGATGTTGAAATATAGAGAAATTCGATAGTAAATAGAGCTAAATCTGGTCCCAGAAGAGCTAGAGTGGCAACACCGCTCATCATAACTGAGCCAACTATACAGTATACATTGAAACTCAGCAGTTCGCAGACACTTATTGGCACGTACCTATAAATTATGTGTCAAACCCTTCGACAGCAGTAACTTTGTAAACGCGTTACTAACTAATGCTGTGGTTCCGGCCACTTTGGAAACTATGAACTGACAGCCTCGGGGGAATTCCAACTTCTGATACGTTTAAGAGACAGTTTGGCAGCTATCTCACTCGCGTCTTTGTAATTTTTGGAGGATATAAAATTATCGGAGAAGATTTTCAAATATTACAATACAATATAACTTTATTTTCGTAATGTTACAAAACAAGCTGAATATAGAAAATAATAAACAGCATTCTGGTAGTATACTTTCTTCTTTGGTAGATATCTTCCAGGCTATCTAAATGAAATTATTTTAAAGAAAAATAAGTGTGCTATATAATAACATAGACTACGTACACAAAAATACACACAAAAACATTTTTTACAATTTTTACAATACGTATTCATATTGTTACGAGATGGGTTCTTGGATAATCAGTTAAAACGCCGATTATTCACTTCAGAACCACAACACACGCGACACAACTTACTGTTCACACAAACACTTCACACTGTCACTGATATTCAGACAAACTAGTCACTTCACAATCACTGGTACCGCACTTGAACACGAGATGTTTTTGCTTCGATGGTAAACGAAAAACTAAGTCCCCAAAGGTCAGCCGGCGTATTTATATCCGTCGTTACAGTCCCGAATTTACTAAACGAGTCGCGATATTACTCAATCTAATAAACACTATTGTGTTAACAGAGTAGCAGGTTACATAGTTCTGGAAGGGCCATTGTTCTTTGATACAAAAAAAAACACCATTAAAACCGAATACAAAAGCCACCAAAAAAAAACACAAGACAATGAGGACCCGAAAGCGTAAACAAGTTATCGGGTAAACAACAGATTACGTCATCATTACCAACACCTACACTTAAATAATGTGTGCACGCTTACTGCGTGACAATATAATAAAGTTAAAATAAAGAAAAACACTACAATACTAGATCATTTCCACTATAATTTATAATTAAATTTTAGTACCCTTAGCAAAAGTCTACCTCAATTCTACTACTTAAAGAATGTTTATAGTGTAAGATAACATTATTGACGAAGATGTTTTTTGCTAAAAAAAAGAGACAGAATTTGTAAGGAATTATGTAATAAAATATTTACTAAATAAATAAATAAAACAAAATATTTGTCGGGGCATCGACTGTAGCGCCATCTAGTGCATTGAGAGTGATGAACCACTCTAGCGGAACGCCCAGCCAGCAGTGTTACAAGAACCACGGGCGGCTTGTATCCACGTACAGTGGAGCGAGTCCCGAAAAAGGCATCTCGTGCTCGGCGGATCGCTTACGGATTACAGTTACGGATTATTATAACGCGATGGTGTTATTACTATGAACTTTTGAACAGGAAACTGATTTGAGACCAGAACAAGCCATGATACAGTGTTGGAAGCAAGTTATATGTCCGCGCCCACGAAATAACCCACGCGCGTATGCGCATCAAACTGATGATGATAATGATGATGATGGACCCCTAGTCCCTTCATATATTATATATAAGTTTGGTACTAAGACCATAATATTATTGTGCTGGATGCAAGTCGCTTCTAACCAGATTGAATCTCTGTTTATTGAAGGTAGGTTTAGGACAGACCTATATCCAGCAGTGAATGTGCTATTATTAAAACGACGACGACAAACGATGCGATGATGACGGAGTGAGACAGCATAGCTGGTTTTAGTTGAAAGCAATAGTGATGATTTTAAAGTGGTTATCACCTGAATGTATCTGTCCAAGGAGATTGCGCCAGAACAAGCGGGATTCGTTAAAGGAAAGGGAACACGAGAGCAGATCCTAATTGTCCGCCAAATTATTGAGAAGGCTAGAGAATTTAACAAGCCAACATACATCTGCTTTGTTGATTTCTCCAAGGCGTTTGACTCGGTAAAATGGCCAATTTTATGGAAGACCCTTCTCGAAATGGGAGCGCCAAAACACCTTGTGCACCTTCTGAGGCGTCTGTATGAAGAAGGCACAGCCTCAGTGCGCACAGAAGACGTCCTCTCCAGTAATTTCCACCCAAGTGCTGGAGTTCGTCAAGGATGCATAATATCGCCCCTGCTGTTCAACATATACACCGAAATCATAATGCGTATCACTTTGTAAGGTTGGACAGATGGGGTTGCGGTTGGCGGCTATGGTATTGCGAACTTGCGTTATGCAGATGATACCACGCTTTTTGCAACTAGTGTTCGTCATATGGAAGAACTGCTTCGGAAGATGGAAGAAGTGAGCCTTGCGTTCGGATTAAAGATTAATCGCAACAAGACCAAGATGATGATTGTAAACCGCACGAACGATAACTTGCCGGAAGTCACTCAGATAGCAAATTGCGAAGTAGTCCAATCTTACATATATCTTGGAGCTTTAATCTCGAGTCATGGTGGATGCATCGATGAAATTAAGAGGCGAATGGCGATAACTAGAACCGCAATGGACAAAATGACGAAAATATGGAGGAACAGGAACATCACCAAAACCACGAAGACAAGACTCGTGCGTACGCTTATTCTACCCATATTTTTGTACGCCTCGGAAACGTGGACTTTGCGAGACATTGAGAGGAAGAAGATAGATGCTCTCGAGATGTGGTGCTGGAGACGAATGCTTGGGGTATCGTGGACTGAATTTCGCACCAATGTCTCGATACTTCAAGAACTCGGCATCAGGCAGCGTCTGTCGGCCACAGTACAATCTCGTATACTTGCATTCTTCGGACACGTTTCGAGACGAGGTAGCCAGTCCTTAGAGCGTTTAGTCGTCCAGGGCAAAGTGGAAGGCACAAGACCGCGCGGAAGGTCGCCCATGCGATGGACCGACCAAATCAAATCTGCTGTGGGAGGGCCGGTGCATGAGTGTACCAGATTAACATCAAATAGAGAGAGATGGCGAGACATCGTGAGGCGTATTACATCTGCCTCTACCACCACAAATACTACGTGATGACCACGACCGCTCTGTCAAGAGCGTAACGACTAAGAAGAAGAAGATCACCTGAATGGGGTCGCACGTGGCAGCACTGCATGCTTGTGTCGGAATGAAATGACTGACAGATGACCGATGTGTGTGTGTGTGTCATGCCATGTCGAGCGCGAGGCGGATTGCACCCGTGCAAATCCATTGACTTTGAAATCTATTTCCATCCTCGATAATTCTTGTTAAATTGATTATAAAGTGATACTAAGTCAATAAAACCACCCAGCAGTTGCAGTAGTATAGAGTGTTTATTTTGGTGAGATGGACAACTGGAGACCGCCGGCGAGCTGTACCTACCAATGAATGACCCACAAATAACGATGGCGGGTGATTGAGACGATCACTCTCAGACCCTGACAAGTATATTTTTATTATATTACCATAGATTATTCCTAACCAATGTAAAACAAATCCAAGTTAACAGGCAAGTTTCACAAAGTAACTCACTGTTTTCCGTCAAAGTGGCGAACAATTGCTAAACATTGTTAAAACGTCCGGTGAAACCCGCCCGGATGTTTTATATCCGGTTCGGGAGTTGGTTTAAATAGTAAATTTATAGCGTTTGATCCGACAATAATTATAAGAAAATAGAATGAGAAGTCTTATGTCTTATTACAAGTTATATAAAAGTCTTATCGGAGATTTATAGGATACGCCTATACAGCTTGACTTTTTATTCATGCAGTGCACAATTTTTTATCGCGCAATAGATATCATTAATAGAACATATTTCGCTCATAAAATTTATATTGCATGCACCCTACACTCCAGACAATAACTACCTATCAAAACGTCTCGGGCGTAGGTACGGCGCGGCCGCGGAGGTACTCAGACGTAGGGTGACATTGATTACTCCGTTTATCTGTAGGTATACTTTCTTTTGAAGTTATTTCAATATTTTTGTACTAAAGTGAGTAAAGGCAATGTAGCGGTTTAATTGTTTGTTTATTATACTTTCCGTATGCAAAGTATGTGCACTTTAAAAAAACAGCAGAGGACATTTTATGGCTGATGTTTTTTTAATTATCAAGTGTAGAGCAGAATCACTAGTATTATTATTTATTACTTATTTATTAACCAATACATGACAAATCCAAGTTTACAGACAAGTTTAACAAAGCAGCTCACTTTTTTCCGTGAAAGTGGCAAACAATAAAATTGCTAAACATTGATAAAAAGTCCGGTGAAACCGGCCCGGGTGTTTCATTTCCGGTTTGAGGGTTGGTTTAAATTGTGAATTTTAGCGTTTGGTTTGAAAATAATTAGAAGAATAACAACATGTCAAATTTGAAATTCTATCAGAGATTAGGTGATGGTGTAGGTACCTAGGTAGGTATAAGCCGTGGTGGCCTAGAGGAAGTGACACCCGTCTTGTAATCGTGAGGTCGGGGGTTCAAGTCCCGGTTTGGTACCAATGAGTTCTTTGAAATTTATGTACGGAATTAGATCACTGGCTTTTCGGTGAAGGAAAACATCGTGAGGCAACCTGCATACTTCCGTAGAAGAAATTCGATGGCGTATGCGAATCCACTAACCCGCAATGGGCCAGCGTGGTGGATATGGCCCAATCACCCTTCGTGGTTAGGCCTACGTTCTGCAGTGGACTATTAAAAAAAGGCTGAACAGTAGGTACCTTATATTAGAATAAAATCTATCAAACGCCACTACAATGCGCCAGCATTAGTTAATAATTTTTACTTGTTTCTATTGGATTTAAACGTACAGGTAGCCCATGCTTATACTTTTTACATGCAATGCCTACGTACCTACCCACTTAGGCAGAGTGTCTACATACCTGAATTCAGAAATAAATAATCAGTATTGAAAATCGATTTACAATGTATAAGCAGCCGATATCTTACGACTGATAATAGCTATGAAAAATATTTTAGAAATAAATACAGATATTCTTTTCAATTTTCCTTAAAATTTTATTGTTTTTCATGTATATTTAATAATACTAATTAAATCACTTAAAAATATTTATTAAAACGACAAAAGTTACTTTTTCCGATGAAAGATTCATCCTCGTGTGTAAGATGTCCCAAAATATTTATTTATTAAATTTAAAAGTATTTTTTTTTTCGTATCATAAAAAATCCAACAACGCCGCTATAATACTATCCAGGCGATAAAATGACGAAAACCTCCCTAGGCTTGTTAAACTGAACTTTACTTTTTGTGTCACAGCGAACAAAACCCTGCAAAAGGCTGGAACGAACTGACGAGTAGTTAACTACCTCCCGGCACAGTGCTACTAGATAGCCACCATGCTATTTCCCCGTACGCTATCCGTAATCTTAGTAAAATTCAGGTTCTGTTGCAACATTTTTTTCTCTCCTTGCGATGTCGAAAATCGTATCATAAAATCGCATTTATTTTAGGAATGAGGTTTAGCTACGCATCGCACGGTACTTCTCGCGTACCCCATGAGCTTATGGAGTATGGCGGCCCGTTTAAGGCACTAAACTAACTTTAGCTCGCGGCTTCGGCCGCGCAGTATATTAATTTTGGTGCTATCCCGTGAGAACGTTTTATTTTTCTAGTATAAAAGCAGCCTATGCCACTTTCCGTCTTTTAATATGTCCATTCCATAAATCCGTTGCTTTGTTGCTGCGTGAAAGAGGAACAAATCAATAAGCCAACAAAGCTCAGCATGGCCATTCCTTCTATAAAGAGGCTTTTAAGTTAAGTTTTATATGTTTTTAATTTAGTTTTGTATATGTATATATAGGTATATTAATAAATATCTATTAAATATTATATTAGTTTAGGTATTTTATATAAAGAAGTAAGGATATTGTATGGTTTTGTCGCGTCATTAGACATACTAGATCCTACCATGTACTTAGTTGTTTCTCCTTATACGAGTAATGTCCTAGAATATTAAAAACTTGGTTCCCATTATGTCCCCAAAGACCTCAAAAAATCTCCCAAATTCGTGGAAATTCCCGCCAACCTGGCATCATTGTCTCGGCATACTGTACGGTGTAAAAATAGTCTGACTGCAATCGAGTTTCCGATTTTGAAAAATGGAATGTTTTGTTACCTTAATTGCACGTTCTCGCAGTTCCTTTAGTTCACATTTATACTAAAGTTGACCGAAATGGATTTTGTTAGACTTTTACTTTACCTGGTTATGTAGCGAGCTTTATCGTTTTATGTAAGATTTTTCTATTATCGTAGTTCCATTAGAATATATTGATAGGTTGAGATTTAGCGAATGGAGACAATGATTCTTTGAGACAAACAATTCAAAAAAACCGTCATAATATAATTGTAGCACTTGAACCAAAGTTCCATACTTATCAGGACATTTTTGAATATTTGCGGGCAATGCAATATTCAATAGTATAATGAATTTAACAGCATGCACTTGATCAACGTAGTGGACGTGGCTCAATCACCCTATTAAAGTAGGCTTATGTCCAGCAGTGGACTATAAGCTTAGCAAAGTGCAAACAAGATTACCTCAACCAAATATACGAATAACTCTCATCCCCCATTCCTTATAAGTTAAATTATGCAAAACCAGCCAATCGCCGAGATTATACCAGCATAACATGCACCGGCCTTTGATGTCAGCTGCTCAAAGACTAAGAAGCTCCCATTAAGGACTCTCGAGATAATGGTAGAGGCAATCCGTTCCTACCTACAGAGCAGTGTTTTCTGTCCATCCATGACAAAGGCCTTCAGGCGCCTTAAAAACTGTGACACCCGGCCTATAGAAACTTAATTTGTATTTTTCGAAATGTGGGTGAGAGTTGGATCTGTACGTATACGAAATAACATAGTAAAAATTTAAAGCTCGCTACGCTCGCGTGTAATGCTATATTTCCTTTGCTTCTTTCTTCCTTTCTATTTTTATTATCACCTGTGTTATTTTTTTGTTTTATTGTTTATCAAAAACAGTTTTTGTAACAATGCTTTATACAAATTCGGTAGTACCTACAAATCACTGCTGTAATTTATGTATATTGTATGACAATGTATAATGAGCGAAGGATAAAATCGAAACCCACATAACTACGTCTACACCCCTATTTCAGATTCGGTAGCGTGTGTGACTTATCTAACCCGCACTAGACCAGTGGGTAGATATGGCCTATTTGGCCTTCAAAATGTTAACAAGTATACTATCTAAAAGGCTGGTTTAGTGCAGACAGTTAAAACACTCACGACTAATCGTTATTCAAAAGTTACATTTAACACACAAGATTACTCAAGACAAGTATTTCATTCCTTACAACTGAATTATGCATAACCAATTAATCCTCGAGATAATACCAGCATAACATGCACCGGAAGCCTTTGATGTCAGCTGGTCAAAGGCTAAGAAGCTCCCATTCAGGGCCCTCGAGACAATGGCGGAGGCGAACGCAAATTGGGGGTGATTGTACTTCAGAGCTTTAAACTCACCATTGACGTTACGTCTGAAAGATGCCGTCAGTGTTGACAATATACCAATATCAAGTTTTGCTTCCATATTTTACATAACACTTTTTACATACATTTACATTGGTTCAAGATATGTAAGTAGGTAACCACTTGACCACTAATTATTTTTCGCAAAAAAAGGCAAAACCGACTTCCATTGTGTACAAAATTCTTATAGTTTGCTCGAATAATGAATACAAGTTTTAAATTATTGTTGATTTTTCAAAAACGACTTAGCCTTTTTCGTTAAAATTTAAGTGATGTTCTCATTCCTTCAGAGTATACGGTTTCGATCAAAAAAAATTTTTGAGACAGATGATCTATTTGGTTGCCACAGAGATATTTTATGAGAGTAGTGACCGCCGGTTTCACTTCTAGGTATTTGTTATTAGGAACGTCACTTTAAGGAAATTTATTTCACATTTAAAACAAAATTTAATAAAATACTGGATATTATGCAATTGTTTTAGCGTAATTGATATTAAAATACAATAAATTGTGTGGTCTGGTAAATAGCGTCTATAAAACAATAGAACATTTGTCGTACTAGAAAATTGCGTACTTATCTACTAATTAATTATCGGGCGACGTCAATACAGGTGTAGTTATTTCTATTGTTGTCGTCCATTAGACGTATCGTCAGTCAATCGTCAGGCGACTTTTAGATGGCTCAGATGTACTCAGCTGCCATAAGTATTGTATAATCTGATAATTTGCGGCTAAACTCTGATAAATCGTTCACGTGGATCGGTATGTCATTAACGTAGTTATTTTCACTTGTTTATTTTTCCGAAACAGCTCAGTCGATGTCGATAAAATTAAAATGAGACCACATCTGAAATTCGATCAACTGAAAAAAAAAGAATCGTCAAAATTAATTTATAATTGGCGAAGAACCTCCTTTTTGAAGTCGGTTAAAATACTATACGTTGTGTGAGTTTGTGTGTAAACTAAATCTGTGCGTAAGACTCTGTTAGTTCAATTGTTGTCGTCTATTGGACTTATCGTCAGTGGAAACCTTTAGACGGCTCAGACGGACTCAGCTGCAGTAAGTATTGTATAATCTGCGGCTAAACTCTGATTGATTGTTTGGGATTAGTAAAAACCAACTAAAAGTTATTTAGTTATTTTGTTCTAATGTATAAAGGATAAATCTTGTTTATTACTTTTTTGGGCAACTCAATGTCATTTAAGATTGATTGATCTGTGAATTAATACCATTAAAGAGAGGTCCACAAATGGTAATATTCAGAGAAAAATCTAACCAAGATGATAATTATATGCATCATTTAAAAGCTTGTTTTTTGGGATTATCAAAAATATTTAACTTATTCAAATTTTGTCATATTTGGTCTTCCATATTTATGTTATATTTTGCTAAAATGACGTTAGAATTCATAAAAAGTTGGTGCATCCAGTTGAGCGATATTTCAAGTAAATCCTCAATAATTGGGTCTATTTGATAAAAATGCTTTTTTTATTTCATTATTTAACCGTACAAAACCGCTTCTTAATAATCGTACTGGAGATCCAAGTGGCCTATGTGCAGCTGTGAACGTACCTACTATGTTTGCTGGATCAACCTTACCTAACGTAAAAATGAAATGAAATTAAATATTTTAAATTCAATGAATTTGAATCTTCCCATACGTTTCCCGGACGTAGAAAACTTTTAACCAACTTTGCACAGTTAACATAATTTGTCATATAACCCTAGGTAGGTACTTAAAGAAAATTGCTTATAATATACCCGCTGTCTCTTGCTCTAGGTAATGCTAGTTGTAGGCCCACCAATTTCTTAATAGTTTTCAGTTATTTGAATCCTTATCCTTACACCCTTACTAATATTACAAAATCCGAAAATGTCACTGATAGTTTATTCCTCTTTCATGCAACAACGTAGCAAGGTTGACTTGATTTTTGGCACGGACAAAGTTTGAAAGACCAAGAGTGCCACAGGCTACTTATTATCCCGAAAAGATACCTAAAAGGTTCCTATGGGATAACACAAACATACAATATTATGCATTAAAGCCGCGGGTAAAAGCTAATAGGTACTATAATAAGCGAAAAATATCAATAAAATCCATTAACCCCTTACAAAATAGCCAAAAGTTATTCCGCGATAAATTGAAATAGTCTATTTTCACTAACGCATTCTATACCTTTCATAAAAAAGATCTAAAAGCCATTTGATATTTCTCGCAAAAATATTCGAATGAAACCACTCACCGAGGGCAATTTCCCTTTTGGAAGTAAAAAATATTCCCGCTGTCACACCGTTTGCTTTAAAAAATTTAAATTTTCCTGATTTTTCGGACAAATCTTCGCTTTTGTGAAAAATATGAATAAAAGAAAGAAGAACACACTCGTATCACAAGTTTATAACGTCATAGTTCAATATAGTGTTGATGTGTGCAATAAAGAATTTCTTTATATTATACCTTCCTTAAATATTATTGAATTTACATTTGATATTTAAAACTGAGCGCTACTGAGGCCCAGATAGCACTTTGAAATGTGATATTTGGTATTTAACCGCTATGCCTTAATTATTTTTACCGACTTCAAAAAAAGAAAGCGGCTGGGCCGTTTTCGGTAAATCAACAATAATGTTCATGGATTACACATAGATTCATGCAAACTATTCCAATTGTATACACGGTTGAAGTTAGTGGTGCTATTTTAACCAGAAATAGGTAATTATCCTAATAATATTTTTTACTGACCAAATCATGACTGCCAAATGCTAATTATGAAAATAAATGTAAATACTAAAAATAATGAAAAATTGAAACCGATAAAATGATGGTAGAAAAAAATATTACAATACAGTGTAAACGAAGCAGACCTTTAAATATCGCCAACAAAATGCTTATAAAAGTTCGCAATGACATTTGATAATAAAATGCCATTTGGTTTGGGTTGTGAATATGTGCCTCTACCTGAACTGAATACAGACCAAGTTTCGCGGTTGGGCCATTTCAAATTGTAACGGTTGTGAAAATGGTTACGTTTTGTGATATTATTGTGTACTTTTTAATAATGTTCTTTAGGGTACAGTCAGTGCCGGATTTGCCTAAAGGCCGACAAGGCCCGGGCCTAGAGCGGCCGGATTTTGGGGGCGGCCAAAAACATGTGTGTGTACCATAATATAATTATAAAAAGAACACTAACAAAACTGTCACATTACTGCCAAATATATTTGTTTCATCTATCGTCTATCCCATCCTTTGAAAAATATTCCACAAAAACAGTGGAGTTGATTTAGTTGCCCTATCAGCGGGGGGTCAGTGAAGATTGTTAACTCAACATATTGAAATGCAAAAATGTTCTTTAAGGCAAGTTTTACAGAGTTCACATTCTAGCTCGATGCTCATTGCTCATTGCTGTAGTTGGGAACACACGTGTGCGGAAATACTTTGCTGTATGTTTCAACACAAGAAACGAAATTTATAAAGGGTGCTTCGTTGCACAATACCCAAAGATGGCAATACGTAATTGTTTTACCATAATTTACGATTGGAGAGCCATAATATAACAATAAGAGTTGCTAACAATTGCCTTAATCTTTCACTTTGTGAATTTTATGAGGGTTTTACAACATTTTGTATTTTTTGAGAGGGCAGTATAACTCGCACTTGTTGTTCAGCACGTGTCTAACATTTGCTTTACCTAAACACGTTATCATAAATTAAGCTTTAGGTTTCTAGAAATAAAGCTGAAAATGAAATATTTCTGGAAAGGATTGTCTTTCAAATAAAACGTACTTTTGAAAGTTTTCTAAAAAATCCACCAAGAGGGGTTACATAGGTTTTTACTGCATGGTCAACGACGCTCCATGTTGTAGGTATCTCCAGGCACGTATCCAGGGGGGGGGACATAGGGGACCGGTCCCCCCCCGAAATTTTTGAACATACACTAGATAAAATTGATTATTTGGCTGTAGCCAATGGTGACAATTTGTTGAGTGCTGTTTCTATGTAGACGACCCTAAAAATGAAAGTGACTCATAAACCGACCCTTCGGCTATTGTTCTCCGAATCCTCAGAATTCTCTCTAAGCAAAAAAGCACATCTGTACTCTCCGGGGTTTCTTTCTGTAAAAATCAGATGTTACACACTTGTGCAGTTATTTTGGAGTCTCAGTCGTTTCACGAATTATTAAAACTTTTTACGGCTCTACCGATTATCGAGCGGCTCTAACTTTCTTTCACGATAATAGAGAAATTTGTTTTTATCACCCTTTTATATTGGTTTTACCTGTATGTTTGCTTGCTTGTAACCAACCCCTTTGAGGTCTGTTTTGCTAAACTAAATGTGAAAGATAAATAAAGTTTAAAAAAAACTAAAAACACGCTTTCATAGCATAATATATCAAACCAAAAAAGTGTAAAATAATGTTCAATATAGGCAGAAAAAAATAATAAACGAAAAATATTGATACCATTGTAAAAAAAACCGGAGAAGTGCGAGTCAGGCTCACAGATCGAGGGTTACGTACAAACATATTGTTAAAATAATTAAAAACCTGCTTTAGCATGTGCTAATGAAGTTATTTTATATGATACCTTACATGACATGATTTACTCACTTTGAATTTTGAACCCATATTTTGTGAATTTTGAGGCCCTATTTTTATGTGATGTAAATAAAAATGTACAGTTTTAAGATTTATTCCTATATGTGTATTCTGAGACCAATGCTCTTCACCAAATTTCATAGTTCTATGTCAACGGGAAGTACCCTGTAGGTTTTGATTTTTGTGAGCGTTGAAATATACGTATTTTTACGACATAAACGGCTCTAACTTTTTTATACGGTAACTGCGAAGCTTTTCTTTTACACAACTGCAAGAATTCATAGGTTTACGTATATAGTTTAAATTTCAACTCGATATCTTACGCGTTCCCGAGATAAAGAGTCTTGACATACACACAGACGGACAGACGGATAACAAAGTGATCCTATAAGGGTTCCGTTTTTTTCCTTTTGAGGTACGGAACCCTAAAAAGCGTGGGGTGCTCGATTTACAAAAAATTAGGACACAAAGCGCCCCACGCTGATTTCACAATAATTATTTATTAATATTTTTCGTTTATTATTTTTTTCTGACTGTTCCGACTGATGTATATTGAAAATTATTTTACACTTTTAGTTTGAAATGCTATGAAAGCGTCTTTTTTAGTTTATTTTAACTATATTTATTTTTCACTATTGCAAAAATTTATGAATTTACGCAGTAAGTAGTAACAAGCCATAGTGGTCAAGAGTTAGTGACGCCCGCCTGACAGTCGTAAGGCCGTGGGTTCAAATCCCCGGTCCCGTATCAATGAGTTCTTTGGAATTTATGTACCTATACGGAATTTCACACCACTGACTTTTCGGTGAAGGAAAACATCGTGAGGCAACCTGCATACGTCCGTAGGAGAAATTCGATGGCGTATGTGAATCCACGAACCCGCAATAGTTAAAAAAAGCTGGTGCAGCATGAATTTACGTATGGCTTGTGTCTTCGGTCAGCGCGCGAAATTCAATTTTAGGTTAATAGTTCAATAATTCATTAATGCACTTTTGTACAAAGACTAAGTACATTTTTTTATTATTTAAAAACCTATCCATTAAAAAGGGTTTTTGTAAACTTACAACGAGAATTTCATCTGTTAATACATAGACAGTATTGGAAACTGCAATGTATAAATGCCAAAAAGGCAAAATATGTGAATTTCACACGTTGACCTAGTCTCCTAGAGCATCCACCCTAACGCTCTGTAACGTTTTTTCACAGTACTAGATACGTACTGTGAAAAAACGTTACGAGAAATTCAATTGTTAACAGCTGCAAAGGAGCATAAGTAGATCTAGTTTTAATTTCAACTCTACAGCTTCGAGTTTTGATACGGTATTTCTAGTAAGAATAGCTAAAATATGGAACTCTTAGTAAATTAACAATCTGGGAATCTAAACAAGTAGGTAACATCTAGGTACCTAAAAGAGTTACACCCTGAATCGCGTCTCTGCTTCGGATCAGACGGATGTGGTCAAACACAGACCTTTCTAGACTTGACGAAACACAGACGAAAAATGTATCTTTTTATGTTTTGGCTCGCGTTTAGTAAAATATTTTTGATTATGAGATAATAATATCTACCTAGCAATATTGTGGTTAGGTGTCTTTTTAGATAGTTTTCAAACAAATATCTGTCCATTGCTACATGAAAGAGTAACAAACAAACACATTTTCGGATGTATAAAAGATGGAAAATCAAAATATTGTTAAATTAATTTCACTGCTGTTGTTATTGGTAATATAAAATTATTGTAGAAAACATAGTTCCAAAAAGTGCTAAGTTCTAATTAGATCCTAATTAGATCACTTATCCTTGCGGCTGTCCACCTAAAATCGAGTTTCGACTCGCACTTGGCAGTTTTTTTTTTGTTCATGGTCCCCCCCCCCCCGAAACTCAAAGCTGGATACGTGCCTGGGTATCTCAGTCAGTTTTGAACCGAGTATGAGGTACAGATTTCATGTGCCTCTGATTGTAATTTTACGTGTAATTATAAGTCAATAACTTTAATCAATAAAATGCATAATGCCAATTTTTCTAAGTGCGATAACACCGAACTGGATATTTTTTGAACATGTCTTTGTCAATTGATGGAAAAATAAGACTAAGCGGAGCTGAGTATTTTAAACGGGCTATGGAAAAGAATGATAAACAAAAAGATGTTATTAGAAAACCAGCAAAATCACATTTTTTTAGAAAAACTTCCACTAATTCTGAGAACTGCATAACCGATCAAAACCAGTACTTCCACGTGTTATTAAGTCCAACGATGCGCCATCAGTATCCTTCAGCGAAGACACTCCAAAAAATTTGTGAATGCACTTACGAGTATAAAGATAAAGTGCGGAAATTGACAAAATGTTTGTTCGAACGCTCCACGAGCACTGGGTGTGTTTTGTGGACCGTGTCTTCTTTTTAACGGTGGTACGAGCTCATTTGACAAAAATAAAAGTTTTAGTGACTGGAAATATGCGCATCAAAGAGTCATGAAAATTATCCGACACGTAAATTATCCGTTCTTCAAATGACAAATAGAGGCAACGCTTTAGGTCGCATAGACCAAACATTAAGAATTCAGTATGATGAAGAAATAAATTATTGGAAAAATATCTTAAACAGAGAAGTAGCGTGTGTAAAAGCGCTCGCATCACGTTGATTAGCATTTAGAGAGAAACACAAAAAAATCGGCTCATTACACTATGGGAATTATTTGATATAACAATACTTATGTAAAGAGTTTATTGGCCTGATCACTGAAAACGTTTTAAATGCAATTGTAACGGAGATTGGGGGGGGGGGGGCGTACCAGATAAGCTGGCCTAGAGCGGCTCAGACTACTAGTCCGCCTCTGGGTACAGTAAAAGCTTAACGCAAAATGAAATGGCTAGGGCTTGAAATCATGTATTCAATCTTTCTAGAAGTTATATTTTATGTACGTGATCAGATTTAGCATAAAGGTATTTTAAATAACGTTTCCATGTAATATTTTTTAAATATAGCTTAATATATGGATGTTATAGTATGAAAAGTATGATTGTTGTCGCGTAGCTTCATTTGATTTGCCTAATCTTAAACAGTGTTGCGGTCTAGTGTGTAACACGCTTACCTAAAAGTATCTATTTGTTCACTGTCGATTTGACTAGACTCTTAGATTGTACTTAAGTGGTAAGACAGCCTCGGGCAAAAATTCCACATCATTGTTGTTTGTAACAGAAAGAAGTTCTTTCAAAAATGGGATCAGACTGTGTACAGTAGCTCGAAAAATCCATTAAAAATGGTAAATAAAAGCGCAGAGTAAGACAACCGCTTTGAATGCTTAATTTAATGGAATTTCATATTTTTTAATTTGATTTTTACTTGAGGCCGCCATCACGCTGCTATATTTTATAAGCAATGTCAAATTATCTTTTGACATTGCTTATAGATAAAATACGAAAATCCTTTAAAAAGGAAATAATAGGACAATCATTTTCCAAAACAAATAAAGGATATGATTAAATACTATACAAGGTGATGGCCTAAACTAGATATAGGCAAAGAAGATATAATAATACTACATATAGGTTTGCATTATATTTTTTGGAGTCAAAACTTTGCTCGGAGTTTTTGTCGAGACCATCTGTCGGGTCTTGTGATGCTCCTGTAAAAGTACGAAAAGAAAAAAAAACCTGACAAGTGCGAGTCAGGCTCGCACACCGAGGATTCCGTTCAAATCCAAAAAAAATCACAAATCTGAAGTAAGTTGTTAAAATCTCTATACCATAAAGTTATTTAAAAGAGCTTCATTAGCACATTATAAAACAGGTTGAAAAAAACAAGAAAAGTGAAAAAAGAAATGTCGATGAATTTTTTATACGATAACTGAGAAGTTTTTCTTTTACACAACTGCAAGAAACCATAGATATACGTATATAGTTTGAATTTCAACTCGATATCTTTTCGCGTTTCCGAGCCGAGATAAAAAATCTTGACATACGGACAGACAGACAACAAAGTGATCCTATAAGGGTTCCGTTGTTTCCTTTTGAGGTACAGAACCCTAAAAAAACCTTCTTGTAAATAAATTCTCTTTAAAAGGATGCAAGTATAAAAGTGAATTTGCTGCTATATTTGCATATATATTTGCAATTTGTATTCATTACTGATATTTTTTTGCGTACCCAAAAAAAAAATGTTACAAATCAGTGCCAGCTATACCATACGATTCCTTTTCCATTTCATTTACGAAATCCCAAAATAACTATTACAAACATGGATATATTCCTTGTATTGTGATACCAATTTATAAAGTCACGGACCTTTTGCAGGGGGTTTGTCGAAACTCGGGGCTAAGTGGGCTATTTAAACAGCCAAACAAGCATAGTTCTCAGATATCACGTTTGATAGCATTCCAGCAAAGGTGGTCGAGGGTCGGAAGGCTAACAGTAGTCATAAATCACGAACCGAATAATCACAGATGGGGAATCTCAGATTTACAACTACATGGTTAGTTGATATGTCAGAATCATGAAGTTGTTGTTGTATTTATAGGTAGGTACTGGCTTTTCATAGTCAATTATTGACATAAGTCTACCCATGAGGGGCGATAAACAGGGTTATTCCTAATGAATTAGCATCATTTTAGGGGCTTGTTCTATACCTAAATCAAAACTAACAACTTTTGTGCAATGACTTTTGTCAAATCACAAAAAAAACGTTGAACAAGAAAAATATCGTTTACCCTCGACAAAATGTATGGAACAGCTATTTTTGAGATTTGAAAAAATTCGCAGAACAAAAGTTGTTAGTTTTGATGTAAAGAGTAAGCCCCCAAAAGGAAGTTAATTGATTCGGAATAACCCTTAATAATTGTCTTCTAAAGTGTTTTTTTCTATGATCAATATTATTTTGATTTAAACACGCATTTTACTCTATTTTTATTGCTACTAATGTAAAGAAATGGTTTAGAAATATCTATATGATACAGAAAGAGTGATTTAGAAATGTATTATTACAAGCGGCAGAATGGAATGTAACATTTGACTAGCTGTCCGTTCGTTACATATATTTAGATAATTAATTGGAAACAGCAACTTATAATCATTGAACGAAGTCTCATAATGTGCAAAAGATAAAAGATTTGGTTTTAATATCTACGAGTACTATGGCCAAAAAGTCGGTGGATGTGAAGTTAGCTACAAGCTCGCAATATCCAATCTGTACCTGTATCAGCCTTTTAATAGTCCACTGCAGGACGTAGGCCTACCCACGAAGGGTGATTGGGCCATATGCACCACGCTGGCCCAGTGCGGGTTGGTGGATTCGCATACGCCATCGAATTTCTTCTACGGAAGTTTGCAGGTTGCCTCACGATGTTTTCCTTCACCGAAAAGCCAGTGGTGTGAAATTCCGTACATAAATTCCAAAGAACTCATTGGTACGGGACCGGGATTTGAACCCACGACCTCACGATTGCAAGGCGGGTGTCACTACCTCTAGGCCACCACGGCTTCTATATCCAATCCAATCCAATATCCAATCAACGTGTATTAATTAATATGAAACATTGTTATGTCCATTGTTCTCAAAATGACAGATTCTCAATATGACAGATTCTCAATAGGCATGATGATTGGGTAAAAAAAATATATGTTATAATTAGTCCGTGAGTTAGATTATAAAAAAATATCGCACACGTTTTTTTCTTTTGTCTATAAAACAAAAAATGTCAAAGATATACCATTTCAAAGTTTGGGAGTGGGGGTCGTGACTTTACGTCTCTTACGAAAGTCTTTACATTTGTATGACACTCGTGACGTCACCCGGAACTTTCACGGGCTATATCTATCAATTTTTGTTTAATTGGCATAAGAAAATAAACGTATTTGTTTAATAATAAAGAATCATCATTATCTATTCAAAGGACATACCTACCTAAATTCACAAAAACGAAATACACTGGATTTCGCGACACAGGCTAGCCTAGTGCGAAATCCAGGGTGCATAAAATTACATTGTTATAACTACATTAAAATTTACCTGTTTTGTTAAAATTAAGTACTATTATAAGAATGTTCTGCACATGTGTTGTTTGGAAATAAATATGTTTATGTTTAATAATCTGTTTGACAGACTATTTTTTTTTTTAATGACAATACGACACTACTACTACAAGAAAGCAATTGGATCATCCACAAGGACTAATTATATTTTTAGTTATCATGCCTATTGGACGGATTATCAAAAGGACAGATTCTCAAAATCCCGCAAATGGTACAGGTATATACACAGTAATCATTCCAAATTTTATTGATGACTAGGTACACAATAAAGTTGTTTTACTTTTGTTGACTGGAATCTGTACTTTCCTACTTTGTGTCCTGGTCGGTATCAAGGAGATTCGTTATGATGAAAAACGAGACTTACGCTCTGAAAGGATTGTGTGAGAAATATGGCCCGCCTATAAGTAGTTTGATGACCTTACATAAAAGTGCTTTGGATGAAAAATCGAAGTAGGAATCGGCGAAACGCCTTTTGTTTTCGTAATAGCAAATATATTTTATTCGTTCCGCTAGGAAGAATAATGTAGATTAAAATGGGAATGGGTGAATTTGGGCCAATTGTCTTATACGGGGTTATCTGCTTACACGGTACTACACCAAAAGAGATTATTAAGACCATCCTTATGAACAACGTTAACTTAGGGGGCCAATCCGAAATTCGAAAAAAAAAAACAGCTCTTCCATGCAAAACTACAAAAATAATTCGATTTCATGTTGTAGTTTTGTACATTTGAATTTTTTTTCTCGAATTTCTGTTTGACCCCATACGTAGTATTATTATAATTATCTTCTTTGCCCATAGTAAAAGTTTTGTTCACGATGATCGTCTGAAACACCTCTTTTCGGCTTAGTTCACCAGTTGTGGATAACCCTGTTTAAATGAAATTTTAGGAATAACTAAAAATTCTACAACATCATTATTTTTGTGTATTAAACTGTACCTACAATACCTACATTATAGTGATGAATCTTATTACATCTATAAACTCTACTAATACGTACTCTACTGAACAGTAATATTTTAGTGCTTTTAGTTGAGTACTAGAGCACCAGTCAGTAAAGTGTTTTGTTTCCGAAGTGCTGACTATTTTAAAATAACTCGTTTAAATTCACTCACAAAATCACAAAAAAATAGGGCCTCAAAATTTACAAAATATGGGTTCAAAATTTAAAGTGTGTAAATCATATCCTGTAAGGTATCATATAAAAAAAAAACTTCATTAGCACATACTAAAACAGATTATTAATTATTTTAACAATGTGTAATTTTCGATGTATGACAATAAAAGTGAAAAAAAAAATGTCGATGGTTATATTTTGACGGTATTTTTAACTACTTACTTCCCAATTTTGTGAAATTTTCTGGGTTTGTACGGAAACCTCGATGTGCGAGCCTGACTCGCACTTGTCCGGTTTTTTTTTTGTGTAGAGCTCCATGTAGCCTCTAGTGTAAATATCGCAGGCACTTTTTAATTAGTATTGTGCTATACCAGGAAACCTCTGAGAGGCAAATAGAAAATGTCAAATGATCGAGCGACGTCAGTGTTTTTGACGATTTTGTCCAAAAAATAGAGAACATGTTTTTAATGAAAAAAAAGTTAAATCTATCACACCAGAACTTTAATGAATAGTTTAGTAATCACATTTTTTGCAAAGTCCACACAACTGGCTCATAATAAAATAACTTACAACAAAATCTCTAAATAAACTAGTCTAGCTGCCTTCGCGCCTATAGACAGAAAGTTTTCTCCAGCGTCGTCTCAAATTTAACCGTGTTAATTAATCAAGAGGATAAAAACTGTACCGACATGAAACACCCATTAAAAGTCCCATAGACTCGGGAAAAGTTGGAAGGAAAAATTCTTATCGCTACTTGTAGTGGATGGATATATAGAGACTCTATCTATATGATTTGATCAGTACATGAGCTTTTTACTAGTGAAATTGGTGAGAAAACACTCACGTATCATTTGCTTGAATTGACATGACTATTCCGTAACAATAAGCCCGATTACAGAGGCGCCAGCGTAAATTAAATAGCATCGTAAAAAGCGTCCTCTCTATCGAATGCCTAAAGTGAAAAAGAAACAGAACTATGCTATTTAGCTAATATAGTTACGCTGGTGCCTCTGTAATCGGGCTTAATGAGTAGTTTTGGAATTTGTGTAGGTACTTTATTTAATTAATGTACTTAAAATGTAACGGTCAGTATTATAGCAGAAGCTGCATTTTTAGTGAGTAAATTAGATTGAATGTACTGGTTTTACCATGACGGAAAACATCGTAAAGGAAACTGCATACATTCGTAGAAGTTAGTTAGCGTATGTGAATCCAAACTGCGAGAGCATGGTCACATGGTGCATGATGCTTCGTAGGTAGGAAGGCCTATGTTCAGCAGTGACACCAACATAAACTTGATTGATCAATTTTGTCAATATTTATGGAGTGCTTTGGGGGCGAATACTTACACATTCTATCAATTCGATGTTATTATTTGTTGGCTTTTAATTTAAAATCAACAATAAAGAAATAGATCATAGTTTTATTAGTTTTGTATTATTATGTCGAAAAAGTCCATATTGAAGCCTCTATTTTTAAATTCTTAGTTTGTAGTTAATTATTTATATTTTCAAAGAATTGGGCACAAATACAAAGCCAATTAATTAGACTAAACACAGTTAACAAGTTAACGTATTGCAGGATAGATCCAAACGCTTCCAAGTTGATGTTGACGAAACTTGAGTTCCCCGTGAGTGGTATTATTACTCTTACTTCTCCAGTGATAGCACAAACTAATAGCCCAGGAGGTAAGCGCTAAAAATTTAAGTACTTTGTAAAAGCTTAGTTTATGGTATTACGTTATCATGGTGGTGTACAATAATTCCCCGGAGTCAGTCAGCTGGGTTCCTAAGCATTTGGTTTGGATACCCGTTTTTTTTTTAATTAACGAGTATCTTGTAAACATCTGCAAAGGCCTTGTTACAAGTTTAAGGTAATTGACTGTGGTTAAGCTTTTTGATTTATTTTTCTATCCGTACACCAATTTTAAGCTTTTGGAAGTAGATGCAAGTATATTCGGTTATTCATTTAAATTCAAACGGATATCCTCACCAAACTGACCCTGGGGTATTGTTGTACCTACACCACCATGATAACGTAAAACTTCAGCTTTTAGAAAGTACTTACATTTTTTGCGCTTACCTCCCGGGCTATAAAGAGACACTCGTGATAGTGGGTTCAAAGTTACGTAACTGCGACAGCGTGCACTGTGAGATCCCTATTATCTCGCCAACTTCAAAGGACTGGGCTTGTTTCAGTGTCCTAATTGGGGAACTTCAAAAGTATTTCTATTTTCTATGCAAAATAAGGTCAAAGCAAACTTGCCTTTCAGGACTCTGAAAAATGTTTCAATTAAAATTATAAACCGTCCATGAGTAGGAAGTGTTTTAAGGAAGCTGCTTTTTAACAAACCCGGAAGTCAATGAACACAATTCAATTTTTGCAAATAAAACAGTTTATTGTTGTAAAAAATATACTGATACAAAATAATTTATTTTTCTGGATAGTAAGAAAACAAATGATGACAAAAGATAAAAATGGGAAAAAAATCGGTGTAGGAAACATTTATGAAAAACTAGCTTTTACCCGCGGCTTCGCCCGCATGATATTTTGATTTTTGTGCTATCCCATAGACTATGTCACTTTCCGTCTTTTAAACCCGAGATCCTACCTAGAATTTGAAAGCATTGAGGAATGTTGTTTGAAAGACGGAAAGTTTTTTTTTTTTTTTGACATTTCTTGAAGAGCACTCTAGAATAGCTCGCAGATAGCAGAATTTTTCCTACTTATCGTTATATTACGGAAAATTTACGCAATATCGTTATAATTTATAGCCTATGTGTTATTCTGATAAATAAGCTATATTATTTCATCTCAATCCGTTTAATAGTTTTTGAGTGAAAGAATAACAAATATCCATCCATCCAACCATCATTACAAACTTTCTTTTTCTCGTTTATAATATTAGTAGGAAGTAGGATAAATCTAATTAACTAGGTAGATATTAATTTTATTGGCGGATAAAGATAGAGTTAAGCAGCTATCTCACTCGTGGATTTCTATAGACAATATATAATAACCAGGTTTTTTAAAAATAAAAATATGAAATGAAATTAAGAAATTATTTTCTTAGAATATTGTATTACAATAAAAAAAATAACTAATATGTGAATGACAAATAAAATTCAAATTCGCGCTTGTTAAATTAATTTAACCATCCAAGCTGTAATAAGATTATTTTCAACAATAGGTACATTATACATCTAATATTGAAATAGTTTTCTATAGAGTAAATTAGATTATTGTGATGAAATGCATCGATTATTATAATTCGTAGAATAATTGTAACATGGGGACCAATAAAACTGGAGAGTAAATAAGCCCTACTAAAAAGGTTTGCTCCCATATTTATCAATAAACCATTATATTTATTTTAAGCACAAACTATAAAAAATACAAAATACACGAGGGATTTTTCTGAAGTTGACAACATGGTCGACTATCTGAAAAGCGATTTATACTCTTTGGCAAGTTTTGTAGGGCTCCCGAGGCCTTTTATTAGATAGCGAACGGCTTTTATTTGGCCTAACGTTTTAAATGGGACCGTAACTTTTAGGAAAATTTTGATAATAGTTTTTACGAGCCTTTTAGTCTGAATACTTGAATTAGTAGGTATTTCATAATAAATAATTATAATATAGGTATTAGGTACATTTACACATTATTATTTTAAGGTGGATTCACAAGGTGTATGATTCATAATGTAACAGACTCTCCCACAATCTTAGACATCTCCCTTAATACACCTGGCCATTACCCACGTCGTAGAATTACTAAAATTCTTCATATTGCTTATGCTAAAACCACAGTCATACAAATAGTACTTGTATGTCTGTGGATAAAACAAACTTAGCTTATAACTCTCCACTACCAAGAATGTGTCGTACCTACAATGACTTTTATGGTTCCGTGAATGATTTTGACGTCTTTCACGATTCTTTAAATGTGTTTAAGAACAAATTGTATAATTATTTAAGTAAACACAACACTATTGGATAATATTGTGTCATTTCCCATTTTCAATAATTGTAAACAATATAATATTGTTTAAGTGTTTAATTTTCAAACTTAAAACATTTCCTCTTTTTGTTACTTTCAAATGTGTATCACAGTAACAATACTTTTCATCGTTGTTCTACCTATACTTAAAGAATGATGTAAACACCTATAAAGGGTAGGTATGTATATATATATCAGAACTATATTGTTTGTTATGAAAGTGTTAATTCTAGTTAATATTGAATTTATATACTGTTGGTGTTTCTTATGTGAATAAATAAATAAAAATAAAACAAGGTCAACGCGCTAAATTATTTTTAGGGATTTTTTGATATTTAGTGATAAACTGTTTACTGATAAACTGCTTGTTGTAAGTTAAAAAAAATACATTGAACGGCCTTGAATAGATACCTAGTGTTAGCAAAATATACAGGGTTATATCTAATCAATTAGCATCCTTTTAGGGGCTTATTACTCTTATTAAAACTAACAACTTTTGTTCAGCGACTTTTATCAAAACTCGATAAAAAAAATTGTGTCCCATAGAAAAATATCGTTCACCCGCGACCAAATATATGGAATAGCTGATTTTTTTTTAGTGTTGACAGAAGTCGCAGGACAAATGTTGTTAGTGGTCTGAGACGTTCTGTCACGCGAGCAGTAACCTCCGTGTTTTAATTTTAATTGTAATTTACTTAGAAAAATGTCAAGTACCAAGATGGAAACTGCTTTCGGAGAATTGTCGAAGAAAGTAGCAGCTTTGACGGCTGGAGTTTCGGCTCAATCAGCCGTAATCGAGGCGCAAAAGAGGAAAATCGAAGATCAACAACAAACGATCGATAGTTGTGTTTCGACGATTAGTGAGTTAAAGAGGGTAATTGAAGAAATGCCCGCAAAAATTATCGATCTTTGGCTTGCAAGTCAGCCGAAGGCCGAGACGCAAATACCGACTGTACAACCAACGGCGTCGAGTGCGAGCGGGATAGAAAACACCTCAGAGCCAACTATGTTACCGCCGCCAACGCAAAGCAATATGACACAGCGCGCGCTCCGGGCTTTGAAACGTGTGAATAAAGGCGCGTCTACATCGAGCGGTATAACTAATGAAATTAGGGCGGTCGAAAACCCTCTAATTAAAGAACGGTCAGAGGAGTGGCAAGTTGTAGACGGTGGCAAGAAGTCTAGGAAGACTAAAGTAAGACCGGTCCACACCGGAGGAAATGGACGAATTAGCTCATTCCAAGCCATAGAAATGAAGAAGTTCTTGCATGTTTGGTCATTACATCCTGATACTTCAGAAAATAAGATAGCTGAGCATGTAAGAAGAATTTGCGATTCTGATGATATTAAAATAGAGAAGGTTATCCCAAAAACTAAAAGGGATTACTCCTCTTTTATGATAGGAGTCCCAGAATCATTGTTTGATAAAGTAAATTGCGCTGATAGCTGGCCAGTGAACACGAGATTCAATGAATGGGTGTGGTTTCGAAACTTTCGTAAAACCACATCGGACAATTAATACTAATACAAAAATGATTCACATGTATTACCAGAATGTACGTGGACTAAGAACAAAACTAGATGAGTTTTATTTAAATCTGCGAGAATCGTCCTACGATCTATTTGCTATTACGGAATCTAGCCTACATAGTACGATACAGGACGGGGAACTGATTCCAGCCGACTTCCAGATATTACGGTGCGATCGAGCTGATGGCCGTAAACATGGAGGCGTGTTTTTAGCCGCAGCGAAATCGATGGAGTTGAAGCGCGTTTCTGTCGGCGATGTGGACGCCGCCTTATTTGAGATCGTGTGCGCGACGGTACATCGAAAAAACAAGTTTTTATTTCTATGTTGTGTTGTTTACATTCCGCCTCAAAGTGTTTCTAAAGAGTATATGCATTTATTTGGTATATTGGAAAACTTGTGTGTAAAGTATGACAACGTTATCGTGATTGGTGATTTCAATTTTTATTCAGCGCCATTAGAAATTCATAGCTATATGGAGTACGTGAAGTCATTCTGTGGATTTTGCCAGGTAAATAATATTGGTAATAGTAACAATCGTACGTTAGATCTTGTTTTTACTACACTGTTGGCGAGCGACGTGGAGGTGTATTTATCGGATGAACCACTAGTAGGTATTGATAAGCAACACCCACCGCTCGGAATTAGCGTCCCAGTAGGTATCCCACGCCTCGACGAGGTGCATGAGCGGCGCACCCGACATGATCGGGACGACTTAACTTTTAATAAACAAAGTTGGAACTTTAAAAAAGCAAATTTTCATACCTTATACGATAAGATAGCACACATTAATTGGGAACGGTTATATGAATTGGAAACGCCAGATGAAGCTTTAACTTATTTGTATTCGACGTTTAATCAAGTTATCGAGGAGTGTACTCCTAGGAAGGGCAAAATAATAAGGAACCAGTCTAAGTATAACTACCCTGAATGGTATTCAAAGGAGTTAATATCTAACATTAAGCAAAAATGGAAATACCATAAGTTATTTAAATTAACCGGGGCGAAATGTGATTATGAAACGTTTTCTCGCTATCGTTCAATTGTTAAAAATAAATTGAAAATGGATTATGAAGTTTTTCAGGATAGGTTGCAATTAAATTTTAAGAGTGATCCTAATTCTTTTTGGAGTTTTATTAGGGGTAAACAATCTAAACGCAAAAAAACACAGATCACTAAAGATGGTCGAGAATTGAGTGAACAGGAATGTGCGGAATGTTTTGCTTCATATTTTAAATCGGTGTATAGCGAGAGGAGGCCTATGCTGGACTGGGAGGCGGCGGAGCGCGCGGCGGGCGCGCGCGCCGGCGCGGCCCGCGTGCACGTCGGTCAGCTGAGTGGGTGCGACGTTCGCGCAGCGCTGCGCCGCCTCAAGCCCAAGCGCTCGGTGGGCCCAGACGGTATACCGCCATACCTAGTCAGGGATTGCCGCACTGTATTGGAGGAGCCTCTGCTGCACGTCTTCAATCTGTGTCTTCGAGAGGGTCGATATCCTAATGAATGGAAGGTTACGAGAGTGATTCCGGTACCGAAAGGTTCAGGTTCCGATATAACTGCACACCGTCCTGTCGCAGTACTATCGGCGTTTGCTAAAGTGTTTGAGGCAACGTTGCATAAATGCATTTATGAGCAAGTGAGGTCCCAGCTGTCGGACGCTCAGCACGGTTTTCGGCCTGGTCGAAGTACGGGGAGTAACTTGCTCTCATTCATGGCGTACTCGACGCCAGTGATAGATGCCGGAGGGCAAGTGGACTCTGCGTACTTTGACTTTCAAAAAGCATTCGATAAGGTGGATAACGACATCCTACTAGAGAAATTCGCTGCCAAAGGTTACACCCCACAGCTACTAAAATTTTTCGCAAGTTATCTCAGCGAGCGCCGACAGTACGTAGACTACGCGGGTCATGAATCGAAACCATATTTTACGCTGTCGGGTATAAGCCAGGGCAGTAATTTAGGTCCGTTAGAATTTATTTTTATGATTGACGACCTCCCTGAGGTGGTGCGTAGTGCGGAATGCTTGCTTTTTGCGGACGACCTCAAGTTGTTCATGTCGGTATCGGACGGATCAGATTGTGAGCGGCTTCAACAAGACATAGATAGAGTCGTGCAGTGGAGTGTCGATAATAAATTAGGTTTTAACGCAAAAAAATGTGAGGTGATGAGCTACGGGCGCAAGGTGGCGCCTCTGCAGTACCCGTACGAGGTGGACGGCACGGTGCTGACGCGCTCGGCGCGCGTGCGGGACCTGGGCGTGCAGATGGTACCCGAGCTAACGTTTCGTTATCACATTTCTGATATATGCGGGAAAGCATTTAGAAACCTAGGTTTTATACTGAGACAATGCAAAGAGTTCCGTAGTACGGAGGTAATAAGAATTTTGTACAATGCACTCGTTCGCAGCCGTCTGGAAACGAGCGCCATTGTCTGGAATCCTTATGAAGAAAAATACAGTAGTATGGTGGAAAAAATCCAGAATAAATTTACGCGCTTCCTGTACTTAAAGGAATACGGCGTCTACCCATTTTATCCGCTGATGTACCCGACCATGTTCGTAATCGGCATGGTGGGGTACTGCAAGCTGGGGGTGAGGCGAGATGTCGCGCTCTGCAAGTGCATGTGGCGTGTGCTGCGCGGGGAGCTCGCTCATCCTGAGCTGCTGGCGGCGCTGCAGCTGTGTGTGCCGGACGAGGCCACCTCCAGGAGGCGCGAATTTCCCACGTTTAGAGTGCCTAGCTGTAGGACGAACCTCGTAAAGTACGCCCCCACGTCTCGCGCTCTGACACTATTAAATAAAATCGCCAATGATTTTGATATTTTTGGGTGCAGTCTGGCAAATTTCACAGAAGTGGCGCAGAAAATATGTGAAAACCCATAATTTCGAATAAGTAGTTTGTGCTGTGTATGTAATGATTATGTTATATTTCTATTAGGTTTGTGTCTTATATTTAACATTTTAAGGGCAGCATCAACTTGGTTGAACTGTAATGGTGCTGTAACCTGTGATGAATGAATAAATAAATAATAAGTTTTGATGTACAGAATAAGCTCCTAAAAGGATGCTAATTGATTAGAAATAACCCTGTATACATGCAGCTAGACACCAAAGTAGCAGTTTATGCACGAGAGTCCATATTACTAAAAACTTAAGTAAAAATCAGTTAATTCACTTTACTGACCACTTTGTCTGAAAACCAACCGTTTGTCGATTCTTAACTTGGTACCTAAACAAATATGGAGCAGATAATGAGGCCTGTTAATATTCTTTGTCTGTAGAACCAATTTTTTATTTTATTTAACCTGTACTGTCCCACTGCTGGGCAAAATTCTCTCCCAATTTCTTCCATTTCTTTCTGTTCTATGCTACCTCCTTTTTAAACCTCTCGATTTCGTCGCGCCATCGTGTTGGAGGACGGCCTCGGGGTCGACTGGACAGAGGAACCCACTCCGTTGAGACCTTTGCCCATCTGTCTGGGTGCATACGACTCACGTGTCCCGCCCACTCCCATTTGAACTTTGCAGATTTTAGTCCAACGTCGCTTACGCCTGTCATGGAACGCAGTGTGGTGTTTCGGACGCGATCTACTCTTTTAATACCAAGAATACTGCATTCCATTGCTCTTTGGCAAACCTGAAGCCGAGACTTCTGAACATTGGTGAGCGACCACGTTTGTGCACCGTACGTTAGGATGGGTAGGATACACATGTCGATGAGTTTTCGTTTTAGGGAGATTGGTAGATCTCCCTTAATTAGAACCAAATAACGTATAATAATTATAAACCTGTATGCTGAGTGTGTGTATTGTCGTAAACATGACGCGCTCTTCGGCGAGCGCGTAAGCATGTAATTTGTATGAAGAAATGTACAGCGCCACTAGCGGCGCGTTTTTGAAACACTTTGTGCGAGTGCAAGTTCATATAAATTACATGCTCACGCGCTCGCCGAAGAGCGCGTCATGTTTACGACAAAACTCACACTCACTATACTGTTATCTATACTTCTATACCTACTTGGAGTCTTGGATACATTCACTTAACTTTCAAACTATTGGCAATATTTTAAAGAAGTCAGTATAGGTCAAATTAAACATCTTAGTGGCTGTGATGGTGAGTACAAGCTGAGGATAACCCAATCCTGACTGAAGCTTAGCTCAACTGCGCGAGGATTGGGTTTCCCGCAGCTTGTAGCTAACTTCACAGCCGCCAAAATGTTTGATTCGACCTTTATTTTACAATCCCATAAGAATAATTTGCTGACAGTAAGGCATAGACTGCACAAATCTACCAAAAACCCTATAGTTGTCGGTCAACAGCTATACAATAAACTGCCAAATTAAAAAAAAAAAAAAAAATTAATTAAATTGCCAATTAATCTAAAAGATATCGAAAAAGAAAACTGTTTCATAAAACAACTAAAAATAATCCTTTTATCGAAATGCTATTACACATTAGACGATTTTTTTACCAATAATCTAGAGAACATAATAATAAATCGTTCCAATACAAATAATTAAATTGTCATACCCTTAGAACCGCATGTAAATTTCATATGTTGCAATAAATGATTTGACTTTGACTTTGAAATTGCATCAAAAAAGCGGCCAGTGACAGTATTTTTTACTCAAATGTTAAACATCTGCTACTATCTAAAACTTTGTATAAAGTTGACGAGTATATTAAGAATGACTACCGAGAATACAAGATGAAATCTGATTCTAATTACAAACCTGACTAAATAATATTATTAATTCTAATTCATAATTATCAAATTCTTAAATTCTATTGTACACGTGTTTTATTGTAAGTAGATATTAAATTTTGACGAAGCCCCTATACAGAGAATTTATTTTTTACATTGTTTATTACCTAATTTTAATCTATTTAGGTTATTTTGAATTGTAAGCCTCTTTGCAGCCTGTACTATACTGTACCAGCCTTTTTAATAGTACACTGCAGGTCGTAGGCCTACCCACGAAGGGTGATTGGGCCATATCCACCACGCTGGCCCAGTGCGGGTTGGTGGATTCACATACGCCATCGAATTTCTTCTACGGACGTATGCAGGTTGCCTCACGATGTTTTCCTTCACCGAAAAGCCAATGATGTGAAATTCCGTACATAAGTTCCAAAGAAGCTCATTGGTCGGGATTTGAACCCACGACCTCACGATTGCAGGTCGGGTGTTACTACTACTAGACCACCATGGCTTATATCTTTACAGCCTGCGATTTTTTTTTTGGAATTATTGATTGACATAATTATTAACATAATGCGTATTTTGTCAATGAAAATTTTTTTTATGTAAAAATAAGTTTTAGATACTCGTAACACTGCATTTCTGTATCTACTCATATTTAGTAAAAATGTTAAACCTGACGAGCATTTTAATGAATTATGCAATATTTTCTGTAATATTAGGTTATATTAATGTCAATAAAGTTATCTTTTCTTATCATACCTAGATTGGTCATAATGATCACTACTGCAATGACCATCTAAAATTACGTCAGCTTAAAATATTTCCGTTTTGTTCTAAAACTGTAAATATCGATCATCAAGCCCTCTCATTCATAAACAAGTCACTCCTTTATTTTAAACCAATCAGGATCAGGGTCATAGCTTCCACTATAGTCACTATAAATACGTTGTGTCGACGCACTGTATACGTATAGTAAGTAGGTGCAGACTACAGCGTCTACAGTACGAGTACGCACGCGCAGTGCGGTGCCGGCAAGGTTATAAACACACGTGTTTCGCGTCTTCCGACTCGATTAAATAACAAAATAATCGAGTTTAGTGATAGAAAACACCAATATGACACCAGTGAATGTTATGAATATGGGTTCGGACGAGTTGAAAGTGTTCCTAGATTCATTCGATCATGTTTTCTCGGATTGTGATGGTAAGTCGATTGTGTTGATTTAATTTGATCGGGGCTTGTTTTTGTTGTAATAAATTGTTATCATGATGGTAAATATGCTAATTAGTGAGTTAGTTTCATGCAGCAAGTGACAATGAATAATGTTGATACATATTGTTGAAGTTAATACTGTTATTTCTGTTATTCTTTTACGTAACTTCAAGTTAGAAAAGTAAACAACTTTTCACTGAACGTACTGTGTCAACGTTACCTATATTTATTTACCGGTTATTTTGACGGCTCCAAATGAAATTTTTAAGTGTTGGTCTCCTTGTCAATAAACGTAATGTAATAGTTGCAATGTAAAAGACAGGTACATTTTTAGTATTTTTAATTTAAATTCTTTAATGTAAATTAAGCCTTCATAATTGAGCCTAATTAATTAATTAATTAATTAGCTCTTTTCGCTCTTTTCGAAGATCGATGTTACTGTTTAACTATGGATTTTTTTACTTGGCTAATAGTACCAGTAAGAGGAGACTGAAATAGCATTAGTAAAAGGTACGTGGTATGATAATTATGTTAGACAATAAAGCTGTCTGCCGTAAGGAAATGGCATACGTAGGTATTCTGTTTGACTCATTGATCCATAAAAATTATGTGCGCAAAGTAATCTAAATAATTCGTTGCACTTATAAATTTGTTGGCATTTTATAACTTAATTTATTTAGTGAACAAAAACTACAACCGAGTTTATAGGTAAAGTTCTCTTGATAGATAAAGTAATTAATTAAAATAATAGCTGATTAATTTTGTACTGTTACAAGTTAAACTGTTACGACTTAAAAATCATACAAATGTCAAGATAGTTAAAGTAGACAGGGTACATCGTTTATTAAACTGAAGGCCGAGGGAGTCCCAAGTTTTCGAACAGAGACCACGTACCAGAGCAGAGCGTAGGACATGCACCGACTCAGTATACCGATGATCGCCCTAGCAAGTTATAATTTTGCCATGCTCGACAAGACCTCAAATGTTCACTTAGTAGCAATAAATAAATTATGAATATGATCGAATATCGCAGGAACACGCTAGACGCAAGCCCCCTCCATCCGATCTTAAGAGTGCGCCTAATGCCATGGAAAAAACAGATTTCATGCTGCTTTGTTTAGAGTCAAAAATCGCATGACACAGTTCAAGATGATTTTGGCTTCGAGCGCCAGCTTTAATTTATTTATTTAAAAGAAGGATGCGCGAGCCCATACATACCAGGACCTGTTATATACGAACAGACAAATTTTTCAATGTGATTTATGACGCTTCTAAAACTGTTCAAATATGTACAATTTGGCTAAAATTGAATATAAAATAAGAAAAAACGAAAACAATTTTCAAGCTATAAGTACCTATTTATAGACATGTATACACACTAAAGATTATGGATTGCCAGGTTTGTTATGTTCAGAGTGCTAAAATGGTGCTCGATTTTAAAAACTTAATGTCATGTATTTTTAGTCAATATTGTCTCAATTATATTTATATTGATTTTTAAAACAGTGCATGCCATCTTGTCTGTAATATCAGATAACTTTTTGGAGTCCATCGATTTATAAGACGTTGTCACGTCAAAAAAATCAATGTCTAGGACTGATATAAAAAGAAAATGAATAATGGAATGATAAAAAAAAATCGGTATTCATCCATTTCATTAGCAAAAGTACAAGAACGAATGGAGGTAGCACACACATGAGCCGCTGCTTGTATCCGCAGTCGGGAATGATTCCGATGCTGGTTGCCTACGTCGTACATCGCAGGTACGTTGGACTTGTTTAAACAGGCTAACAACACTTGCAGCCGAGGCTCGGTAGCACATGCTGCCGCAGCCGTGTTCGGAATCTTTTTGTAGAAATTCATACAACTACGTAGATAACCAGAGCCCTTAGTCCAGGTTTTGTGTTGTTTACTTAAACTTTTGCGTTCGCGTGTGGCTCCATACATTTAGGTTAGTTCTTCATCGTTTCGGCCAGGGGCGCTGTACAAAAATGTATAGGGCCATATCGAACAGATGTAATTTCAATTTTTGTGTAAACCTGGACTAACGCCTCAGTTGTGTAGCCACAGCCGGCCTAGTGCAGCTGCTGCAAGTGTAGTAAAGCAAGTGAAAGATTCGAATAGCACCCTTAAGGATTATTACGAGTAATATTAAAATTGCCACGAATTTCTTGGATAACTTCGACTACTGCTTTTTGTTTTTAGTAGTAAAGTATATGATAAAAAGTACATATAAAAATAATAAGAATATTCTTTCTTTTTGATAATCTTTTAGTATACAAAAATGTATAATAACACCTCAGTTTGTAAACAATACGGGCTAAAACGAGTTAACGCAGGATTATGTGCCAATAGTTAAAAAAGAAAATAATTATTACATCAACACGTCAACATTTCCAAAATTGCTAAGTCTGGATAACAACGACGAGTTTGGCAACACTAAATACGTCATCTGATTGACTGAATTTGACATTTCCTTTTTTTTGACAGCAACAGTAATAAAAGATTGTTTTTTTTTTCAAATAATTCGCCCATTTTTGGACATTAAAGCCTTTAAGACCATACCGCCACTTCTTATGTATGTAATCCGTAATGTAAAAACATTTAAAAAATCATTGTAATTTTTCTGGTGGGTTAATTTTAATTTTAATTAGTGATATGAAAACAACAAAAAATTCCAATATTTTTGAAGCACATATCATTTTTAGAAAATGTTTGGTTTTTTACTAACAAAAAAAAAAAAAAAAAAATATTGACAGGTTAATTCCGTGCATCCTTCTTTAAGCATATATTAAAAAAAACTAATTGATTACTCTACTAGAACATTAGTCTGGCTACGTACTTTGTCAAAAATAGTATAGTGTTGTCGCTGATAATTTCGAGCATTTGAATTTTTTTTTATGATGCTAAGCTTAATTTTTTTTTTCTAAGGTAACCATAGTATTTTCCAAAATTCTATGCGATTACTCGGCTACTATAGGTTCTTTCCTTCCCAATAGTATTTTTTTAATATGGATATTTATGTTCGTTATCTTCACCGCGTCTTTAAAAAGTCGATTTTGGCATTAGGCGCCCCCTTAAAACCGGTTTACATTAATTTATTCCAGTTGTGATCCAGTTAGGTTAGCATAGTCATAGTCATTTATTCATAATAATGGTATTACATGTCACAAAATAATCAAAATAATTGAAAAATAATAATTATAAGTAATTCAATTCAACAAAATAAAAAAAAGCAATAATACCTACTTACAAAACATGTAAGAGAAACACCACAATCATACTATTTTAATTATTTCATCGAAACTGTAGAATGCCTTTTCCTCAAACCATTTCTTTAATTTTTTTTGAATGATTCCCTATTTTCCATACGACCACGAAAAGAGTTTTGTCGATGTGTGAAAAAGTGACAAATATATCTATATGATTACTGGGAATCAATTAGCATCCTTCTTAGCTCATATTCTGTACATGAAAAGAAACATCATATGTTGTACGACTTTTAAAATATCTAATCTATTTTTTACAAAATTAAAAAATAAAAATAATTTGACCGGTCTTAACATAATTAACTCTATGTAATAATTATTTTTCGCAAAAAATGGCAAAACCGCCTTCCATCGTGTAAAAAATTCGAATGTTTCGCTAGAATTGTTAACATTATTTTTAATTTTTCATATACGGCTCAGCCGATTACTGTGAAATTTAAATGAAACCACTCTTTTGAACTAAAAAAGAATTTTTGATTCGGTTCACAATTGGCGAAATTATCGATGAACATACACAAAAAACAAATACATACAGACGAACACAGCGCCTACTCTTTTTTGGAAGTCGAGATACTAAGAGGAGATACTGTGTAAATATGCAAATGAGTCTAAATATTAGCTAAGTATGTAGAAAACATTATTTGTACATAAAATGCTTTTCTATTTTTTTTATTCTGTGTAGGTTTGCGTTTGACTACATACTGCCTGTAGCACGCTTACCTAGAATGCTGATTCCTCTTAAAAAATGGGAATTTTGTTGAGGTTTAAGAAAAGTTGTTTGTTTTTATGTACAGAATTTGCCCAAAGGATGTTAATTGATTACCAATCACCCTTGGTACTTCACCATAACTCTGTCTCGTTTTGACACATCGATAGAATTATTTTGAGGTGCGTGTGCTAGCTCGGCTGTTCTGGATTCGATTGCTGGAATAGAATGATGTAAACCAGCCGTCACTGGAAATCCATCGGGGAAGCTTTTATTTACCAGTCAATGTCTTACGGTATACATGATTATGATTTAAAAATCGTCGTCGTGGTCGTTTTAGCCATTGGACGTTCACTGCTTGACACATGCCTCCCCTATAGATCTCCAGTAAGACCGGTTGGAAGCGGCTCGCTTCTCGCTCTCTCTGCGAGATCGAATCAGAAAAGAGGAGATCCGTAGAAGAACCAAAGTTACCGATATAGCCCAGTGGATTGGCAAGTTGACATGGCAGTGGGCAGGGCACATAGCACGGAAAATTAATGACCGATGGGGTCTAAAAGATTTTATTTGTGGACACCACGTACCGACAAGCGCAGCGTAAGACGTCCACCCACGGATAACCTCAACAAAACCGCGGGTTCGCGCTGGATTTAAAAATAATATTAACAAATTATATACATTTCCAGGAGTATTATGGATTCGAAAACCTCTACCAGGGGTAGGAGACTTTTTCAAACTAATGAAGAAACATGGGAAAACCGTCAACTTTGTGTCTAACAACAGTTTGAGATCCAAACAGAACTATGAAGAATTGTTTGAAGCTGCTGGAGTTGAAAATGGTTTTGTATGTATAAGTTATTTATTTGCTAGCCAAAAATATAACCAAGATACTATAAAATAAGATAAAAACTTCAGGTTTCCGAATGGAAACACATCTATAGGCCGAATCATACAAGTCGATGGGTGTGAAGGTAGCTACAAGCTACGCGACATCCAATCAACGCGCAGCTTTATGCGAGCTTCAGTCAGGGTTGGAGCTTGTAGCTAACTTCACATCCGCCAACTTATTTGATTCGGACTATATCTAATTCCGCCGTGGGGTGCTGGCAGAGTAGAATAGCACCCCCCTCTAGTACCAGGTGTCGTAAGAGCCGACTGAGGTACAGCGGAACCGAATAACGTCGGATAACCATTCAAATAAAAAATGCTTTCTCGTTCACAAGTCCCTCACCAACAACATTATTACCATCGAAAGTGTGTCGAACAGGGTGGTGTACCTAATACTTAGAATATCTAAAAGGGATTCGTTGAAGGTCATTCAGGTATACGCACCGATCTCGGCACACCCAGATGATGAAGTGGAGACTATGTATGAGGACTTAAGTCGGGCCATTCATATGTCTAAGATCCACTTCTCTGTTGTTTTGGGGGATTTTAACGCAAAGTTGGACAGAAAAAACGATGATGGGCTCAGGGTGGGGCAATTTGGATATGGGCAACGGAACTCTAGGGGCCCAGAGGCTGGCTGACTTTCTGGAGAGATAGGAACTCTTTCTTCCAAAAGCCGCCTCACAGGAAATGGACTTGGATGAGCCCTGATGGTTCCACGAGAAACGAGATAGACTTATGATGACTACCGAGTGACGTATAATTAATAATGTCTCCATGATCCTCAGGGTGAAAACCGGCAACGATCACAGAATTGTGCGAGGCACATTAGATATTAACGTTAAGCTCGAAAGGTCCCGCCTGATGAAGTCCACGCTCTGACCCACTCGTGAACATATCTAAAACCTCGACTTTCAGCTCGAGCTCTCAAATCGTTTTGCTTGCCTAGAGAACCTTGCGTCGGTGGACGAGATCAACAGTGAGCTCGTAGAAACTGTTCAAACGGTGGGTGCTAAGTTTTTTAGACCGTTCAAATAAACCTCAGGAATTCTCCGACCATACTCTAAATCTCATAGCCGAATGACGCTCGCTAAAGCTCGCTAAGACTGCAGTCTTCCGATGATGCAAAGTCATACAGGCGGCTCAATAGATAAATTTTAAAATCCTTGCAACACGACATCCGCCTTTTTAATACTAAACATATTATTAAGACAATAGAGCGGAGCAAGTGTTCTCAAGAGATTTGTCTATTGGACAAAGCCAATTGACAAAGCTGAAAAGAGAAGATGGCAGTGTAGCATCGACCAAGGCAAAGGTATTAGAGGAGATCGAAAGGTTCTATGGACAGCTATACGCTTCGGTTGCTAAGCCTGTTAGCAGCGCGGCCAAAGATCCAAGAGCCAAGCTGACCCGACACTTCACCGAAGATATCCCGTTCATCGGCATGTACGAGATTAGAATGGCCCTGAATCAGCTTAAGAACAACAAGGCGCCGGGTGATGAAGGTATCACATCAGAGCTGCTGAGAGCGGGTGGAACACCGGTACTAAAAGTCCCCCAGAAGCTTTTCAACGCCTCGAGGGTATCACGCCAGAAGCATGGAACAGAAGCGTGGTAGTGTTGTATTTCAAGAAAGGTGACAACACTTTATTGTATAACTATAAACCCATCTCGCTTCTGAACCATGTTTATAAACTGTTTTCAAGGGTCATTACGAATAGTCTCGTACGCAGGCTTGATGACTTCCAGCCTTGCGAACAAGCCGGTTTCCGAAAAGGCTTTAGCACCATGGATCACATTTATATGCTGCGGCAGGTTATACAGAAGACCGAAGATTATAATTTGCCACTTTGCTTAGCGTTTGTGGACTATGAGAAAGCCTTTGATTCGGTCGAGTCGAGACATGGGCTGTGCTTGAGTCTCTCCAACGATGCCGTATTGACTATCGGTACATCGAAGTGTTGAAGTGCTTGTATAATAACGCCACTATGTCGGTCCGAGTTCAGGTAGAGAGCTCCAAGGCGATCCCTTTAAAAAGAGGCGTAAGACAGGGAGACGTAATTTCTCCGAAACTGTATACGGCTACTTTGGAGAACGCCTTCAAGCTCCTGGAATGGAAAGGATTCGTCATCAATATCAATGGCGAATACCTCACTCACCTTCGGTTTGCCGACGATATAGTAGTCAAGGCAAAATCGATGGAAAAGCTCAGCACGAAGCTCGAAGGCCTAGTTCGGGTTTCTCAACAGGTCGGTCTTAAGATGAACATGAACAAGACAAAAATCATATCTAATTCCCATGTTTTACCCACCCCGATTTCTGTTGGAAACTCAGTTCTTGAAGTCATTGACTCGTACGTCTACCTAGGACAAGTAGTCCAGTTACTCGTAGGTAGGTCCGACTTCAACAAAGAGGCCAATCGCCGAATCCTTTTCGGCTGGGTAGCGTTCGGAAAATTGCGTAGCGTCTTTTAGTCCGACATACCTCAGTGCCTCAAGTCGAAAGTTTTCGACCAGTGTGTGTTGCCAGTGATGACCTATGGCACAGAAACGAGGTCTCTCACTATGGGCCTTATTAGTAAGCTCCAAGTAGCGCAACGAGCTATGGCGAGGGCTATGCTCGAAGTCTCTATGCGAGATCGAATCAGAAATGAGGAGATCCGTAGACGAACCAAAGTTACCGACATAGCCCAAACGATTGGCAAGTTGAAATCGCAATGGGCAGGGCACATAGCGCCGAGGACTGATGACCGATGGGGTCGAAAAGTTCTCGTGTGGAGACCACGTACGGGCAAGCGCAGAGTAGGACGTCCACCCACAAGGTGGACGGATGACCTCATTAAGACAGCAGGATCGCGCTGGATGCAAGTCGCTTCCAATCGGTCTTATTGGAGATCCATAGGGGAGGCCTATGTCCAGCAGTGGACTGCTTATGGCTGATGGATGGATGGATGGATATCTAATTGGGTCCATTTGATTGGAGTATATGATGCCACATATTTATTTATTTCAGTTCACCAACATTGTGTACATCAATACATTGTCAAAAGATTAAACATACCCATAGACACACAAGTCACAATGACATGTTAAACTTGTGTTATTAAGAATTTTATTTTATTACTTACTTACACAGGTATTTGTTTTTTTTTTTCAGGAAAACTTGACCATTCCTTCAATAGCAATAGCAGAATATCTAAAGTCGTTAAATTTTAATAAAAAAGTATATTGTGTGACTACTCCCGAAACAATAAATGTGTTGAGATCGTATGGATTGCAATGTGAGCACGGTGTAAGTAATTAGCGTTTTTTTTATTATAGTCATCTCATTCTTAATAATATCTTTATCTCCTTTTTGAGCTTCAATAAATTATTATAAAAATACAACTTTTTAAATACAAGCTTTTGAAATCCTGGATGTCATATAGCAGCAGAGTGCCACCAAAGTAAAACGAGCCCAAACACGACAGGTCTATCTTGTTTAGTACAGGAGTTCCTATGGCCACCTTCCGACTCCATCATCAGATCAGCTCCAGGATACTAATATTGCATTGTCACACAATTTACATATGCGTGCAAAATTTCAGCCGGGAAGTTGGTCAAGTTTAACATGATGGCGGCCTTGAACTAAAATCATATTAGAAAATACGAAGTTTCATTAAGCATTTAATGCCGGCGTAGAGTTTGCAAAGTGAGGATTTGTAGTTGTTGTTTTTAAACTATCGCGATTTGAACACATTATTATTATAAATATACTACGGGACTAATCGCGCACTAAAATTACGAGATAAATAAATACCTCATCATCCCGACGTTTCGGCCGTGTTGCATCGACCGTGGTCACGGGTAGACGTCGGGATGATGAGGTATTTATTTATCTCGTAATTTTAGTGTGCGATTAGTCCCGTAGTATGTAATAATAATAAGGATTTGTAGAGTTAAGAGTGCGCCTAATGCCATGAAATAAAACAGATTTCACCCCCGCTTGCATCGCCCGCTATCGTCTACGGTGCTTTGTTTAGAGTCGAAAATCGCATGACACAGTTCACGATGATGTTGGCTTCGAGCGCCAGCTTACATGTTTAGGTGACATTTTATTTATTTATTCAAAATTTAAGTATGTATTAAAAAAACTAATTTATTACTTGGCCAGAACATTAGTCTGGCTACGTAATTTGTCAAAAATAATGTGGTGTTGTAGCTGATAATTTCGAGCATTTGATAAAAAAAATGTTTTTTTTTGATGCGATGTTTTAATTTTTTTTCTAAAGTAACCATATTCTTTTCCAAAATTCTACGCGATTATTTTGCTACTATAGGTTTTTTCCTTTCCTATAGTATTTTTTTAATATTGATATTTATGTTCGTTACCTTTACACCACGTCTTTAAAAATACACCTTGTTTGATTTCGCCCCCTTAACGTGTGAAGAGTGGGTTTACCTACATGAGATCTGACAACTGTTTGAAAGTGCGAACACATGATTTTTCCACGTTGCTGCGAAAACTCTTTATTCGTAACTGTACGTGATGACTTGGTAATGACACATATTATTCAGAAAAAAGTTCTAGAGTCCAGCAATTTGACCACGCGGAATTTTTTTCCTGTTGGACAAATCAGTTAGACTACCGAGTTTGACCATCAGGAGGGACCCGTCTTGTATTGGCTTCAATATCAATATCTTTATTTGTCAAAAACTTAGCCTAATATATAAGCTTCATTTCACATGATAATGTTTTTTGTTGGATCTATACTTACACTTGACGGTTTCTCTGTTTAAAATCACTTAGGCTGTAATAGAACGTAAATTAGTATATACCTATTAGAAAATAATTTAAAAGCCCAAATTTCCATTCTTTATAAATTTCCAGCCAAATGTCCTCGAAGTAGATGACTACGAAACCTACTTCTTACAATTTCTAAAGGACGACGAAGATATTGGTGCTGTGGTGTTCGACAGTGACTTAGAAATCAATTTGGCAAAGATATATAAAGCGCGGACCTACCTTACAAGGCCCGATGTCCTCTTTCTAGCCGGCGCTACGGACAAAACTGTTGTATATCAACAAGGACGATTTGATATGGGTAAAATATATTATTTAAATGTCCCTAATTTAAGTTTAAGTTTTCTGACGAATATCGTGGTCTATGAAAAACGGAAATGATGACTGGATAATTAGGCTATTTGACTAGTTTTTGGAAATCGTTTTAAATTATTCGTTAGTACATAATAAGCACGCTACATTTATATTCACGAGAGATCTACTGTATTAACAATTAAAATCAGTTGTAAAGAATAGATATTCAAGATCCCACCAAAAACGACTCTCTGTAATGGCGCTGGTCCTTGACGTCACATACTAGTAAATAACGTCAGTAAATACCAATAAATACGCTAGTTCACATCTAAAAATTGACAAAAAATAATTTAAAAGTAACTGACAGATCCTCTAATATAATTCCGAAATCACAAAACACAAATTACACAAACAACAGTCAATCGAGAAATTATTGTTTACTATCATGTGACGTCACCAGAGATACCGCCTTTCTTAGAGTGTTTACGTCACAGATAAAATATCAAAATAATATCGTATTTTATTTCGTGCTATTTGAGAAAATTAGACATGTTTTAGTTTAAATAAAGTGAAATATGTCTTATTATATTTAAGGATTACCACAATCAATGGTATATTTTAAATGTTGTCAAATAGTTTATTAGTCCGTTACTTAAATATAATAATATTTTGAAAAAATACGTGTCTGTTATGTCAAAAAAAGACCGGACAAGAGTCAAGCTCGCACATCGAGGGTTCCGTACAAATCCAGAATATTATACAAAATTGGGAAGTTAGTTGTTAAAATTTCTATACTCTAACCATCGACAAAAAAGTTTTTTTTTTCACTTTTCTCGTCATACATCGAAAATGACACATTATTAAAATAATTAAAAACCTGTTTTAGCATGTGCTAATAAAGTTCTTTTATATGATACCTTACATGATACTATTTAAGCATTTACTCACTTTGAATTTTGAACCCATATTTTGTGAATTTTGATGCCTATTTTTTTGTGAGTTAAATAAAAATTTACAATTTTCAGATTTATTCCTACATATTTTTTGTACTTTAAGACAATGCTTCTTGCCAAATTTTATAGTTCTATGACAACGGGAAGTACCTTGTGTGAAATATGCGGTTTTTTACGACATAAACGGCTCTAACTAAACGATAACTGAGAAGTTTGTCTTTTACACAACTGCAGGAGACCATAAATATACGTATACAGTTTAAATTTCAACTCGTATCTTGACGCGTTCCTAAGATAAAGAGTCTCGACATACACACAGACGGAAAGACGGACAACAAAGTGATTCTATAAGGGTTCCGTTTTTTTTGTTTGAGGTACGGAACCCTAAAAAGAGACAAACCATTGCTGCGTGAAAGAGAAACAAACCAACAAACACACTTTTTGATTTATAATATAAGTAATTTAGGATTTAATCTCTGATCTTTATCTTATTTCAGCGCCAGCAGTATTCGTAGAACTACTGGAAAAGCAAATAGACCGAAAAGTAGAAGTGCTGGGAAAGCCGGCGAAATTATTCGGACAGCTCGCGATGAAGAGGGCTGGGGTTACGGATCCTAGTCGAGTGCTGTTCATTGGTGACATGTTAGTATCATTTTTAGGGTTCTGTACCTCAAAAGGAAAAAAAAACGGAACCCTTACATATACTTTTTACAAGATGCTTGGAACTGCTTTTTCCGTAGTATCTGAGTTTGTCTTAGCTCAGAGTTAAAGTTGTTGACAAAAAGTACAACTAAGTACATCCTAACCTAGTGTTCTGTCAGTCACACTAATATTTTTTATCAACCTATGTCTTGTATTATTTACAGGATTACTGAAAAAAAAAGCCAACGACTCTCCCATAACTCTAAGTCTTAATTTTTGATATTCAGAACTACAACTTCACCAAGCTAAGTTTGCACCTCGCTGGAATGCGGCGGCGCCCCGCTGGCTTCACCTTCACGCGATCGCCTTGTCGCATTAATACGGTTAGCATTTTTGTCACCGATGCGATAATACAAAAGCCCGTGCATTTCAGCCAAATGCCGCTCGCCCACTTTAAGCCTCAGAGCAATTCCAGAGCAAATCGTGAGCCGAGCCCTATATGGTTTTTAAGTAGATAACTGTGCAACTGTGTGCTGTTGCCACTACAAATCCCCAAACAGGTTATCGAATTAAGCAGGGTACTGTGGCTCTCATATCATAGCTTTAGTACCCAGAGCGTTTCTGTCTACGTCCTTCCATTTTCATCTATTGATTTGAAGAATCCACAACCACTGGTTAGTTACGTTCATCAGAAGCAAGTGCGACATCGAATAAAATAAATAAAAGTTCAACCAACATCGATCGCAAGAAGAATTCAAAGAGCTGGTAGTAAAAGAAGAAACAAAATTCAGTCTGGACGTCCATCTCATGGACATACACTAAGGCGCCGGTTAATATAATCTCTAATTTCCGGTCGGCGAAACCAGAAGCGAATAGCTTTTGTAGATTAGGTGTAAAACAAAAATAGGTTAGGTTATGTTAGAACATGACAAACAAAGCACGAGCCGAGCGAGCGAAGCGAACGTGCCGCGGCAGCGGCCGGCGAAGAGAAGCGAATCGCCTTTATAGATTAGGTGTGAAAAGCCGTCGTCGGACGAGCAAAATTTCACTTTAATGTCGCGTTGCCGACACGCGTCATACGAGTTTTAGAATCCTCTTTTACAGACCGTAGTACCTAAGCATCAGTGTGACGTAATCGACGCGAGGTGCAAATTTAGCTTCGTCGATTTGTAAATAATCAATTTCTGAAATCTGACTATGACTTGTTACTTTCAGGATTGAGCAAGACATTGGTCTAGGAAAGGCGACCGGCTTCAAGACGATGCTAGTTCTTTCAAACATATCTGAAGAAGAAATGATGGCAAGTTCTGTAAAGCCTGATTACTATGCGCCGTCTCTGAATAGCCTAGTTCCGAAGTTATAAGCTAGCTTAAAACTAGTTTATCTAGTTTTTTTACTGTTAGTGCACAAACTAGGCTACTAACAATACCTAGTGTGAATTTAGTAATGAACGTATGGATGTTAGGATCAAGTGTTGGTGTTTTATTTTTGTGTTACTTATCGAAATAAATAGCCAGTTAATTTTTTTTTTTTCTTGAAATGTTATTAATGTTCTTTTTTTTGCGAGATAAATAAATTTCTACTAATTCCTATTACTTTATTGTTTTTAGTTGTACCTAGTTGACAAGGGCAAGATTTTTTAAATTTGAAACTTTAACGTAAGTAATTCGAATATTTTTGTAAGATCGATCTGGTGCATTTGTTACTAAGTTTTTAATTTTTCATTATTTAATTTTAGTCAGATCATGTCATCGCCTTCTTATTTTACCCACTTTTTGTAGTCACAGGAGGGCGGTCAAAAATAGTGAATCATGTTGCAGTGCCTCTAGAGTTTTCACTAAAGGAAGGTAACACTTAAAAAAATCAATACAAAGAGTTCAAATGTATTGGAGTGGCGTGTAAATAGCCAACTCCTGGATGTGATTTCTCACGAAAGTTTTGAAGAAAATTAAAGAAAAGAAAGGGCGGGAAGATCATACACGAAAGAAGAATTTGGTGTCGACGTATAAACAGGAACAAACTGAGACTGACCTGCAAATGAACGCTTTCATCACCTCGTAACCGAGACCGGCTGGAAAAGAATCGTCTGCCACTGATGCATGGCGCCTGCTGGTATCGTCCACTACAAGTCCTGTGTTGTGTCGAGGCGAAATAAATTGTCCAACACTGCACTGCACACTCTAAAGTTACGAAGTTCACGACATGAATTTCAAAGTTAAGCAGATGAAATAATTCTTGCGGCGGATGGAAGTCAACTAGCAGAATGATTTTCTGCCATTCAAAATAATAACGGCGGTGACGCGACAATTGTGGTTTCGCGCCATGTTTTGACCAATGGTCGAGGGCATCACGGTTCGAGACGGCTAGCGTCATCTCTCGGAAAACTTCGGGACGTTAACGGAACATCGAGCGTTGTACCTGTTTTACCGACGACACCAGAAAGCGGGTAAATTGAAATTATAAAAAGAAAAGATTGTAAGAATGCGGGAATATTCAATAAAAGATGTTAAGGCGCTCCACCATGTATATATTATATTATTTTACTGTTTTGACTTCTTTCATAGATACGGTAATATTCCTACAATCGATACTAAAGACTAGCTGACCCGGCGAACTTCGTTTCACGCAATATCTTTTTGAATTACAGTCTATGTGTTATTTTGATGTCCTGTTGCAAAGTTTCATCTTAATCCGCTAAGTAGTTTTTGCGTGAAAAACGAAAAAACATCCATACGTACATATATATATATATATTAGGGTGGTCCTTATTTTTCGACTCTTGAATTATCCCCGGGGCATTTTCTCATTCGATTATATATCTCTAAATATGAAATTAGCTTTTTTGTTTTTTTTTTTTGGTTAAGATTTAGAGGTCGCTACCAGCTGTCAAAATTTTTACAAAAAGCGTTAAAGAATATCTTAAATCATGGTTTCATAAATGTTTTATTTAAGTGTTTATATCACATTTTACGTGCAAATGAACATCGCATAGATAGAATAAACAATCGCTTCTTGTCCCCTTCTCCCCTCAACCCCTCTTCTGTACCGACGCGTCGAGATTTAGCCCGCCCCGCACTTCACTTCACTTAAAAGATTAAAGAACAATTGGAACTGCATTGACCAAAGCAACTTCAAAACAATAACAGATGACCCTGAGGCAAGAATTCTTGCAGAAGTGGCCGCAGACAGGATTTCTTTTGCCAAAAAGCAACCACAAGTACATCAACCTCGAGATGACTACAGAGAACTGTTGAATCTCACTATCATTTTCTTAGGGTATTCCTGATAAAGGCATTTTATTTAGGAGACCTGCTGGTCTATATCGAGCTAGATGGATGGCAAGAGCCTTGTACTGTTTAAAAATTTACATATTTAAGCATCAGTTTAAGCTAACGAAGAAGGACGAAAAGGCTGTGAGAGAAATATGCATTTTCACGGTGATGATTTATGTTAAATATTGGTTTCAAGCCTCTACCGCATGGTCAGCACCAAGAAACGACTTGAAATTATTAAAAGACTTTAAAGCTTTTGAAAACTTTAGCAAAAATATAGCTACCATTGCGCTGAAAAAGATTGTAAATCATCTGTGGTATTTGTCAGAAGAGCTAGTTAGAGTCAGTTTCGCTTGCATTTTTCGATGACGAACTTTCAGTTCAAGAGAAGAAAAAAATGGTAGAAGCACTGAAACTTGAACGCACAGAAGATTGCTTAAATAGAACAAAACTTGATATCTCACATATCCCCAAAAAAATATAGAAAACTTCGTGAGTGGTAATTCCTTAAGATTCTTCCAGATCCTAGGTATCTCATCAAATTTTTTGAAAAAAGATGTGGAAACTTGGACCGAGGACACTGATTATGTTGCTGTCAAAAATATCGTTCATTCTTTGCGAGTAGTGAACGACATAGCTAAGCGCGGTGTTGCTTTAATGGAGGAATATAATAAATTCATTCAATGAAGAACACATTCAATGAAGAACAAAAGCAATATTAGCTTTTGTTGTTAAAAGAGTATAGGAAAATGTACCCTAATACTAAGAAGTCAACTCTTATATCTTAAAAATAATTGATTCAAATGTGTACATAATATCTTAGTTCATAGCAACAACAATATTTTGTAATATTTTATTTCTTAGCTATAAAAATAAATGAATCTAACAAATACAAATTTTGTGTTTTTACTTAAAATTCAAACCTTGGTAGCGACCCCTGAATGTCTTTTAAAAAAATAAAAAATAATAATGAAAGACTTCCTTATGGTACATATTTAAATAACGTGGTGCCCCGCAAAATAAAAGAAAAAATTTTTTTTCGTAGGAATAAGGACCGCCCTAATATATATATATATATATACAAGATAAATGGATACAGAACTATAACATGAGCAAGTCTAAGTAGCAGTGAGCAGGGCACATAGTTCAAAAAATGAATGAATGGCCAAATGGCTTGAATTGAGACCATGTAGGTGCCTACTGCGTTGGACATAGGTCATCCATGGATCAATCATTAAGCTATGTAAAAGCCGTTGAAAATACAAAAAATTGTGTGACTTCGTGTATGTACATAGACACGCGGTAGCGTGTCCAGCCAAGACAAAGAAAAAGGAACTGGCGACACAGCAGCCATGTGTAATATTACACAAACCATTTCGAGTCACTTTTGACCTTTTCATTACTCGAAAACTATTATATTGACTAAGCTGTAGAGTTTGTGTAAGGATTTGTAGAGTTAAGGCGTGTAGAGTTAGAAACTTAGCTCTACGTAAGATCTGACAACTTTTTGATAGTGCGAATCTTGTCTTGACTACATTTTACATGGAAATGTTTTTGTTGGATAAGTATCTACCTACCTAAGCTTAATCTGTGTGTAAGTACCTAATGCATCTGTGAAACAGTGGAAAACTTCCTTACAAGAAAATCTCTAAATAATAACAGGCGTTGTACTTACATCTCTTTGTAGTAAATCTATGTCCGTAGGAAAGTAATCTGGAAAGTGCCAGATAAGGTTTTTACTATCCATAACTCAAAAGGGTTAGTGCATGATATTTTTGCCAGGCGTTATAGCTTCTCATCACTTTATTACCTACTTAGGCTAAAAGATACATCACCATATAACAGCATTTGACACAAAACAAAATAAATATTTTTATAGATAATGTAATACGTAGTAATAAAAATATGTCCTATATTTGGACAAAAATAACAACGAAATCCAACAACACCAATATCGCAGGACTAGAATAGCTACCTAAATACTTATAAGATCAAAGGTATCGTCAATAGTCATATTAAAGTTGATACTGTTGTCGCAAAAAATCTTAGAAATGTGTATACAATTAAATCAATTTCTATATAGGTACCATTAATGAATCTATGCTATACTGCCTTCTATATAGATTGTATAGATAGGCTAGTTCAGCATCTTCATCAAAATACGAAGCTTCTAAAGCTATTACTTAGAAGTTTTTCTGTGACAGTATAGATACAATGAATTTGATTACTTGAAGACTACAAAATCATTACCAAGAAATTAATAAAAGTAATCGGATTTCATTATTTCATTGTTTCATGGTTTTCATTGGGCATAAATATATTGTGAACAATTTTTTTACTTAAATATTTATATTTTTGTCATTATTCACACTCACGCATAACTATACTTTCAGATTGTGTAACATCTTACTCATAAATTATACCTATAATATACATAATCACAATCACAGTTGAGCATGGTCTATTAAAGGAAATCTTGCAAAATGGGACCAGCCTGAGTACAGTAGCTCAAAAAATCTATTGAAACATGGTATATAAATGCGCAGAGAAAAATAATCGCATTGAAAGCTTAATTTGAATGGAATCTCAAGTTTTCTAATTTGATTTTTGTTCAAGACCGCCATCACGCCGTCATATTTTACAGATATAATAATGGGCTCGATTTTGATGACACCAACTAACTAGCTAACCTAACTAAAAACGTCAAAATCCCTAAAAATCCTAATTATCCTAATTCTAATTTTAGTGAGACAAATTAGAAACGTCAAAATCAAATTTTTAAAGCGAACGAACGAAACCGACTAAATCTATTCAACTTAGCGATTTTAAGCGAAATTGGCATTTTGGAGGCACAAATTAGAAACGTCATACGTCACTTTTAAGCAAATTGAGGTTAGAATTTTAAGTTTTTTAACGAGTACCATTTCAGGTGGTTGTTAAAATAAAATTATACCAAAAAGTAAGATATACAGGATAAATACTGTGTTTTGATCCAAATAATTGTTTATAATTATGTTTTATGTAGCTTATCATGCTCTTTTAATAGTGATTTTAGTTGTTAAACTGAAATTCGCGATGACAAAAGATATTGAAACCGTCCTGTATTTTTCAAGACAAATCGGAATTAAATAATTAAACTAGGGCATTAAAATCAATTTAAACCAATTCACTAATTATATTTTATTAAACATAATCATAATCATTTATTTCTATTATATATTACTATACAAGTCAATGTCCATACAAATTATAGTCAAATAATAATTATATATATAACTAACCAAAATACTATTACATGTATTCAAGGGAGTTATCGACCTGAGTCAACAACTCCCTAGTCAAACAAGTTCACTAATATTTAATGTGGTAAAACGATGAAAAGGCTTAACTTTTTTATTCAGGATTAGGTATGTACCAGGCAAGAGTAAGTTTTATTTTTGACCTTTATCTTTCTATAGTAATAAACGTGTTGAAATAGCAGTCAGTGGACAGGGCTCATAGCAGGGACGATTGATGAGGTCGAAAAGTTCTCGAATGGAGACCATATACCTACTGGCAATCACAGGGTAGGATGTCTAGGTTAGAGTAGTAAGGACAGCAAGGTTTAATATTATCAAGATCGCAGGATTATACTTCTTGGCATGAGGGAGGCCAGTGTCCAAAATAATCCTTCTGTAGATTCAACTATTATGGTAGAAATGTGCTTAGCAAAATCTAAACACATAATTACAAAAAATCATGTAAAACTACAACTAGTTTTTGATGACTCAAGCGGAACGATTAAAAAGTACTTGTGGAAAAGGCCTACATAAACAAGTAAGGTGGGTCAATCTTGGTGATACTGGAAACCGTTTGGTAGTTAAGTACTTAAACTTAGGGTATGCTGTACTGTATACATTTGTTTATACTTAAAATTTGTCAAATAGGAAAACAAACATTAATTTATTCGTTGTAGTTGACATGTATATGATTTTCATTTCCAGATAACCATTGATGAGTTGATGTCAGTTCATGGGACCAATGTTTGAATGTTAGAATCTATTCTAATATTCGCAGAGCCAGCTTGATTTACAAGAAACGAGATGTAACAAGAGGCGGCCTTATCGCTAATAGCACTCTCTGCCAGGCAATCTTTGGATGGAATAAGAATATAGGACAAGTAAAGATGGGGGTGTGCGTTACCAAAAATATATTTGTACTTACAAAACATACACATACATACTAAGTAAGTTTGTATAGGCCTGGTGGCTAGCCCTGGTGTCAGAGTTACTACATATATACATACTAATAAATACATATACATACTTAAAATAACAAAAAAAAAATTACACACACTACAAAATTAAAGTGAGTAGTAATTTTGCTTTCTTTTTCATGAATTCTGGGTTAGCCCCTTAGTGAATGTTGTTCATAATGATGGTTTTAATCACCCCTTTTTGGCTTAGTACCTACAGGACAAACAGATATACCCTGTAGGTACAGGGGAAACCAATGTCATAAACATAACACATCCTTTTTGGAAGTCTGTAAAAAGCTATTAAATATTTCACAATATTACTTATAGACATTAGCTACAAGCTACGCAATATCCAACCAACGCGCGGCTTTGTGTGAGCTTCAGTCAGGATTGGATATTGCACAGCTTGTAGCTAACTTCATATCTGCTAACTTGTGTGACGGCCTATTCTTTAAATATTTCATGTAGTTAAAAATATGTAGTACAATAGTTATATACTTACATGTTTTATACACATGTTAATCTATGATTTTCATTTCTAGATGAACGCTGACGAATTGACATCGGGGACAGCACTTGTGTTGTGTACTTAGGCCAAATTATACGACTCAGCGGATGTGAAGTTAGCTACAAACTGCGCAATATCCAATCCTGACTGAAGCTCACACAAAGCTGCGCGTCGGCTGGGTTTCAGTTAATTAGACAAATAGTTACTATTACATATAATACATTTATATTGAAATAAAAAGTTGAGTATTGATTGTAATATAGTTTGTATTTTATTCATTCATTTTCCATTGCATACCAAAGTAAAATAGTACTTACAAAGAAATAAAAAAGTACAATAGATTTTATTCAATACAAAGTATTCTTGTCAGCAGTATAGGTTGAATCAAATTTAACAGTATCTGCAAATTAGGCTATTAGCTGTGCAAATTCTCATTTCTAGTGCCGCTGACATCTCAATTAATTGTTACTGCACAAATGACTTGTTCATCCATTTAGTTTGATTCAGCCTATGAAAGCTTCACATTTCCTATCCATCGACAAAGGTAATTAATAAACAGAAAAGTTATTTCAGTATATTCATTAAGATTAAGTTTTACAAGTAACAGCCTAATTAAAGATTTTAAAACAATTATCTATATCAGCTAAGGCAACCAAAATTTATGTACTATCAACTTCGAGCAAATATCTACAGAGCCACAGTCCTTAAGTGAAAGTACAAAGTATATATGTATATCAAAGTAAATGATGTCCTGCATAGACTGAATTAATCTTGGGAGCTGTGAAATTAGATGCAAGCCGAGCAAAACCCAATCCTCACACAGCTCTGAAGCGAGCTTCTGTCAGGATTAGGTTATCCATGCTTATAGCTAAATATCACAGACACCATAAAGTTTGATTTGGCACACTGCCTAGGCTGGCAAAACAAAAAGCTCATAGCACATACACACACTTTTTACAAGGTTCAGTTTTTGCACTTTTTCTTCCTTAATGATCCCTTTGTCTTAGTGCACTGGCAATGTTTTTAGTACTACCAACCAGCTATTTTTGTGGATGATTTAAGCAGTCATCAATTGACTTGTCACTGTAGTTTGAAGATGTTTCTGAGCTGGAAATAAAAACACAACATTAATTTATAGGATTAACCAATGTATCTTTTCTTTCCTTTGACAATATGAGTAGACATAGGCTCAGCTGAATTTATAAGCTGCGCAATAGGCATATAATCAACGCGTAGCTTTATTTGAGCTTCAGTCTGGATTGGATATTCCTATAGCATCCACCGACTATATAACGGCTATGGCGAACAATTTTTGCACATGGGTGTAGTATTATGATGTATTCTTTACCTGGGTGTTATTGATGACGTCCTCAGATAGGTAATATACATAATTTTCGAAGTAAACGACCTAGTAACATAGTCCAAACTGACGATTTACATAGCTGATATTCAGGTTATGATGGTTTGTTTCAATGGTCTTATTAAGCCCCAGGCACGCCCCCGTCGTAGGAACCCATATACAGCTACCCCTTATTTGAATACAAAAATATGTAAAATGGTTTAAATAATATGATCATTACATTTTATTACTAGAATTAACAAAACAAAAACAAGAAGTTTGGAAAAGCTGTGAGAAACGTCATAAGGTGTTGCCATCATGGGTTATCAAAATTACCGCATTTCAGTACGACCGAGTACTAATATTATAGTAGCGTAAAGTAGTAGTAAAGCGGGATAAAATAAGACATTTGTTTAAATTTATCAAATTCCCATACGATACGTATACTACCATATTGATGCGTATACTTGATGATTAAACGAACGTAGTGACGTTCTATTAAAATTATCCGAAGCATCTCGTATGAAAAGATAAGTATCCTGAAAATGAATATTATTTACACTTGTAGTATCGCTAATTGGCTACCGTTCGTCCACTGTTGTTGAGAGTAAGTAAAATACATGAAATGTATGTAAATAAATGGTCTACAACACTGCAAAAGACTAAAATGGAAATGGGCCGGCCACATAGCACGCATGAACAATGATAAATGGGCAAAAAAGGTAACTATGTGGAACGGTCCCACTGGCAAGAAAAGAAGAGGCAGACCAGCGGAGCGATGGCTTGACGAAATCATAAGACTAACAGGAAGAGACTGGATAGGAAAGGCAAACAACAGAAAGATGTGGAGAAAAACGGAGGAGGCCTTTACTCGTTGAGAGGTCCTTAATATTTGCCACTCACATTTAATTTAGTTTTTATAATATAGTTAAATTTTTAAATTTGCATGTTAGAATTAAATTAATTAAGTAGAGTAAGATCAAAAATGTTTTAATTTTTATTAAGGAAAATAAAAGGCTTTATTATTATTATTATTAAATGGTCACCCCACGTCCGCCATCCTGCCTTCCCTGCCGTGTTCGTCATTTAGTTCGGAGTATAGTATTCATTGTGTGATATTGCCGAAGATTTGTTCGGGCAACATGGCTAGGCCTATGAGGGAAGGGCGGGTGATTGATACTTATCTTTTCATACGAGATGCTTCGGATAATTTTAATAGAACGTCACTACGTTCGTTTAATCATCAATTATCCTCGCATCTTGTATTTCAAGATAAGTATCCTGAAAATGAATATTATTTACACTTGTAGAGGTTGAGAGTTATTTTCGGTAATATCACCGTAGACGTCGTTAGCAGGTATGAAGAGGCAGACTGTTATTATTATAATACATTGTTTATTGTACAGCTGTAGCTGCCGCTCGGGTTTCACTCTTAGTTATAAGAATCTATAATTAGCAGGAAGTCGCATAATGTTTTAATTAACCTGTACTAGGTGTAAGTATCATAGCATTTTTTAAATTCCAATGCTTAGGTTTAGTTTAGCTGTATTTGGTTAACACAATCAAATACTGTTCTGGCTAATGTAGTTTGTTCGTTCTCCGAAATGATTGTTCTATGGTAGAAACGACCAAACGTGGCTAAGGAGCCACTCCACCCCGCCGTCTTTCTAATGACATCAATGTTGACATCCAGTTGGTGGGCTTAGGCGTTGAGGCGCGACGGGTACTGTGAGCCGTGAATGTATTGATATCAATGCCTCAGACTTTAAGGGTCAATTTGATCCAACGACTTACGAGTATATGTTGGGTGGGTACTTGAGATTGCTTGAAATCAATGAAAAGTTTGCAAAGAATAGTTGTTCGATTTATGTATATTTGAAGTTTTTCATTGAAAAACGGTATGCCGAAAGTGGGCTGGTTTACGCCTGGTTTTGAAGTTTTAGACAGTTCTGGTATTTTAATGTTAATTTGGAAAATATTGGAATCGACAACATCAGTTTTGACTTTTCGAGCCGTATGGACTCTTTGAGCTTTGCTAGAATTAGCAGTGTGCGTGCAGCATGTCTTTGTGACCCTATCTAAAGGCAATGATTCGTTAGTGTATAGGTACTATGTCGCTAATAGATTCAGTACATTAGAAGTGTCCCAAGTAAAGGACGTCATGTCCTTAAGATTCCTTTAAAGGGTCTTTTTATTATATAGTCTTTCGATATATGGAGGCCTATTAGGATGGATAGCGCCCCTCTGTGACTATTACGCACCTGATTGAATAAACTTGGGTCAAGAAATAAATACATTACTGTACACTACAGTGCTGGAGTTTCAAGTAGGTACATTGCGACTCTTTCATAAACAGAAGTCGCGTCATCGTCTTAAGCATACGTCGTACTGCTAGATTTGACAGAGCTGTCGCTCAAAGATACCGGAATGATGTCGGTTGATGATGGAGGTACGCTTTTCCTGAGCAGTGCTACCCGCATGAGATTCCGGTCAGATTGTCGTGAATCTTGCCTTTGCTAGAATGCGGGTTAACGACTTTTTCGTTATTTGAACAGTAGAAGATCAGAGATAAGAAGTTCTCTCAGTAGTGGGTACCAAGGCTGGGTAGGCCACATACGGACGACTCCAATGCCTTTAGCTTGGCCTGGGAAAAATTTCGGAGGGTTTTAGAATGACTGGAAACGGAGTAAATGCGTAGAAGAATCTCGTTGACCAGTCTAGATATCTTGATAGTCTAATACAGTACTGTTTTAAGCGCATCAATTGTGAGCGCAACTGGATCATTTGCCATGAAATGGATAGGTTGCATGTTTTTTTTTTTTTATTAATATTGTATTTTTTTTGAGCGACTAGCGAATGAGTCGATTTGAGGTGGACCAAATTGGGTTATAGTATTTTCGAACGCATTTTCCCTCAGTTTCTGTTCAATGTCGGGATGGAGGCGTAGTGACGCCGTGTCTGCCTGAGTGTTTTCAGCTGATATCACGTATGATGTGCTACGATAAGATTTCGTTTTTCACACGATTGCCAGAATTCTTTCGTTATTTTGGCTAAATAGAGAAATTGGATTTAATGTCGGTTGAATAATCTATTTTCGTTATCATGTATTTGGCAACTCGGTTGGTTTTGGCAAATATATTTAGGGTTATGAACGCAGCCATGGGTTCGGGCTGGTTAATGTGAAGTTTTCGTTCCTTGTTTGACCATGCCCGCTGACTGGCTGTACCACCCCAATTTTGAGGCGTCAGAAAATAGCTCAGTAATGTGAAGTTATCATCCCTTATTCTTTATACTGAATGAGGAATATTTTGCAGCCACCGCTTAAGGTCCGGGTGCAGTGAATCAGGGGTTTGCATAACTTTATCATAGTTATGATGGCCTTGTAAATTTGGCAATTTACGTTATCATTGATTTGTATAGAGCCACCCGTAGGTGTTCGGTGGCGGTGCAAGCTGATACCAGTAGACCGACAGCTGTGCAAATTGTCTGATTTTGTACGATTTTAGTTTTGTGAATTTTCATATCTCAGATGATATCCCATCTTGTTAAACGTACCTATGTGTGTCAATTACATGGCCCAAATATTATCTACACGTGGTAGAGCGCACTAGGGCGCTTTTGCTGTAGTTAATTGAGAACCATAAGCTTAAAGAAGCAATTTTGTGGTAATGTCTACCTTAATCAGGCAATGTTTATATGACTGAGATTATCAGACATAGGTCATATACATAAGTAGCTCGCTCGCTACTCGTAGTATTTTTATGACTGGCTTCATTATTTTTGTAAATACAAAGGGAGCTGTGTTTAAACCAAAAGGAAGTGCCGTTAGTCACACAGTGTGTTATTGAAAGTAAATCCTAGGTATTTTCTAGATCTTTCATGGATTTTTAGAAAAAATAGGCATTATTGAGATCAAGGGTTGCCATAACTGATTACAACTGTACGTAAGTCTTCCAATTTAGGAGATTTTTAAGTTGAGAATGAAACGCATCTTTCCGTTTGGATTTTTCCGAAGAATTATGCTATGTGAACATTGGTCACAGCAGATCTATGAGATCAGATATGGCTTCATTGAACTGTGATAATTCTATAGGTGTGTAGGTGGGTGTCGCTGGAGGGGCGGCTTTGGTTACGGGACTTGAAAATTTGATTTCAAAGCCTGATATCCAGGACAGGATATTTGTATTTGTATCATTTGTGATTAGCGACTATTAGTTGTAAGATAAGAACAGACGTCCTGCGAGTTTTACCTCGTCTATGTTCAGCGGTAGTTACTGTTGGGTTTTTGCGCCTGCGATGGCGACTTGAATTGTTTGGCATGCTGACTCTGGTGAGAGGCAGACTGCCGAGTCTTATTTGTTGTCACCGGCCGGCGCGGTGGTTTCCTGTGATTATTTTGGCGCTCGACTTGGAGAAGACTTTCACTGATTTAAGTGCGTCGGGTAGGTTTTCGCCGTATAAGAATTTTTTGACTTTTAATGCAAGACTTTTTTGAGCACAGACGTGCTGAACATTCGTCTGGTTGTAGAACCTGAATGTTGGATATCGCACAAGATTTTGCAGGTATCCAAACTCGGTGTTTTTTAGCCATATACGGCTTTTGTTTCTGAGTTCAACATAATGGGAGCACAAGATCATCTCATTAGATGCTAAGTATAATTTTTGGAACTCTTTTGCTGAGGCCGGCAGTTGCAATGTGCTGCAGTCAGCTTGCCCAGTTCTTTATGAATCTCGGGTCCATATAAAATTTGGTTTGTGGGATCGTCCCCAAGAATGGCAATAATAAAGGCCCCGGTAGGTCTGCAATAAATAATTTATTGTTTTTGGACTACCACGATCGAGACGTGATGATATTTTCTATACGTTGGTAAGACCCAAAGGCAGATCCGATCGTATTATTCTCGGAATGTGTTGAGACAGTCCAGAGAGCAGCTCGGATGCATTCCTTTACAGGAGATGTTTTGAACAATTGCGGTGAGGTGGCCCATAGATCCGCTCGAAATGCATTTGTTTACATTGTCTTAAAAGAGAGCCTGTTTTACGAAAACACGGCACTTTGTATATTTTCTACTACAGTGTTACTGCTAGAATGCGGTGAGACAGTCCAAAGATCAGCTCGAGTGAATTTTTGTCCACAAAAATAAAAAGTAGGTACTGCCGTGGGCGAATAAAAATGCGGCGAGGCAGTCCAGAGATCAGCTCGATTGCATTTTGTTGTACCGAAAGTTTGAAATAGGTAAGTACTACCTACCACAGCCGATTGAAAATGCGGTGACGCAGTCCAAAGATCAGCTCGATTGCATTTTGTTGTACGGAAAGTTTAAAATAGGTAGATTCTACCGCGGGCGATTTAAAATGCAGTGAAGTAGTCCAAAGATCAGCTCGAGTGCATTTTGTTCTACTGGAAGTTTAAAATAGGTAGGTAGGTACTACCGCGGGAGATTGAAAATGCGGTGAGGCAGTCCAAAGATCTGCTCGAGTGCATTTTGTTCTACTGGAAGTTTAAAGTAGTTATGTACTACCGCGGGAGATTGAAAATGCGGTGAGGCAGTCCAAAGATCAGCTCGAGTGCATTTTGTTCTACTGGAAGTTTAAAATAGGTAGGTACTACCGCGGGAGATTGAAAATGCGGTGAGGCAGTCCAAAGATCTGCTCGAGTGCATTTTGTTCTACTGGAAGTTTAAAATAGGTAGGTACTACCGCGGGAGATTGAAAATGCGGTGAGGCAGTCCAAAGATCTGCTCGAGTGCATTTTGTTCTACTGGAAGTTTAAAATAGGTAGGTACTACCGCGGGAGATTGAAAATGCGGTGAGGCAGTCCAAAGATCTGCTCGATTGCATTTTTTTTTCTTAATTTACAGATCGGGATAGTTTAAGTATCGTTAAAAAATTGCAGTGATGAGTAAGTACATGCGTACCTTCATACTCGTAGTTGCTTTGGTTGTCCGTTCCGCTCGAAGATATTGAAGCACTTTGCTTACGCGCACATTTTAACATCTTAAGTTTTTTGATTTAGTTACTTATGTAAACTAACACTATCGTATTTTTGCGTTTTGGTATAATAAGTTTAGTGTGGGGTATATAGTGTGAACGGCTTGCGCACTAAACTGCGAATGACGAACACGGCAGGGAAGGCAGGATGGCGGACGTGGGGTGACCATTTATTTACATACATTTCATGTATTTTACTTACTCTCAACAACAGTGGACGAACGGTAGCCAATTAGCGATACTACAAGTGTAAATAATATTCATTTTCAGGATACTTATCTTGAAATACGAGATGCGAGGATAATTTGTTTATTATTTCGTTCATACTGAACAACTTTTACTATAAGCCCGACTCGAAATTTGAGAAAATTAAACCAGTTGTTTCATACATTTTGTCGATTTCGAGTTGGAATTTTGTATGAAAAATATATATTTTTTAAATGCTATGTCGGTGCCGTAGTAAAAATTGTTTACAATGATATAACTCATTTTGGTTGGGAGTTTAGCCACAAAATAACAAACGTTCCAGTGGCACTATTTTTGACTTTTAAACGCTAGCCCCTAGTCGCTTGATAAACATATTTTTATAGCCCGAAATTAATTATTGTTTAAACTTTTTCATCATCATCATGATGATGATGATGATGAAATTGTTTAAACAATAATTAATTTGTGGAAGTAGTGATAAGCTTGCAACACTGTCTACCACTCTAATTATTTTTAAATTAGCGAAGCCACAGATAACATTAAAAAAATGAACTAAATCACAGTCAAACCGGTCACTTGATAGTGTGTTGACGGTTTGTTGACGGCCTTATTATTATATTTTTAAGTACATTTTTTATCTGTGAACTTCCTTTAGGGTGAACCCAAACTCTTTAATCATCATTCAATTTTTAACTAGGTGGACTCTGCAAAATTGCTATTTCTAGCTAAGCGAGTTAAATTTAAATAGGTTAGGATTTTTAACTTAGTTAGTGAGGGCGCACCAAAATCGTCACCAATATGATCCGAAAATATGAAATTCCTATAAATGAAGATTGTTTTGAAAGAAAATAATAGAAAAATTATTTTCCAATAAAATAAAACAAAAAATAGTGCGTGGAGTCTCCGCGCGGAAGAAGTGAAACTTTGACACAACAGTGCTTTCATACCCCGTCCATGGTAGCGTTATGTTGGAATTCGCATTAGAAGTTTCACTTTATTAATTGAATAATGTACAAGGTAATAGCCCAAGCTTTATATATTTTTGCATTATCTCTTTTCTCAACACCACGCAGCAAACAGCAAAACCCACATACCTACTCAGAATTTTTCAACGCCACGCAACAAATTCTACTCCGTAATTCCTCTATCAAGCCAATCTCAACAAATACCTTGTTTCGATTTGTCGCTAGTTCAATATCAAATAACCAATCAATGAATCAACCTATCCAATAAGCTATAATTACGAAGCCCAATTACTGGAACAATCGCCTCTTGTAATCAAAATTTTCCGCCATAGAACAATGGTTCGTAAACTTCCTGCTCCTTTCTAATGGCACAGAATATAGTGTAGTTCATTGTGCGTAATGAAAATGATACATTCAGACTCAGTCCTATTCTTAGTATTGAATTCGACGTAAAAAAGACCTTTTCCGACATAAAAAAGGAATCATAGCAGGAAAAAATCGATGATTCGAAATATGAACACGGAATAGTGTCCGGTTTACATTATTCCAGTCTAGCGAATCCAGCGCTGGATCGCATTGCCACTTGCAACTGACATAAATATAAAACGGGAGTCGAATGCATTCCAGTACAGTTTTACATTACTTCATTATTCCGGGGTATTACCAGTGTTTACTACCAATCTTACTAGCAGTAATAAGAGCGGTAAATGAAAGTATTACTACCAATTTTATAGTAAGAACGGTAAATGAATTATAATAAAAACCGGTTTAGTTACAATTTAAAGGGGCTAGATAAAGTCACATTCCATTATCGAATGGAATTATCGAATCGCACAAAATTAGAGTATTGACATCAGTAAGTCACGTGGGATATATATACGTGTGGAAAATATATAAATGCATCTGCTAAAACACGTGCTTTCGAAAAAAGTCAGTTAAAACCTTATAAATATAACAAACATATAAAATAAATATAACCTAAAATGACCCGTGTCGGACTTGTGTCGTGATACTCCGTGTGGGTTCCCGCCAGAAACTGCAGCCCGCCCTGTGTGTCACTGCAGCAGAACTAGTTTTAACTGACATTAAATTTTGAGTCTAATTAAGATTAACTCTAGTTGTAGCGAATGCATTTCCTAATAACTAGTTTTAGCTAGGCATAACACCGTCTACCTAAAACGCGTTATAACTGTTACTATAAGATAACATATTATTATTATATATGCATTTAAGCCCGATTACAGAGGCGCCAGCGTAAATTAAATAGCAGCGTAAAAAGTGTTCTCTCTATCGAATGCCTAAAGTGAAATGCTATTTATACTCATATACTTTTTATTCATAACAGATAAATGTTACATGTCAACTTAATTAATCTTACGTACAGTTCACAATTATTATTATATCAATTAAAAAAATAAAATAAAATGTAATAAACAATTATGAAATAGTCTACGTTATGAAAAATTATAAAAAAACAATAATTTAATTCAAAAATAATTATAAACAACGAAATTAAAAACAAACATCACATACATACATTTAATTACTACTTAATTTCAATTCAATTTGAAAAATTGATTCAATGTGAAATTGAATTTAGCTAATATAGTTTCGCTGGCGCCTCTGTAATCAGGCTTTTAATGTCACTATGATTATTAAAATATCCGCACGTAGCTAGGTAAGTTATAGGCTGAATCACACAAGTCGGCGGATGTGAAGTTAGCTACAAGTTGCGCGATATCCAATCAACGCGCAGCTTTATGTGAGCTTCAGTCAATATTGGATGTCGCGCAGTCTGTGGCTAACTTCATATCCGCCAACTTGTATTATTCGTCCTATACTCATAGGTGAGATATTTACGTCAATCATTATGACAAAGTACCCCACGCTGAGCGCTTTTTAACCCCTTGATCGATGGCGATGGAATGGAAACTCAAGGTTATTTCTACGACGACGAACAGCTGATCGATAATGGGGGTCTACGTTTCCATAATCTAATCAGATCCGATAATTACGAGTATCACACGCACAATATATGTACCGTGTATAATTGTAGACGAGTCAATCAGTGGTTGAACGAGCCAATCGATGGGATCGAAAAGTTTCCGAGTGGAGACCACGTACCGGCAAGCGCAGCGTAGGATGTCCACCCGCGAGATGGACGGATGACCTCGACAATACCGCAGGTATGCGCTGCTGGATGCGAGCCCCTTCCAACCAGTCTTATTGGAGATCTGTAGTGGAGGCCTATGTCCAGCAGTGGACGTCCAATGGCAGAAACAACGACGACAATCAATGGTTTTAATTTTATGTATTACATGTTTCCTCCTTTGAATTGTCTGCCAAGTCACCTATAAACTGCGCACCTCATAACGACTATGTAATGCTATTTAATAACTATTTTAGTAACTAAATTTGCTATTGCACAATGACTCGCCTCGTGTTTACAGACGTCAAAAAGTTTGAATCGGCTTACATCCATGAAATTTTTTGATAAACGCGGTGGTATAGATAGGTAAGTGAGTTTTGAAGTACAGATAAAAAAAGATAAGATTGTAGATACAACAAATATTACGTTTCATGCACGGCATCAATATGACAGAAAAAATGTCAGCTCGATGATGCACCGTTTTATTTTTCACGTATTTAGTTATGGTATGACGGAAATCACAAGTAACCGGAGAGTAGACAAATTATATCTGAAAGCAATGACTGCCGCGCAGGTTGAACTGTTCATTTTAAATCTGATTCGTCATTAACTTTAATACCATTACTAACCGGGCCGGATCTACCATATGGCTTTTAGGCCTTAGCCCAAGTCCCCGTGGATTCCAAGGCCCAGTGAAATTAAATTAAAGTCAAAAAAAGATGAAAATGGGAAAACGTCCATAATTTTATTTAATTAAACAGATCGTATGGTTTACAGCCCTGCAAATCATGCCATTGAATCTAATATAGCAGTTGAAAAATCAAATATTTGATTATGTTATTTTTTCCTGTTATTTTGAGTAATTAGGAGGCGCTTCAGTAGTACCTATTAGCCCATGACCCCCTAAACTCATAGTCTGGCCCTGATGACCAACTATTTAAACTACATTATGTTATGGAGTTGCCGAAGACTATCCTACAAAACTAGTACAAACGGTATCGACATAAATTAATATATAAAAAAAAATTGTAAGTAAAATCCTACTAATATTATAAACGCGAAAGTTTGTGAGGATGGATGGATGGATGTATGTATGGATGGATGGATGGATGTATGGATGTTTGTTACTCTTTCACGCAAAAACTACTGAACCGATTGAGATGAAACTTTGCAATAATATAGCTTATATATCAGAATAACACATAGGCTATAAATTATAATGATATATTGCGTATGCGGGCGAAGCCGCGGGTAAAAACTAGTGCATAATAAACTAACTATATAATTATTTAATGCTTATTGTGTACTAGCGGCCCGTCCCGGCTTCGCACAGGTAGAAATAAATAGGTACTATAGTAATCTAGTACTAAATATAGCCTATGTTACTCAGTGATAATGTAGCTTTCTAATGAAAAAAGAATTATTAAAATCGGTCCAGTAATTTTTGAGTTTATTCATTACATACAAATATACAAATCTTTCCTCTTTATAATATTAGTGTAGATTTAGAATCCACCAACCCGCAATGGGCTAGCGGGGTGGATGCGGCCCAATCACTCTTCGGGAGTAGACTTACGTCCTGCAGTAGACTATTAAAAAGACTGGTACATGTATTTAGAAGGTATTGTATTTTGCAATAAGTCATACATGAGGAAAGATAATTATTATTCTTTGTAATCATACCTCTGTAAATTTCTGAGAAGGCCGGTTGGAAGCAGCTTGCATCCGATTAGCACAAATTATAAAAATATAACAAAATTAAACGTCAAACAATGGAAACGTTTCACAAACATCTGTTTTATTTACCTACCCGTGCCTACCGATAGACGCGAGCGCAGTGTTATGCCCAACCACGCTATAACCACACGCGTTTCATAATTCGATATTAATATAATATTCGATTATAATCGAGTTATAGCATTAAATTAATTAATAGTGTCCAAATGGCCCCAGTGAACTTATTAGGGTTGAAATCTGATGAATTAAAAGTGTTCCTCGATTCATTTGACCATGTGTTTTCGGATTGCGATGGTAAGTATAGGTGTTTGTGAGTAATTTGGTGATAATGATGGTTGCTATGTACCTAATTATCTACGCAAGAATACTATAATTTACGTGATTGTATTAATTCGTACAATGATAAGTCTTTGACCCCAATATGAATCCCTAGTTATATATATTTTGTAATTATATTATAATATTATAAATGTGAAAGTAAGTTTGTTTGTTACGTGGCAACGGAGCAACGGATAGACTTGATTTTTGGCATGGGTATGGTTCAAAGGTTGAATAGTGACATAGGCTACTTTATATCCCGAAAGAATAAAAGGTTCCTGTGTGATAGCATAAAATTCAGAAAACGCGGACAAACCTGCGGGCAAATGATTGTAATGTAATAAAAATGTATTGACTACCATGTGGGACATAATTGTATGATAAAATTTGTATTTTAATCCTCATCAAGAATAGTACAGCGCGGGAGTTCACGAGTTTATATTTTGCTGCAATTTTAATACACGCAGAGTTAAGTACTTTGATAAAGTAGTTATTCTGACTTTTGCTTTTGATTGCAATGTAATGATTTACTCCTAAGTAAGTATGCGTTTATTAGGCGGTCTTAGTTAATGTATCATATCATATCAATAGTTTGTTGTTAATTTGCTGTGATATTTGTAAAGTGGTTGTATATAATTTTGTTACAAATTTACATTAAAATGGCTTCAACTTTAAAATAATAGTTTCTGATAGGTATTTTTGATAACAGGTTTATCACAGCAGATATTAATATAATTAGTTTATAGTTGATTAGCTTACCGGAGGTTTATAACACTGTTCTGAAGATAACTGTTTGACTGATAACCGCTTGATTATGCTAAAAACAAATTACTTAAGAATGTTATCGTTTTTGGCCAATTTCCGAAAAACAAAATACCTTTGCATATAATTTTTTGCATATAATTTTTTGTAGTTTAAAAGTAATACTACTACTTATATAGTTTAATAGTTTAAATTGTAGGAAGCATACATAGCACGGAAGACTGATGGGATCGAAAAGTTTTGAGTAATACTTATAGGTTTTGAGTAATACCTATTGGTTATAACCTCGTACTACCTACTGGTGATCGCAGCGTAGGACGTTCGGCTTCAAGGTGGACTGAAGACCTCAGCAAGATTGCAGGATCGCGCTGCATAAAAAATCACTTCCAAGATGCCGTATTGGAGATTTATTAGGGAGGACTATGTCTAGCAATGAGCATCCTATGGCTAAAAATAGCAAAACAAATAGTAGTCATGCACCAAGAGAATCCTATTTATAACAAATGTTAACATTTTAATATTTCCTTGTTAAAATAAAAAACAAAATAATTATTGTTGTTTTTAAATTTTCGCGATTTGAACACATTATTATTTTATACTACGGGACTAATCGCGCACTAAAATTACGAGATAAATAAATATCTCCTCATCCCGACGTTTCTGCCCACCCGTGACCACGGTCGTTGCAACTCGGCCGAAACGTCGGGATGAGGAGGTATTTATTTATCTCGTAATTTTAGTGCGCGATGAGTCCCGTAGTTTTTTTCCGTCCGTATTTTTCGCAAAAAATCGCGACACCGAATTTCATTGTGTATAGAACTCGAAGAGTTTGCACAAATCGATGTGACATCCTTGTACATTATTGTTGATATGTCAAAAACGGCTCAGCCGATTTTGATAGAACTTGAATGGGACCACCCCGGGAGTATACTCTTTCAAAGTAAAATATTTTTCTAAATCGGTTTACAATTGGCGAAAATATCGATGAACATAAAAAAAATACATACAGACGAACATAGTAACTTTTCCATTTTCGGAAGTCAGTAAAAATTGAAGCAAACCAAAGCTCGATTTTGAAATAAGAATATTTCAATAATCTAGGAGAATAACTTAATAAAATCTTGTTAAAAACAGAACTACATTCGAGTGAACGTGTTTCCTCATTAACATTGTTATGACGTTAATGTAGATTGTAAAATTTGTAGACTGGCATTGAACTTTTCCTCAACAACCGCATGATTTCATAGTATCAAGAATATATAGTAGGTAGGTATTTAAGTACTAGGTAGTAATATCGCAAGCAATTCATTCATTAAATCGACAATTCGGCAGAGCTCAAGTCGGTGCGGTGGTGGAGTGATCTCCATAAGTAAAGGTTTCATGATCTTCTGCTGGTGTATTCTCTCTCGTCCCTGTACAAATATTTTTCTTATTTATTAATTGGTTTTTTAATAAATAAATAAATAATAATAAATATTTTGGGACATCTTACACACTGCCTCTGACCCCAAACTAAGCAAAGCTTGTGATATGGCTGCCAGAGACTGATATACTACATAATTATACTTATTTTTAAATACATACTTATATAGATAGTAACTAAATAACACCCAGACACAGAGCAAACACTTATGTTCACCACGTAAATATTTGCCCTGGGTGGGGATCGAACCTACGCCTCTCTGATCCAGAAGTTAGGGGCACTAACCAATGAGCCACCGAGGCATCAAAGTTTTTAAACTGATTGCAGTTAACTTGCAAAGTAATTCAAAGCAATAAAACATGTTGCCATTCGCGTAGAGATGGGTGTTGTAATATCTATTATTCCTGACTAAACTCAGCGATTTAATTTTAATGAAACTACAATAATAACTACCTACTTATACCTTGTTTTAAGTAATGTTGGTCATACGATTATGTATCAATGTACTTAAAAACTATATTTAACTTTATTTCAGTAAATATATAAATCGATTGATCAATTGATTTGATACGTTAATTAATTTGAATTATGTTACTATACTCTATAAAATTTAACTTGATCTCTGCGACAGCTGTCAGAAAAATCACGCATATGAAGTCCTGAATTTCTTAATAGTATAGACAGTACCTGTCTATGTCATACTTAATGGCCATGCCGGTTAGTGATGGGCGACGAATGATCGTGACCACAGAGTTTTAGATAGAGTTTTAAATAAAATATCGATAGTTTATACTGACGATATTTTAAATAAAACTTAATTTATCATTAATTTTACTGTATATTTTATTATCATAACATTTTTTACATGTGTAATTAAATTAAACCCAATTATATGTTACATTAGCATCGATAATACTGAAAAACGTCGATAAATACTATCGTTACATTATTATGAGTATTCAATTTATATCATAACATACTTGATCTTAAATAATAGTAAGAAAATAAAATCCAATTTCTTACCTTCAACTACTCATTCGATTTCATTACAACATTGTTAGAAAATCGATTTTTTCCACCACTATCTCAACTCTAAATATGTCAATATGTAACTGTCGCAGAGATCAAGTTAAATTTTATAGAGTATACCTTATTTACTGGCCGAAATGTATTGTCAATCATGAACTTTTGCATGGAACAAAACATAATAAAAGTATAAGGATTATAATGAATGCAACTTTTGCGTAACATCACTGGCCTCCTTAATATGGAGTTGTTGGTGTGCGGGTCACGCGAATATTCGAAACGTTTTTTATTTTAAAACACAAAGAAAGTCTATTTTACCTGGGTAAATAAAAAATAGGGCTTTAGTCATGTCTACCCACAAAAAACAAATGTTTATTATGTATCGTAATGATATTTTACATCTCTCATGTTCGGTAAGTAGGTTCTTATTATATTACCTCCAAATGGGGCTTGTAGGTGACTAATTAGCGCTCTAGGGTAATAATGTAGCTAGAAAAGCCCTAGGACGATAACTAATCTACTATTCAAGATCGATGAAACGTTATCATCAGTCTTATGTAGACTGAGAGAACTCGTACCTTCGTAAGTGAATAAAGGGTGAGATTGACGATGTATAAATTGATCTTGTCCTATATACCTCTCAATTTCAATAAAATATTTTATTCTTGTAATGCCGGTTTTTTCCTACTTACCTCACAATCGAGATATAAATATAGCAGAATAGTTAGCTCGGGTGTACGCACCAATTGCACCCTCGAACCTAAATATCTCGGGCCGAAATTGATGCGCTGTAAGGAATCACCTTGGCTACTAAACTACTATTACTATACAGGATGATTTTATAGGTCGTGCTGTATAATGTACAATGAATTACTTCTATAGAAGTAGTGGCGCTGAGGGCACGGAAATCTCGTTCTTCTATAGACGTTTTTGGCGGTGAAAGGAAGAAATCTTTAAGTATTTTGTGTGCTCCATTTTTTATTTTATTGTTATCAATAACGATTATGTCCTAATTTTCAGGCGTAGTATGGACTCAAGCTGGCCCTATATCTGGTTCTGGCGATTTTTTCAAACTAATGAAGAAATATGGAAAAACCATCCACTACGTATCTAACAACAGCTTGAGAGCTAATGAAAGTTACGAAAGGCTATTCAAAGCTGCTGGAATTGACGATGGATTGGTAAGTAATTATAAAAATAGAAATAAATATTGCAAAAAAAAACTTAAAACTGAGGCAGTGGCTTTGTATCTTATCTAATAATACTTGATTTATTTGTTTTTTTTTTTCAAAATGATTTCGCAAGCTTATAAAAACTCAATTTAGAAAATTTTATTTTATAACACAAATAACCATCAATCATTTCTTTTTTGCAGTGCATTTGTTTCCCATATTTTTGCTCATTAATTTGAAACATGGTACAAAGTTTGGGCCCACGGCAAAATATCTCCTTTAGGAAACTCCCGATGACGTTACACCTCAAACTCTAATTATACAGGGTTACGTCCTAAGTCGACCTATTCCCGTTAAGAGTTTTTATAAAAGGTTAATTTTACATACAACTTTGATTAGTGAGGTCATAAAACATCTTATTTTATATGTAAAAATCAAATAAAAACAGTTCTAAGGCACAAAAATTTCAAAATATCTAAGCTGATAGCCAAAATCGGATATTTTTTTTATAAATAACAATTTCAAATATCTCGAAAATTGTTAGATTTAGGATAGGGTGTTTCATAGTCAAATTAGTCAGAAACAACACACACCCTTAACGGGAATAGGTCGACTTACCCTGTAACCCTGTATATATACCTACACTATTGTAAACTCATTTCATAGAGGTTATTTTAAAACTTCTGCCAGGGAATTAGGATTTCACAACGGCGGTGGCACGAAACTACGTTCATTTTATTTGGGGTTTTGGAGTTGGTCCTATAGTAAAATTAAATGTTGTTTTAATCGACTTCAAAGAGGAGGTTCCCAATTCAAATTAATGTTTCTTACTCGTATGTGTTTTACGCGATTTATCCGCCAATTTTGATGATTTTTTTTTTGCTTAATGGATCATACTTAAAGCTAGAGTTACATTACGAAATTAGTGACAAGCACGAAAAATATAATTTATTGAAACTTGTTTCAGGACTAGTTTCTTTAAAATATATTGTCATGAAACCTTCAGTATCGTAGCAACCGTGGCGTCATCCGCATTGAAACTTATTACCAAAATGCATAACGTTTTTAAATACAATCTACAAAATAAAGAAAAAGTATTTTTCGTAAAAAAAAATCAGTAAAAAATATTCTATCAATGTCCAACATTTTTTCGCCATTATAACCACATATCCATCCTTCGTATGCGCTTTCATGAAACTAATTTCGTCGCGTTTTGCGTTTCAAATTAGTCGCGCGACATTAGTTTTACCAAAAAATGCGCAGGACTTAAAACTAAATCAGTATTTACACGTGAAATTATTGATGAAACTATTGTCGTGAAATTAAATTTATGTCGCTAATTTCGTAATGTAACTTAGGCTTAAGAGGTGATGCTATTTAAATTTTATCGAAAAAAATAACAAGTCAGTTATGCCATTTTTGGCGAAATGTAAATGATGACTAATGATGAAGCCTCTAAAAACCGCTACACTTTGCAAAACAACATCGTATTTATCATTTTATCAGCTTCGAATGATTGCTGATGAAGTTATCGCATTTTCTTTTATAGACAGCTTATCGTAGAAATAAAATTAACCATTAAAATTATCTTCAGTAATGATTTCAATGGTGTTCTTTTATCCACTTATTTTATCGCTAAAGTCATTAAAACTATACCAGTGATTTTTTTTTGTTTTTTAAATTGAACTAGCGACCCGCCCCGGCTTTGCACATGTGTATTATACATCTCTCTTGAAATACTCTATCTGTTACAAAAAAACCGCATCAAGATCCGTTGCGTAGTTTTAGAGATATAAGCATACATGGGAACAGACAGCGGGAAGCAACTTTATTTTATACTATGTAGTGATAGTGTTATTTAGCAGTCCCATTCCAGCTGTCATCTAATGATTATACTTTGCCTATTACTTCGCTATTTTTCTCGCTTTTTGACCGAAGCGAAGTGAGGTCTGTGTTTCTACTGGACGGTTTTGCTTCCGTTTGTTTGGACTTAGATTATTCTCTACAAGTCACATTTTTCAAAGAATCTGGACGAGACTTCGTACATACAATTAGATAATTTTGTTGTCGGTGTTCTTTTATTTGGAGTTTATTTCACGCAAGAAAGGACGAAATTTGCTGTTGATTTTGTTAATATTTGGTAAAATTGTTAAATATATAAATCTTAAGAATATTTTCGAGTATGAACCAAACCAGTTAAAACGAAATTGAACGGTTTAAGAGAATATGAGCCGCGAGATTTACTCTCAGGATAATTACTAGTAGCATGTTGGCACTAAAAATATTTTACAATTTTCAGGAAAACCTAACAATACCTTCAACAGCCATTGCAGAATACTTGGAGTCTGTAAACTTCAATAAAGACAAGAAAGTGTTTTGCGTCGGCTGCGTGCAAACGGTCAAAGTTTTAGAGGAGCACGGCTTCAAATGCGATTCTGGGGTGAGTAATTGAGTACAGTAAGCACCACACAAATCGTCAGATGAGATGTTACCCGCAGATGACACTTCGCCGTGATTGGCTAATTATTGCCATAATTAATTTTATAATCAAGTTTTAATTTTAATTTCAATTATGGATCCTATGTGTCTGATAATAATATATTTTTGATTTGATTTTTGATTTGATTGCGTAGGGAGCGCGCGGGAGGCATGAGGTTGACGGGCGGGTGTGCCCCGGCGTCTCGTCTCTTTGGCTCCCGCGTATACCTATATTTCGGCTTTTGCGCAGCGTTCTACGCATAACTTCCCATCCGCCGATTTGTGTGGCGTTTAGTTATACCTACTGTTTAGTGTTCAATATTCTCGCCACAGTTCACACTGTCTAGTTTAACTGAGAGAGCGAGCAAAATGAGCAAAACATCTGCTTCGAGGTTGGCAAAATGTTCTTTTATCTCTCCGGATGTTGTTTCTTCTCTACATAATAACTATTTTATATGATATGATTTCGAAAACATTTGGCAAGATTGCTTAGTATCTAAATTCTAACAAGATTTGTGAGTACACATTAAATCGGTCAAGGCGACACAGGGTTATGAAGTCGAGAGATAGGTTTAGTGTCTACTTTTCAGAGACCAACATGTTAGTTAATTTATTTAAAAATCGATAGATGGCGTTAAACCCTCTTTAAAAGCGCTTGCGATACATAACTACGATTTCTGTACCTAATGGGTCCACAATGAAATATGGGATTCCACACTAACTGAATAATCAATAATAGGCCTGATGGCTGGGTAAAAAAAGCATTATTATAAATAGTTCGTTAGATTGTTAAAAATATTGTACTCGTGTTTTTTTCTTTTTTCAATGAAACAATAAATGACAAATTCAAATTCAAATTCAAAAGTATTTATTTCAGATAATAACAATCCATGGTAATGTTAGTAACGAAACTTATAGACTATAGGTATTAGTATTGAATTCTGTTGCAGTATCCTTAAATAATTATATTAATAGCGACATTGAGGTGCATTCTATGCGGCTACGGGTTGCTCACCCACACATTATCCGCACGAGATGCCTCATCAATGGCGCTCGACAGTCCTCCGCCACTGTTCTCAGGATAGAGTTTTGACTTCCTCGCACTCTTCTTACCAAAGATGCCACTTTTTTGCGAATAACGGCCTGAAAGCCGTCTGTATGGGCCTGCGCAAACATCTCGGAGGCGCTGCAAAAGCGAGGAAGTCTCATCATCATCCTAAAAACATTGCAATTAAAACATTACATTTAAACCGTGCAATTTGTACTGTTAAACATTGTCTAAGGCGTTTGTAAAACTTTAGTACGGACGGTACATAGTTTCTTAACCTATCTAAACCTGGGCCATACCTGTTCCAGCCAGACATCTGTCCAGACAGCTACTTGGACTACATCCAGTTCCTCAAAGATGATGCAAGTTTCGGAGCAGTTGTGTTCGACAGCGACTTCAAAATAAACATGCCCAAACTGTACAGAGCTAGAACGTACTTGAAACGCCCTGAAGTTTTGTTCATCAACGGAGCTACGGATAGATATTTGGGGCTTCTACCTGGGCAGCTGGATCTTGGTAAGATAGTACAAACAATTTTTTTACCGACGAAACGGAGAAGGTTCCTACTCATTTCGACGCGTATATATATATATATATTTTAGGGTTCCGTACCTCAAAAGGAAAAAACGGAACCCTTATAGGATCACTTTGTTGTCCGTCTGTCCGCCTGTCCGTCTGTGTGTATGTCAAGACTCTTTATCTCGGGAACGCGTAAAGATATCGAGTTGAAATTTAAACTGTATACGTATATCTATGATTTCTTACAGTTGTGTAAAGGAAAAACATCTCAGTTATCATATAAAGAAGTTAGAGCCGTTTATGTCGTAAAAAACAGCATATTTCGACAATCACAAAAATCAAAACCTACATGGTACTTCCCACTGACATAGAACTATGAAATTTGGCGAGGAGCATTGTCTCAAAGTACATATATAGGAATAAATCTAAACTGTACATTTATATTTAAGTCACAAAAAATAGGGCCTCAAAATTCACAAAATATGGGTTAAAATTCAAAGTGTCATGTAAGGTATCATATAAAAGAACTTCATTAGCACATGGTAAAACAGGTTTTTAATTATTTTAACAATATGTTTGTACGTAACCCTCGATGTGCGAGCCTAATTTGCACTTGTCCGGTTTTTTATACCACGCATTGCTTTTTACACAATAGTCAGTATTATTTTTTTATTGGAAAGAATTTACTTTAAAATTGGTCACATTAAAATTTTATCAAAATGGGCTGAGCCGTTTTTGATAAATCTATATATCCTTTGATAATCGAAATTTTGATAAATGCTACATCGATCCATGCGAATTCTGTAAACGGTTGATGTCGGTCATGCCCATTTTTTGAAAAAAATATTTTTTGTTTGCAAAGTGCGGAAACTTTCTGATTCATACAAATGTACAATATTAACCAAAATAATTATTTTTCGCCAAATATGGAAGAACCGACTTTCGTCGTGTACAGAATTTTAATAGTTTACACTCGAGGAATCGATCTGTCGTCATCCATCTTTATATTATAGTAGGTTTTTCAAAAGCAGCTCAGCCAATTGTGATAAAATTTAAATGAGTCCACTTCGGGAGTATATCCTTTCGAAATATAGAAAAAAATGTTTTAAATCGGATCAGCGTTGGCGAAACTTTCGATAAACTGAAAAAAATTGTGTATACAACAAAAACACAGACGAATATATTACCTCCTTTTCGGAAGTCGGTAAAAAGTGTAATAAAAATCCCACCAAAAACATTTTTATGTAAGCTGTTGCTAAGACGATACTGCAGTTCGCACTAGTAAAAAGTTATCAGATATCATGTAGAGCTAAGCTTCTAACTCTACACGCCTTAACTCTACAAGCCCTTACGTCACATACTCTACACATTGATTAATATGCTTTACTTGTACCTTGTAGTACAACTAGATATAGACACAAAAACAAATCAAATATAGTTTAACTGATAAAATGGTAAGCACAAGGGTAAATTTGGTCGGCACAGCAAGTTTATTTTCGTTACTGCATAATGCATTTTGTCATTTTTTACATTTCAATATTTTTCAATATCATCCTACTAATATAATAAATGCAAAAGTTTTTGAGTATGTTTGAATCAGTGTGTGTTGCCAATGATGACTTATGGCACAGAAACGTGGTCTCTCACTATGGGCCTTATTATGCTCCAAGTAGCCCAACGAGCTATGGAGAGGGCTATGCTCGGAGTCTCTCTGCGGGATCGAATCAGAAATAAGGAGATCCGTAGAAAAATCAAAGTTACCGACATAGCCCAGCGGATTGACAAGTTGAAATGGCATTGGGCGGGGCACATAGCACGGAGGAGTGATGACCAATAGGGTCGAAAAGTTCTCGATTGCAGACCACGTACCGGCAAGCGCAGCGTAGGCAAAGAAGATATAATAATTAGGACGTCCACCCACGAGGTGGACGGATGACCTCATTAAGACCGCAGGATTGCGCTGAATGCAAGCCACTACGAACCTTATTGGAGATATGTAGAGAAGGCCTATGTCCAGCAGTGGACGTCCTATTGCTGAAATGAACGAACGAACGATATTTTACATTATTGCCATTGCGAAACATTTTCAGCAATATTTTTATTTACTACAAATTAATTTGCATTGCATGTGTGGGAAATCCGTGACTTTCCGGGAAGCATAGCAAAGGGAATAATATTATTTCCACCATTATATCCCCTCGAAGAGGTAAATAAAGTATGGATTGATTAAGACACCTGACTTTAAAAGTGGATAAAAAGGTTTTCTCGCCTTGCCGTGCTACCCGGGCTGCCGATGAGTGTTTAATCTTCGCTTTTTAGCACCTAAATTCTAACAAGATTTGGGAGTATGAACAAAATCAGTCCAGAGAGAGGGTCGAGATATATAATTTTTTAGCACCTAAATCCTAACAAGATTTCGCAAATCTTGTTAGGATTTAGGTGCTTTAGGATTTATGAACAAAATCAGTCCAGAGAGAGGGTCGAGATATATAATTTTTTAGCACCTAACAAGATTTGTGAGTATGAACCAAATCAGTCCAGAGAGAGGGTCGAGATATATAATATTTAGCACCTAAATCCTAACACGATTTGCGAGTATGAACAAAATCAGTCCAGAGAGAGTGTCGAGATATATAATTTTTTAGCACGTAAATTCTAACAAGATTTTCGAGTATGAACAAAATCAGTCTAGAGAGAGGGTCGAGATTTATAATTTTTTATCACCTAAATCCTAACAAAATTTGCGAGTATGAACAAAATCAGTCCACAGAGAAGGTCGAGATATATAATTTTTAGCACCTAAATTCTAACAAGATTTGCGAGTATGAACAAAATCAGTCCAGAGAGAGTGTCGAGATATATAATTTTTTAGCACGTAAATTCTAACAAGATTTTCAAGTATGAACAAAATCACTGTAGAGAGAGGGTCGAGATATATAATTTTTTAACACCTAAATCCTAACAAGATTTGCGAGTATGAACAAAATCAGTCCACAGAGAGGGTCGAGATATATAATTTTTAGCACCTAAATTCTAACAAAATTTGTGAGTATGAACAAAATCAGTCCAGAGAGAGGGTCGAGATATATAATGCTTATGAAGATCCAGTCAAAGAGATGTGCTGCGAGGTTCAGAGAACTACTATTAACCTAAGCCTATGTCATCTAAATGAAAATTAAACAACAAATTTTAAATTATTTTCTCAGGTGTAGGAGCTTTTACAGACGTGCTAGTAGACCTTATAAAGCGGGATCCCGTCCAGCTGGGAAAACCGGGAAGAGACTTCGGAGAGTTCGCCATGAAGAGGGCTGGAGTCACAGACGCTAGTCGGGTGCTTTTCATCGGTGACATGTGAGTATTAATTATTTTTTGCATAAAATGGCATGACCGACGTCAAGAGTACCTCCTCCGTTTCGTCGGTCAGTAAAATCAGTTTTGCTAGATCGAATTAGAAATGAGAAGTTTTGTAGAAGAACCAAAGTTAGAGACATAGTCTAGCCATTGGCAAGTTTTTTTGATTTTTTGATTTTTAAAAATTCTTTATTGATCAGAAAAAATACCTAATTACAAAGTACGTACAAACTAGACACAGTCTTAAAAATTTGTATGCAACAATATTATACAAATGACTTTATCAGGCTAACAGCGCCTCCAAAAGTCTTTTAAAAACATAGTTTAAGTGTATTATGAAATGTGTTACAATCAATAAACTAAACAAACACATTTATTTGGAGAACATACAAATAATAAACCTTTTGCACCAGGCTCATTTTTTAAAGAAAACGCTACATGTGGTATGTATGTACAATATGTACAATAAGTCTATTTTTAGAATAGAATCATGTAGACAACATTCGCAAAAAACCGATGGATCAATATGTATAAACTTAACAATGAGGGTAGAATCAATTAAGGATTCCACCTTCATAGTCATGCTTAAATCATCGAGTGGGTAGGAGTGACCGACATTAAATTGGCATTTAATGTCGGTCACTCCTAATTTATTATTTAACATTGGCATGTTAAAATTGCATTGGGCAGGGCACATAACAGGAGGACTGATGACCGATAGGGTTAAAATTTCAAGAGTGGAGACCACAACGTGGAAAGCGCAGCGTAGGGCGTACACCTACACAGAGGACAGATGACTTCATCAAGACTGCAAGATCGCACTGGACTAGTCTTAGTAGCACGTGGCTCGCATCCAGTGCGATCTTGTAGATCTATATGGGAGGCCTATGTCTAGCAGTGGACATTAAATGGCTGAAGCGACGAGTAATCAATATTATATTTAAATTGGTAGTAGGTAATTACTTACCTGTTAAGTAGCACCATTTGTTAAGTTTTGCTACAATCTGCAGTTAACACCCTAAATTTTTCGCGAATTCTTTTTGAAACGAGAGTGGTAGTGTGGTGAGCATATTGCCGCTTATTAAAAAAACCTTCTGAAATCAATGAGATTTTCATTTGCCATCTTAAGCAATGAGATTTTTCTGCTTAAGATGGCAAAAGATTTGAATCATTTGAAAAATCTCATCTTCATTTGTGCTCATGCACAAAGATTCTTGGGTTCAAGTTTCGAGAGGTTGATTCAAGGGTAACAAAGTATTTTTTGACCGACGAACCACCGGAGGAGGTATACAATTCGACGCGTATATATATATTTTTAAGTATAACCACGCATAACTTTTTTCATAGTGGTCCAATTTCAATAATTCTTATTTTATTGAAAAGAGTATACTTTGAAATTGGTCCCATTTAAATTTTATCGAAATCAGCTGAGCCATTTTTGATAAATCAACAATAATGTGAAAAATGCTATATCGATCCGTGCGAAAATTCGCGAATTCTGTATACGGATGAAGTCTGTCATGCTAATTTTTGCAAAAAAATTATCTTGTTCTTGGTAAAAAAAAAAATTATTTGATTTTGAATCTTGGACGATAAGGATAAAACAATAAAAGATGTAAAAAGTTTATTTAAAAAACCGTATTTTTGGCTGTCCGTATAAATGTGTGTATATATCTGTAGCATTATAAGTAGCTACAAAACGGATAAACTGATTTGAATATTGAAATAATATAATAAATAAAAATAAAAATACCAGATGTATTAAGTCCACTGAACCGTGCCCCATTAACACCAGTGTTCCTATTTTTAATCGGTTATTTATTTAATTACAGGATCGACCAAGACGTGGGCTTAGGCAAAGCTACCGGCTTCAAAACCTTGCTGGTTCTCACACATATTTCTGAAGACAAAATGATGGCGAGTCCAGTGCAGCCTGACTACTACGCTCCGTCATTAGGAAGCTTAGTTTCACTACTATAAATATTCGTGGTAAAAAATGATCCAATAAATACTACCTACATGAATTGACGCTATGTGAACCAATGAATTTTAAATGAACCAATAAATGCAATTTAAACTGGGTAATTAACGTAAAATAAACCTTTACGAGTACTTGTACCAGCCTTTCTTTAATAGTCTACCGCAAGATGTAGGCCTACCCATGAAGTGTAAGAAAAAGTATTTCGAACCTATGTTCAGTGGTCCTTAGAAGGGTCAATTTTTTAAATTGCGCGTTCTCCACGAACCTATACACCCCGCAGAGATGTTGTTTTTTTATACAGTGAAAGACTTTTTAGATGACTTACTACCAATGTTAGTAACAAAATAAATCATTTTTTTTAGTAAATGTACTTTTTTGTTTTTATACGTAGTTATATGTTTTATACTTAAAAGTGTTCAAGAAAGGTTGTTTTGTTACAATTTATTTTGTTTGCAAAACGCAGGTTTCATGCTCTCCTTGAAAATCACTGTGAATTAACTTGCTTTGCCACCAAAATAAAGTACATTATTATTTTTATTTAGTCGTTTTATTTGTAGAACAATTATTATTATTGCACATAAAAATCTTCTCTTGCTGTTGTAGCTTAAAATACATTAATATCCTTTTTCCTTTCCTTGCCCGAGTGAACGGTTAGTTAAGATTTGATTTTTTATTATATTGATTTTAATTAATAATTAACGATCCCCAAGATATTTTTTTTTGTTATTGCGCTTATATCATTGGTTTGCGATCCCCAAACGAGAACGATAAACTTATACCTAGTTAAATTTTAAGCTTTTTATTTATGTTAAGTATACTATTGTCTTAAAGGCGCTCCATAAAGTTAGCCTAATAATTTTGTATCAAAAAAAAAGCTATTAATGTGCTATACAAATCTCAAAACTACACAATTTCTATCATCAAAATTCAATAATTTTGATGATAGAAATTGTGTATGACAATTCATTACAGCCCCAAACAATATTTTATATTGGAATTCTGATTCAATAAAGAATATATTTATCTCTCTATCGTGTCTAAAAAACCTCAATATCACTACATAGTAGCGCTCGTAGCGTAGTTTGACTAGGTGTTTGTCAGCGATCACCGAAATTAAGCAACGTTCCGCACGGTCAGTATTTGGATGGGTGACCGCGGGTGGCATTTTCCAACTGAGCGCTACCGTGGCTCGGATGACACGTTAAATTGTAGGTCCCGGTTGTTTTAACCGTTTAGCCATGTCAGAGGCCTTCAGGCGGCCTAAAAACTCTGACACCAGGGCTAGCCACCCGGCCTATACGAACTTACTTACTTACTTACTTACTACATAATGTAAAACAAAGTCGCTTCTCGCTGTCTCTCTGTCCCTATGGTATGTATGCTTATATCTTTAAAACTACGCAACGGATTTTGATGCAGTTTTTTCAATAGAGAGATAGTATATAATATACGTCTGCGAAGCCGGGGCGGGTCGCTAGTCTCAATATAAATGCCAAAGTAATCACTAAAATAAACAAACTCGCACAAAAATAAATCAACCCAACGTTCAATATTTTTTCCGAACCGAAAAGAAGAAAAAATACAGAAATCAACGTTCTCCCGGAAACGACGGTAGATACAGAAAACTCCCACACAATACAAATACAATTACCTTGAAAAATCCAGAATCTGTCCTCAAATCGTTCATTCGACCGCGAAAAGGGGAGAATTGATTACACGACGCGAAAAGTATTTTATTTATCGTACTTTTTTCAATATAAATTCTAGCGCCAGTTACGCGAATGTAAAGCGAATAAAATGTGGAAAACCGAGGGTATTTTGTTTCGAGTTTCGGGGTCTGTTAGGTGTAGTCACAAATTGGGCCACGTCCAGTCATCCACTCACTCGTTGGGTTTTGTGAATAGAAAAAGATATTGGAAATGATTTTTTCGAACTAACTGTAGCGGTATTTTTAGGTTTACAGTTTTTTTTTTTACTAGGACGTACGTGAATGTAATAAATAAAAAAAATTGGAGGGAAATTAAATTAATAAAACCAATGCTTGGATAAATAATTTATCTTTATATACATGAGAACACTTAGGTTTCGAAATTCCGAAATAGGTATAATAATGTACCAATATTATAAACCCGAAAGTGTGTTAGTTGGTTCGTTTCTTACTCTTTCACGCAGCAATAGAAGAAGGGATCGACTTGAATTTTTGCACAGATATTGTTTAAAGTTAGAAAAGTAGCTTAGGCTTAACTTTTATCATAGAAAAACAATTGATCCTATGAAATACCAGAAAAGCTGTAGAAATAAATATAAAAACTTTTCGACATTTTTGTCGAAAAATATTTATTAAAACATTTATTGGCTCAACCGACTCCAACCGAAAAATATGAATACATAATTCGCACGAATCGATGTACCTACCATCAATGTAGTAATGTTAATACTACACTACTACTACATAGAAAGCAATTGGATCATCCACAGACCCTTGAAGTATCCACAGTATTGTCATTATAAAAAATATAAAATAAAAAAATGTAGTAATGTTTTACATTATTGTTGTAAATAAAAAAACATCGAAACCGGTTTATTATTAGCGGAGTAATCGCGTATGCAAAAAAAAACATAGCCAAATTTAGAACCTTACTGTCTTACCACAAAAATTTTACGCACGGCTTGTTTACACAATGTTCAACAGTACAAATTGAACGGTTAAACAGTGTTTAAAGCGTGTTTACATCTTATGTGGTAAGGCGGTTAAAAAGTTTAGCAACTAATGAAACTGGTACTTTTGTAAGATAAGTGCGACTGATAGCAAAACGAAATCTCAGTCCTGTAAAATATTAACGCTCTTTATTATTTCGTTTCGTCAAATTAACTTTTCAACTTACTCGTATTTAAGTTATAATCGAATTTGCTTATTTGATTCTGAACTAATTGCGGTTAGAGCTTTAATTTTTGGCTAAACTTTTGTAATAATGAAGAGTTAGGTTGCTTGAACTTTGCAGACTGTTTTATTTCATGAGTAGTCGTATTTTACTCTATAGTATAAGATAGATTGGATGTACAAAATTCTAAAAGTTCAGTGACTCTCGACAAAATGTACAGAAAAGCTGATTTTTGAAGGGAATGGGTTCAAAACCCGGTCCCGTACCAATGAATTCCTTGAAATTTATGTACGGATTTCACATCAATGGCTTTTCGGTGAAGGAAAACATCGAGAGGCAACCTGCATACGTCCGTAGAAGAAATTCGAATCAACCAACCCGCACTGAGCCAGCGTGGTGGATATGGCCCAAGCACTCTTCGTGGGTAGGTTTATGTCATGCTGTGGACTATCATAAGGCTGGTACAGTACAGTACGAGTCCATAGTTTTGTCCTAAGGTCAGGGTAATCAAACGACGTCCAGTATTTTCCATACATGATGTATATTTTCCATTTTATACATGAGTAAATGAGTTAAGCACACTTTCCATTTTCACATGATGAGTATATTATTATGAGTTACATAACTCTACTATTTAAACCGTTGTATAATTACTTAAAATATTATATGCCTTTGGTAAAACAGGCACGAGTGCCGTCTACTCAGTCTAGTAGTCCTGAAAGCTCTACTGCCCAAATTATCAAAGCCCTGCGATTAAGCTATAGAACAAAGAGGTATTGTACCATAATGCAAACAATGTGAAGGAAAGAGAAATACATACTCGCAAACATTACATGTTGGAATGAGATAGAGTAGCCTTCGTATAGTATCCCTACAATAGTCTATAGAAACAACCTGAATAATGTTCGAAAAAACATTCTTTCTAGGAGAGATTTTACTTGTTGTAATATAAAATTCAGTTTCGTGTTCGTCAGTAGTGTACCTCTACCTCTATGTAGAGTTTTAAATTTAAACCATTTAATAAATGCGAGTTGGCCAGTCGGGATCAATTAATAAGTTCGTTATATTAATTCCAAGTCTGAATGTGCCTGGAATGCAAATTAATGTTAGTACTTGCACAAGTTTGATGAAACATTTCAATTCGTTATTGACTACATTTCTAGAACATTTTACTCTCACAAATAAATATGGGCATATATTTTTATTTGGGAATTTTTCACTACGTAAAATGCTTTGTAGTAGTAAAATAACTAATTGGTAACCTAGTTTAAATTAATGGCTATGGAAGACCGATACACCGGAGGTTTGAACTCAGATTTGACCACAAAAAGGGACAGAACAGAGAAATAAGTTTTCCTGTTCTATCGCATTTGCATTAACACCTGGATAAGACTGACACAGGACAGGAATAGTTCAGGCAAGCGGGCGTAGACTTTTGCTCTGAAGTGGGCTAAAATTAGCTGATTATGATGTTTTCCTGTGACGAAATCAATTAAGTGGTATGATTATTATAATATATTTTTCTTAGCCTATTAGATCTTAGTCAAATAGTAGGGTAAAATAAATGTTAAGGAGACATTTTACACACGGTCTCTGACCCCGAACTAAGCAAAGCTTGTGATATGGTTGCCAGAGACTGATATACTACTTATACATATTTATATACATAGTACCTAAATAACACCCAGACACAGAGCAAACACCTATGTTTATCACATAAATGTTTGCCCTGCGTGGGGATCGAACCCACGCCTCTTTGGTCCAGAAGTCAGGGTCACTAACCACTGAGCCACTGAGGCAGTCGAAAATAATGTAGATATTTTTCATCTTCACATAATTTTACCAACTTCAAAGTAAACAATTATAACTTAAGGAGGCATATTCACCCTTAATCAGGTATTTTATCACATCGTCATAAAACAACAGATAAGTTATTTTTTTTAATATTGGGGGACATCTTACACACTGTCTCTGACCCCAAACTAAGCAAAGCTTGTGATATGGCTGCCAGAGACTGATAGACTACGAATACACATTTTAAATACATACTTATATAGATAGTAGCTAAATAATACTCAGACACAGAGCAAACACCTATGTTCATCACTTAAATACTTGCCCTGGGTGGGGATTGAACCCAAGCTTCTTGATCCAGAAGTAAGTTTCATTAACCAACGAGCCAGTCAAGTCAGTTGTGGACAAAGTTTTGACTGTAAATAGTTGAATATCTCGCTCAAATTATTTATTTAAATGAACTTTGAAAATATGCAAGAATATTGAAATATTTAATGTTTGTTATTATACTGATTGCTTATACTATGGCTTCAATATGAAAATTATGCAAAGTCAATTCGCTAACAATCAAAATGATAAGTTCAAATACAAAACAGGGTCCATATAATTCATAGTCAAAGTTTTAATCTTATTTATGAAACACTATTATAGTAAGTAAATGGCTTTAAAAGTCAGAATATGAGTCATTTTGTAATTGTAATAGAGATTCTAAAAAGAAGGAGGTACTGTGTTTATCTGTATATTTTTTTTGTGTGTATGCTCATCGATATTTCCTTCGATTGTAATCTAATAAAAAAGTTATTTTAAGTCAAAAGGGTATACTCCTGAGGTGGTCTCATTTAAATTTTATCGAAATCGACTGAGCCGTTTTTGATAAATCAACAATAGTGTAAAAATTGTATTCATCAATTCCAGCAAACTATTCGAATTTTGTACGCGATGGAAGTCGGTTTTACCAATTTTAGCGAATTCAAATTAAAAAATTCTTTATTCGAAAAAATAAACAGGATTTTAATTTTTAATATTTTTAGCAACGACACAATTAGCCAACATGGCATACGAAAATTCGTTTATTTCATTAATTATAATTAGCTATATCTATAAAAGCAATAATAAAAATACTATTTTTACAGACTCTTTTTATATGTCTCAGTAATTATTACAAACATATATAATTATTAGATTAAAAATATCGCGGTGCTTCCCACCATTATTTTTTCACATGGCGTCCAAAAACCTTCACACTCTCTCGCTACGCCACTGCGCCCTAAGATGTCCACCTTACTAATAATTTATAAGTTACTACAAGGAAAAAGGAACGAAATTGCAATAAAAAATTAATCTTTCCCTCCCAAATCCTACCTAACTACTATTTCATCTGTGTCACGCACCAAACTCGGTCAAGCGCGATACGAATTAGCGCGTAGAGTGTTCCGTACAACCTCCATAATGACTCTCGGCCTGATTTTTTGCGGTTCCGCAGTCGACGATCTTCATTACGGCGGCTGTGCGTCGTGCAGATAACTATGTACGACATTTCGTTTAGTGGTATTAGGCTAAGTGGTCACTGTTCATGTTTACTGGGTATCTCTCCCTACTTAAAATATGACAGTGTGCGAGGAAAAATCTAAGGCTGTGTCATCAGAGATGTGCAATGTTGCTAAGGTATAAGAAGCAAAATAATAGCGATGTGTAAGAAATAATTTTTGAATTTGACTGCCTCGGTGGCTCAGTGGTTAGTGACCCTAACTTCTGGATCAAAGAGGCATGGGTTCGATCCCCACCCAGGGCAAATATTTATGTGATGAACTTAAGTGTTTGCGCTGTGTCTGGGTGTTATTTATTAGTTACTATCTATATAAGCATGTATTTAAAAATAAGTATATGTAGTATATCAGTCTCTGGCAGCCATATCACAAGCTTTGCTTATTTTGGGGTCAGAGGCCGTGTGTAAGATGTCCCAAAATATTTATTTATTATTTATTTATTTAAAATTATTTTTCGCAAAATATGGCACCACCGACTTCCACCGTGTACAGAATTTTATTAGAATAGTTAACATGAATCGATGTGACATCCACGTACATTATTGTTAATTTATGATAAACGGCTTAGCTGATTTCGGTAAAATTTAAATAATATAGTTTATTTATTCAAAAGTCAAATTAAATTGCGTCATAATACCTACAAAGGCTTCCCTGAGTGACTGACTGACAGACAGCCTACAGCCCAAACCGCTTAAGATATGAGCTTGAAATTTGGAATATAGGTACATTGAACGACGTAATGGAGCACTAAGGACGAAAATTTTAAACTTTCGACCTCTGAGGGGGTAAAACGGGCCCTTTTCGTTTGTATGTAACTTTTTATTCCCTGTACCGATTGATTTGAAACTTTGTATACCTACATGCTTTTCAAACAAAATAAAAGTTACGTTTTTTCCTGTTTTTCCGAATTTTCCTCATCTAAGGGGTCAAATAAGGTCCCAAAGTTGGTGAAAAAAGCGTCAATTACATCGAACCAGCTGAACGGTTATGGTTGAAAATTGGTATGAAGGATGCCTTCATACCAATTTTCAACCATCACAGCATGTTTTAATACAGGAACTAATAAAATCCAGGAAAATTTATAAGGTTCCTTAGGGATACGCAAAATTAATAAGTTTAGGCTACAGCCCAAACCGCTGAAGATATGAGCTTGAAATTTGGAATATACGTACATCGTACGACATAATGAAGCACTAAGGATGAAAAATGTACCCAACTCTAACTTACGGGGTAAAACGGGCCCTTTTTGTTCGCATGTAACTTCTTATTTCCTGTACCGATTGACATGAAACTGTGTATAGATGCTTTTGAGACTAAATAAAAAATATGGCTGTACCTGTTTTCCTGAATTTTCCTTAAAAATATACTTAAGGGTCAGATACGTCCCAAAACTTTAATGCGCTTTTTTAAATAATAGTATTTAGAATAGGATAATGATAATGATAGTTTATCTTTAAATGGGGCAAAATGGGTCCCCAAAAGTTTTCGATTTTTTATATTGTGAGCCAATAGTCTTAAGCTTAGCGCACTTAGAGATCAATATAGGTATTTTACTATGGGATCAACCCTGACAAGCGAAAATTCTGGTTTAAGAATATTTATTAATCTCTAAAGAATTTACAAAAATTCGCTTACTGAGATTACACACTTTTCATAAGTATAAGTACATTCTTGTTTTAAAGCGCAAAGTGCAGACTTATCCAACATAAAAAGTAAAAAGAAACTATAAAAACATCGTGGAATTTCGGCAACACTATACATATAACAAAGTACCTAAAAATCAGCAGTATAAAAATATTTAGTTTTATACATGTGAGGTAGTTTTACTGTTTATTTCTGTCAGCGCGGCGACGACGGCCGACTCGTACAAAATAAGTGAACTGCGATATAAAGCCCGTGACATACTGTAGTTAAAATTACCTACATTTTCCATACATTTTGTCGCGGGTCGATGAACTTTTTGTGTTGAACAGCTGATTTTATTCACGTGCTTTTGGGGTTGGTACCATTGTAAAAGTTAATCAAATTATGAGTATAATAGCATCCTAGAACATGCCTGACTAGAATTACGACTTGTGTGCCATTTTTTCATTTGCCTGGAAAATTAAATATCTAATAACTTAATAAAACATCTCGAATACCTGTACCGGCCTTAATTAATAGTGCACTACTGAAAATAGGTACTACGTACGGTACATAGCACTACGGATAATAGAAACAGGTGGGTCTGTAGTGTGTCTAGAATAGGTTGGGCCATATCCATCACGCCGGCCGAGCACGGGTTGCTGAATTCACATACGACATTGATTTTTTCTACGTTCGTACAGGTTGCCTCAATGTTTTCCAGCAATGAAAAGTGAAATTTCTTACATAGTTACTCATACAATTATTATTATTAGCTCCCTCGGTGGCTCAGTGGTTGACCCTGACTCCTGGGTCAAAAAGGCGTGAGTTCGATTCCCAGAGCAAATATTTATGTGATGTTCATATGTATTTGCTCTGTGTCTGGGTGTTATTAATGTATTTTTATTTATTTATTTAACACTTTCTTGCACACTGTTTGTACAAAAGGAGGACTTAACGCTAAACAACATTATCTGCCAGGCAACCTACATGTATATGTAGTATATCAGTCTCTGCCAGCCAAATCACAAACTTTGCTTAGTTTGGGATCAGAGACCGTGTGTGAGATGTCCCCCAATACTTATTTTATATATTTATTTATTATTGAGTTAATTTCAGAAATTCGGCAATTTATCATCCAAAAATTCACGTACTCCGTAATAAGCATTAGATACAAGTAAATTAAATAACCAAATACTGAGACAATTCAGGCTAAGCCGTAGGCATTATTTTGCAAGTAATACAATAATAGGCTCAGTTATGAAGACGCCATAGAAAATATAATAACAACATAAAAAGTGTTCTCTCTATCGAATGCTTAAAGTGAAAATGAAACAAATATAATTATGATAATTAGCTATTATAATTACGATGGCGCCTTCATAATCGAGCCTAATGCGGGCTTAACCACGAGCTACAATTATTTTAAGTAAGTGCTAAGAAAACGCGGGCCAAACTGTGGGTTTTTATCATTTTAAGCAGTTACGAAAATAACGCGGGCCAGACGGTGGGCTATTATCATTACAAGTAATACAAAAACGCAGGCTAACGGCATGCTATTATAATTTTAAGGATTTATTAAGACAACACGGGCCAGACCGCGAACTATTAGATATTATTATAAGCAAATAAAAAAAATGCCAAGATAACGCGGTTTGAACCGCGGGCTGTTATTTTAATTAAGTAAGTATTAAAACAACGTGGGCCAAACTGTGGGTTATTATCATTGTAAGTACCTAATTATTAACACAACGCGAGCTAAGCTGCGGGCTTTTGTCATTTTGAGCAAGTACTAAGACAATACGGGCCAGACCATGGGCTATTATCATTGTAAGTAATACGACAATGCAGGCCAAACGGCAAGCTTTTATAATTTTAAGCAAGTATTAAGACAACGCAGTCCATGCTGCGTGCTATAAATAACCATCTTAAGCAAGTACTAACAATATGCGGGCCAAAACGTGACCTATTATCATTATAGGCAAATACTGTTACAATTTTGACCAAACCGTGGGCATTATCTTTGCAAGTAATTTTAAGCAAGTATTAAGACAACGCGGGCCAAATCGCGGACTATTAGATATTATTATAAGCATGTACAAAGACAACGTAGATCAAACTGCGGGCTATTTTCATTTTAAGTAAGTACCTATGTACTAAAACAACGCGGGCGAAGCCGCGGGTTTTAAGCTAGTTAATTATAAAACTCAAGCCTAGCTTACAAAAAATTAATCAAAAAGCCCGTCCCTGATTGTCCCCGGCGCAAAGGTCCCCATCACACTGGCTGCATTACCGCGCTGAATGGCAATGGCCAACCTCTGCACCAAAAAACAACCGGAGCGGGGGTCACCGTTTCTTTCCCTGATCCGGCTTGTTCAGGCTTCTCTCCAATAGTACCGTCATCCAGGTACCACAAGTTTAAGGAAGACTTGATGTCCGTAATAACCCTGTGAATGCCCAGACTAAACAACAAAATTTAAATTGAACCACTATGGGAATATTCCCTTTCAAAATTATAAAGATATTTTTAAATCGGTTCATCAAAACTAAATACGTACAGACAAACATACGAGTATATTATGTGCCTCCTCCATTTTGGTAGTCGGTAAAAATGGTGTCGTGTCACTTCAACTTGTTTTTGGTAGAGGTACCCAACATAATTAATAAAGCCTTCTTGAGGACACTTTAGATGTAGATACAGTTAAACAGCAGAAAGTCCAGAGAAAGTAATTGACTGTAATTATGTTACTATGTGTAATTTTATATTTATTTATTTGGAATACAAATTAGTTTTAATTCATAAATACTCTATATTCATATTGTAATTATACTCGTAGCATCTATGTAGGTATGTTTGCTTAAACTAACTTTTCTGTAAAATGACTTGTAAATTGTAATTTTCCAATAAATAGGTATGAGTATGAAAGTTAGGGAATATTGAGATAGTTAAGTGGCCTTTGAATGAAATAAATATTTTACTCGCTTACTACACAGACTTAGATATCATTGGTAGATTTGTATCAATAAAATTGCAAGTATCTCGTGGGCACACAACCTTATCTCGCATCACTCACAGTAACTTTATAAGGGATTTATTTCTTTTTTTGCCCAACTAGTAAAAGGAGGAACAAGCAATCACGAAAGAAGAAAGAACAGAAGCAATTAAAATAAGAAAGTTTGGTTTGCTTTAACTAGATACTCCTAATAAATTTAGGACATACCTATTTTTTTTTTCAAGTCATAAGTTTTTAGTTTACATTTGTTTACAAAAATGTTAGCGCGGAAGTGAGTGCCGAAGTTATGCATAGACAAAGTTACTGTGGTTTTTAGGTGCTGAGTTTATTTAAGTCTTATTGTATTTTGTATTGATCATCAATAAAAAAAAATATGAAGGCGCCATCGTAATTATAATAGCAATTTAGAATACTCCTTTTATTTCACCATATGCATTCGATAGAGAGAACACGTTTTACGTTGCTATTAAATTAACGTTGGCGCCTTCATAATTGGGCCCAATATGTACCTTGAAACTAACCGTTAAGGTGAATAGCTAATTCATAATTTTTAAAAATTGAATGAACTGTTTGCCTAGAGCAGCAGATTTTTCGTGATATCAGAAGTAATCGCCATTAATCCCATATTATTAGTTTTAATGGATAAATAAAAAGCACAAGTTTTGGGAAATAGCTCCAGCGATATGACTAATCGCGATCCCGACAGAAATACCCTCTTATGTTATTCAATGAAATATTAATTATTAAAACACATTGTTTGTTCATTACCTGATTGCCGTAACATAATTTTCCAAAAACTCAGCTAAATTTTTTTATTCATTTGACTCGGCCTATAAATAAATATTGGGGGACATCTTACACACGGTCTCTGACCCTAAACTAAGCAAAGTTTGTGATATGGCTGTCAGAGACTGATATACCTTCATATATATATTTTAAATACATACCTATATCCTCCTCCTCACGTCGATTTCCTCATGTCCGAGGGTCGTGACCTCCGCCTCCCAGAAGCTTCTCTTTCACTATGTTCTTCCATCGTCCTCTATCTTCAGCAACACGCAGCGCCTCATAGACGGGTGAACCGAGAGTAGTGCGAATCTGATCGTACCAACGTATCGGACTACGACCTCGTGACCGCTTGCCGTCAATTTTCCCTGTGACCATCACTTTCTCGAGATTATCGTCTTTTCTCCTTGCAATGTGGCCAAAGTAATCAAGGACACGTTTAAGACAGATGCTAGAGAGTCTAGTCGTGACCTTGAGCTGTTTAAGTATCGATACGTTGGTCCGGCGAGCTGTCCATGGAATCCTGAGCATCTTTCTCCAACACCACATCTCGAAGGCATCAATGCGTCCACGATCTGCCGCTTTCAGAGTCCAAGTCAAGTTTCCCGGTCTCATTTGTCAAGCGAGAAATCCGAACGGAGTCGCTGGATGAATGGGATCGGCGGTATCGAGAAGGTGAAACTGCGGCAGTAACTAAATTGTTTTTCCCAGAAGCGACTAACGCTTATAAAATAGTAACTGCTATACAGCCAGTGGGAGTTTTGACTCAAATCATGACAGGCCATGGTGGGTTCTCCCAATACTTGCATCGATTCAGGTTACGGGAGAGCCCATCATGCATCTGCGAGCCGGCACAAAACGAAACCCCGATACACATTATCACAGAGTGCCCGGCATATAGAAAAGAAAGATATGATATAGAGCATGAGTTGGGTATGAACATATGTAAACATAATCTTCATGATATAATGCAGAATAGGCAGATAAGAAATAGATTTTTAGAAAATAGTATAAAAATATGTAGTAGAGCAATAATTAGAAATAAAATAGTTATATAAGCTAGGCTAACCTATTATACTTGTATAATATTCATTAGCTTTAAGTTAAAATAATGTATATAATTATCAAATCTGATGTAAATACCCCTGACACTGACTTGTTAGGGATAACTGGTGAAGTAAATAATAAAAAAAAAAAGAGTCCAAGTCTCGGCAGCATACAGAAAGATGGCTAGAGTGCGGACTAATCTTAATTTTGCTTTTAATACTTATATAGATAGTACCTAAATAACACCCAGACACAGAGCAAACTCCTATGTTCATCACATAAATGCTTGCCCTGGGTGGGGATCGAACCCACGGTGATGATCATGATGGAAAATCGTATCATAGCTGTTTTGGGTTTCTTAGAAAAGTCTTGTAATTAACTTTGACCACGATTAGGTTTCAAGGTCTGACGATGAAGCTGGAAGATACTACTAGAGGTACTAAAGCGTGTTTTTGTAATGTTTTTTAAACTATTAATTATTATAATAATAGTTACCAAGTAAACCCGTAAGTTTACTTGTGAACATAGTGCATGCAACTGTGCCAACAAACCTATAAAGAGCTCTACATAGAAAACCATTTCGATAAAATAACCTGTTATTACTTTCAATATAATAAAATAGCAATATTTTTGTATCATCTTTAGAATTTACTAAGGAAAAACAACTATCAGTAAAAATAGACATAATACAGCGACATAATATTAATCTCGCGATCCCTCCAGAACTCCCCTCTTATGTTACTCAATTAAACATTAATACTCAAAATACATTGTTCGTTCATTACTTAATTGCCGCACTTGTTCAAACTCTCAGCTAAATTGTTTATTCAGCAAAGTAACACGACTTTCGACCTCAACCCGACACAAAGGGAGTTCAAATAGAGGGCTTTTCAATTATATTATTAGCTTTATTAACTTCTTAAATTAATTATTAAGGGTTTTCATGTACATAGTTACTCTATTTGCGGCTACGTTTGCTACTTTTCAGTTTGCTTCAAGTTTTGAACTGATTACCAAAAAGGGTAGATATTATGATTCAAGAATTTTTGTCTATAGTGTAGTGGAAATTATGATCAATTTTATTTATTAATTTTTTGTTCAGAACTAGTCGAGCAGTCATTGATCTGAGAATTTTGAAATTCGTAAGTACTTACATTTTATATCTAAGAAAACAAATCCATTACTGATTTTTAGCCCCCGTCGACACCATGTCATATTTTATAAAAGCAAGAGAAATACAAAAAATTCGACTCATGCTATTCTAGATCTTTTATAAATCTTCTAGCGCTAATTCGTTTTAAATTTGTAAAAAAACTTTCAGCATAGCTCTACAACTCGATGCAATTTCGAGGTTAGTAATAAGACATTTATAAAATTAATATCCACTGCTGCTAATAATATTTACTTCGTCATCCATCCATCTAAAAGCCATACGTCCACTGCTTTACATAGGCAGGAGAAGCTGGTTTTTCAATAAAAACGGTTGAAAGTAACCTGCATCCAGTGCGTTTCAGCGATCTTTACTGTGTAATATATGTTTAATAATAAAAGCATATTTTCAAAGGAACCCTTTGTCAATATAGTTGCTAAACTTACAAACTTTACGTAAGTAAATAACTAAGTTTGTAGACATTGGCGACAATCCAAATAATACTTCGCCGGCATCTGATCCGTGAAATGCAATCTGAGAGCTCGAGAAAGAACATCGCCCCAAACATCTGTGGCCTCCATTCTGGTTACTGAGCTCTGTCGCCCACGTTTGTAGGGGATACTTCCACGAGCGTTTCACATGTTTTGATTTTTCAACGAATTCTACAATAAAACGGTTGTTTTTACCACGCTCGCATCTTGTAAACACAATACATTTACGTCTGTAAAAGCAAAATTTGTGAAAACGTAACTCCTGTTTTCATAATTTCTTAGAAAATAATAGAAAAAATGTCCTAAAATCTCTCGGCTCTTTAGCTATATCACGCCAGATAATATGGTGCATTTTTGTCTGTATAAGGATATGGCAAAAATTTTGTCAAAACTATGATATTGTCTATGTAGCCTAATTTTTTTTTGCAATATATCTACTTGCCAATAAAATTAAACTCATGTCTATGCACCGCGACCGTGCTATTCTTGGCGCATTTTTATGCTCTACTCCTCAATTCTTACGTTTTTGGGTACTTTTACTGCAAAATAACTTTAGACTTAAAAAAGTATAGTAAAATCTTTCATAGAAATACTCAAGGCACAAGCACACGCACAGCTCTAGTCTCCTCTACCATACCATACCATACCACCTTCTGACGCAACTATTTACCCATGTGGCATTTTTTCATTTGTAGGTATTCGTGGCTACCTACTCGTATTGCAAAGTATATTAATAAATCATGACCTAGGTATATATAACATATATATAACAAAAGTACACGCTGTAAAAGCTTTTCATTTAGTAAGCTGCGGTAAAGTATTCGTAGAGACACCCACTAAGCACAGCTCTAGGTGCCTCTGGCGTCTGGCATATCTGCATACGTTGCACTTACGTCTGTATAGCGAATGCGATGAAACCTTCCAACAAAGCTAGATTTAATTCCGATATGAAATTGGTCTGTCTGGAGATCTTACAACAATACACTTCATTTTGATGAGGTGCAATAATAACATAACGAAAAACATTTTATTTGAGACGAAGGAAATATATATATACCCTATATTAAAGTAGGTACATACCTAGTTCATTCCAAATATGAAGCACGGTTTATGGTAAATATGAAATTGATACCACGTTATATATGACTGCCTCGATGGCTCAGTGGTTAGTGACCCTGACTTCTGGATCAATGAGGCGTGGGTTCGATGCAAGGGCAAACATTTATGTGATGAACATAGGTGTTTGCTCTGTGTCTGGGTGTCATTTAGGTACTATCTATATCAGTATGTATTTAAAATATGTATAATTTAATATCATTTTAATCTAAATATTTTAATAAATAAAATAAATATTAGGGGACATCTTATACACGGTCTCTGACCCCAAACTAAGCAAAGCTTGTGATATGGCTGCCATAAACTGATATACTACATATACATATTTTTAACAACATATTTATATAGATAGTAACTAAATAACACCCAGACACAGAGCAAACACGTATGTTCAACCACTGAGCCACCGAGGCAGTCGTTAACAACTTATGACATTTCTTCCGGATAATATTGTATTTATCAGTAATTTCTTAGGTCTGTTACGAGTGACAGGTCAAAATATAAAGCTGGTTCAACAAGGATTTATATTTATAGGAGACTACTCGCATTTGGCAATGTAATCTCAAACATTGCCTGATTTGTGCGTTTTTGCACAGTACACAGCACACACCTCATAACTAATATATTCGTAAAGTATTTTGATTGACACAAGCAACAATACACAGCAAACACAGCACAGCATAAGCACGATAGCATAATAATTATATACTGTGCTACTTGTCAATGCTGTGTTTCAATCAAAATAAAATTTAAACGACGAATCATTTATCTCGTCTCATTTTTGAAGGTCTAACATCTAACGCGTTGTTTATATATCGATTCACAACTTTAATACTTATCCATACCTAATTACATTTAGTACTCAGACAGATAGATATACTACAACTCGTTAATATATTTGCCAACAAGTTTCAAGCCAACTTATTTTAAACCCTCCATCCCCAGCGGATCAGATTCCGACTTAGATATTAATCGTTAATCAAGCAGTAAAATCGATTGCTTTCAAGATATCCGATGAACCTAATAATATATTGTAATAAGAGTACTCGTATTGATTTCTAGTAAATTAGTTAGTATTGAAGTTTAAGGGTATTCGTGCATTGTACATCTCTTCTTCAAAAAATGACATATTTTCAGCAGTCTTTGCTAAAAAAAGGGAGTTTTCGATGTGATTGTATTTATATCGCCAACGAAAAAGAAAGTTGTTCGTAGAGTTACTAGTAGTACCTATCCACATAATTATACATTTACTCCTTCACCATTAAATCCTTATACAATTAGATATAGGTACGACTCGTTAATATTTGCCAATAACTTCAAAGGCAACTTAAACCCACCATCCCTAGAGGATTCGATTCCGATTTAGATATGAATCGTTAATCAAGCAGTAACATCGATTGGCGCCGCGACATCGATGAACCTAATGATAAATTTTCATTGGCGACACACAATTTATGGCGGCTTGGGAGCTCGTGTTATGTTCATGACGTTCGAAAGACGGTTTCAGAATTTGGTAGCTTGATTTCAAATAACTATTATGTCATGAATCGATATAGTATTTTAATTTTTATTTAATCACTAGCGGACTCGACAGACTTCGTTCTGTCAAAAAGATAAAGTTCAAATTGACTCTATATTTTAGTTAGAAAACGTTTGTATGGGAATTAGAAATGGGCTGCTTTTAGGGTTTTCCCGGCAATTATTCGAATTTTTAAAAACCATCCATGAATATCCATGGACTTCAACGAACATTTTAAAAAAACAATTGGCCAAATTGGTCCAGGCATTCTTGAGTTATGCGCTTACCAACATATTTAACGATTTATTTTTATATTATAGATTTATAATTTTCACTTGAAAATACAACTCAATATACTGTGAATATTTCAAGCGTCTACTGTTACCATTATTAATATCGAGCGAAAAATGGCTAAAAAATCAGGTTTATTGTATGGAAGTATTTTTTTTCTGTTTGTAGTATTTGTTGTTATAGCGGCAACAGAAATACAGCATCTGAGAAAATTTTAATTTTCTAGCTATACACGAGACACAGCCTAGTGACAGACAGACAAACGGACAGTGGAGTCTTAGTAATTGGATCCCGTTTTTACCCTTTGGATATGGCACCCTAAAAATCATTTTTAGTTCGAAAAGATGTACTTCCAAGGTGGTCCCATTTAAGGTTTGGAATACATGGATATCACATAGATTCGTTACGTTTTTTTTGCAAATAATAATAATTAATTTTGTTATTTTACTGTACCTTCAGACAAATGCTTCCACTTCACTAAAACCACTGTAGAATTGCTATAAAGCGATTTTCAAGTATTTTTGGTGTTTTTTTCTACTCATAGTACCCTTAATTACCTCGTCGTTGTCGGTGTCGTTGTTTCAGCCATAAGGACGTCCACTGCTAGACATAGGCCTCTTCTAAAGCTCTCCAATAAGACCGGTTGTTAGCGGCTTGCATCCAGCGCGATCCCGTGGTCTTAATGAGGTCGTCCGTCCACCTTGTGGGTGGACGTCCTACGCTGCGTTTGCCGGTACGTGGTCTCCACTGGAGAACTTTGCGACCCCATCGATCATCAGTCCTCCGAGCTATGTGCCCTGCCCATTGCCTTTTCAACTTCTCAGTCCGTTGGACTATGTCCGTAACTTTGGTTCTTCTACGGATCTCCTCATTCCTCATTCGATCCCGTAGAGAGGACCCGAGCATAGCCCTCTCCATAGCTCGTTGGGCTACTTGAAGCTTATTTTTAAGACACATAGTGAGAGACCACGTGTCTGTGCCAGAAGTCATCACTGGCAACACACACTGGTCGAAAACTTTCGACTTAAGGCACTGAGGTATGTCGGACGAGAAGACGTTACGCAATTTTCCGAATGCTGCCCAGCCGAGTTGGATTCGGCGATTGGCCTCTTTCTTGAAGTCGGACCTACCTAATGCTTAATTACCTACCTACGCAAAATTCATACTAATTCATCTTATAAAATTAGTCAAGAACTCCTAGAATAATGAGTAGGTAGTAATAATCATGATTACAGGTATAAGAGTCTTGAATCTAAAACGAGCTCTTCTCTAATTTATCACCGACAATAACTTCGCTCACACTCGAAAATTCAGACCATCATAATTAAATTTATTCATCGCATTGTTATCTCAAGAAAGCAATAAACCTTTAATAGGTACCCATCATCCTTTGACGTAAAGCACTGTTCAAATGCAATATCCAATGACGCTATTAGAAATTCAAAAATAATCTGCCCATATGGTACGATGGGTTTCATTAGTAAGCACATAATAGCCCCACTATCTTTGTAGGGAACTACGGATTCAGAAATGATAGGATTCGTAGAAGAACTAAAGTAACTAAGCCGTCAAGTAGCAAGTCAGAATGTTAGTGGCCAGGCCTATGTCCTGCAATTATTTTTTTCACTTCTGGACATAGGTTTCCTCTATGAATTTCCAATACGCGGTTTGAAGCGACTTGCACCCAGCGCGTTTTTTCAGTATTTATTATATTTTCGGTTCAGCGGCCTTATTTTGTAAGCGCTCTGACGTTCGGCTTCGCTTTTTCTCCTGCTCGCGCGAGTTACTCACGCCGCGAGAGCGAGCGGGAGGAAAAGCGAAGCCGAACGCCAGAGCGCTTACAAAATAAGGCCCCTGGTAGGCAATGGACGTCCAACGCTACGCTTTACGGTACGTGGTCTCCACTTGAGAACTTTTTGACCTCATCGACCATCAGTACACTTTGCTATGTGCTCTGCCCACTACCATTTCATTTTACCAATCAGCTGGACTACGACAGTAACTTTGTTGGTTCTTCTATGGATCTCCTCATTTCCGATTCGATCTCGTAGATAACTCCGAGCACAGCCCTCTAGCACGTTGTGCTACTTGGAGCTTAGTCATATTTATAAGGCTTGTAGTAAGAGACCAAAAATTATTGATTTACTATAGTCATTTACGTGAGCAAACCAAATCTCTGTTGATGACACTACTCTGACCCCGCCCCGGTCAAATACTAAAGACGAATCCTACCATTTCGCTTATTCGCTCACCGTTCCAGCAACTAACTACTAACCTCTACCGTGACGTACCTTCCTATATTTGAATAGGCCTTTACTTAATGTTGATTACGAGCTCAATTCACCTCAGTACGTTTTACTGCGTCTACTCACAGGGTCTTGTTTACGAGCATGATTAAGGCCCTCAGGGATCTTTATTAAACCATGTTGTGTCCCATATTGTAGGCATTAAATTGAGAGCGATGGGTCAGGGTATGGTGGCCAGGTAAGTAGCAAATAAAGGCTTGATAGTTATGGAGGTTATTTATGAAAATGTTAAGAGGCAGTGATGTGTCAAGAGGCAGAGGTGGTGATATGAAGTTTTATGATGAAATACTTAAGATAAGTCTGCTGATCTTCTTTTTCTTCGTCTTGTTGATGTTACAAAATTAAATATAATCATACTACTAATTATAAATCCGAAAAGTTTTTTGGTTTGTTCCCCTTTGACGCAGCAACGGAGCAACGGATTGTTTTGATTTTTGGCATGGATATAGTTCAAGGGTCGGAAAGTGACATAGGTACTTTTTATCCCAAAAAAAATTAAAAGGTTCCTGTGGGATAAGTAGCACAAAAGTCGAAATACCACGCGGGCGGAGCCTCGGGCAAAAGCTAATGTAGCTATATTTTTAAAAGGTCTTTTTTATACTTCGCAAGGGACAATTGCACTGGTATCTTACGCTAATTATCCAAAATATATTTGTTTGTGACTTGGTTTGAGCGTTTTGAATTATTCTTTAAAACTATTTGAAAAAAAAATTACATAACATTTATAGCTCAGCCAATGAAATTTGCTGAGTCGGCAGTATCACGGGACATACACAGACAATTTATGAGTTCCACTTATTGTTAATTATTAAGTAAACTCTTTAGGTACCTATCTAGACTATATTACTGATTACTATATTACTGTTTAGTATATTACTTGGTCTAACTTTTAGGTCAAGAAGGCATTTTTAAAGAATTATAAATCTTGAATGGAAATTTACTGCCTCGGTGGCTCAGTGGTTAGTGACCCTAACTTCTGGATCAAAGAGGCGTGGGTTCGATCCCCACCCAGGGCAAATATTTATGTGATGAACATAAGTGTTTGCTCTGTGTCTGTGTGTCATTGTTATTTAAGAGGTCTTTGTTAGTTGCTATCTATATAAGTATGTATTTAAAAATAAGTATATTTAGTATATCAGTCTCTGGCAGCCATGTCACAAGCTTTGCTTAGTTTGGGGTCAGAGAACGTGTGTAAGATGTCCCAAAATACTTACATAAATATAATAATTTGGCAAAACATTATTAGTAAATTCTCCAGCCATCTTAAACATACCTTTATCTATAAATCTATACAAATATGATGCACGTAAATAAACAGTGATAAAATCATCATCAGTTGTCAGAAATAAACAAGATTAGCCGTGTTCATAACCAGTTCAACTATAAATTATTTGATTATAAACAGTTAGGTGACAAACACATAATATAATTATCGTTTATTTGCATTGAAAACCACATGCGTAGAGCCAAATGACGCTTTGAAACCAAAATCTGTGCTCCATATTGAATCCATTACGATTCCATTCTGCTTAATAGCTTTCCAGTAAAATGGGTGCAACCGCAGCATCATTTATATGATAACTGATTCTAAATGAGACATCTAAATATTTACTTTGTTAGGGGCTTTCGATGAATAATTCATTTTAAATGAGGTGGTAAGCAAGTTTGTATTGGAAGGGTTGTTAGCCAATAGCCATGGTGTAACAGTTTCTAAGCCGTTTGGAGATCTCGTACAAGTACATGATCGCTAATGACTTATCTGAGCCGCGGTAGCGCTGAGTTGTATAACTACCATCTGCTATCACCCATCCGAAGACTGACTGTAATGAACGTTTCTTGGCTATGGTGATCTAAATCTTATCAAGCGACGCCTTAGGGTTCACGTGACGTGATGCTCTGAGGATCTTTCAGAAATCAGAAATCGTTTGTTGCAACACTATGTACAAAGGTGTTAATATTAAATTTTAGTTTCAATAGTGGACCCATTACGGGCGTGCAATATTAAAAAGAAGTAACTTGGCAAGACATAACTACCCATTACAGAAGCTCGCATACATGAAATGTATTAACTTAGACAATAATCAAATTAAGTACTAATCAAACTAGCTATACCGAACACTTAGGTGTTATATCTATTCTACATTTTATTTACTTTAATATGACCTAAATGAACTTATATTAACAAATTTTAATTATGTACATAGAAAGAGGGCTCACAAGATGAATAAACTAACCACTATTTACAATGTGGGTAGTAAAAATATTGTTACACAATAAATCTTTAAGCAAAGTTAATAATACGAGTACATTAGATATTCATTTTCACTATCGTTGAAATACATTTATAATATTTAGAACGTGGAATATCAGGGGCCTGATTCTCTATCGACAAAACGTAACGTAACGCGGTAAGTATTTTTTTTAATTCCTTGAATTTCATTTGGAGAACTGTTTGATAAATGTAAAATTATGTTAAAATAAATTATAAACCGAGTTTAAGTTATGCTATTTGAAAAATAAGTAATTTTCATACTAATTTCTTAAAAACAAAGAGCACCTTAGAGCGCGTTACGTGCTTGTTATCATACAGAATCACCCACCAGCTCTGTTTGAAGAGTTGCGAATACTTATTTGTCGTAATACTCCTTCATATCGTAATACGCTTTGTCTACTAACCAATTTTAAGAGAGCTTTTAAATTTATGCCCATTCAGTGTTTTTATTTCAGATGGCAGAGTATTGTAGACATGGTTGAGTATGGCATTTATATATGTACTCTTGTGGTACAAGGTGTAATTTACCTGGGGAATCTGCATGTTGTATTTGTATTTTGTCCGTAAGTTTTCATTTCTATTAGATTTTTTGACAGTATGTATTGAATATTCTGCTTTTCAAATGTAAGGGGTGTATAGTTAAGCAAGCTCAGAAGATGGCATTTATTAGTCAAAACCATGGGTCAAAAGTTTCCTATGACAAATCTATATAGGTTTTGGTCAGCTTGGATCCCGCTAAAAAACACTGTGTAAACATTAAATGAAAATTTCATATACTGAAGTCCAATATTTTTACATATATTATTAGATAATTGACTGATTGAGATATTTAAAAAAACTAATTTAGAAATAAACCGATAATCAACCAAAAATATTACAACCAAACGTACCATATTACTGTAAATTTATTTGTCATACCACTTCTACTAACCATTTCATATGACACAGACCATAAAAGCTAGATAACAGTAATATTTACTGTTACAATTAAATAAAGCTTCCTCCACCCAAATGAAAATTGTTATCTAGCCGCAAATTATGAGGTCTGTATTTAATTTAATTAAGCTTTCGGTAATAAATGTCGACCCTTGGCCAGCCGTAGTTCACGGTAATCACTTTACGGCAGTATTATCTAACGCTCAGTTACTATTGCTTGATAAATTCTCATTATTAAATAAACATACTGAATTCATGGGAGTTTTTGGTCGTATTTCGGTGAGTGGAGAAAAATATACAACTTTCCTTTTGAATCTTGTGTAGTTCGTAAGCTTATAGTCTATTGAAACAATCGTCGTCGTTTCAGCCATTGGGCCTTCACTGACGGACATAAGTCTCTCTTATAGATCTCTAATATGAGCGGTTAGAAGCAGCTCGCATCCAGTGCCATTCTGTGGTCTTGATGAGGTCATCCTTCCTCGAACTTTTCGACTCCAACAGGTATCAGTTCTTCGTACTGTGCCCTGTGCACTTCAACTTGCCAATACACTGGACTACATCGGTAACCTTGTTTCTTTTAGGCTCTAGGCGCTCCTCATTCCTAATACTACTTGTCCTAGGTAGACGTACGAGTCAACTACTTCAAAAACCAATCAAATTATTCACCAATGTTCTTTAATTTTGTTTTATTAAAGAGTTCAACAATTTATTGGAAAAAAATGCATGTATTGTATTATGATTGTGTATAATTATGTTAACGGTTTTACTCGACATTGTCGTTTTGATGTAATGTCTTGGAATAGAATCAAATATTTTAGTTTTTTTTCTGTGGCTGGTGCTGTGGCTGGTGTGGTAGCTGGTTTAGATATTTAAGGTGGATTCACTGAGTCGCGCGCAAAATCAAATATTTTTGGGTGTTTTAGCATTTGCAGATAAACTGCTTATTGTAATTTCACAAAAACTCATTTAGTGGCTATGAATAGGAATAGTTTTAACGAGGTATTTACACCTAGAAATTAAAATAATGCCCTGTTTATGCATAAGAGTCCACTAACTAAACACTAAGGTGACAATCAGTTGATGCCTTTCGTGCATAAACTGACCACTAATTTGGATTTTAAAAGCCCGATTACAGAGGCGCCAGCGTAAATATATTAGCTAAATAGCATAGTTCTGTTTCTTTTTCACTTTAGGCATTCGATAGAGAGAGCTCTTTTTACGTTGCTAATTAATTTACGCTGGCGCCTCTGTAATCGGGCTTTAAGTGTAAGTAACTCGTAAATGCTACCTATTTATGGTAGCTAAGTGAGTTTTCGTAAACTTAAAATAAGTAATATATCTGTAAATGGCAAAAAACTCAAAAATATTTTAAATTTCGCTTTGACCGAGACGATCGGCATTAATTATTTACCAAAAAGATTTCTGTTTTTTATTGATACACCACAAAATTAATCGATACATAAATTAACAAAGTAAAAAAAAATAATTCAAAATAAACCAAGCTCACAGCAGGGTCTAAATTATTTAAATATTCTTTTAGTACATACCTACACAGTCATTATTAATAAACAAGGTACCAACTAGGTAAGCGCCACCTCTCCGCACGGTCAGTGTTTGGATGCCTGCACAAACCTAAGACTGCTTCGGTGGCTCAGTGGTTAGTGACCCTAACTTCATGGTCAAAGAGGCGTGGGTTCGATTCCCACCCAGGGCAAATATTTATGCGATGAACATAGGTGTTTGCTCTGTGTCTGGGTGTTATTTAGTTACTATCTATATAAGTATGTATTTAAAAATATGTATAAGTAGTATATCAGTCTCTGGCAGCCATATCACAAGCTTCGCTTAGTTTGAGGTCAGACCGTGTGTAAGATATCCTAAAATATTTATTTACTTATATTTATTTTAAAAAAGTACTTTTACTTGGCATAAAAGTTGAACCATTCGGCTAAATTAAATTTTTAGCCAAATCTTTTGAAAGTTAATGAAATCAAGAATGCTATTCGCGCCCAAAATAAAACGCATGAATAGCACTCATTTAATTTAAACCAGAAATTCTCTCAGCAGTTTAGATCTTTTATTCAGACCTTAGAAATGCAGATTTTATGCACTCGGCAAACGTCTAGAAAAAAGTTTTAATAGCTTTTAAAATAAATGGTTTAGAGAATCGTAAAAACCGTCATTTTGCGAATAAAACTACGGTGTAAGTTAGTGTGAGTGAAACATATAAAACATTTAAACTCGGGAATTATTCATTTGCTCTTTGTTTAATGAAAAAGCCGGGTATTAAGGAACCATGGAGTAATTTGAGAACAAACGTTTTTAATTTTTCAACGTTTGCGTTAACTTTTTGCTGACGTTTCTATGGAAAATTAACCCTTGTTGTATTTCGGAACTCTCATTAAACAAAATTGAGAGTGAAGGGAAATGTTAAAGGGAAAATACGCTGTCGAATACGACTCTCTTGTTTTTGACCGACGAAACTGAGGAGGTTCTCAATTCGACGCGTTCCTATATATTTTTTTATGTGTAACCAAGCATAACTTTTAATTGACTAGTCCGATAATTTTTTTTTATTGGAAAGAATATACTTCAAAAATGGTTCCGTTTAAATTTTATCGAAATCAGTTGAGCCATTTCTGATGATTCAACAATAAAGTGAAAAATTCTATTTCGATCCGTGCGAAATATGTATTCTCAAATTCTGTACAGGGTTAAGGTCGATCATACCATTTTTTCCAATAAATATTTATATTATTAGCTATAAAAGTCTTCGTGCAAAATATTCTAAGCTTATTTGCTCGATAGGGCCACACAGTTCTCAAATGGAGACCTTGCAACAGCAGACGCAGCGTTAGACACACTGCCACCTAAATCTCGTTAGACGCAAGCTGATTATAACAGGTCCTGAAAACTGAAGAGGCCAACCAACTGTGGACCTCTAGGGCTGTTTATGAAACTAATAAACTGAAAAAGAAATCTGTGATCACTGTGAATCTATTATCCTAACAATAAGGAAACTAACTAAGAAATCTACGTGCATAATTTTCATTTCATCATTGGTTTCAGAATCAAGTTAAGTCTAAGTTGATGTCAACCTTGTTTAATTACTAATATAAGCCTTAAAATTTTTATTAACTTGTCAAGATATCTTGGGCCTTATCAGTAAGCTACAAGTAGCCCAACGAGCTATGGAGAGGGCTATGCTCGGAGTCTCTCTGCGGGATCGAATCAGGAATGAGGAGATCCGTAGAAGAACCAAGGTTACCGACATAGCCCAACGGATTAGCAAGTTGAAATGGCAATGGGCAGGGCACATAGTGCGGAGGACTGATGACCGGTGGAGTCGAAAAGTTCTCGAGTGGAGACCACGTACCGGCAAGCGCAGCGTAGGACGTCCACCCACAAGGTGGGCGGATGACCTCATTAAGACCACAGGATCGCGCTGGATGCAAGCCGCTTCCAACCGGTCTTATTGGAGATCCATAGAGGAGGCCTATGTCCAGCAGTGGACGTCCTTTGGCTGATGGATGTCAAGATAATAACCAAATAAGCAAGGGAAAAAACGGTATAGCTACGTGCCGTGTAACGTTTTACAGTTATTTAAAAACACCCCTGCCCAGTTAAAAATATAGGTCACACTAGTAAATTCTCACACCAACTTACTTTTAACAACACCCGTATATTTATTTCATAAATAACGTTACACTTGGCCCTTTTTCCTGCAAAAGACCTCTCTTACACAAAAAAGTCCGTAATTTTTTCACTGCGACACAACCTCATAAATGTACCTTTATCTGTAGGTACCAGGACAAAAGCGGGGCAGAAAAATCCCAGATGTTAAATAAACCACTATGATAAAGACAACATTGTTACCAAGTTATTTTTTCCGTTTTTGTTTTGCCTGATTTGGGAGGCGCGAAGAAAGGTCGCCTGGGTCCTGCAGGAATCAAGGTAAGGTCTGTTGGGTTGGGCTTGGGTTTAAGCGGAAATAAAGATGTTTTTTTTTTAAAAGAGCATATCTTTGACATATTTTTCCCTACTGTTCGGGGTTTAGCACTAGACTGTACGGGATTATTTTCAATTTGCCAAAATTGCTTCAAAAATAACCGTATATTTTACCCATATTAACAGTTAGACCATAGAATTCATCAGAACAACAACATCATCAGAACAAGGTACATATGTTGAAAAAAAATGTCACTTAGCCCAGTTTGGTTTTACTATTGTCAAATGTGGCTAATAACGCTTCTTAGTGAACTTTTTAGATTTCTATGGGGGTAGTGGTCTAAATACAGGGTTATTTCTAATCATTTAGCATCCTTCTAGGGGCTTATTCTGTAAATCAAATCTAACAACTTTTGTTCTACGACTTTCGTCAAAACTCAAAAAAAATGTTTGTTATTCCATAGAAAAATTTAGTTCACCCGAGACAACAAACAATATATCTTGAGGCGGCTTAAAGCTTCTAATAAAAAGGCTAGTCAACGGGCATATACGAACGTACCTACTTTGTATTTGTGTATCTGTCAGTGGAATCTGAGCTCTAAAACTGATCAAAAATTGTTGATTCAATGTGTAATGTGTGGCTCTATAGAAAATTTTCTTAGCAAAGACTCGAAAATCATTTTTTTCGTCATATTAAATGTTTCTCAAGACGACAGATACTCGTATATTCAAATCAGCAGCCCCATATTGTCCAATATTTAATGGAAAAAATAGATTCTTTTACGGTTTTAGAGTTAGTCCTTTGTAATAATGCAATATAATGAAAGATGAATGCAATGGTCTCCTATTTTTAGGGTTCCGTACATCAAAAGGAAAAAACGGAACCCTTATAGGATCACTTTGTTGTCCGTCTGTCCGTCTGTGTGTATGTCAAGACTCTTTATCTCGGGAACGCGTCAAGATATCGAGTTGAAATTTAAACAGTATACGTGTATCTATACTCTATTGCAGTTGTGTGAAAGAAAAACTTTTCTGTTTTCGTATAAAAAAGTTAGAGCCGTTTATATCGTAAAAAACCGCATATTTCGACACTCACAAAAATCAAAACCTACATGGTACTTCCCGTTGACATAGAATTGTGAAATTTGGCCAAAAGCTTTGTCTTAGAGTACACATATAATATAGGAATAAATCAGAAAACCAAACATTTTTATTTGTATCACAAAAAATAGAACCTAGATTCACACAATATGGGTTGAAAATTCAAAGTGAGTAAATCGTATTATGTAAGGTATCATATAAAAGAGCTTCATAAGTAGGTACATGCTAAAACAGGTTTTTAATTATTTTGACAATGTGTGATTTTCGATGTATGACGAGAAAAGTAAAAAAAAAATATCGATGAGTATAGAGATTTTAACAATTTACTTCCCAATTATGTGACATTTTCTGGATTTGTACGGAACCCTCGGTGTGCGAGCCTGACTCGCACTTGTACGGTTTTTTTTGTCTTAAGAAACATGCAGTATGTTAACTCTCTAGTCTATGTCATGGACCACGAGTATTTCATGAAAAGCAATTATACTATCACTGCTTCGGAAAGCCTTTGTAGTAAAAATCGCTATTCGCTTGAGCTGTGTCCATATAGAAAGGTATGGTCTCAGGAGGGCGGTCTCATCTTCTTATTGCAGAGAGTTTTTCCATCAAATCGGTGCCTTTTTTGTCAGGCCCGGTTTGTGGATTGGAGGCTGAGGACAATGTGAACAATACGCGAACAGGCTGGCTCTCACATAGCATCGAGATATTTATTTATCCACTGTGTTACTCGCAATCTTTAGCAACTTATAGAAGGAACTACTTGATTTATTCCATAGATTGGATCTATTTAAAAAGTCGGAGAGTGTCATAGATTACTTTTCGTCCTATCGTATTGCTTATATTTAAATCTATGTTTTGAATAAATATTTAGTGTATTTCCGCTATCTTGTTGTAGGCTAATAAGTTTAAGGGCATCAAGTGCATTAAGTACATTTAAAAATAAAAATACAAACAATTACCTAATATTACAATAATTATACTTACACTTAAAACCTAATTTTACAAAATAGATAACATAATAATAAATATCACTTATTTTCACTACACTCTATTATACATTTTTAAAATACTATATTAAGAATCCGTTAACAACAAATAAATGTTATATAAATCTTTTAAAAATAATATGACAAAATATTGAAAACACTTCACTAATAAATAACATCCTTATTCTCACTGCACTACACTCTGTTCGACACGTGTTTCGCCTCTCAACGAGGCATCTTCAGGGCGTGTTCTCTTTTTTTTTTTTTTTTTAATGTCCTTAATGCTCTTAATGCCCTTAAACTTATTTGCCTACAACAAGATAGCGGAAATACACTAAATATTTATTCAAAACATAGATTTGAAGATGAATTTCCGCAAAGAAATGCCTGATTCAATCAACTTGCTTATATTTTCTAAAAACTCAAAGAAAACTAACGGCACAAAAACCAAAATATCGCCCGAGTGAAGCTGCGGCCTAAAGCTAGTAGGTAGACGTAAACATATGGTTGAGCAGACTCAAAGCACAGAACAAATACATTATTAATTTTCTAGCGGACTATCATTATCTAGATCTAATAACATGGATAATTTTCGATGATTTCAGAACACCTCATTTTGATTTGACTGAGGAAATAAATAAATTTTCGTTGAAAATAATTTATTTGGTTGACAATCTTCTCTTTAAGTAAAGGCTCTGGATTCGATTGAGAGGCGAGCCAGGAAGCTGAATGACAAAGACACCTTGACTAAGTCACAGCTGCAAAGTCTTGAGCATCGTCGCAAGGTGGCGTGTTTGTCGGCCTTTTACCGGATACACTTCGGAGAGTGTGCCCAAGAGTTGCATAATCTGGTCCCCCCTGCCCCTTTCTTCTATCGTACGGCTAGACAGACGCGACCAAAGCGCCACCCTTTTATGGTGGACATTCCGCGAGTTAGAACCAAGCGTTTCGAATCCTCATTCCTCATACGAACAGCCGGAATGTGGAACGCTTTGCCTGGGTCTGTCTTCCCGTTAAAGTACAACGTGGGTGTCTTCAAATCCCGAGTAAATAGGTATCTTCTAGGTAAGCGTGCTACACCCTAGACCGCACATCTGCTTAACATCAGGCAGTGTTTAGTCAAACGCGAATCTATTCGAAATAAAAAAAAACTAAAACGAAGCTCTAAATTGCAGTATGTTTGCGTGACTGTTAATTTTCATTCACTTTTAGTAGTTAGTTACTCTAAAATTTAAACTAGACGAATGTTGGATACCTATATTTAATGGCTTTGCGTTGAAGCAACGACAACATTATGAATAACTAGCTTTTACCCGCGGCTTCGCCCGCATGATATTTTAATTTTTGCGTGCTATCCCATGGGAACCCTTCATTTATCCGGGATAAAAAGTAGACTATGTCACTTTCTGTCTTTTAAACCCGAGGCCCTACCTTACCACCCTAAATAAAGGAGGTGGAAAATAAAAAAAAATATTTGACGGTTGTTCGATTCGACAGTTTTTTTTTTGACATATCTTGAAGCGCACTTTAGAATAGCTTACAGATAGCAGATTTTTTCCTACTTACTTAACACTTATCGTTATATTATGGAAAATTTACGCAATATCATTATAATTTATAGCCTATGTGTTATTCTGATATTTAAGCTATATTATTGCAAAGTTTCATCTCAATCAGTAATTTTTGCGTGAAAGAGTAACAAACATCCATCCATGCATCCATCCTTACAAACTTTCGCGTTTATAATGTTACTAGTTTTTACCCGCGGCTTCGCCCGCATGATATTTTGATTTCTGACGAAATATCATTATAATTTATAGCCTGTGTGTTATTCTGATATATAAGCTATATTATTGCAAAGTTTCATCTCAATCCGTTCAGTAGTTTTTGCGTGAAAGAGAAACATCCATACATCCATCCATCCATCCTCACAAACTTTCGCGTTTATAATATTAGTAGGAAGTAGGATAGGTAGTAGGATAGGATTGAAATTGAACAGTGCAGATGCTGATTTTTCCATTCAATTATGATACAATTTTGTTCTGGGGAGATACTTTTATTTATTCGTTTGTTGCCCGTGGTCCTACCAGATGTTCTACTAGTAGGACCACGGGCATTTATTTTCCCGTGGTCCTACCAAGCACTTTAGTAGCACTGTACTAGTAGTACATCTGGTAGGACCACGGGCAACAAACGCATTTATTTTGATCTAAGACTTGTGTACATGTATCAAAATTTGAGACGTACCGACGCACAAAACATTTATTATACTCTTTACTCAGATTTGCCGCAACGTTTTAATATATTCAATTTGAATCCAAAATATAAGAAATACTCTTCGCAATATTCGCAGTCAAACAATCAACAAAAGTAAAGAATCCAAGTGGACTCTAACAGTCTACTTTTAAAAGGCAATCTAGTTAGAAAAATAAATCTTCACAACGCGCTCTCGCTGACGGCAATATCATAGAATTAATTAGCAAGTCTTATCAAAGTCTCAAGTCTCCAACAAAGTCTATTAATAAGCTGTCCTCTCAACAAAGTATTCATCTATTCATTCCCAACCTTTGCAACTTGGCTCGAATCCCAGGTGAGCTTATGGTCGAAAAGTACTACCCACGCAAAGCTCCACACAATAGAGAATACCTTCCAAAATACCTCTAATTACTTACATTATTCTAAGAAATTCCAGTTTCGGTGTAACAGGAAGCTCTTTTATTCCACCTGAATATTCTAAAACAAAACCGTGATAAACCTTTATTGGAGCCCTTAGGAACGTCGTGTCTGCCCAAATTTTGTTCGCAAAATCATTCTTTATTTCAGAAACGGCCGAATATGGAGCAGCACGGAATAAAATTGATCGTAAAAATCATTTTATGGTATCCACCGCTCGATTTTGTTTTTCGCTTCAATTTGCTTTGTGCTTATTTTTATTTTAATATCTTTTCCTCTGTCGTGCTTTCTTTGTTCGCTTCAGACAAACATTTTTACTGTGACAATAACTTGGATACCTACTTGGGTGTTTGAAGGGTTTGTTCGTAGTGGAAAGATTCGTCACTTTCTTTTCCTTATCGGTGTCAAACAATGGAAGGGTTTGCGAAGGCTTGAATGAGATGTCGAGTCGTTGTCACTACACATACATGACTGCTTATAACAAACTAGCTTTTGCCGTGCTTTGCCCGCGTCATATTTTGGTTTATGTGCCATTAAACATTTTAAAAATTGACGCGTTCGCAGGATATAAACCTGCATCTCTCTGGGATTCCGGCCCAGATGCTTTATCCAATTAAGCTAGAAACGCTGCTGTCTGCAAAGGCGTCGAATTTAATATAAATAAATAAATATTTAATTTTTGGATTTGTAATATTAGTAAGAACAAGTATACATTATTAGGCTCATTTATTAAGGCTTAACTAGACAAGTGATAACTTAGGAAAAATATAACTTTCTTTTTCACTGCAATCTATTAAACAAGGAGAAAAAAAGTTTAAAGTATTCCTAATCAATCAAAGCATCTTTTTAGGGGCTTATTCTGTACATCAAAACTAACAACTTTTGTTTTGCGACTTTTGTCAAAACTCAAAAGAAAATCTGCTTTTCCATACATTTTGTCGCGGGTGAACGATATTTTTCTAAAGAACAACAACTTTTTTTGGAGTTTTGACAAAAGTCACAAAACAAAAGTTGTTAGTTTTGATGAACAGAATAAGCCCCTAAAAGGATGCTAATTGATTAGGAATAACCCTGTATATAACTATCAAAAATGAGAGACTGAGGCTATTTATCTAAGTTATTTGTTTGAATTTCTCCTTTATTTTTGTAGCACTTTTTTATTGTTTCAGTTTGCTTCTTTACTTTTTACCAGCTATTTCAGCGATTTCATTTAATTTTATTTTCTATCTCTTTTAGGTCTGAAATTTCGTGATTAATTGCTCCTCTGACCGGTTACCGCTTAAAACAACCGTTAGCTTTAAACCGGTCTAATTGTGCATCTAAGTATAGGGTAGGCTTATGTCCAGCAGTACACGTCTTACTGCTAGTATGATGTTTTTAGGGTTCCGTACCTCAAACGGAAAAAACGGAACCCTTATAGGATCACTTTGTTGTCCGTCTGTCCGTCTATCCGTCTGTCCGTCTGTCTGTCCGTCTGTGTGTATGTCAAGACTCTTTATCTCTGAAACGCGTAAAGATATCGAGTTGAAATTTAAACTGTATACGCATATCTATGGTTTCTTGCAGTTGTGTTAAAGAAAAACTTCTCAGTCATCGAATAAATAAGTTAGAGCCGTTTAAGTGGTGAAAAACCGCATATTTCGACACTCACGAATATCAAAACCTACAGGGTACTTCCCGTTGACATAAAACTATGAAATTTGGCGAAAAGCATTTTCTTAGAGTACGCATATACGAATAAATCTGAAAACTGTACATTTTTATTTACATCACAAAAAAATAGGGCCTCAAAATTCACAAAATATGGGTTCAAAATACAAAGTGAGTAAATCGTATCATGTAAGGTGTCATATAAAAGAACTTCATTAGCACATGCTAAAACAGTGTGTTTGTACGGAATCCTCGATGTGCGAGCCTGACTCGCACTTGTCCAGTTTTTTTTTTTACTTAAGCCCTACTTAGTTTCTTTTGTCCTGTGAAAATTTTGTATAATAAATATAATGGCATGAAAACATAATACTTCACTTACACGTGTAAAATTGGCCTTGGGCGAGTTTAGGTCAACAAATACCGAAGATTTATTCAGGGTGTGACCTCTTTTGGGTGACCTTTTCCATGAATTCTTCATTCCTCTCTTGTCTACAAACAAGATGATCTTAATACCGAGATAAGTAAAAAAATGTAATATCGTCACAGATATCTAGAACTCTGTGATTATCGTCTAAAATGTTTGGCTTCAGAATTGATGAAATAATAATTAAAATTCCCAAAATTGAGGCCGGTTTGTTTTAGTGCTTATTTACTTTTTTTTTCATAGAACGAAAACATTGTTGTCACAATTGACACATTTATTTTTATTACGAGTATACTAAAAAAGTCATTTTGTACCTATTATATGGATATGGAATAAACTTAAAAGTTCAATTTTGATTTCTAATTTTATTTGAATACTATACTGTACTGTACCAGCCTTTTTAATAGTCCACGCAGGGCGTAGGCCTACCCACGAAGGGGTGATTGGGCCATATCTACCACGCTGGCCCAGTGCGGGTTGGTGGATTCACATTACGCCATCGAATTTCTTCTATGGACGCATGCAGGTTGTCTCACGATGTTTTCCTTCACCGAAAAGCCAGTGGTGTTAAATTCCGTACATAAATTCCAAAGAACTCATTGGTACAGGACCAGGATTTGAACCCACGACCTCACGATTGCAAGGCTAATAAATACCTCTAGGCCACCACGGCTTCAATTTGAATAGTACCTACTGATTATTTTGTTAGTTGTTTATAAATCAAAAGTATCATTATTAACCAGTACATGTTCCAATTAGGTTTTACCTCGTGTATTAATTTTATTTGTTTAGGAAACTAAACTATCTTGTAAACGTTAATTTATAGTCGGATGTAACTTAGTTTCAAATATTATTCGGACAGCATTTAAGTCTCATCACATCCCAACGATAAACAATAAAATACATTGCAAGCTGTTTATGACCGTTTGTACGTCAATAGCAACTATTCAAACATAATAATATATTTTTCAAACACATTTGCCCAGAACAGCCACGGAATGGCTCCACAAGGCAATTTATTTCATTTCTCTAAAATATATCGAAACCAATTGTCTTGAGAGAGCTATTCAGTATAGCAAAGAATTTTAAGACAGTACATCAATTTTTTAACAACCTTCCTAAAAAAAATTTACGATACATCTGTCGTTAGATATTATATTAAATAAGGTAGGTGTATTACCGGGTATTACCAAAGATAAACAGGGGACAAGTTTTAAAGTGTATAAATAAAAAAAAGCGGACAAGTGCGAGTCAGGCTCGCACACCGAGGAATCCGTACAAATCCAGAAAATTTCTCAAAATTGGGAAGTAAAGTAAGTTGCTAAAATCTCTATACTATTAACATCGTCAAAAAAGTTTTTTTTTTTCACTTTTCTCGTCATACATCGAAAATTACACATTTAAAAATATTAAAAACCTGCTTGCTAATGAAGCTCTTTTATATGATATTTTTTTGTGATTTAAATAAAAATGTTCAGTTTTCCGGTTTATTCTTGTATGTGTACCCAGAGACAATGCTTTTCGTCAAATTTCATAGATCTATGTCAACGGAAAGTACCCTGTAGGTTTTGATTTTTGTGAGTGTCGAAATATGGGGTTTTATACTACATAAACGGCTCTAACATTTTATACGATATCTGAGAAGTTTTTCTTTTACACAACTACAAGAAACCATAGATATACGTAAATAGTTTAAATTTCAAGTCGATATCTTTACGCGTTCCCGAGATAAAGTGTCTTGACATACGGATAGACGGACAACAAAGTGATCCTATAAGGGTCCCGATTTTTTCTTTTGAGGTACGGAACCCTAAAAAGGCTACGAAATGTAATCGTGAAGGTATTGATTACATTAAAAAAACCGGACAAGTGCGAATCAGGCTCGCACATCGAGGGTTCCGTACAAATCCAGAAAATTTCACAAAATTGGGAATTAAAGTAAGTTGTTAAAATCTCTATACTGTAACCATCAACAAAAAAGTTTGTTATTTTAACTTTTTTCGTCATACATCGAAAATTACACAATGATAAAATAATTAAAAACCTGTTTTAGCATGTACTAATGAAGTTCCTTTGTATGATACCTTGCATGATACGATTGAATTTTACTTACCGATGATTCTAAAACCCGAGTCAGAGTATTCCATGCAGTCATCTAGTTCCAGAATACCGTTTTATAGTGCAAGTAGTACGGTCTTACCAATTGCTTATCTAGCCCGGTACAGTTGCCAGCGATTGGCTTCCCTCCAAATAGATAGCTACGACGGAAAGAAGGGTATTCTATAACCTTTACATGTGCTACATTGAAATGCAAATTGACTAACAGAAGATTGTAGTTTAACTATGGCCTCATATTTTATCCTATGCTGTGGCAAAAATGATACAGTAGTTGATTACTCTGTATACTGAATTAATCAAGTTTTGCTTAAATTAAATAGAAAGTCTTGAGAACTCTGTACGATTACACCAAAGATTGTCCTAGGACAATTTGACTCCAAAATTTGACTAGTCAAATTTTGCTTTAAAATATAGTGGTTGCTAAAAGTAGGTAAATTCTTATAGGCTCGATGGCTAGCCCTGGTGTCCGAGATTTTAAGCCACCTGAATCCCTGAGATGACATGGTTAAACGGTTGATACATTAATGCCCTACAATTTAACGGTCATCCGAGCCACGGTAGCGCTTAGCTGTAGGTACATGCCACCCGGGGTCACCCATCCGAAGACTGACCGTGCTGAACAATGCTTAACAATGATCGCTAACGAACACCTTGTAAAGCTATGCTAGCATTGCGTCTATAGTATCTTCTGCCCTCCGACCGCCTAAGCAATAGCAATCGTTTATGACTTCATTTTAGTCATTTGGCACCGCCTATATGACGCGGATTGCGAAAGCGTTGAATGAACAACTTTGATGGCTAACGTCACATAGGCGGTGCCAAATGACTAAAATGAAGTCATAAACGATTGCTATTGCTTAGGCGGTCGGGGGCTGGTCTTATTCAATGTGTTCGGTCAATACACTGCCGTTATTGTAATAGCACAGAACATCAATTAGATAATAGCTTTTGGTCAGGCGCCACGTACCTAATATTGATTGACACATAATATATGAAGCTTGAAGCTAGAACAACAATTGAGTACCTTTGGCTCTGTGTTGAATAATCTTTCCACACTATACTACTAACTAGTAAATAATAAATGCTTCCAAAATACACATAAATTCTTCTGTTCATTATAAGAAGGCTGAGACCATACTCTGAATATTAAGAGTTATTAATAATTGTAGGTATATAATTATAGATTGATAAATAAACATTACCGAGATTGACCCTGATTATATTTTGTAAATCTGTATAGCAATAATCTACAACAATAAATATATCTAAGAGCATTTATTGAATCTTGCAAGCACGAGAATAATTATAACTATGATTGTCAATGAAATTATTGAAATAAAACTTATTACCTACTACTTAACCTCCTCACACCGGCCTAACCCACATAATATATCAATTACAAATTTTTTCAATACAAAACAAAAAACAGTAGCAAATAGCTATAACTTTAATCTTTTTTTCAAATAATTTGATTATTATTTAGATGAAAGAAACTTCAATTTCTTAAATATGTATATGTAGTATATCAGTCTCTGGCTGCTATATGTATTATGTATTTGCTTAGTTTGGGGTCAGAGACCGTGTGTAAGATGTCCCCTAATATTTAGTTATTTATTTTATTTTATTTAAAATGCAGAAATATTTATTCTGCGGTTCAGGTTTATATTTTATCGAGAATATGAAAAAACCTCAGAAAATTAAAAATTATTAACATTTTAACGATGTTTCATGTTATGTTTTAAATGCTTCATATGTATTGTGAAACAAAACAACTACACATTTATTGTTATCCATTTTATCACATGTTATTATAAAATATCGTAGCAAATAACGTGTATCTCCGCATATCCGTTTTATTAGCTCAGAATCGTTATTATAAAATGTATCAGATACAAAATACAAGTACCTATATTGAAACAAAACTAGTAAAAATGTTCCATAAAAGCTCCAACTCGCCAATTTGAAGCCTTGTGCTTGAAATGTTTCTCGTTATGAAACTGTCACGTATTTTTCAGTTTAACGATATTTTTTGACTTTCATCTGGCTATAAAGTTTTATGACAGAAATTTTCATACCCATCACTCGAATGTTCTGATATTTATAATCAAGAGAGTGTTTTGATATTTCATCTGCCAACTTTTACAAAGTTAAAAACGTAATGGAAACATCGCTTCGTTTTAGTATTTTGACTTTGTAAGTCAAATTTGTGTTGACACATTGCATAAATATTCAGATTTTTAGGATGCCTAAATTCAGTGAAATGTTTCAGATATTACAATTTAATGAATAGATGACATAGCTCTATCATAACTTGGATTTATAAAGTTGTACTTGTACACTAGGCGATGTGTCAGTTTACGCAGTAGGTAATTATTTTACACTGCGCTTGTCTTTGTATGGTCTTCTTTTGAGAACTCAGATTAAGATATGTTTATTGTTAAACTGTGTTACAAATATAAAGGTCTTAAAAATAGGTTACAGTACCAACAGTTTCGCCCAACAAGGACATACAATATTTTAGTAATCACAAAACTTGTTAAAAATTTACACATTTACATCTCTATTTTTTCTAATACACAATCAATTTCAATTTAATTTCAATTTAATTTTCATTTCAATTAAATATAAACTAAAAAAAAATAAGCAGCTTAACGCACACTACGAATTTGTTGCGTTAGCTGTGGAAACTTTGGGCCCATGGTCATCCGACACAAAAAGCTTTTGTTAAGCTTTATCAAAAAGGTTGGTCCTCGCCTCCGGAAACCCTAGAGCTGGCGCATACTTCGCTCAAAGCCTGAGCCTTGCGATTCAGCGAGGTAACGCGGCCAGTGTTCTGGGGACCTTCCCACACGCTGCTGGTCTGGACGGCGTGTTTGTTTTGTAAATATGTATTTTTATGTTTTTCTATATATCTTATTTCTTTATAATTATATTGTACATAATGTAGTTTAATGTGTAAAAAAAAATTGCAGAAATAGTAAACATTAAAACTGTTCATATGTAATATAAGTATGACCTATTTAGGTAGCTTATCCTTAAGAAACTCATCTACCCTGTAGTAACTTTTTTTGTATTAAATTCAAGAACTTTTCTTTTAAATGTAGCTACGCTCTCCGATTCCAGCACTGATTTGAGCAAATGATTATAAATTATTGGACCCATCCCTAAAAACTTTTGTAAAATAATGCAGTACTATGAGGTGCCATACAAATTTTATTATGATTCCTTTTTGATGTCATGGCTTGAAACATATGCAAATTATTCCTTATAAATAGTGAGATTTCATAAACTTAACTCACCATTTGTGACGTCAATTTGACCTACATCGTTTGTGACTCCGGTGTCAAGCACCGGGTTTTTTAAGCTCAATATCTTTTTATTTAGGTAAGTCATGTATCCTATTTTAACTGACTACTTTCCCATTATGCGTTTGCCCAGCGGTGGGAATCGTAAAATCAGGCAGACACTCGTAATTCCAGCTTAAATTGATAACGGAATAAAAAGTAATTCGATTTTTTCTGTCCAGCCGGTCTCTGAGACACATAGATCACAAACGGCGGGTTAACGAAATTGGCTTTTTCGATAACCCGCCGTTTCAAGAGTGAATCTTATGTTTAAAATTGGACAATCTACAACTAATTTGACTAACCTCAGCAATAGCTAAGAAACACCTCTCCAACTATGCTATGAGCGGTGAAACGTACTTATGGTTTGGTAACTTAAACTTAAATGAAGTCTAGAATAATTCTCAATTTATTCAAACTTTTAGTAACCAAGGGTAAAATATTATTATTATATACTACGGGACTAATCGCGCACTAAAATTACGAGATAAATAAATACCTCCTCATCCCGACGTTTCGGCCGAGTTGCATCGACCGTGGTCACGGGTGGACTGATGCAACTCGGCCGAAACTTCGGGATGAGGAGGTATTTATTTATCTCGTAATTTTAGTGTGCGATTAGTCCCGTAGTATATACGAGTAATAATAATATGTTCAAATCGCGAAAGCTTAAAAACAACAAGAGTAAAATAGTTCTCATTTAAGCCAAAAAATCTTTTGTGAACGATTAAGTAAGTAGTACGTAGTATTATTATATCTTCTTTGGTAGTACTGATGAGAATGCAAAAACTACATTCACATTAAACAAAGACAAAGTCGAATCAGCACATGTAAGAAAAACAGCATTAACAGAACGAAACTCAATAAAACAGCTTTGCAAGCGTCTACAAAAATACCAATTTGGAACCGAGTAGCGAGCAAGTTAAAAGGTTGCTTCAATTTGAGAGCTTTCAGATAGTGCGATGCGATTTTTGTAACGTTTAGCTAATCTTAGAAATTTGAAAAGTTTTAGAGTTTAATGAAAGAAAATGAATTTTTTTGGTGGTTTGGTTGTATTTGATAGATGGATGAAATAAATTCTTCATTGTTCACACCAGAGAACTTTTAACATCACTATCACTACATAGTATAAAACAAAGTCGCTTCCCGCTGTCTGTCCCCATGTATGCTTACATCTTTAAAACTACGCAACGGATTTTAATGCGGTTTTTTTAATAGAAAGAGTGATTCAAGGAGGAGGTTTATTTGTATTAATACATCTGTGCAAAGCCGGGGCGGGTCGCTAGTGAGTTTATAAAGTAAAAAAAAACTATCATCTCATTCATATGACTTCACACATTTTTGTTTTCTTTTTCGCCATGAGTGCTCTATAATGATATAAGCAAACATTAGGAAACAATTGTAGTTATATACACATGTATGGTTAATATAGTATCATCCAAATACCTAATATAATTTTGACTTACGTTGAATGCAAATTGCATTTATCTCGCTTTTACCTACCGTAATGAATGACTCTTCACGCCAAAAAATAATCTTTCTAGATAGTATTAAATTGTCTTCCAGACGCTATCTTGTTTCAATTACAGTACCTTTGTGACGATCTTAGTCGACCTCTCAACTAATAGTATTTTTCTTAAAAATCTACCAATAAATTTATCTTCACCTTGCTTCAAAATGATGACGCAAAAACAACGTGAAACAAATGAAACTCGTAATCATTAATAACAATTTTTATTTTATCATCATACATAAGTTACGAAATGTAAATAACCTGTGTCAATCCACAAAGGCTTCAAAACTAGACAGAGCAACATTTTCAGAGCCGATGTTCACAGCAACACGAAGTAGGTACATATCTACTACAGTACAAACATTCTCTTGAAAAAGTCTAGAATTCACCGCTATTTTTCGTGGCAAATGCAATTATTCGACACACGTCAAGTACCTAGTGTTCGGCGCTGTGAAAACAAGTGACTGACGAAATTTCTTTATAATTCAATTTCCAAAGACTTCTTTTATTTTTGGTAACAATTTTTAGTAACCGCAAACTACAAGTTCGTGATTTTACAGTAAGTTAAGAGGATTCTGAATCGACCAATGTTTTTGCGTTTTTTTTCAGATTTTTATTATACCTACGTAGTACGTACGTAGGTATAATTCTATCGATTGAAGTGCTGATTACATTAAAAAAACGCTAATAGCGGACAATAATTAGTGGTGACGCCTCACTATTGCCTTAAAGATATTAGTTTGATACTTTTATTTTAACAAATATTGATCTCTTTGCTTACTGCGTAGTGTGAACGATTATTTGCTTTACTTAGTCATATAACCGAAAGTATTGTGATTTTTTATTAGTAATAGATACACAAAATGTATGTTCTATGAATGTGACACTTAATTCACATCCACAAAAACATAATTTACAACATTTACACAATCTTATAAGCAGTGGTGGATATGGAGACACCTTTCTTGGGCCGGCCTACGTCCTGCAGTGGACAATTAAAAATCTTGTTACAGTACAGTACAGGCATTATTTTAGTTCTTTTTATTGATGTAATATTTTTTTGCGCTCCGGTAACTGATCCATGGACACTACAATTAAAAATAATAAGAAAACGAATAATATGGCTTCATTGGCGTATCTACTAAAAAACCGGATCACTACCAACTACAGATCGTGCTAAATGACGTAAACCACGATGGCGCGTTCTGCGCATCTGTAGTACAAAGCGAACGGTGAAGGCGAGCAGTCACTATTTCGGCATCTGTAGTACTATGCAAAAGGTGAAGGTGTGCGCAAGTAAGTTAAGGAGTACTCTAAATAATTTTTTGCGCAATCTTTACTTTGGGACGTTAAGATAGTTGATTGAATCAGGCGTTACTTTGCGGAAATTCATCTTCAAATCTAAATTTTGAATAAATATTTAGTGTATTTCCGCTATTTCTTGCGAGCGACCTCGAAGAGTCAACACGTCCTGAAGATGCCTCGTTGAGAGGCGAAACACGTGTCGAACAGAGTGTAGTGCAGTGAGAATAAGGGTATTATTTATTAGTGAAGTGTTTTCAATATTTTGTCATATTATTATTTTTTTTTTTTTATAAATGTCCTTAATGCACTTAATGCCCTTAAACTTACTTGCCTACAACGAGATAGCGGAAATACACTAAATATTTATTCAAAATATAGATTTGGGACGTTACCTGACTTGAACAATAAAATTCATTTGTAAATTTCATAATATTATTATCATTCAATCCATATACTCAATAAAAAAATACTGTATAAGTACTTAATCGTTTGGTTTAAATAGTTTTTCTGAAAGGCACTGAGTAATTTTCTAGCGTAGAAAATATACCAGATTTCATTTAGATTGCATACCTTTTTTTTCGACTCGGTAATAAGAAATTGATATTCGGAGTACAATTTGCGTACCTATATTTATTGACGAGAAAAATAAAGTTATTGAAACATGGAGCTCACTGCCAAACAGAAAAAAACTGTCTTTCGAGACTACCATAATTTTTGCTTGTAGTTCATAATACAGACAAGCACAAAACTAGAATTAATTATCTACTCAATTAGGAACACGAGTATTTTTCTTTACGATAAATTTCCGGTTCCAACTTCACAAATTAAGCTTGGTCATACTCTGGACTTTCACGTCAAATTAGTTAAAGGGTTTATCTTTATATTTTACTAACTTACAGCGCTGTTGGCCTACAAAATTGAATTAATCCTCTAAACTCAAGGTATTAAATTAAAAGAATATTGTTACAAATCTATAAATTCAGGAAAAGTTTCTCAAACTTGGTACTTATGTAAGTAGAATTTCTAATAAAATACTTGGCGTTCTCCACAGCCCTAATATTTTTAATACTGATATTGGTCAGCCAATATCCACACAAATAACTGAAATTAAAGTACAATAAAATTTACCATAAACTTTGGTAATAAAATCAACTGGGGTAAGCCCAATAAAAGACTGGGTTTAAAACAAATAGTATTAATGTTTTTCGCATGCCAATGAAAATATTTTCTAACTTCAGCTTGTGAACAAGTTTGCGTAAACACTAGAGCGTCCCGTGACTGCTGCTCAGTTAAATTTGTATGTTGGTTTGAATATTTATATTAGAATTAATAATAAATTTAATTATATACATTTAGTCAAATACGCATGCATAGGTACTGCTAAAGCACTTTATTTAACCTGCAATATCTAATTAAATTCATTAAAACCTCCATTACATAAACCTTGATGAAGTTGATAAACCTTGGTACTCGTACCAATTAATACTACAGCAATACGTAAAGAGACCGTAAAATCGCAGGTAGAAAGCTACAAAAAAAAATTGATAGAGGCATCCTTTCTTCATACTACATACTTGAACTAGCCAATGAGGTTAATTTTGGTACATTCCGCCGCTTACATTTGGTATACCAATTCCGAAAAAAAAAATTACTTCCACTGACAAAAAGTAAAGAAATAGTTTTCGATAGATAGTAATAATTATTCAGTACCTACCTAGTTAAAATTCCGATTAAATTAATTTCCTAAAACTTTAACTTTTAGGCCCCAAATGCTTCATTTACCTATTTTAGAGATACTAGAGGATCAAGCAGCTTAAAAACTCTGACACGCGGGCCACCTAGATTATACAACCCACTTAATCCGGATCCGTAGTCAAACTACCCGTTTAGGTATTCGTTAATATTTTCCAGGATTAAATTTGGGAAAAATTACCCAATTTCGGCGTGAGGACGGTTGGTGATACATCATTTTTATGTGAGGTTTCGGTGCTGTAACCAAATATTTGTATTGTCTGGAAGAGTAACGCGCATTCCACGGATTTATATCCAACCTTTTTCTATTAGGGACGGCATAAATCGTAAAAAAGAATTATTTTTCCCTCTCTGATTGTTTTTACACATGCCTCGTGACGGCGAATTTGACGGAGAAAGAAATCGAGGTGGCTGTGGGTTCTACGTCGTTCTGGTGACTAGTTGATGGGATTATATGGTTTTTTTTTCAAATCTGTATATATTATCTACTTGTAGCGCTCGTAGAGTAGTTTGACTAGGTGTTTGTTAACGATCACCGAAATTAATCAACGTTCCGCACGGTCAGTTTTTGAATAGGTGACTGAGGGTGGTATTTTCCAACTTAGCGCTACTGTGTCTTGGGCGACACGTTTAATTGTCGGTCCCGGTTGTCTCAACCGTTAAGAACCGTTTAGCTATGTCAGAAGTCTTCAGGCGGCCTAAAATTCTGACAAGAGGACTAGCCGCCCGGCCTATTCGAACTTACTTAACGATTAATTTAATAGTTTAATGCTGATCATTGGCCTACCTACTTAGGGCAATTGGGCCATATCTGCCAAGCTAGTTTACTGTGGATTGGTAGAGAAATCAACTCAAGAAATTCGATGGCGTGACCAACGAATTTATTGAGTCAATATCTTCTATATAATTATATTTTATATCCTTGCTTATACAGGTATCGAATATGCAGGTAGGTATGTGGGTTGCCTTACGACTTTACACTTCCTGCGAAGTAAAGGAACTTTTCCTTACTTCCTGCGAACTGCATAGTGTGTAGTAAATCCGTTTTAAAATTTAAAAAAAGTTATAACTTCGGGACCATTACTTGAAGTCACGCCTTATATACTTCAGTTCATTGAACTTACAAAATTTTTAAATTTAGTCAAAATGGCCATCCATTTCTAGAAAAGCCATACTATCATAAATCCCATGTAAAAAGTCGCTGCTAATTAGTGAACTTTGAACTTTGACCGTTAATAGTACAATTGTATCAAAAAGCTGATGGTCTTTAATGACTTAATTGCATAAGTAATTATTTTAACTACATAATTAGGCCATGCTTAAACCTAAGACTGATAATAACAGGTGGGGAAAGTGACTAATCGATAAATTACGTAATAATTATACCGTATTGTGGTGATTAAAACAAACAATTCAAGTTTTATCAATAGATTGGGTAATAGTAATTAGCATAATTAATTTCCGGAATAAAAAAGCAAATTGCGTTTTTAAGAACTATCATGAGCGACGTGTGAACGACGAAAATTTCACGATTCACGATGAAATTTTTTTTTTTCTTATCTGAACATGATAGCGTAAGTAACTTATTAGCTACTAGCTTTTGCCAAAGGTTTCCTTCGTTGCTGCGTGAAAGAGTAACAAACAAACAAACATACTTTCGTATTAATAATATTAGTAAGGATAAGGATATCAATCCAGGTAAATACAAATCTTAGTACCTACATGAGAATTCTTCCAGTTGTTGGGCATACCTAATTACATATTTGTAGTAGATAACATAAAAACGGACCATAAATAGACTCTTTATGGCACTTGGGTAAAAAATCTATGCCACTAATAACTATAGAAGTAGTCTTTTAAATATTCAAAAGATTTAAAAATAATTGTGCTTCTTATTAAAATTTTTCGCATTGAAAAATAAGGACCATATTTAGTGTAGGTTTTCTTTAAAACCCCTATAATTTTTTCACTGTGTGTAATTTACGACAACTTTCTGAACGAAGCAAAATTCGCCTTCAGCTTATTTTTTTCTGGTCTCCTTCCCGTATACCTATCGCTTAAGATGGGTCGATAAATATAATATGTACCTACAGCTACTTCACTGAACGACTATCCTTCATCATATCAGAAATTACTTTTTCCTTTCCTCTTAACTCCAAACCTAACCAAGCATAATTACGCGATCAAGTAGACACTCTACTACAACAATAAAATTATACCCACGATCTTCGGCGTAACAATTGTACGAAAATCCAATAACAACTATTACGAGAAGTGGTAATAATAAAAGAAAACCTTTTCCATAAGTAATGCGAAGGCAATATCAGAAAGTTAGTTTCCGAAGAGTGGTCACGATCGGACCCCACTTCTGAACTAACTTCGCCAAAACTAAATTGAGCGCGTTTCTGTACTTTTTTGTTCGTGATAATCCGTTGAATGGGGGTTTGTAGAAGGTATCAGCCGCGGCCCGTATCTTCGAGAACACGTATTATTGTGTTTCACAGATAATCTCGCGAGAAATTGTACTGTTTTTCGGCTTTCTCGTATGATGTTCTCGTAATATACTGAAAGTAGTACATACTTTCAAAGGTATATGTTGAAGCTCATTATGAGCATTTACTTACACCTGCTCTAAAACTCCTAAGACACTTGATGATTTCATTCAAACTTCGGGCTGGATGTCTGCCTCCATATTGTCTTCGTCAGTTTGTTGTTAACTATTCTGGCACAGTAAATACATAATACATATGTTATACTGTGATTCTGGTGAACGCGATGTGTGACCAAAATGCTGTATTTTACTAGGCTCAACGAATAAGCATTGCCATTCAGCAATGCATGCATGCTGGGCATGCTGCTAACTGGCAGTGGACTTGAGCATTTGGATTATCTTTAGCCCTTCAAGGGTCTGTGGATGATCCAATTGCTTCTTATGTAGTAGTAGTGTATGTCGTTCTAGAAAGATTATGTGACAGGCATTTAACAATTTGTCTAGCCAAATGTCTTGAGCATCTTCACTCGAGTCATCATTCGATGTATAAAATGTTGCTTTTTGACCGACTAAACGGAGGAGGTACTCAATTCGAGTCGTATTTTTTTTTCTGTATAACTACACATTAAGTCTTTTAACATGGTAGTCTGATTTCAATATTACTTATTTTTGACCGACGAACCACCGGAGGAGGTATACAATTCGACGCGTATGTATATATTTTTATGTAAAACCACGCATAACTTTTTTCATAGTAGTCCGATTTCAATAATTCTTTTTTTATTGGAAAGAGTAATTTTTGAAATTATTAATTTCTTTGAAATTAGTCCCATTTAAATTTTATCGTAATCGACTAAGCCATTTTTAATAAATCAACAACAATGTGAAAAATGCTACATCGATCGGTGCGAAACATTCGCGTATTCTGTACACGGTTGAAGTCGGTCGTGCCATTTTTTGCGAAAAATATTTATAAGCTTTACTTATATACATTGAACAACTCTTCCTGTGGTACCAACAGCAAAATCGTGAATAATATTACTTGTTTCATACAAAAGTTTATTGACTCTAGCAAAACAAGCAGCTGATTTTTTTTTGATTCTGTTGTTATACTCGTTGGTATAAACCACCAACATTGTAATAATATTATTTGTTAGTACATCATAATGGTTGATAATATATTTATTTACGTACTTTTGCTGCTCATAGAACAAATCCTAAAATTAGGATTTATAATTTTTTGTGAACGGACAATTTTTAGTCGTTCCCACCATCGACTTGGTATTTTAAGGGTTCCGTACCTTAAAAAGAAAAAATGGAACCCTTATAGGATCACTTTGTTGTCCGTCTGTCCGTCTGTGTGTATGTCAAGACCTTTATCTCGGGAACGTATATGTATGGATTTCTTGCTGTTGTGTAAAAGAAAAACTTCTCAGTTATTGTTTAAAAATGTTAGAGCCGTTTATGTCGTAAAAAAACACATATTTCGACACTCACAAATATCAAAACCTACAGGGTACTTCCCGTTGACGTAGAACTATGAAATTTGGCAAGAAATATTGTCTCAAAGTACACATATAGGAATAAATCTGAAAACTGTACATTTTTATTTAAATCACAAAAAATAGGGCCTCAAAATTCACAAAATATGGATTCAAAATTCAAAGTGAGTAAATCGTATCACGTAAGGTATCATATAAAAGAACTTTATTAGCAAATGCTAAAACAGGTATTTAATTATTTAAAAAATGTGTAATTTTCGATGTATGACGAGAAAAGTGAAAAAAAAAAACACTTTTTGTCGATGGTTATGGTATAGATATTTTAACAACTTACTTCCCAATTTTGTGGAATTTTCTGGATTTGTACGGAACCCTCGATGTGCGAGCCAGACTCGCACTTGTCCGGTTTTTTCTCACTGAAAAAACACATCAGGTTTCAGGAACCCTTTCAATCTAAAACCGTTACTTTAGCTTGTAACAGGAATTATATTGCAACTTTTTATCTGTGTGTATTGCAGTAAGACTGTACGATACGTTTGATTACATGTAAAGGTAGTATCAGAGTTGTTCCTACATATGTAGGTATAGGTACCTAGTTACCTACATTATTACAATGTCTATTTGATATCGCCCACGAAGTTTTTACTACTATAAGTTTCGTTTCAGAATAGTAGTAATAGTAGATTGTATCATATGGGAGCAAAATAATATTTTTACGGCGAGGGCGCTCTTTTGTATCCAGAGCGAAGTGAGGGATTCTAGTGTAGAATTTCTTTAGTAGAATCCTGAACGTAGCGAGAGATTCAAAGTAGGTACGTCGCCCGAACCAAAAATATATTTTGCGCCCGAGTGGTACACTCTACTTTTCATCACCTCTATGAGAAAATAAAAGGCGCCTTATATTTTATTGTAATATTATTATTTAACAAAACGTAGAACGTAACATTTAAATTGAAATGAAATGGTATCTAATAATAAAAGAAATGAAAACTTATATAGGTATACATTCATTTTCTTGGCGCTGAACACTAACATTACAAATACTTCCAAATTCAAAAAGTGCGCGGCAAAAATCATTCCGGCGCACTTATTTGTTCCAAATTCAAAAAGTGCGCGGCAAAGATCATTCCGGCGCACTTGTTTGTTCCAAATTCAAAAAGCATAGATTATTCCAGCGCACTTATAAAGTTCCATATAGAAAACACCACCTTTGGGCGTACTTAAAGGCGAACCAAGTAGTCCTTCTCGAATAGATGTGATGAAAAAAAATATACTAACTAGTTTAGGCTTTTTATCTTTACCTCAAATTCTAGTTCTATTTTGGTCTAAGATACAAAGAATAATAACCTGTTTTCTGAGAAGGCAAAAAACCTGCATTATACGTTTACCTGACCGGTAATGGTGACCTTCCGAGTAGACATCGGAAAGTAGGTAATTCTTTACTTAGGTACTTATCCTTTGAATACTCATAACTAATCCTATTTATAGCTTAAGGCGAAACATAAAATACATAGTCACCTTTTTTCGTTAGATAAAACAACCGGAGATAACAATTATTTAACGTATCATCTGAGCCATAACCGCTCTGTTGTAAACGCCATGCGCGGTCACCCATCCGAAGACTGATCATTCTAAAACAAAAAACTTCAAGTACCAAGATGAGAAGACGACTTAATATTTACTATGCCAGCCGGACGCCACGAATTATTTCGTTCCTAGTGTCAGAACGAGACAGTGTTATTGCAAAGTATATATCTGTCACTTTTTCACACGTCGAAATGAGTTCTTTTCGTGGCTATTTGTGGTCGCATGCTTGGCTAGCTGGACACCACGGTCAGTCTACGGATGGGTGACCGCGGATAATATTTATATCCTGAGCGCTAACGTGGCTCAGATGACCCGACTTGCATTGTAAGTCTTGGTTGTTTTAAGTTTTAACCACTCAGCCATGTCAGAGGCCTTCAGGTGACAAACTGTACTATACCAGCCTTTTTAATAGTCCACTGCAGGACGTAGACCTATCCACGAAGGGTGATTGGTCCATATCCACCACGCTGGCCCAGTGCGGGTTGGTGGATTCACATACGCCATCGAATTTCTTCTACGGACGTATGCAGGTTTCCTCACGATGTTTTCCTTCACCGAAAAGCCAGTGGTGTGACATTCCGTACATAAATTCCAAAGAACTCATTGGTACGGGACTGGGGATTTGAACCCACGACCTCACGATTGTAAGGCGGGTGTCACTACCCCTTGACCACCACGGCAGATGACAAATAAATATAATAAACTAGTTTTTACCCGCGGCTTCGCCCGCATACGCAATATATAATTATAATTTATAGCCTATGTGTTATTCTGATATATAAGCTATATTATTGCAGAGTTTCATCTCAATCCGTTTAGTAGTTTTTGCGTGAAAGAGTAACAAACATCCATCCATCCTCACAAACATTCACGTTTATAATATTAGTAGAATAGTCAACTTTGAATCATCTCACCACAATATGTCGAATAATATTGATTAAAATGTTGAGAGCAATTTAGTTGATAAAATCAAACACGCAGGTGTTGCACTGTCACAGACATTAAAAAACCGGACAAGTGCGAGTCAGGCTCGCACACCGAGGGTTCCGTACAAATCTAGAAAATTTTACAAAATTAGGAAATAAGTTGTTAAAATCTCTTAATCATCGACAAAAACGTTTTTTTTATCACTTTTCTTGTCATAAATACATTAAAATAAAATCAAAAATCTGTTTTAGTATGTGCTAATAAAGCTCTTATATATGATACCTTACATGATACGAATACTCTCTTTGAATTTTGAACCCATATTTTGTGAATCTTCTAGGCCCTATTTTTTGTAATTAAAATAAAAATTTACAGTTTATATATTTATTTCTTTATATATACTCTGAGACAATGCTTCTCGCCAAATTTCATAATTCTACGTCAACGGGAAGTACCCTGTAGGTTTTGATTTTTGTGAGTGTCGAAATATGCTATTTTTTACGACATTAACGGCTGTAACTTTTTATACAATAACTGAGAAGTTTTTCTTTTACACAACTACAAGAAAACATAAATATACGTAGACAGTTTAAATTTCAACTCGATATCTTTACGCGTTCCTGAGATAAAGCGTCTTGACATACACACAGACGGACAGACGGAGAACACAGTGATCTTATAAGGTTTCCTTTTTTTTCCTTTTTAGGTACGAAACCCTAAGAAAACATTTTAAGTTCAATTACGTTGCTGTTGAGAAAGCAATAAATGAAACATTGGAAAATTTGAAATTATCATAATACTCTATGCCAAACTTTTTAGGTACCTGTCGAATATTTTTAAATACTTCGATGTCAAATTAAAATAGGTACTTCGTGTTCCTATCAGTTTATTTTAAACAAAATTTACGACGGCTTAGAGAAAACAATACCCAAAAATAACGCTACCAAAATATCCGAGAAACAAAATACTCTACGCGCCTAAAGGTACACTTTAAGTATCGATAAAAGGTTTACAAGAATCTTTGGTATGTAGTATCGCAAAATATTTGAGCCCAACGAACCTTAAACGAAATTCCGACACATTTTACAAAGACCTATAATAAAATTAACAGAATTTAAACAAAAGTATGCCCGGCCTTTGTTATCGCTTCCGAGAAATACGGGCTCTATCACTTAAAACTTAAGCCTTATTATAGCTTGTGTGGCTTAGTAATAATAGTTATTATACAATGAATGACATTTCCAGCACCTGCTTTTACAGTATTGTCATCTGCTTCGGTTGACCATTCAGTATGAGTTTGTCTTTCGATCAGAAAACACCTGTTTTAATTGAAATAGTGCTCCGTAAAATATTTCGGGAGTTGTTTTGTTGCAACCGTTTTGTTATTGGATCAGTTTATTGGAGGTAATTGTTTTTATTGTACTTTTTGTTTTATATTGTTTCGTCTATTGATTTGTACTTTTGCGTTTTACTTTTAATCGCTTTAAAAATGTGCTTTTATATCTAAAAATAATGTACATATTTATTTTAACTAAGCGACGTGTGAAAGCCAGTTTCAACTGGTCTTGTTAAAGATTTATAGAGTAATTCTCTGTCAAGTAATTAAGTTTCGTAGCTTCCACGATAATGATGGCAAAAACATCAGATAACTATTGTAATTTCAATAAATTATTTCAACATTTTTGTCCAAGCCGAAATTTGAGTATAAAATCAACTATTCCCTTCAAGCAAAGATGCAACTTGAATTACACAAAATGTATGATGTTTCATACAGAAATCCTGAGTTTTATTTCTCGAATTTCTGGTTGGCTCTTATGTAAAACTTGATTCATTATGACGGACCTATTTCAGTTTTGTGTCTCTGAATAACCGCTTAAAATTAATGCTAAATAACTTTGTAATCTATAGCTCTCTCTTCTCATCTCTAATTTTATAGAACTTGGTATTTACTAAAAAATAAACCATAGTAGTTGTAGTGTAGTATATAGGTAGCTCAAATTATTGTTACTTTCCCAAAATCATTAACCAAGCAAAATCAACCAGCTCTTGCTATTCGCTGAAGCTTATCGAGTATTACAGGGTTATTCAGAACTGGTATTCTAAGCCTAAAGGAGATAAGTCAGACTATCGGTGATTAGCCATAATTACGAACAAGTTGTACTTTATGCCCACCTCGGAATTTGAGTAACACAAATCAGCTGTTTCATATATTGTATCGATTCTGAGTTGCAATTTTATAAAGATCAGCTGTTTGTTCTTTGCGAATTTCGAGTTGGCTTATTGTAAAACTTGTTCATAATTTAAATTGATAGCCCTTTTGGTTTCATACAGAGCAAGCAGATAACCTTGTATGTGATTATGATGTACTATTTACTAAAACAAGCAATATCATACCTATCTAGAAAGAGCAAAGTAAAGTTACTTTCCCAAAATAATTTTCCAAGCAAAACCAACCAGCTCTGGCTATTTGCTGAAGCTCTTCGTAAATATTATAATAATACTGTTCCCCGACAATCGATAGGTCAAGCTCACATAATGGTATTCAATTCTCACAAATAAAACATAACACACGGGACATGGATCGATATTCTCGCACGTAAGGTCATCAGAACAATAACATTGTTATTACATCCATGTTACTGACCATTGTATAAAAACATCCTTTCTATTGACTAAATACTACACGTGTCATTCCAATAGCTTTCTATAGAAAAAAACTGATTCATTACGCAACCACTTTACTCAATTAACTTCAAAAAGTCATTAGACTTATTGATTGCATATTAAAAATTTAGCTAAAATGTTTGATTGATTCTCATAATTAGCCTAATTAGCCGATTAAGTCAAAGTATTCAAAGCGCTACCTCATTAACTTCGACCCTTAAATACGAGCGCAATCGTAACATTTACTCATTCGCACATTTCATTGCTTCAGATTCGGAACGATATAATGGCGGAGTACGCGAAAGACAATATCTTACAACCGACGACGCTTCACGAGGCAATAAACATTATTAAATTCCTCAAAACGTCACATAAACAGGAGATAGCGAGGCTCAAGGAAGCATACATGAAACAAGCTGAAGTTATAAAGAAATTGGAATCGAACAGAAAGAAAGAATTGGAATTCCTTTCCACCGAGCTGCAAAAATACGAAGTGAATTTGGCGCTGCGCACCGAATCAGTCGCTAAACAACTCGCACAAAAGGACATTATTATACAAGAACAGGCAGATACAATCGAAGAACTGAACAATAAGATGAAATTACAAAGCGAATTCACGAGCAGCGTGCCAGAAATAAACATCCTAGTCGATTCAAATTCAGACTCAGGTGTCGCGCTGGAGCACGAAGATAGTCACGCCAAAACGGAAGAAAAAAGCGAGGCTAAACCGACGAGAAAATGCAGCAGGAAATTTGGTGAAACGATAAGTTTTCTACGTAGCAGAGTGGATTTCTCTCCAATGAAGTACAAGCCGTCGAACCGTGACGCCGCTAAAAAGAAGGAGGAAAAGAAAAATCTGCTGCAAGTTCCTGTTACAAATCATCGAGCGCAAAGCCGTCAATTGAATAATGGGAAGGCGCTTAGCGACGACGATAGGCGAATAATTTCTATGGATGATTCAATATATTCCGACGGCGGCATGGAACCTGTAGTGATTAGACCAACTAAATTGAATGACAGTATGAACAATCATTTCTCCGATGATGGCAGTGAAGATACCAGTGAAGAATTATTCGACAGAGTGATGACCCGAAGCAGTATTAGAAGGTCTGTGAAGGCCAATCCTAAATATAAGAAAATCAATAGGTGTAAGTCCAAACTGTTAGAGCAGGTTAAAATCAATATTGTAGATTAGAAATAGATTACCTTTTATGTAAGTTTTATAGGATAGATAGGTATATGTATAATTGTAATTTATGTGAGCTGTGTGAAACTAAAGAGACTAAAATAAAATTGTTAAAAGTTTATTGTCGTTGTTTTTATTCAGTTTACGAACCTGTTTATCCTGTAGGATTGGTTTAAGGAATTCTTGTAGGCTATGAATAAGAATTCTACTGCAGCCGTCTGTCTTTAAACATTACAATTAGGTTATTTACACAGAGATAACATTTATTCACCTGGGTTACTTAAGAGAAAACATTTGTTCAAACATAACAAAATTCAGTTGATATAATGTTTTTTTCTTAGACAAAAGACATTACGCCTTACCACAAAAGTTTTAAACACGCCTTAAACGCTGTTTAACGGTGTAATTCGTACTGTTAAACATTGCCTAAAGCGTGCGTAAAACTTTTGTGGTTAGACGGATTATGTTTATTTTTTAGATATTCCCTTTTTAGTTTATTAATTAATTTAGCCACAATAACTCTGATTCAGATTAATATATTTCAAATTAATATTTGCTTTCATATGTAATAAATATAGAAATTTTTATTTTATTCAAAAATTGAAGCTATGGGTTAGTTTTCTTACTAAAGCCTATAAAGTTAAAGAAATAGTTCAATTAAAACTTAACTCAACCGTTCATAACTCAGCAGTTAAATCAGTCAAATAAGCAAAAGGCAGGGCACATAATGGGGCGAGACTGATGCCTTGCAAAGTTCTCGAATGGGGACTATGAAGTGGTACCTACTCACCTAGCATATAGGCCAAATTATACAAGTCGACGGATGTGAAGTTGGTTACAAGCTGCGCAATATCTAATCCTGACTGAAGCTTATATAAAGGCCGATTCACACATACGGCGGGCGCGGGTCGGGCGCGGTGCGGGTCGGGAGTACGGCGTGTCTATTTGTACCTGTTTCAATGGACGACCACACACAGAACGCGCCCGCCCCGCGCCCGACCCGCCTGTTTCAATGGAGGACAACACACAGAACGCGTGCGCGGGTCGGGCGCCGGGCGGGCGCGTTCTGTGTGTGGTCGTCCATTGAAACAGGTACAAATAGACACGCCGTACTCCCGACCCGCACCGCGCCCGACCCGCGCCCGCCGTATGTGTGTTTTGGCCTTTAAGCTTAAAACGTTGCTTTTAAGTCCGCACTTGACCATCAACCCGTCTGATGGTAAGCGACGTTGTGGTCGAAGATGAAGCACGCAGACCTAGAAAATACCGATTTTCACTCTGATTTTGAAAAGCTTAGGTTTCGCGCACCTTGTAGCTAACTTCACATCCGCCAATTTGTATGATTCGGCGTATACCATGTCTATTTCAGTGTCCTATACTAGCTACTAGGCCACCGAGGCCATCTATACTTGTATTAATACCTCAGCAACTCAACAAAACAGTGATTCGTGAAATGTATGCACGGCCGTGATCCAGAGGGAATGCCAGCTGTCCATACGGCTGACGGTGGACTAAATCATTCAGGACCAGGCTGAAATTCACTGTTTACTAACAGCAGGTACTATACAGCAAGTTATCGCAGTCCGTTCGACGTTTCAACTATAGTTCGAGAAAATTGGACTACCTACCTATCAGTCATCCGATAAACAAACCTTAGATACCTATTTGTCTTCATTGGCTTTTAGAACATTACTAATTACTATATTCGAATAAAAAAACAGCCAATCTTGTCGAAAATCAATGTTTTTTTAAGGAACAGGTGATTTTTTCCCGACTAATAATTTTATTAGTTGCAAAAATAAAAATAAGTATGTCAATGCTTACCTACTAGTATCTCCATCTGAGATTATTGTAATTTATGACTAGTACTGCACTTTACTCACTATGGGCCTTATTAGTAAGCTCCATGGAGAGGGCTAATGCTCGGAGTTTCTCTGCAAGATCGAACCAGAAATGAGGAGATCCGTAGAAGATCCAAGGTTGAAGTGGTAATGGGCAGGGCACATAGCGCGGAGGACTGATGATCGATGGGGTCGAAAAGTTCTCGAGTGGAGACCACTTACCGGCAAGCGCAGCGTAGGACGTCCACCCACAAGGTGTACGGATGACCTCATTAGGATCGCAGGATCGCGCTGGATGCAAGCCGCTACCAACTGGTCTTATTGAAGATCATTAGTGGAGGCCTATGTCCAGCAGTGGACGTCCTATGGCTGAAACGAACGAACTGCACTATACTAGCAATTTCTAATAGTTCACAGCTGAACACATCCCTACTCACGAAGGTTTATGGCTCACCAAATTTGCTGCCATTATACAGGGTTATTTCTAATCAATTAGCATCATTTTAGGGGCTTATTCTGTGCAACAAAACTAACAACTTTTGTTCTACGACTTTTGTCAAAACTCACAAAAAAAAAATGTTGTTCCATAGAAAAATATAGTTCACCCGCGACAAAATGTATGGAACAGCTGATTATTTTTTTGAGTTTTGACGAAAGTCGTAGAACAAAAGTTGTTAGTTTTGATGTACAGAATAAGCCCCTAGTAGGATGCTAATTGATTAGAAATAACCCTGTATTTTAAGCTGCCTGTAATTCAGATTCAAATATTGATCGCATAGAGAAACCAAAAGTTATTTTAACATTTCCTTGAACTATTTTAAATATTGGCTAAGCTTTCTCTCTCGTCATCAAAAAAAAAACCGAAGAAGTGCGAGTCAGGCTCGCATACCGAGGGTTCCGTACAAATCCAGAAAATTTCACTAAATTAGGAAGTATGTTGTTAAAGTCTGTATACTATAATTATTGTCAAAATAGTTTTTTTATTCACTTTAAAAAAAAAAAAATAGCAAAATAGCATGTGCTAATGAAGCTCTTTTATATGATACCTTACATGATACGTATTACTTACTTTGAGTTACAACCCATATTTTGTGAATCTATGCCCTATTTTTTGGATTTAAATAAAAATGTACAGTTTTCAGATTTATTCCTATATGTGTACTCTGAGACACTACTTCTCGTCAAATTTCATATCAACGGGAAGTACCCTGTAGGTTTTGATTTTGTAAGTGTCGAAATATGCGGTTATTTACTACATAAACGGCGCTAACTTTTTATGCGATAACTGAGAAGTTTTTCTTTTACACAACTGCATGAGACCATAGATAGATATACGAGTACGTATATGGTTTAAATTTCAACTTGATATCTTTACGCCTACCCGAGATAAAGAGTCTTGACGTAAGGACAGACGGACAACAAAGTGATCCTATAAGGGTTCCGATTTTTCTTTTTGAGGTACGGAACCCTAAAAACGATTTTTATATGACTTTCGTAACATTAGCTACCATTATTTTAATCCCCATGCCAAAGTTAAATATCTTAACATCTTCAAAGTTACAAAATCATAAGTTATATCCCTATGCCTCGTCTATTCTAACTTCAAAGTCACGAAATCAAAAGCCAAAGCGCCTGTAAACAAACTCCCACTATCTTGTTAATTTACGCCAAAAAAGACATCTGAACTTTAACCCAGCTCCGAAATATATGCAAGGTCAGGCCCAAACGGAATATAAACATCACCCGGGCACGGTCAGGGTGTAAAATAAATCATCCTAGAGTCGGCGAGATATCAATAAACAAGCATACTGCCTTCGCAACTTATATAGGCTTTGTGAGAAATCGGAGGCGTTTTATGAGAGAATTCTTTTCTCTTTTTTATAGCCTGTGTTTGATCACGGCTTGGCTGCAAAAAACTATGGCAAGAAACTAGGTAGTTGTTTTGAATAAGCCTAAACTAAATTGAATTTTAAAATTAATGGCCCTGAGTGTTTTTTTTGTTCAGCCTTAGGGTTTACTATAGCTGAGTGAGTAATAGTCCGGGAGGTAAGCGCAAAAAATGCGACTACTTTCTAAAAGCTTAGTCATGGTGGTGTACAACAATATCCCGTATTCAGTCAGGTGTAATGCTTAGCGTTTGGTGAGGATACCAGTTTAATTTTTTTTTAGTTAAATTAATATCTTGCAAAAATCTTCTAAAAAGACGTGGTTGTCTAGTGGTAATGACACCCGCTTTACAATCGTGAGGTCGTGAGTTCAAATCACGGTCCCGTACCAATGGATTCCTTGGAATTTATGAACGGAATTTCACACCACGGGCTTTTCGGTGAAGGAAAACATCGTGAGGCAACCTGCATGCGTCCGTAGAAGAAATTCGATGGCGTATGTGAATCCACCAACCCGCACTGGGCCAGCGTGGTGGATATGGCCCAATCACCCTTCGTCGGTAGGCCTACGTCCTGCAGTGGACTATTAAAAAGGCTGGTACAGTACAGTAATATCTTGCAACTACTTTTAAAAGCTGAAAATTGGCGTGCGGGTAGAAAAATAACTAAAAAAGTGTTTAACAACAGCCAATTGACTGCCTCGGTGGCTCAGTGGTTAGTGACCCTGACTTCTGGATCAAAGAGGCGTGGGTTCGATTCCCACCAGGGCAAGCATTTTTGTGATGAACATAGGTGTTTGCTCTGTGTCTGGGTGTTATTTAGATACTATCTATATAAGTATGTATTTAAAATATGTATATGTAGTATATCAGTCTCTGGCAGCCATATCACAAGCTTTGCTTAGTTTGGGGTCAGAGACCGTGTGTGAGATGTCCCCCAATATTTAAATTTTTAAAAATCACCTAAAACATGTAACAGAGCTTTTCAGTTTAGCTTTAAAGCGGCGCTACTTTAAAACTTGACTGACAGGCCTTGTTACTTTTTTCAGGTAATTTGCTTGGATTAAACTTTTATTTATATATTCCCGCAAACCAATTTTCAGCTTTTAAAAGAAGTTGCAAGATACTTATTTAATTTAAAAAAAAATGCAAACTGGTGTCCCCACAAAACGCTAAGCATTCCAGCTGACTGAATCCAGAGTATTGTTGTACACCACCATGACTACCCAATCCCAAAAAATCAGCTTTTAGAAAGTATTTGCATTTTTTGCGCTTACCTCCCGGGCTATAAGGTTGAGGCCCAGACCAAATAGATTTTTTATTTGGTCTGAGGGTTGAGGTTAATTTAAGCTGTGAATTTGAATATTTCTAAGAACTACTATTTACTCATTTAATTTGGTTAAATAAAACACTCGTAATGTTTTATGAATATTTTTTTTGATAATCGACCATTCTGAGAATTAGTTCTTTATAGGCTTAGCCATAATTTTGAGAACTAAGCTTTACACGTAAAATTTATTCTCATTATCTAAATGCAATTAATTTAATACATATCTATTGCCCCTTCTACGAAAATCTTGGGAATTCCGCGCGGACAAACTGCTTTCGCACAAGTAGTTGTGCGATAAGGAATACTTCGTAATTTTGATGTCCAACTAGTTGTGCGAAAGCAGTCTGCCCACGAGGAACTTCTCATATTAATCATTATAATTAAGTAATTATTTCTATAATATACAGGGCTATTTCTAATCAATTAGCATCCTTCTAGGGGCTTATTTTGTAAATCAAAACTAACAACTTTTGTTCTACGACTTTCTTCAAAACTCAAAAAAAATATTTGGTTGTTCCATAGAAAAATATCGTTCATCCTCGACAAAATGTATGGAACAGCTGATTTTTTTTTTTGAGTTTTGACCAAAGTCGTAGAACAAAAGTTGTTAGTTTTGATGTACAGAATAAGCCCCTAGAAGGATGCTAATTGATTAGAAATGACCCTGTAGAATAAATATCAATAAAACATAGTATATCTAATAGTGGCGCCTCTGACAAAGCTAAACGGTAAAAACAACCGGAGTCAACAATTTGACATGTCATACGAATCACGGCAGCATCCAGATGTAAATGTCACCCACGGTCACTCATCCGAAAGTGTCGAACGTTGCTAACTTCGGTGGTCGTTAAGAAACACCTAGTCAAACTACGCTATGAGTGCTAAGTATCGAGAGTTTCTAGCATCATCATTATCCTGCGTGAAACAAAATATGTATAGATGAAAATAGTGAACCTTACCTATTATTACTTCTATTCTATCTACTTATAAAGCCCGATTACAGCGGCGCCAGCGTAAATTTAATAGCAACGTAAAAAGCGTTCTCTCTATCGCATGCCTAAAAGTAAAAAAGAAACAGAACTATGCTATTTATAATTACGATGGCGCCTCTGTAATCGAGCTTATATTTTGTTTTAGCAACCTAAATATGAAGTACTAGTTTTTACGGCTTCGCCCGCATAATATTTTGATTTTTTACGCAATATTATTATAATTTATAGCCTATGTGTTATTCTGATATATAAGCATCATCTCAATCCGTTCAGTAGTTTTTGCGTGAAAGAGTAACAAACATCCATACGTCCATCCATCCATCCATCCATTCTTCCATCCATCCTCACAAACTTTCGCGTTTATAATATTAGTAGGAGCTATATTACTGCAAAGATTCATCTCAATCCGTTCAGTAGTTTTTGCGTGAAAGTGTAACAAACATTCATACATCCATCCATCCTCACAAACTTTCGCGTTTATAATATTAGTAGGAGCTATATTACTGCAAAGTTTCATCTCAATCCGTTCAGTAGTTTTTGCGTGAAAGAGTAACAAACATCCATACATCCATCCTCACAAACTTTCGCGTTTATAATATTACTAGCTTTTACCCGCGGCTTCGCCCGCGATATAATTTAATTTATGTTTATCTTGTCACAAAATATGGTAACAAAAATAGTAAGTGCTCCACAAAAATAAATATTAGCCCAATTCAATGTGAAACGGTACACAAATATTGTAGAAAATAATCATTTCAAACCCAAACAGATGGATAGATGGACAGACGGACAACAAAGTGATCCTATGAGGGTTCCGTTTTTTCCTTTTGAGGTACGGAACCCTAAAAACAGCCAATCTCAACTAATTTGTTTCGTCATCGTTATCATCCGCGGCTTTCTTTGTCCCACTGTTGGGTATAGGCCTCTCTATTGCAGTGCCATCTGCTTTGGCTCTTTGTCGGTCGTGACCAGGCTCGACCGGCGGTATTGATGACATCGTCGAGATAGTCGACCCACCTTGCTGCCGCGCCGCACATAGCTGAGCGCTCTCACCTATTCCAGTACCCTAGTTGACCAGCTCGGTCACCACCGTGTTTCTTGGTCAAGAAGCGCTGGTCGAATTGGTTGCCACGCCATTGTGAACGATGTCACACGCAGGGCTTTTGCGACCGCCAATATCGCAGCCGTTCTCGAACCGAACGGGTTTGCGCGTGGTGATGGCAAAAGGTCTGATGGTATGAAGCAGGTCCCATGAAAGTGTAGACGGCCTTTAGAATGGGACGCGACTTGCGTCGATACTTTGGCGCCGTCACATCTTTCTGAGACTTAGGGGCTGGAGCGGTGGTCGGCGGAGCAGCACAAACGGCGCAAATATGCTTATCTCGGCAGTGGTTACATATTTGAGCCGTTTGAAATTGAGACATTGTGCGCGTGGTGGCCGGTATCTTGTTTTCAAAAGTATTTCTGAGCGTCTGGTGTACCTACCGTGTGACCAAAATGCTGGTGTTAATTTGGCTCAACGTATAAACAGCATTGCCAAGCTGATTGGAAATGCTGCTAGCATGATGGGCACGCTGCTAACTCGCAGTGGGCTCGAGCATTTAGAATATCTTTAGACCTTCAAGAGTCTGTGGATGATCCCTTTGCTTGATATGTAGTAGTAGTTTATGAAGTTTTACATTGTAAGTTTTGTATTTAGTGGTAGTTAATAAAGGCACTTGCTCTATAAAACAATCAAGTACCTTGCACCTTGTTGTTACTGTTCAAACCTAACCCGACATCAAAATACCTTATACTTATAAATGCTTCTGTTGATTATGATAAGTTAAGAGTGTATCCGCCCATGGGTTTCCGTCTTGTCGTGGCGGGGGAACTTAGTAGCCGAGGCTTATGGGTGGCGCGGGAATCCCAGGTAGAGCCGCTTCTCTGGGTTTTTTCTGAGACAGCAGAGAAGGCGGCGCTCGAGGTCTCCCGATTCTTTTTGGTCTTTTCCCCTTAGGCAGTTTAGAAGTTTGCACTCGAGGTTAAGCCGCTTTTCTGGGGTTTTTAAATATAGCAGCTGAGAAGCTGGCCGGCAAGTTGCGTGCCTCATGAGGAGTGCCGCAACTGAGCCGGGCTGCACTTTTATCACTGTTCAATTCTAACCAAACCAACAGAAATGTACGTTTGTGTCAAGGTCACAATTCAGAATCAAGGTTAATAACCTTAGTTTCAAGATACTCATACTCATGCCATACTACTTCTAAAAATCAAGTCGATCCGTTTCTTAGTATATTAGCATGGATTTTATACCAAAAAGGTAGAATAAAGAAATATGTTTAACCTCTAATGGTGATATATTTAAAAATATTTTTAATGTCAGACGAAATGACGGCCCAGTATTAAACGTCATTGTAATATGTAGCATGGCAAAGAGAAAACTATTTTGTCCAATTTTAATGTGAGTTTTCAATGTCAATCCCTACTTTATTTCCTCTTCGAGGAGCTATAATGGTGGAAAGACAATTTGTCCCATTGCTATGCTAAGCGAGACGTTTATAAAAGTCTGCAGTCAATGTATGTCACCTGTCATCCAATTACGTTTTGTCAATCCATATTAGGCTCAATCAACCCAATTATGAACGCGCCATCGTAAATTTAATAGCAACGTAAAAAGTGTTCTCTCTATCGAATGCCTAAAGTAAAAAAGAAACAGAAATAGTCTAATTAACTGTTATAATTAAGATGGAGCCTTCAAAATTGGGCCTTTTAGCGTCTTTGTGATAGGTGACAGTTTCGCTAACGATAGATTTTGTCTTATCCTACGGGAATTATGCAATTTTCGGGATAAAATGTAGCCTATGTCCTTTCTTAGGCTCTAGACTATCTGTGTACCAAATTTTATGGAGATCGGTTCAGTAGTTTTGGCGTGAAAGCGCGACAGACAGACAGACAGACAGACAGACAGAGTTACTTTCGCATTTATAATATTATAGTAAGGAAGTAAGGATTAGGATAGGATGATGAACTTGCGCTTTTCCAAGCTATATTTTCATAAGCTAAAAATAAATCAAAGGTCAGAACAGCTCGAACTAGTCAGAAACTAATTATTTCGGAGGTAATACAATTGGCAGACGAGACAAAGCAAAGTGCCTCATAAGGATTACAGAGCGCTCTCTTAGTGTCAATTAAGAAGATGCCGTGTCATTAAACCAATAAGTAAGATTATGCCAGTAGTTAGTTGGAGTAATAACAATCTAGATGTAGTCAAAGAGCCTGCCTAAAATTTTCACTGTACTCCTCTATAATCATTATTTTTCATCAATCAATCATTAGGGTTCCGTACCTCAAAAGGAAAAACGGAACCCTTATAGGATCACCTTGTTTTCCGTCTGTCCAAATGTCAAGACTCTTTATCTCGGGAACGCGTAAAGATATCGAGTTGAAATTTAAACTATATATGTACGTATATCTATGGTTTCTTGCAGTTGTGTAAAAGAAAAACTTCTGAGTTATCGTATAAAAAAGTTAGAGTCGTTTATGTCGTAAAAAACTGCATATTTCGACACTCACAAAAATCAAAATCTACAGGGTACTTCCCGTTGACATAGAACTGAAGCTCCTCTAGCGGTGGACATCCTATGGCTGATGGATAGTAAGGTAGTAATCATGCGACTTCATTGCCTACCAATACAGCATTACTCGTATAATTTTAAGTGCCTTGCGCGCTCCCATTTAAACTCGCCAACCTGGACCAAAGCTTAAGGCTGGCAACTTTAGATCGTCTACAAATCACTAGATAGGCACTTATTAATTACTACAGGACTATCAAGATTTCCCCCGAAGATCTTCGAAAAGATCAGAACACAACAGAAAACTACGTCAACCGAATCTTTTTGAGGCTTTGAACTGAAAAAGTCCGCTGTCCGTTGTCTGTTTCCTTTATTGCTGTACGTCCTACGCACTGGCGCTGTTTCGTGATTTAACGTAAGTTCCTAATAGATACACCCCTAATTTAGGCGAAATACTGGCTCAGGCCTAATTTTATTACCTACTTAAATACTCAAAAGCTGTTCAGTGAATTAGGTAGGCTTTTAGAACCGGTCGTTTTGAGGTTTGGGTTTTTATAAAGAAGATATTGCACCATAGGTTTAGGTTACTTTGCACTATCGGTAGATATATAGATAGATAAACTATTTATTGATTCACATTCACACACACATAAAACAGAAAATAGAGAAACATAGATGCTAAAAGATGTGAAGCAACCGGCGGCCTTATCACTGAAAGTGATTTCTTCCAGGCGACCTTAGGATGGAGAGAGATAGGTACAACAGAATATAGGACGAGGTGTGCTAATTTAGAGGACACTTTAAAAGTAAAACAAATAAAAAAAAAGAATTATATTCAATAGACATAATACATACAAATGTTATAAATACTATACATAATATAGTAGAATAAACTGATACATACTTTTAACTTCTAACATACACTTACATAAACAATGTATAATTAGTAAACAAAAACAATAATAAGCAAACAAATTAATAAACCACCCAAAAACTAAGAACGATTTCAAGATTGCAATAGGTATAATTTGTCGGTCCACCTTGCCGGTTGACATGATATATACGCTATGTCTGCTGGTTCATGATTTCTATTCGAGAACCAGGGAATAGACTGCTGCTAAGATTTAACTACGTATGTAGTATATACCTATCAATATCGATAAATAAAAAAAAGATAACAATTGAAAGTATTTTCTGTATGGGACCTGTAATCTACAACAAAATACCGAACTCGCTGCAAACACTCAGCCACAGCCTATCAATGTTCTTCGCAGCTTGTAACTAAAATCGTAACACCATCAACTTTTTAAAACATTAATATAGTAATTATGATTAGAAAAATAATTATTCATATTAATTATATTTATTATTAATTGATTAATATAATTATGCTACTTCAATCATTGCAATCATGACGCAGGAAGCCGTGGTGGTCTAGTGGTAATGACACCCGCCTTTCAGTCGTGAGGTGGTGGGTTTAAGTATTTGTCCCATACCAATGAATTCCTTGGAATTAATGTACGGAATTTCACACCACGGGCTTTTCGGTAAAGGAAAACATCGTGAGACAACCTGCATACATCCGTAGAAGAAATTCGATGGCGTATGTTAGAAGAAATTCGATGGCGTATGTGAATCCACCAACCGGCACTCAGCCAGCGTGGTGGATATGGTCCAATCACCCTTCGTAGTTAGGCCTACGTCCTACAGTGGACTATTAAAAGGGCTGGTTCAGTACACTACAGTAATCATGACGCAAGAAACATATCGGAAGAATTTTTATATAAATCAAATTGAGATCTCAATTTTTCAAGTCGGTTGAAACATATTAACTCTGAAGTTGAAACTGAATTGAATGCTACAAAAAATTAAAAACTTCAGCTCTCACTCCAGTTAGGCAGTTCCTCGAATGTTCACAAAACTAGTTAGGCGCCAAAGTTAAATTGTTTAGTGAATGCAAAAGCTCCAAAGTATGGCATAACATGATTCTAACTGCGAACAAATTGTATTGTCGCTTTACAAGCTCTTGTGAATTCTGTTAAGGGATTAGTTCTGTAATTTGTTTTAACTTACTATCGAAGTAAGTTTTAATGTTATATAATATTATATTATTATGTATTAATAGCTGACACATTCGTGATTGTAGATAGTTACATATTAAGGTACCATCAAAAACAGGCGATAGTCGCTTCCCGCTCTGTCTGTCTGTCCCTATGTATGCTTATAATATCTTTAATACTAGGTATGGTTTTTTTAGGATTCCGTACCTCAAGGGGAAAAAACGGAACCTTTATAGGACCACTTTGTTGTCCGTCTGTTCGTCTGTCCGTCTGTCCGTCTGCGTGTATGTCAAGACTCTTTATCTCGGGAACACGTAAAGATATCGAGTTGAAATTTAAACTGTATACGTATATTTATGGTATCTTACAGTTGTGTATAAGAATAACTTCTCAGTTATCGTTTAAAAATGAGAGATTAGAGCCGTTTATGTCGTAGAAAACCGCATATTTCAACACTCACAAAAATTAGAACCTACAGGGTACTTTCCGTTGACATAGAACTATGAAATTTGGCGAGAAACATTGTGTCAAAGTTCACATATAGGAATAAATCTGAAAACTGTACATTTAAATTTAAATCACAAAATAATAGGGCTTCAAAATTCACAAAATATGGGTTCAAAATTCAATGTGAGTAAATCGTATCATGTAAGATATCATATAAAAGAACTTCATTAGCACATGCTACAACAGGTTTTTAATTATTTCAACAATGTGTAATTTTCGATGTATGACGAGAAAAGTGAAAAAAGAAAAACTTTTTTGTCGGTGGTTATACTATAGAGAATTTAACAATTTACTTCCCAATTTTGTGAATTTTTCTGGATTTATTCAGAAACTTCGGTGTGCGAGCCTGACTCGCACTTGTCCGGTTTTTTTTAAAGATAAAGTGATTCAAGAATAAGGTTTATATGTATAATACACCTGTTCGAAGCCGGGGCGGGTCGCTAGTATGTACTTCGAAAAACATTAAAAAACAACATGTGGAGTAATCAAAGAGTTATTTTTGTTATAAACATTTCAAAAATTCGTCTCGGATGCAGGACTCGCACCTTGCGTCTTTGGAACACTAGCCGGACGCTGTGCTCAACTGAGCTAAGTTGGTTAAAATGATAAACACTACACAAATTCGGCGCTGAGGCAGTACTGCGGATTAGCTCAGTTGGGCAGAGCGTCGGGCTACAAAAATAACTTTCAGATTAACCTAGTGTGGGATGCACTATAAAATTAAAATCATTTCATTGATTTAGCAGTGCGCCATCTCTCGTCAATATTCAGAAGTTCTTATAACTTCAATTGAGTGATAACCTTTCTAATACGGGTATCACAGGTGGCGCCGCCAACGCTATAAGTTGGTTAAAATGATAAACACTTTAAAAATTCGACGCGGAGGCAGTACTGCGGATTAGCTCAGTTGGACAGAGCGTCGGGCTAGTGTTCCGAAGACGCAAGGTTCGAGGCCTGCATCCGCAACAAATTTTTGAAATGTTTATCACAAAAATAACTCTTTGAGATAAACCTAATGTGGGATGCACTATAAAATTAAAATCATTTCATGTGGAGTATTCTTTTCTATAAAATATATAACCTCTTCATTAAAGCAATATTTCAAGGAATTCCACATACTCATTTTAGGCGCAATATTTACGATCATACATATTTAGCAGTACCTACTTATAAATCATAGATAAAATACCCTAACAACATAGATAGGTCCTAAGAGCGTTTGATTAATTTGGTTATATACATTACATATTTTTACAAAGATAGGTGTATTTTTCTATGTAGGTACCTAGTTGTTGTTGAAGTTGCTTTTCCTTCATATCTTACAGTGTTAATAAAAGAACCAAGCCGCCATATGAACTGCTTACAGGAAAGTTTCTGGGTCAAAGTTACCACTAAGTGTGATGGCCCTAATACGAGTATAAATGGCATGGCATATTTGAAACTATTTTAGTGCGCGATTAGTCCCGTAGTATATAATAATAATATTTGAAACTTTTGTAAAAAAAATAGTACATAACTGAAAAGAAAATTGCGCTGCTGCGCAAAACCGCTAACACTGGGCAAAACATAGCCTAGTGAGTGAAATTAGTAAAGTTTCATTTTTTTAATAAAATTAAAATAAAGAATAATTTAACAGCTCGAAAATGGCCTCGATTGTGTAACTACATACTGTAGTTGTGTATTCCAAATTAATTGTAAATTGTAAGAAGTGCTTGGTTAATATGAAATTCGTATAATGAGCCAGCGAAGTACTCTAGCAGTTCCGTTCTACCACGTAGGTACTTACATGGGAAATGCCAAAAATATTATACCAGAAGCTTTCGCACTCAGTAACAGCTAAAAATTATCAATTTTAAGATTAAACTTTTTAGAAATACGTAAACAAAATTTTGACATAGTAGACGTGTAGACTAAGCATTACGCAAGATGATCAGTAATTTCAATGCTCATCAATACTGTTCGCCATCTCATCAAATGAAAAAATAACCGTCTTTCTTCCTTTTAGATAAAGACAAATAACAAAACGCCAAATAAGAATAAAAAGCGACGCTCTAAAAAATTAAACAACCTACGCTCTTCAGTCACTAGATAGAAGTTTTACTTTTATAAGTAAGTAGGCATTCGAGTCAGAAAAGTCTAAGGAAGACCTAAAAAATGTTCGCAAAAACAAGTATTTAAGTACATTGAAGAGGCCTCTGGCGTCCCAGTGCTTTGTTTGCTGATCTTGTTTTCGGAATATGTCCCTCCTGTGGATTTTACGTGTCGTTTGAATAGATATTGGGCGGTAAAGTAAGGCGGAAGTTTGGCATGAGATGTGGATGGATCTGGTATAGTTATTTTATTCTTTATCTGCTTAGTTTTAGAGGTAGATTTCTCTCAAAAACTCGTTTGGAGAAGCACCATACTATCTATTCAGCCACGCCACCATTCGGCAATGTGTAGGGAAAGCATTACTTAGTTCTAAAACGATAGAAATTGTTATATTATAGGCCTTAATAAGGTTCGATCAGGTTCTTTCCATAGCTCGCTAACCTAATCATTAGATCATCGAGTTTTTTTTTCAGAAATGAGGAGACGATAGGAAAACTAAAATTATCGACACAGCCCAGAGGATTCATTTCATCACATTGCACGGAGGCATGATGACTAATGACTAATGAAAACAAATAGTTCTCAAGTGGAGACCACATACACTAGCGTGTAGAACGTCCACCCAAAGTGGACAGATCTGAAACTAATCTTGACCTCATGATTTCGATAGAAGCAAACGGCTTCCAATCGATCTTATTGGAGATCTATAGGGCAGGCAGGATAAGTAGGATCTATAGACTTATGTCCAGTATGGTTATGACTTCAATCCATTTTAGATAACGATATTTCTTAAATCATGATTTTTAGTATAAATTGATTGCAAAGACTATACCTAACAGTTCTGTTTTGAGTGTTGCTTTCAAAATTGTGGGTTGCGCTGAACAGTTAGAGTAGGAGCAGCACAAATAACACTTTAATTTGATAAGGTGTTTGTTTCGCGCATTTTATCTTGAATGATGTTCGCTTACTCGATGATATAATAAACATGCCATATCCACGAGTCGAAAATCCTCAACACATCGCCAATGGCCCGTGTAATGCAGGAGGCGACAAGGCGGCAAAGTTCTGGACTCCAGGATGATACAAACTTTTCACTTGGTGTATGCTGATGTCGCATGTTTATGGAGTTGGAGACTGCAGCGAGGAAATCTGAGGTACCTAGTTTGACAACTGCCTATAGATTGCCAAATCACTTTGAGGTTTCATACTAAAATTAGAAAATAACACTTTTTACAATATAATATTTCGTATTTGCCATTGTACAAAATTATTTTGCATTATTACCAACTTCACAGAGTTTTACTTGTCGTTTTGAACTCGTTTCACCATAGATCCAATGCTGTGATAGCAGCTGTTCCATACTTGCTGTCGAAAGCCAATAAATTTAGATGGCACGGCTATTGAATTCAGTCTTTGGCAGCCATATCACAAGCTTTGCTTACTTTGAGGTCAAAAACCGTGTGTAAGAATTACCCTTACCTTTTATTCATTCTTTTCAGAGTGGATCCCGTCGTTCATAGTGATAACAAAAAATTGTCCATAATGATGTGAAAACTTCTAAACGTCCGTATGCAATGTTACATACACCTGATATTGAATTCTTTCGAATTTTTTGCTTCAACTCTATTTAGGCTGTCTAATTTTTAAAGTCTATTCACAGCAATCCTATTTTTACCGACTTCCAATAAAGAGAATGTTCTAAGTTCGTGTGTATATACCTATAATCTATTTTTTGTGTATGTTCATCGATAATCTCGTCAATTATGAACCGAAACGAAAAATTATTTTTTAGTTCAAAAGTGTATATTCCCGAGGCAGTTCTATTTCAATTTTACAGAAATCGGCTGAACCGTTTTTGAAAAATCTACAATAATTTAAATAATTCGAGCGAAATATTCGAATTTCGTACACGATGGACGCCGGTTAGAAACCTAAAAATTGTACTGTTTTGTCCCTGTAATTTTTTTTTTTATGTAATGTGGTTGTCTAATAAAGTGTTATTGTTTGTTTGTTTGATGGAAGTCAGTTTTGCCATTATTATGCGTAAAATAATTATTTTGTATTACGTCAATTCTTAGCTTTGTAATATCAATTCTACACAAAATTCGTAATATCAATTCAACAAAAACCGGACCTATTTGTAAAACGTAGCGGTATCCTTTGTCACAAAGTATGTTACAAACATGTTTACCCCAATATTTATATGACGCATTTCTTTCGTAACTAATATGTTACAAATATCTGCAAATGACGCCCAAAGTAACGCAATTAGGAAACAGTAAAGAAACCCCTTTGTTATTTTAATGTTGCTCGTAACAAGTTTAAGTAAATCGGTCATGCTCTCACTAAGTATGGACTTGACTGACGCGGGCGTGAATAGTTGTACAACTTGTACAGAAACCACCATGAGACAAATAAAAGTACAACGCCAAGAGTGGCGACTGTACATTTTTCACGCATTACGCAAAATAGAACACATTGTTCGACAGTTTGATAAAAATATTCTTTGGAGATCAGAAATGAGAAGACCCGTAGAAGAACCAAAGTTACCGACATCATCATCATTTCAGCCATAGGACGTCCACTGCTGGACATAGGCCTCCCCTAATGATTTTCAATAAGACCGGTTGATAGCGGCTTGCATCCAGCGCGATCCTGCGGTCCTAATAAGGTCATCCGTCCACCTTGTGGGTGGACGTCCTACGCTGCGCTTGCCGGTACGTGGTCTCCACTCGAGAACTTTTCGAACCCATCGGTCAGTTCTCCGCGCTATGTGCCCTGCCCATTGCCACTTTAACTTGCCAATCCGCTGGGCTATGTCGGTAACCTTGGTTCTTCTACGGATCTTCTCATTCCTGATTCGATCTCGCAGAGAAACTCCGAGCAGAGCCCTCTCCATGGCTCATTGGGCTACTTGGAGCTTACTAATAAGGCCCATAGTGAAAGACCACGTTTCTGTGCCATAAGTCATCACTGGCAACACGCACTGGTCGAAAACTTTCGACTTGAGGCACTGAGGTATGTCGAACGAGAAGACAAGTTACCGACATAGCCCAACGGATTGGCAAGTTGAAATGGCAGTGGGTAGGGCACATAGCGCGGAGGACTGATGACCGATTGGTTTGAAAAGTTCTCGAGTGGAGACCACGTACCGGCAAGTGCACCGCAGGACGTCCACAAACAAGGTAGACGGATGACCTCGTTAAGACCACAGGATCGCGCTGGATGCAAGCTGCTTTTAACCGGTCTCATTGGAGATCTATAGGGGAGGCCTATGTCCAGCAGTGGACGTTCTATGGCTGATGGATGGATGGATCCTTTGGAGACGGTTGACAAAAATGATGCAATAAGTTCTAATTTAATGTATATTTTACCTTTTGGCTAAACATCTTTTCTAGTGTGTGTTATTATCGATAATTTTAGTAAATTTTCTTTAAAGAATGAAAAAAAAAAATCTAATCGTATTCAATGAAACTCACACGGGTAACAGAAAATAACAAGTAATAACTCAAATTGTGTTACATCTGATTAAACTGATTTAAAAGTATTAAATGTATTCGACGCGTTTGCGTTTGATGCGCTTTCTACAACGCGGCAACGTGAGTTAAGAAAAAATTAGGATGCACAACGCAGATCTTATTGTTTTGTCTTTTCTATAGGTATCTATGGAAATCTACGGCGCAATTCGCCAACTTTTCTTGACGTAAGTTAGAGAAATCTTTTCAGATCCAACAAACCAAATACACTAGTTGAAATCGGTCACCTTTGCATTTAAATATTATTTGAAAGACTAACCATGACGTATTTTCTTAATGCTACGTTTACACGTACCTACTCGTATTTAGTACAGTGGCAAAAATCGTGCTCTCGACCAAATATATAGCTACTTAGGATGTGTAAATAAATTACTCGATCGAATAATAAAGCAAGATAGTTCGTTCTTTTCAGCCATAGGCTCCTCCTACGCTGCGCTTGCCGGTACGTGGTCTCCACTCGAGAACTTTTCGACCCCATCGATCAACTCTCCGTGCTATGTGCCCTGCCCACTGAACCACATTTTAACATGGCGAGATAGTGAATTGAACTTATGTGAACTTATACTGGCCGTGGGGTGCCGGCAGAGTAGAATTGCACCCCCCTCTTGTACCAGGTGTCGTAAGAGCCGACTGAGGTACTACGGAACCGACAGTTGGCGGTATACCCATCCAGAACAGCGTAGCTCAAGTGCAACAGGGCGGGGATGGGCAGCAGCATCCCTGTCGCGAGAGCTACGCCCTGCGATTGCCAACACGCTTGCCCAGCGCGGCAATTATGGGCAAATCCCCCTTATGATTGCACAAAATGAAACCAGGCCCCCAGTCCCCGGCAGCTCCGCTAGTCCTGGTTCCGGCAGCGACCACGGTAACGGCGGAGCAAGGGGTGCTAAGAATCCCCGGCAGAGATCCGGCTGCCACCCCAACCGACGACGACTGGCCCTGGCAACATATAACGTGCGCACCATGAGGACTGATGAGAAGATTGCGGAACTGGAAGAAGAGTTGAGTAGGTTGCGATGGGATATTATGGGGTTATCTGAAGTCCGTAGAGAGGGCGAGGACACGATAACCCTGAAATCCGGCAACCTACTGTACTACCGGGAAGGTGACCAACGGTCCCAAGGTGGTGTCGGCTTTCTCGTTCACAGGTCTCTCGTTAACAACATCATTACCATCGAAAGTGTGTCGAGCAGGGTTGTATACCTGATACTCAGAATATCCAAACGATATTCGTTGAAGGTCATCCAGGTATACGCACCGACCTCGTCACACCCAGATGATGAAGTGGAGGCTATGTATGAGGACGTAAGTCGGGCCATACATACGTCTAAGACCCGCTTCACGGTTGTTATGGGAGACTTCAACGCAAAGTTGGGCAAGAAAAGCGATGATGAGTTGAGAGTGGGGCAATTTGGATGTGGGCAACGGAACCCCAGGGGCCACATGCTGGCAGACTTTCTGGAGAAAGAGGAACTCTTCATGATGAACTCTTTCTTCCAGAAGCCACTTCGCAGGAAATGGACCTGGATGAGTCCCGACGGTACCACGAGAAATGAGATAGACTTCATCATGACTAGCGAGAAACGGATATTCAACGACGTCTCCGTGATCCACAGGGTAAAAACTGGCAGTGATCACAGAATCGTGCGAGGCAAACTGAATATCAACGTTAAACTCGAAAGGTCCCGCCTGATGAAGTCTACGCTCCGACCTACTCGTGCCCACATACAAAACCCCGAGAACTTTCAGCTCGAGCTCTCAAATCGCTTTGCTTGCCTGGAGAACTTTGCGTCGGTGGACGAGATTAATAACGGGCTCGTAGAAACTGTCCAAACGGTGGGTTCTAAGTTCTTTAGACCCCGCCGTTCAGATAAACCTAAGAAATTCTCCGATCATACTCTAAATCTCATGGCCGAACGACGCTCGCTAAGACTGCAGTCTTCCGATGATGTAAAGTCATACAGGCGGCTCAATAGACAGATTTCAAAATCGGTGCGGTGCGACATTCGTCTCTTTAATACTAAACATGTTAAAGAGACAATAGAGCGGAACAAAGGCTCCAAAGTGTTCGCGAGGCATTTTTCTATTGGGCAAAGCCAGTTGACAAAGCTGAAGAGAGAAGATGGCAGTATAGCGTCAACCAAGGCAGAGGTATTGCAGGAGATCGAAAGGTTTTACGGACAGTTATATGCCTCGGTAGCAAAGCCTGTAAACAGCACGGCCAAAGACCCAAGAGCCAAGCTGACCCGACACTTCACCGAAGACATCCCGGACATTAGCCTATACGAGATTAGGATGGCCCTGAACCAACTTAAGAACAATAAGGCGCCGGGTGACGACGGAATCACTTCAGAGCTTCTGAAAGCGGGTGGAACGCCGGTACTAAAAGTCCTTCAGAAGCTTTTTAACACCGTCGTCCTCGAGGGCATAACGCCAGAAGCGTGGAACAGAAGCGTGGTGGTGTTGTTCTTCAAAAAAGGTGACAACACCTTATTGAAAAACTACAGACCCATCTCGCTTCTGAGCCATGTTTATAAGTTGTTTTCAAGGGTCATTACGAATCGTCTCGAACGCAGGCTTGATGACTTCCAGCCTGCCGAACAAGCCGGTTTCCGGAAGGGCTTTGGCACCATGGACCACATACATACGCTGCGGCAGGTTATACAGAAGGCCGAGGAGTATAACCTGCCACTTTGCTTGGCGTTTGTGGACTATGAGAAAGCCTTTGATTCGGTTGAGACATGGGCTGTGCTTGAGTCTCTTCAACGATGCCGTATTGACCATCGGTACATTGAAGTGCTGAAGTGTTTGTATAATAACGCCACTATGTCGGTTCGAGTACAGGAAGAGAGCTCCAAGGCGATCCCTTTGAAGAGAGGCGTAAGACAGGGAGACGTGATATCTCCGAAACTGTTTACTACTACTCTGGAGAACGCCTTTAAGCTCCTGGAATGGAAAGGACTCGGCATCAACATCAATGGCGAATACATCACTCACCTTCGATTTGCCGACGATATCGTAGTCATGGCAAAGTCGATGGAAGAACTCAGCACGATGCTCGAAGGCCTTAATCGAGTCTCTCAACAGGTGGGTCTTAAAATGAACATGGATAAGACAAAGGTCATGTGTAATTCTCATGTTGTACCCACCCCTATTTCAGTTGGGAACTCGGTTCTTGAAGTCGTTGACTCGTACGTCTACCTGGGACAAGTAGTCCAGTTAGGTAGGTCCGACTTCAAGAAAGAGGCCAATCGCCGAATCCAACTCGGTTGGGCAGCGTTTGGAAAATTGCGTAACGTCTTCTCGTCCGACATACCTCAGTGCCTCAAGTCGAAAGTTTTCGACCAGTGTGTGTTGCCAGTGATGACTTATGGCACAGAAACGTGGTCTCTCACTATGGGCCTTATTAGTAAGCTCCAAGTAGCCCAACGAGCCATGGAGAGGGCTATGCTCGGAGTTTCTCTGCGAGATCGAATCAGGAATGAGAAGATCCGTAGAAGAACCAAGGTTACCGACATAGCCCAGCGGATTGGCAAGTTGAAGTGGCAATGGGCAGGGCACATAGCGCGGAGAACTGATGACCGATGGGGTCGAAAAGTTCTCGAGTGGAGACCACGTACCGGCAAGCGCAGCGTAGGACGTCCACCCACAAGGTGGACGGATGACCTTATTAGAACCGCAGGATCGCGCTGGATGCAAACCGCTATCAACCGGTCTTATTGGAAATCATTAGGGGAGGCCTATGTCCAGCAGTGGACGTCCTATGGCTGAAATGATGGTGATGATGATGATGATGATGATGAACTTATACTTGATCGAGTAACAAGCAGTATTCTAGCCCTTGATACGAAACTTGTATACTTAATTATAATTATGTATACCTACATCTACTTATGCTACCGCGTGTTTGGTCATGGCACCGCTTCTCAACCGAAATTTAAATTTTATAGTAATGCTTAATAGTCGTAATTACAAATAAGCGTGGAAGTAAATATAGTCACACATGCTGAATTGCCAATTTTTTTTTGGTACAATTTACAAGGTTTTGAGTAGGTACATTTTTAAGCTAATCCTTACCTAAGTGCGACAGCAATCAAACAGCAAATCCCGTTGATAATATAATTAGAAAGCTATGTTCCTACATCCGTTCTCACGCGAACAAAAACTTCCCAGAAGACGCAGCATAGTCCTGGGAAGCTGAACGAAGTCAAAGACCTGAAACTGGAATGGACGGTGTTGCCGGTCTGGCGCAAACTGGACATCGTGGGAGCAGTTCAAACTTGTAGATCTAGTGCGGGAGCTGCGGCTCGAAACATTTACTGGTATATAATCAAATTTCATGTATGTAAACACGAGGCAAGTTGTTGCGCAGTAGCAACATATTTTTTTTATTATTTCTTTTAATACCAAACTTAAAAAACATTTCTTATACTATAACTATTAAAATTAAACTACTTAAAATAAAAACGAATACTAAACACTAAAACTTATATTACTAAAATAAAAATAAAACTAATCTAAAAGACCCGGGGCAGAGGGTAATGTGGCCAGAATGCTGGCGGCGTTGCCTCGTTGAATTGCTATACTTATTTTTTGACCAAAGTAGATGCCAACATTCTGGTCACGTGTCACCTCTACCAGTCGCCTAGCCAGATCTTTGTATAAAAGGTGAGCGTCCGGCCCCCACGGATCCAAAGTCTCAACCCAAACGGCACAAAAAGGTACATTCTGTCCAACGACTCATATTTCAATATATTTATATGTCAGCGGCGAAAGAAGAGAGGATTGCTTGCTAATCTTCAAAGTCGCCATACAATTTGATTACCACTGTACTGGTTGAAAAAAATAGCAAATAAGCTTAATGTCATGTTAAAAGCCTGGTGTGAGTGTATTTTCTATAAACTAAAGAACTAAACAGAAAATTATATCATCATAGGTCAATAAGCCCTAATAAACTTGACTGCCTCAATGACCCAGTGGTTAGTGGCCCTGCCTCCTGGATCAAAGAGACGTGGGTTAGATTTCCACCCAGGGCAAATAATTATGTGACAAACATAGGTGTTTGCTCTTTGTCTGTTAATATCTTTATAAGTATGTATTTAAAAACATATATACATAATATTGTGTGTCCTTCAAACCCACTCGTTATCCAACGAATCTTCTTTTTACCGATTGCAAAATTTTGTCGGTGCGCCAACTGACTTAACCTTATTTTTATACAGCATAACAGTAGTATTCAAAACGAGAGTTCTTCTAAACTCCCTCATCGCTCTACAGGTAACAAAAACGTTTGCGCAATTGAACACTGTTCTACAACTTTCGCTTCAAGGCATTCTCAATCACGGGGTACTTATGTTTATAACAAACTGAACAAAATTCTAAATTTTCATAAGTTAAATAGACACGACTGTAAAGTTAAATTGACAACCTGGCTACTTACTCAAGATTATCAATCTACTGAAGATATTTTATATGAACCTTCATAAGGTCTACCTTGTAAAATCTAGATCTGAAACACACTCATTCACTCACATTTACACACATGCACTATATCCCTGCAAACCTTGGCTCTCATGAGATCTCGCGTATTGCAGGGATAATACACTTACGCACTCAATCACACTATACACTTTCATTCACATCCATAACAAAATGTATTAGTTATTTCAAAATTTTAAATTGGCATTGTATTTTATTACTATTTTTTTTTTCTTTGATTGTATTATTATGATTTAGTTCCTACTGTTATCCGGCGGAGGGCATTGCTATTCCAAAACACAGGTTAGTTCCTAGCTTGGATGGCAATGTGTCTCAACTTGATTAATTACTAAGTTTTCATGACTAGTGTTAATAAGATAATTATTGATAAGAAATGTTTGTAACAGCCAATAAATTTCATTTTCATTTTCATTTTCATTTTCATTTTCATTTTCATTTTCATTTTCATTTTCATTTTCATTTTCATTTTCATTTTCATTTTCATTTTCATTTTCATTTTCATTTTCATTTTCATTTTCATTTTCATTTTCATTTTCATTTTCATTTTCATTTTCATTTTCATTTTCATTTTCATTTTCATTTTCATTTTCATTTTCATTTTCATTTTCATTTTCATTTTCATTTTCATTTTCATTTTCATTTTCATTTTCATTTTCATTTTCATTTTCATTTTCATTTTCATTTTCATTTTCATTTTCATTTTCATTTTCATTTTCATTTTCATTTTCATTTTCATTTTCATTTTCATTTTCATTTTCATTTTCATTTTCATTTTCATTTTCATTTTCATTTTCATTTTCATTTTCATTTTCATTTTCATTTTCATTCTCATTCTCATTCTCATTCTCATTCTCATTCTCATTCTCATTCTCATTCTCATTCTCATTCTCATTCTCATTCTCATTCTCATTCTCATTCTCATTCTCATTCTCATTCTCATTCTCATTCTCATTCTCATTCTCATTCTCATTCTCATTCTCATTCTCATTCTCATTCTCATTCTCATTCTCATTCTCATTCTCATTCTCATTCTCATTCTCATTCTCATTCTCATTCTCATTCTCATTCTCATTCTCATTCTCATTCTCATTCTCATTCTCATTCTCATTCTCATTCTCATTCTCATTCTCATTCTCATTCTCATTCTCATTCTCATTCTCATTCTCATTCTCATTCTCATTCTCATTCTCATTCTCATTCTCATTCTCATTCTCATTCTCATTCTCATTCTCATTCTCATTCTCATTCTCATTCTCATTCTCATTCTCATTCTCATTCTCATTCTCATTCTCATTCTCATTCTCATTCTCATTCTCATTCTCATTCTCATTCTCATTCTCATTCTCATTCTCATTCTCATTCTCATTCTCATTCTCATTCTCATTCTCATTCTCATTCTCATTCTCATTCTCATTCTCATTCTCATTCTCATTCTCATTCTCATTCTCATTCTCATTCTCATTCTCATTCTCATTCTCATTCTCATTCTCATTCTCATTCTCATTCTCATTCTCATTCTCATTCTCATTCTCATTCTCATTCTCATTCTCATTCTCATTCTCATTCTCATTCTCATTCTCATTCTCATTCTCATTCTCATTCTCATTCTCATTCTCATTCTCATTCTCATTCTCATTCTCATTCTCATTCTCATTCTCATTCTCATTCTCATTCTCATTCTCATTCTCATTCTCATTCTCATTCTCATTCTCATTCTCATTCTCATTCTCATTCTCATTCTCATTCTCATTCTCATTCTCATTCTCATTCTCATTCTCATTCTCATTCTCATTCTCATTCTCATTCTCATTCTCATTCTCATTCTCATTCTCATTCTCATTCTCATTCTCATTCTCATTCTCATTCTCATTCTCATTCTCATTCTCATTCTCATTCTCATTCTCATTCTCATTCTCATTCTCATTCTCATTCTCATTCTCATTCTCATTCTCATTCTCATTCTCATTCTCATTCTCATTCTCATTCTCATTCTCATTCTCATTCTCATTCTCATTTTCATTTTCATTTTCATTACTGAAGCTGTTAAAAAATGTACCAGATACTACGCAATAATATGTAGGTACTATAGAAAAGATGATGGTAAGGGTAAGTAAAGTAAACCATGGGACAATAATTCCATAACAATTTAATCTAAGATTATAAAATACTTGTGTTTTCTAGAAACTAAAAAAGTCATAAGTTGATTGTCTTGATTCCAGGGCATCCAATTACAATAAAATGATGTATCAAAAAATATCAGTAACTTTATCAAGCATCAGCTCTCTAACTATAAGCTAGCTCAGTCTTCTATTTTTGTTCAACTTGCGATACAAGAATTTTAATGAAACCTGTGTCGGAGTGCAGCGCCGGCACTATTTTATTGCACAATGTTTAAATTGCAGTTCCATTGTGATTTTTAGAAATAGCCATTAAGTAATAGCACAATTATAATATCTTATCTTTTAAGAGATCAGTTAAAAACGATTAGATCCGCAGAAGAACCAAAGTTACTAGTCCAGTGCAATTACGGAAATAAATAATCATAAAATTATGTAGTTTGGGGATTATGAAGGATCGACAGGGGGGGGGGGTGTATTCTGAGCATATATTCCAATTTAAGGGATTCTGGCGAGGTCAGCTCAAGGTCATTTCGATGAAAACGCGTTTAATTCGATATCTCGAGAACGGTTAGTATTAGGCAAAAAATTGTTGAGACCTTTCTCTTCTAAATTAAATATACTAACTTTTAGATCTGGAAATTTCTTTTCATCAAAATTTTTCGATTTATTACATACGAAAGGCAAAAATTTTACTTGTTTTTCCTCCCTTTTTTTATTTTTCGCCATTTTCTCCCCAACTTCAGTCTTCACTTGGGAACTTTGTAACACATTGGACCATCAGTTCTACTTCTACGAATTGTGCCCTACCTAAGGCCTCTTCAATTTGCTAACCCAAAGAGCTGTGATGGAAGGAATCGAAGCGCTGGCATGCAACGCGTTCCGGTGGTCTCGACCAGATCTTAGATCCACGTGAAGACCTTCGCTACAACCGTTAAATTTTATTAAATTTTACCGATTATCAAAGTGTAGATCTTTTAATTTCACTAACCGTTCTCGAGATATCGAATTGAACGCGTTTACATCGAAATGACCTTGAGCTGACCTCGCCAGAATCCCTTAAATTAGAATATATGCACAGAATACACCCTCCTATCGATCCTTCATAATCCCTAAACTACATAATTTTAGGTTTTTTTTTCCATTTATTTCCGTAATTGCACTGGACTATATACCCACATAGTTCAACAATTAACGTATTTGCAAGTGAAAATAGCAGCAGGCAGGGCGCATACAGGTTGGTCAGACGATCTCATTGAGGCCGCAGAATCGCGCTGGCTATAAGCGGCTTCCAATCAATCATTTTAGAAATCTATAGGGAACGTTTTTGTCAAACAACGGACGTCCTATGGCTGAAAAATTTACTTCCATAATGAGGCTTGATTTTAAAAAGACGATAAATGTGATGTTGCCGTGCTTTATAGATCTTCAATAAAACCAGTAAGAAAAATGTGTACACACTAGTATGTACAAGAAATTCAATAGCGTATGTGAATCAACCAACCCGCATTGGACTAGCATTGCGAATGAGTCCCAAACACATTTCGTTTAAGTATCTCATGTGAGAAAATACTGACTGAAAATACCGATAGGGTTGAAAAATTCTCGAGTGAAGACTACGCAACTCATCAGGGCCGCAGGATTGCGCTTGATGCTAGTCTTATTGAAGATCCATAGGGGAGGCATATGTCCAGCAGTAACCTTTCGTGTGCCAGTCTATGTTTAGCATTGAAACATCGGCAAAATTGTTGACCTTATTTGACCCAAGTGTGGTAATCGTTAGATATCATACGAAATTATCATAACTGACGTCAACATAGTCAAGTAATCACCCCTTAGTGACTGTGAACCCTGGCATACATTCTATACAAACAATTCAATAAAAGTCCAATGACGATCACGCACGCTACAGTCCGGCCGTGTAAACTCCACGCCGAGACAAAGGACGACGAGCAATTGGTCTCTGCTTGGGGTATGGCCCAAGTCACAAGCCAAAATAAAATAATAATTCTTTATACTCATACTCACTTTTACTCCCACAAGGATTTTAGCACCTCATGAAAAACACACTAAGACAACGATAACTATCACGCAGGCTTAAAACAGATTTTGATGTGATTAATTAATTTAACAGATATTAGAAGGCAATTTTAAATATGATGTCTGTGAGTAAATCGTCATCTTCACCACACTGTCAAGTAATCAGCCCCTAATGGCTAGAACCGCACTGTGGCTGAACATTAGACTGTAAACAGATAAACTAGACTATCTCTATCTATTTATCTATCTATCAGCCGTAAGATGTCCACTGCTGGACATAGGCCTCCCCCATGGATTTCCAATAAGGCCGGTTGGAAGCGGCCTGCATCCAGCGCGTTCCTGCGATTTTTATTATGTCGTCAGTCCACCTGGTCGGTGGACGTCCTACGCTGCGCTTGCTGGTCCGTGGTCTCCATTCGAGAACTTTCCGGCCCCATCGGCCATCCGTTCTTCGAACAATGTGTCTTAAACTAGACTATCTATGGAGTTACAATCGTGAAAAAAAGTGTCCGAGCCAAAACCCTGCCCAAGCTACGAAGTTTGCAGGCTTTTCAGTCGTAAGGCGATTGCAAGCCAATTACACCGCCGCGCGATGGCAATGTGGTCGGTTACAAGCACTAATTACGTGACATAACGTCAAGATTCAAGAAAACGGGTCACTGTGAATTATTTGATGTAATATATCTAAGTCGGAATGTATGACGACGCTCGGACATTTTCTACTTTCACTTAGGGACTGTGGCTCTATAGATATTTGGTCGAAGATTATATTTAAACAATTTAATAAAAGTCCAATGACGACCACGAACGCTACAGACCGGCCGTGTTAGGATAAAAAAATATAACATTCATGAGTATGTATTTTTTTATGTATGAGTGACTATGAAGTCACTCACACTAGAACTCCTAGTATCGCTTGGTACTCTCACAAAGACCAAGATAACTAACACCCAGGCCAGATATTTAGATGAAAATTTTAAATAATTATCTGTTCTGAGTGTGTTCTAGTGTGAGTTTCAGTCAGAATTGGGGTTTTGTAGCTTCACAGTGGCCAAGAGGCTACTGGCTTTGATTAGGCATATTTTAGCAATTTTAATTTTTTAGTCTGTATTCTCATAGCTTGCACCAAAATCCAATAGTACGTGGGCAAGCGGGTGTGGACTGGTCAAAGGCGTCCGTCGCCGCCTTGTCCAGGAAACGAGGATTATTGCTGCTGCCCTCGCTATATTACACTCTCTTTAGCGTCGGACGATCTGCTAATGAATTCACTTCTTTTCTCAGCTTTTTGTGTCTAGATCTAGGTTAACTTCTTGAATCTGGAGGTTGTCTGGTTTTTGAAGAAACAATTTTGTTTCTTTAGATCAGATCACACTCTGTTAGTCAGACTAGGTAATTAATTAAAAAAATAAACTACAGTCAGTGTAGTTTATTAGATTTAGTGGTCTCGGGAGGGAAAACTTCAATTTGTTATTTTGGAGACTATGAAACCCTTAATAAAACACATAGGTAATATTTATATGATAAATGATTTAAAAATAACGATTTTTTACTTATTTAGATGATAAACGATTTTTAAAAAGAACGGATTTGTTCCAACACGGAGAGCTCTAATTCGTTCTACAGGAAATGTTGAAACCCCTAATAAAAATAAAAAGACCATATGAAAAGTTTCCTTGAATACAGTGTCACATAACCCAGCTGAAATCTGCTGTTGGAAGAAGTAAAGCTGCAGAGTATCTTTAAAATATGTCAGTTGCCGTTTTGTTCCACAGTAACGAGACAATTAAAATCGGCCGAGCAGTTTTTTTTTAAAAAGACATCAATAATGTAAAAAAATTAAACATCGATTAGAACAAACTATTCGAATTTTGTACACGAAATCAGTTATGCCAAAGACCTCAAAGGGCATTTTTAGATCAGATAAAAGAACAGGTAGATGTCATATCGGACAGGAAGGTGAAGACACTGGCCGGAAGACCGAGAAACGTGGAAGTTGCTCCACCGACAAGAGCCGCGCTCCTAAATTTTGAATGAATGACTTATACACAGAATTGTAATTAATAGTAGTAACTTCAAATATTTTTGTAAGAAGGTGAATTCTATTTATATTACATTTAGCATTGACCTTAACCGAATATCGTCGATCAAAACGGAAATGTATACAGAAACACAAGGTCACAGCACAGAAATGTAGCAGAACCAATGAAATGGAAAGAAGAAACTGTAAAAAAGTGATCGGTAACTCGTGCCTGGTACTTATCAATTTTTTCAGTTGAATCAAATGTTGATTCAACTGAAAAAATAGTCATTTTATAATATTGTTTTACAAATTTATTTATTGTGTTATAATTATGTATATTTATAGTAGTTATTTTCTAACTTTGGGGACTTAGGCACATTATTATATTACTACGGGAGTACGGGACTAATCATTCACTGAAAATACGAGATAATTATTGTTAATACCAAATTATCCAAAGTTTCGACCGGGTTGCATTGATGACTATTGGAGAATTAGTCCTGTAGTATATATATAATAATATAATAGTATATGTATATATAATAAAATAAAAACTTGGGGTTACTAACCGACTTTCAACAAAATAAAATATTTTAAAAGTTAGGCAATATATTGTTTCAATTTATTATGCAGTGAGAGCCAAAACAGATAAACATTTATGTGTCGATTTCTTTTGAATGACCCATTTCATGAAATGCGAATATAATTTATATTTATTTTGATTTTAGATAGAACCCAAAAAAAACATACCAAGATACAAAATACCTATCAACAAAAAAATCTAAAATAACTCAATGTCCATCTATAATACTTCCATTCATCAGCAGTAAGATGCCCACTGCAGGACATAGGCCTGCTCTATAGATATCTAATATCCATTAAGACCAGTTCGAAGCAGCTTGCATCCAGCGCGTCCCTGCTGTTTTAACTTTTTCGTCGCGTCGTCGGTCCACCTAGTTGGTGGGGGTCCTACACTGCGTACGATACGTGATCTCCGTTCAATAACTTTATTGCGCCAACATATCTTATATGTAATATATAAATTATTATTTGTACTATTTGATTACATATTCATGTAATTTAATACTAAGTAGTAAATTATACTGAAGGATGCTCAACAAGAAAACCAAAAATCAAAAAAAAATGTCAACAAACCATCGCCAACAAGCACAAACAGTAAACTAAACAGCCCCAAAAAACTTATTTTCCAAATACCTCTAAACAAAATTGGATTCCTACGAAATTTTATCTTTCCTATCTAGTTACGTTATGTAGCAAAAAAATACAAAAATGACAAACAAAACTGTATTATAAGTACCTCAGTGGCTCGGGTAGTCCCCCGAGAGTACCCTTGTCTTTGATTTTTTTATTCCTTCTCTGTTTCCGCACCGTTTTAGGGACGCTACGTTTCTGTTATTCCCAACTTTGTTGAAAGTTGTTCCTTCCGTTTTAAATATAAAAGATAAAAAGATCCTGTCTTAAGCACAAAGCGCTGCCGGTTACACTGGTATATTTATTTTTAAATTAAACAATGTCTTTATGCTTATGAAATAATATTACGTTTTACAAATGCCTGTTGACTCATCTTTGTTTACATCCGATTTCGGATTTAAAACGAAAGGTCACAATACATTTATAAATACCGTCTTTTTTCTGAAATTATTACTTTCACCTACTATAGTTTTGTAACATTTTGTGTTATCTACCCACATTTTTTAATTTTTGCATGACGTCTGTCAATTCTCTTATAGATTAATCAGACGAGAGTAGACTTTGTTCCTACTTGATTAATATTCTTTTATTTCTTCTAATTTATTTACTAAACAACTATTTTTAAGTGGTGCTAACAATTTTACACATAACTGAGTAACAAATGTAAGTAAACCTTTTTGTAAAGCTTCAAAATCGCGTAAACTATCGTTTAAATATTCAACTTGAAAAGTGTTTGTTTTATAATTTCTGAAAACAATTTTCAGATAATTATGGCTTCTAAAAGTACCTCAAAGGGAAAATTACGCCATAGGAAGAAGTCCAACTCCTCATCTGTCTCAAATTCGAACAATGTTAACAAGAATAACACAGCGCAACGATCTTATTCAACGCATACAAACAGTATAGAAGACTATACCGATACCCATAGCACAAGTATGTCAACGGGTTATCCGTACCCGTACCCGTACTACAGCTATCCTACAGCTGTCCCCGAGTGGAATCCGGTAGTTCCTGTAAATAGATTATATAGAATGGCAATACCTGTCGTTGTTAGGCCAGCTCCTATGTTGTCAACACCGATAAGCCCATATATGCCTCCAGGAGTAATCCCGCCTCATCATGCTGTTATGTCAAGATTGCCAAGTTACACTCCACCACTGAATTACCTCGAATCAGCTATGTCCGAATTGGACTTATCAGGTGGCAGTTTCTATGGAAGTGACTATGCCAAATCTGAGGAAGCAGTAGATCCAATTGAATATTACCTGTCGTTGCCAAAAGATCTGTTCCCTTCAGTGAGAATGATGCCAATAGACCCCAATGATTTGATTGGAGAATTCTGCACCGTGTCAAACTTGTGTCAACATGTAACTTGGATATTGGACTTGGAGTTTGGCATTTTCAAGTCTCCTATACCGAGACCCATTCCGTTTTATAACGTCAAATACAATAGTATTTGCTGCATGAGCATGCCGGATGCTATTCATCCAATTTTTGGGGCTTGTAATGAGAATTTCAAACGAGCGTTTTTGTATTACTTTAGCCGCATAGTGACAGCGTGGTACAGGGGTTATGTGTTCATGAATGGGGACAATTCGTTGGAGAATTATCAAGCGTGGCTGTCGCTTCCCATGCAAGAACTCGGCTTATGTTGGAGGTAAATGTTCACCACACGCTAACAAATTATACATAAACTATACTCACTTACTATTCATATACTATTCTATATTTACTACTCATTTTAGTCGAAATTTCGACACTGTTATTTTATTTGAGTTTTATTATTTTAAGATGTTTATTTTTAACCTTTTTTAATGTTATTGACCTATGTGTAATTTAAATATGGGAATAGGCATGATTATATTCTAATAATTTTTAATATTTGGTGTAAAATATAATCAATTACTTGCACGAATTTTATTATATTTATTTTCTTTAGTTTGATCCTGTTAATGTTTTCTTTTAGTTTAGATTCTGATTGGTAGTTATCATAGATATATATGTAATTTATATATTTACTGTAGGAAAAATGACACAATTTAATATATTTTTATACAAAAACGGAACAATTAAAAATATACCTATATAGCCATAAATAGCCAATGATTAGGGATTTAGGTACTTACAAAGTGAGTACTAACTCTATTCTTATTACCATTTAGTCTCTAACTATATTCACTTGGTTAAATTTTAGTCACCAGCACTCACTGTAATCATTGCTGACTTAAATGTGAGTTCCCAAATGACTGCGACAGAATTCACATCCGCTGATTTGTATGCCTCTGCCTCTACAGGGTTCTCCAGATCTAGTGTACTAAACCAAAAGGAGTTGATTTCATTATCCATCTATCCATCAGCCATAGCTCGTCCACTGCTAAATATAGGCCTCCTCTATTGATTTCTAATAATGCTGGTTAGAAGCGACCTCCATTCGGCGCGTTATTGCTTTCTCAATTATATCGTCAGTCCACCAGTAGCGCTCGTAGCGTAGTTTGACTAGGTGTTTGTCAGCGATCACCGAAATTAAGCAACGTTCCGCATGGTCAGTATTTGGATGGGTGACCGCGGGTGGCATTTTCCAACTGAGCGCTACCGTGGCTCGGATGACACGTTAAATTGTAGGTCCCGGTTGTTTTAACCGTTTAGCCATGTCAGAGGCCTTCAGGCGGCCTAAAAACTCTGACACCAGGGCTAGCCACCCGGCCTATACGAACTTACTTACTTACCAGTAGTCGGCGGACGTCCTACGCTGCATTTGCTGGTCCGTGGATTTCATTCGAAAACTTTACGACACCATCAAGATTAAAGATTGAGGAGTTGATTTACACCATAATTATGAACAAGTTTTACTTTAAGGCTAATCCGGAATTCGAGAAAAAATCAGCTTATTCATACAATTTTTATGATTCTAGTTACGAACAGCTGATTTACATTTCTCGTATTTTGGGTTGACCCTATAGTAAAAGTTATTCGTAATGATGGTCTGAATCACCCTTTTTCGGCTTAGTACCTACAGCGCAAGCGGATAACAATTGAAGTACCTATCATACACTGTACAGAAACGACCTCTTCCTTCATAGTTCTCGGCGATTCGCCCCGCGGCGCCTTCAAAAAGAGTCATGGGCGATTTGCCCCGCGGGCCAAACAGCTTGCGGGGCGAAACGCCGCAATACCCGTACATAAGTATGGGCACTAGTGTTGAAACAAATAAGCATTTTGAAAAAAATTGTAAGCTGGTCTATTAAATTAATTCATTTGTGTCAATGGCTAGACTTTTTTTTTAACTTTTATAATTATTATTATTTTTTCATTAAATTAAAAAAATAAGTATATGAAAATTATTAGCAGATTATAAATTAAAGTGGCAATGGACAGGGCGCATAGTTCGGAGAACAGATGGCCGATGGAGCAGTAAAGTTCTCGAATGGAGACCACGGACCAGCAAGCGCAGCGTAGGACGTCAACCGACTAGGTGGACTGACGATATAATAAAAGTCGCTGGAACGCGCTGGATGCTGGCCGCTTCCAACCGGCGTTATTAGAAATCCATGGGGGAGGCCTATGTCCAGCAGTGTGTCTTACGGCTGATGGATGGATGGTCTATTTTTTTATAAAAACAAATAGCGTTTGACTATCAATTTGTTTTGTGTCGACGCTGTGAATGAAAATGTAGCACGTTGACTCTGAAACTGTCTTCTATTTACTTCGCTATATGCATGTTTTAATATTAACATACCTCCTCACCTTTTGAAGTAAAAACTTCTTCGGCAACGTTTTTTTTTTTTGGGATGGATAAAAAGTGTTGTACTCGCGTCAGGACACGTGACCTAGTCGAAAATTCGTATGACGGACGGAGAGTAGACCTCCGGTGCGGCGTAGGAGAGGAAGTAATGTGCCCATCTCCTTCTACCGCGCGGCGAAAATGTATCCCAGGACACTTGCGCGAGTGTGCTAGTGAGTGAGTGTGATATTGTATTTTACCACATAAATGTTCAAGTTTTCACTTCTGCCGGCACTCCCGGAGTGAAACCCGTTGTTTTTAGGGTTCCGTACCTCAAACAAAAAAAAACGGAACCCTTATAGGATCACTTTGTTGTCCGTCTGTCCGTCTGTGTGTATGTCAAGACTCTTTATCTCGAGAACTCGTAAAGATATCGAGTTGAAATTTAAACTGTATACGTATATCTACAGTTTCTTAAAGTTGTGTAAAAGAAAAACTTCTCAGTTATCGTTTAAAAAAGTTAGAGCCGTTTATGTCGTAAAAAACCCCATATTTCGACACACTTAAATCAAAACCTACAAGGTACTTCCCGTTGACATAGAACTATGAAATTTGGCGAGAAGCATTGTCTTAGAGTACACATATAGGAATAAATCTGAAAACTGTACATTTTTATTTAAATCACAAAAAAAGGGCCCAAAATTCACAAAAATGGGTTCAAAATTCAAAGTGAGTAAATCGTATCATGTTAGGAATCATATAAAAGAACTTCATCAGCACATGCTAAAACAGGTTTTTAATTATTTTAACAATGTGTAATTTTCGAAGCATGACGAGAAAAGTGAAAAAAAAAAAACTTTTTGTCGATGGTTATAGTATAGAGATTTTAACAACTTATTTCCCAATTTTTTGAAATTTTCTGTATTTGTACGGAACCCTCGATGTGCGAGCCTGACTCGCACTTGTCCGGTTATTTTTTTGGTAGATTATATTCTCGTCACTTTTCTTATAAAACACTATGACGGTGATAATTTCAACCACATCCGGAAAACGAGATAACATGTTAGTAACTACAGTAATTAATATCCGTAATTAAAATCCCTAATTTAGTATCCGTATCTATTCCGCTATGACACTAATTAGTAATTGACTAAATAATTGTGACTCAGACTTATGCATTAGTTTTAATTTTATTTAGATGTAAACAAAAGACGGTCATATTAGGTAATTTCAGCTATTTTATCTATCAATGTTGATATAAATCCATGTTTCACGACAAATATGTAACAGATAAAAGTTATTCACTCTGTATTAGATTGAACCAAATAGCAAAAAAAAAAACACCTTGTGGGTCCGGGCCTACGCTGTGCTTGCCGGTACGTGTATAAATAATAATAAATATTTTGGGACATCTTACACACGGCCTCTGACCCCAAACTAAGCAAAGCTTGTGATATGGCTGCCAGAGACTGATATACTCCATATACTTATTTTTAAATACATACTTATATAGATAGTAACTAAATAACACCCCAGACACAGAGCAGACACTTATGTTCATCACACAAATATTTGCCCTGGTGGGGATCGAACCCACGCCTCTTTGATCCAGAAGTTAGGGTCACTAACCACTGAGCCACCGAGGCAGTCAATGTGGTACGCGTATTGCATATTTATGTTTCAGTCAAAGTGGTTAGTCCGTTATTATGCATAATAACTAGTTATTATACATAATAACTAATCTGCTTAGTATAAATGTGATAGATTAATCACATTAACTAGTTATTATTCATAATATCTGGTGAGGGTTAGGAAAAGTTATAACTTTTAGAAATGAAAACTTTCGAGTAGCAGAATGTTTTAGTTAGCCTAGTATTCATTTAGCTGTTAATTGTTTACCAATTGTTATATCAACTAGGGTTTCGTTTTGTAAGTTTTTTTCACAAGGCGGTTCGCTTCTGCATTGTTTGTCATATTCTAACTTAACCTAACCTATTTTTGTTTCACACCTAATATATCGAGGCGGTTCGCTTCTGGCACTTCGCCGACCGCTGCCGCGGCACGCTTGCTTCGCTCGCTCGGCTCGTGCGTTGTTTGTCATGTTGTAACCTAACCTATTTTTTATTTCACACGTAATCTATCCAAGCGGTTCGCTTCTAGCACTTTATTAGAAATATATGACAACGTTGAATAAAACTTGTTGAAAATGTGTGGTAAATATGATTATTATTATTTAAAGCAACGTCAAATAAAACTTTTTAATCTTTAATTAATTTTTTAATCACATAAACTAAGTCATCTCAGATATTATGTATAAAAACTAGTAAAAACGATTCATTCTGTGCCATTTATCACTTTTACTAATTCAAGTTGTCATTATACATAATCACTAGTTAGTATACATAATAACTAGATTAATCACTTTGACTGTGACATATACATACCTTACTGGTTCATTGGCTTGTCTATTATGCTATTTGATCCATGGAACAAAACCAATGCCAGCGTTTCAATTTTGGATAGAAACTAATTCGTAAACCGCAACTATGCTATTAAGATATTTACCCCTAAATCTAGGGCATTTACTTAAGCTTAATCGACGATTGTGGAAGCCCTAAGGGAGTTCTTGGGAACCTTTGTTTGAATTTGATGTTCGAAGGGAATGGAATTGTTGAACTTCGATATTGTCTTGTATAATAGATTTATGGCCTGAGGCGATTCGTCAAACTTACGAGACTTCTAATATGGTTGATTACTTTGTTTGACATAATATGGCGTCAAGAGAATTGGCTAAGGACTCAGAATAATGACAAATAATAGAAACCTTGCTAAATTTACTCAAATGAAAACTACGTTACAGTTGCATTATTCATATCTGGTTATAGAGCATACGCGAGAGTGAGTGGAACAAAAAACGCTTTTTCATCGGCATGCATACATCAAAATTACAAGTTGGAATGTCAAAATGATTGAAATTTGGTCCACTTTGTCTTTTGCGATATGATTGGAAATTTGAACCCTCTAGTTCTAGCAGAAGGTTCAAATCACTGATCATTTCACCTTCCTACTTTTTACCTTTTTGAATTTGGACAGCCGAGATAGCTCAATGCTAGTTTGTGAAACCATTCGAAATTACATAAGTTCGGGTGTATGTACATCTTTTTCCAACACCTTTATGGGATAAAGTGACGTATATCTCTTGTTATTTTAGTACGGTTTCTATTACTTTAGATCTTATTCTGAGGCTAAGGATGAGTTTTTTTAACGGAGTGAAGTTTGATTGAAATTGCAATTAAAAATAAAAATTGGAGATTTCAAAGCAAATAAAAAAATCAAGAGAGAACGTCGTTGAACAGTCAAGTGAGGCAGCTTTATTATACATGTGTGAATGCGTCGGCGTTGCGCCGCCATAGTTCGACTGACAAGCCCAGCCCCCCTAAGCTACCGCCTAAAGTAATAGCAATCGTAATAGCAATCGTTTATGACTTCATTTTAGTCATTTGGCACCGCCTATGTGACGTTAGCCATCAAAGTTGTTCATTTAACGATTGCTTTCGCAATCCGCGCAAAGCAATTGATAGCTAACATCACATAGGCGGTGCCAAATGACAAAAATGAAGTCATAAACGATTGCTATTACGATTGCTATTGCTTAGGCGGTCGGGGGGCTGGCCTAGTTTCCTTGTACGTGGATGTGTGTGTAATAGTCTGTACACGGCGAGGCGTAGTTTTGGTCGGCCTCACTTGTTCGTTCACAGCATTCTATCTTTATTTTTTTAATTATTCTGAGTTTGAGATCTCGAATCGAGAGTGTCGTAGTGATGGATTATGTTGTCCTAGTAATTCTGCGGCTTTGTTCAATTAAGATATCACCGTTATCATCGATTGATTACCCCTATTGGGCATAAATTGAGCTTCTAATTTTTAATATTACAAAAAATATAAACTGTGTGCTATATTTTACATACATATCAATAAATGAAACTCTTGCTGACAGTAGATTTTTTAACTATATCGTTAAAATCAACTACTGCAAAATAAATAATATAATTTATCTATTTATAAACTTTGATGCTTCAGAATAGTGATGTAACGAATGTCAGACATACCTACATAAAATTTACTATTGATCTTAATGAAAATTTAAAATAAATACTGCCTTAGAGTTGGCTTACAATATGCAGACAAAATAAAAACGAGCAGAATCAAATGATATCAATTTTTAATCATTAACAAAATATTTATGTGCAAACTAACAATTGTAACGTCATCATAAACTATAAATACAAACAAAATTGCAATAGATCTTACACAATATTAAATCACTTGTAAGCTGAAAAACAACTTTACTAAAAACGTGATTTGGTTTGTTTCATTCGAATTCTAAAAATGGGCTGCCTTTAAGACGCAACTTACATTTATTAATTTTATACAATCTATAAATTTTATACCATTTATAAATTTTTTGCAATTCATAAATTTTATACTATTTACAAATTTTATACAATTTATAAATTTTATATGGTTTATAAAAAGTTAGTTGTGTATTAGCAGCTTCAACAATTTCAGCATTGCAATTTTAACAATAATCATAACTAAGTTAACACATAAATAGATAATTTATTTATAATTAACTTTACATCTGTATAGACTTCGGCCAAAACGCTTCTATAATAAAGACAATCTAATTGTCATTGGTCCAAAATCTAATATAAATTATTGAGCTATTATGTATATCGAACGTGATAGTAATATTTGGTATGGGCAAAATCAAACTTCTGCTGCGCTGTGATGTTAGCTGTAAGCTGCGCGAAACCCAATACCACAGCCCGGACACTCCGCGTTTCTTCATACCAAATCTGCTGTCTTACGCACACAACACTATATTTATTCACAGACACTACACATACGCACGAACGGTACACGGGTATTTGCAGCGGCCTGTGCAGCCCGCGCGCAGAGTAGTAAATCGTGTCCTGACGCGGGGTGGAAGTGAGGAAGACTCAAACGGGTGGGGGGTAACGAGTGGCCGTTCTATACGTAGTATTATTATACCTTCTTTGCCAATACTGACTGCTCACATAACAGCCGCACGAGCATTGGGTTCCGCGCAGCTTGTGGCTAACTTCACAGCCGCCAACAAATTTGATTCGGCCTATACATTGAAATGTATCGACTTAAGTCACAGAAATATTCCTGAGGCATATTTTTAGGGTTCCGTACCTCAAACGGAAAAAACGGAACCCTTATAGGATCAGTTTGTTGTCCGTCTGTCCGTTTGTCCGTCTGTGTGTATGTCAAGACTCTTTAACGAGTTGAAATTTAAACTGTATACGTATATCTATGGTATCTTGCAGTTGTGTAAAAGAAAAACTTCTCAGTTATCGTTTAAAAAAGTTAGAGCCGTTAATGTCGTAAAAAACCGCATATTTCGCACTCACAAAAATTAAAACCTACAGGGTACTTCCCGTTGACATAGAACTATGAAATTTGGCGAGAAACATTCTCTTAGAGTACATATATAGGAATAAATCTGAAAACTGAATATTTTTATTTAAATCACAAAAAATAGGGCCTCAAAATTCACAAAATATGGGTTCAAAATTCAAAATTCGTATCATGTAAGGTATCATATAAAAGAACTTCATTAGTACTTGCTAAAACAGGTTTTTAATTATTTTAACAACGTGTTTGTACGGAACCCTCGATTTGCGAGCCTGACTCGTACTTGTCCGGTTTTTTTATAATTGAGCGACTGATACTATCCTTATTTTAAAGAAACATTATTTGCCCCAATTTGATATTTTCACTGCAACCAAGTATATTGACAGTTTCTATACAAAATACATAACAGTCCAATAATATACTATTCTAAAGTACGAAAATATAAAAATACAAAATGTATAAAATTCTACAAATCTGGAGAAGGAACTATGAATAAATTTCACGGTGAAAATATCATATGTACAAATTAATTTTCATAAAACATTTTATGTAATACTGCGATTATACAAAACTTACATTACATTAGGCAAGATATATTTCATATGTACAATAAAATTGGTAAGTATATTTTATAGACAAACATGTCTTATTTACATTAAGGTATAATTATAATAATAGAATAGACGACTAAAAATATAGCTAGCCCGTCAGTTAGATTATCAAAATAAATCAATAAACAAAAATAAAATTGAAAATGATGTGCGCCATCTCTCGTCAATATACAGAAGTTCTTATAACTTCAATTGAGTGATAACCTGTCTAATACGGGTATCACAGGTGGCGCCGCCAACGCTATAAGTTGGTTAAATGATAAACACTTCAAAAAAAAAAATTCGACGCGTATGCAGTATTGCGGATTAGCTCAGTTGGGCAGAGCATCGGGCTAGTGTTCCGAAGACGCAAGGTTCGAATCCTGCATCCGCGAAGAATATTTGAAATGTTTATCACAAAAATAACTCTTTGAAAAAAAAAATTACTTGTTCAAGTTCCGCGTGACGTCACAGTTAAGTAGGCTTTTTACCATATTATTATAGTGACGTCAGGTGCGTCCACTCCCGAACTCGCTCAATCTTTACCATTTTTGACCGTTTTCAAAAAAGGAGGAGGTTCTATGTTCCTTTGTATGTATTTTTGTTTTTCTTTTCTTTTTTCACCAAATTGAAAAAAACATTTTTAGTTGTTAAATGTACATTTATGTACATTTAAATGTTATCGTAATCGGCTGACCCGTTTTTGAAAAATCAACAATTCGAGCGAACTATTCGAATTTTTTACACTATGGAAGTCGGTTTTGCCATATTTTGCGAAAAATTATTATTTGTTTCATTGACAAAATAATCAATATCCTTCTTAGCACAAAAGTTTTACGCACGCTTTAGACAATGTTAAACAGTACAAATTTCACGGTTAAACACTGTTTTTTTGTAATCTAACTGACGACCTAAATATAATAATTATTTATTTTACAGAGTCGTCATGCCTGTTACACACAGAAAATGAAGCAGTTATAACATTTAGAGCGTTTATTCCTACTCTAAGGCGCATGTAAGGCTTATTTGCCATATTGGAGCTCCATAGTGACTGAATTGCACTAATTCTGTTATGAATTTTATCACATAAAAAAATAATACTTACTTAACCATCAAAACGGGCAACCGTAAAAAAGCAAAGCAAAGTTGCTAAAGCAAAGTTGAATGGTAAGTCGGTCACTATTGCAGATTCTGTTGTACAACGCAACATACGATCAACTGTTACTATAACAATTTGTCTTAAAATTTCACTTGAAAATTAATTCTTTGGGAAAAAAAATGTTTGATACTTAATAAAAGTCGCAGAACAAAACTTGTTAGTTTTGAATAAGCCCCTAAAAGGATGCTAATTGATTGATTACCATTAACCCTGTATAAAGCAAGTGTAGTTCACAATGACGCAGTCATCATAAGAAACCAACGAGCATATTAACCAGTGGAGAAAGTGCGCGGGGTGGCCTCGCTCACAAACGATAGGCGCTTTTGTTGACAACTGACGGAATTTTTGTCAGTCGAAGTAATTCTGTGCCAATGTAAACAAGTCACGCGCTCCCGTTTTAAATACGTAAAAATGCCGAATTTGCCGTAAAATGGTGTGGAAAGTGTTCCAAATCTTCAAGTTACCATAAAGATGGGATATCATTTCACAGATAAGTGATTTTCTACTCAAATTTATCAATTTAACAAGTTTGGTAAAAATTGTTTCGAATATTCAATAAGTCGACCGCACCCGTTGATGTCTTTCATGTTGTCTCTTTCTGATACACTGTAACGTTCGTTAGCATTCCGTCTGTTTGGTTCTAATATTGCTGTCCACAGCTTCGCATCGATTTATGTCGACAATATCGTCTCTTCCATGTAAGAAACAGTTAAAAAAACACTTTCTTGAATGCATAAAATATCGCAATTTTATTGGTATTTTGTTCTCTTAAGAGATGGTTTTCGTTTTCAATATTTTCATTCCAAATACATATTATTTCGTTTCTCTTTATTTTTCAATGTTATTTTTATGGAAAGATATTTTTCTCCACAAATGTACAACTTTTTAGCATTCCATTGATATTGGTATGTAAAACTTAAAGGGAAAAAAGACGCATTTCAAAGATGGAGCTTAGCTTAGACTATGGGGGCCTTGTACTGTACCTGAATATTAGTTTTTGTTTTGTTTATTTATCGCGATTTAGCGATTATTTATAAAATATTTCAAATATTTTCCACTCGTCCTAAAATGAGATGGCAATGCTCGAAAAATATAGCGGCTGTATAGAACATAGAAAATATTTTTATAACTAAGCATATTTTTTTTTTTTACAAGTAAGTAGATAGGCTGTCAATAAAAGTTTAAAAAATGTATTAATTAGTGCAATTCATTCACTACGTTATAAAGAATTCGAATGGAGTCCCTTACAGCTCCATGGCAGACTTTTCCAATAAAACGCCTCAGAAAACGTTGACGTCATCAACATTTTTGAAGGTAACTCGCACTGCTTTCGAATTTCGTACTGTCCTTTTGTATCGTCACAGCAAATTCATGCACTTCGCATGATTTTCTTTAGTAACTACGTCCAGTATTCATCATTATATTTAATTAAAATGTTATCGTAGCCAACTGTACCTACGCTACAGCAGTAAACTACAGTGTTGTTAGAAAACACGTAAACAGGTGCTGCGGCTATGCGTCACTTTTAATAGAAATATATAGAAACCTGTAGTGCCTCTCCAACGATGTCGTCTGCTGCTGTAGCGTGCAGTCTACCAAGGAATACCTATTTGAAACTTGGCTATATCCAACCTCATGTGAAGTCTTCAGTCGATCATTTTTTTTTCTCAATGTTAATGAGCTTGACAACGTTCTTCAAAATCAACCTTTAATAATGATCATTCAAAAATATTACAATAGCATTAATGTGTTCAGCTTTTTAATATTTTTATAACGAGAATGCACTCAGGTTTATTTCCATAGTCATTACATTGTACGACTATAGTTTCTATCGCATTCGGCAATCTTTCTCAAGTTGAGGCGAGTGCTAGCGCGCGGAGCCGTGCATTGCGAGACGGCTCCGCACTCTAGTCGTATTGCTAGCGCGCGGAGCCGTGCATTGCGAGACGGCTCCGCGCCCTAGTCGTAGTGCTAGCGCGCGGAGCCGTGCATTGCGAGACGGCTCCACGCCCTAGTCGTAATTTGTAATGACTATGAATATAACGTGTGTACTCACGTTATATTCCCGTTGTATAAAATATTAAAATGTGTAAAAACCACGTTAGTTTTAATAGTAAAATGTTTTCAGCTGTTTAACATCGATGACAATAGTTATTGCTGTTGTTGGCGTACTATTATTTATGTATACACTGTTATTTACGTTATTGTGTCATAAAAGTAAATTAAAACATATCTAGTTGCTAAGCTGAAAAAAGTTCCATAAAAATACTGAATTCAACAGTAAAATGCATGAAAAATGAAATGATGCCATCGGATTTCCATACTATCTACATTTTTATACATTTTATTTTATATCGAATAGATAGCTGTGTTTATTTTATAGTTGTTTTATAGTAGCGGTATGGTTCATCGTCATGAGTTTTTATTACGTTATACTGAAGTCATTTGAGACAGAACATGCTCTCTACTGATAACTTTTTACTATCTTGGTTTTTGTAAAATGTAATGCAATGTAAGCAGATGGAAAATGCATAGTCTCAACTGTGCAGTGCCATTTTCATCGCCAAAAGATTTAAAAATAGTCTTTGCGCAAATTTCTTACTTTATGCGAGCTGGAACTCTTCTTCACAATACAATAGTTTCAGGTTATTCTCAATGTTTGTCCAAAATCTTCAGTTGCTGCATAATGAGCAAACATTGTTCCTGATCAAGGTCATTTCTATTCTTGTCAATCTTTGTCTGATATCAAATTATCCTATCACGGAAATTGCCTATTACAAATGCCATAAGGTCCAAAATTAGACCTGTTATTTGCAAATTAATAAGTGTCACATCACATTAAGTCCACTTCACTAAGAGTTCGTGTTCACAGTCTGTAGGATCCAGGGTACGAATTTGGATATCCTCGTGCAGACCCCTGGAAGGTTGGCTTCTCCACACCCGATTCCCCAGCTTATGATGCCGGCTAGGAAGTACCTGGAGTCTTTGCCCTTGACCTGGAAAATACAAAAGTTGCTATTTTAGTCATTCTTAAAATTGTTCAAAGGACATCTAGTGCTAGATGTAAGCCTTCATTTATAAATCTATATATATAAAAATGAAACCCGTTTTCCATTGTCACGACATAACATGAAAACGGCTTGACCGATTTGGCTTATTTTTTTTGTAGTTTTCTAATACTCTGTACAAGGTTCTTACGGAAACAAATATTAAGAAAATCTCTCAGAAAGATTGAAAAATATACATTATATGTACTTGATTGACGAAATTTTGTTCAGAACTCTCCGACTCTCTTGGTCGGTTTTGTGACTATTGACGATGATTTGACATTCGACTTCTAGGCGAAACGAAGTTCGCCGGGTCCGCTAGTTTCCAATAAAACCGATCGAAAACACACTGCATCTAGCGCCTGCCCACAGTTTGATTGTACTGTACTGAACAGAGGCCTATACAAGAAGAATCATCGGACTATTCCCACCACGCTGGCCTAGTGCCGGTCGGTCAATTTACATACACCATCACATTTTTCCTATAGACAATTTTTCCTATAGATAGATTTTTCCTATAGAGATGTTCCTATAGAGAGATAAAGCAGGTTGCCTCACGAAGCTTTTCTTCACCGAAAAGCGAGTGGTGTGAAATTTCGTACATCATTTCCAAACATTGTTACGGGGCCAGGATTTAAACTCACTACCTCAAGATATAAGACGAGTGTTATTACCATTAAACCATCAAGGATCAGGCCAACATTAGCCATAATACATCTACTGGATATCATACAGCATTCGAATAAGCATCTTATTATTTAAATCTACTTGGCCAGAGATGATATGGGCATGTTTTTTTTGTTTTGTTTAAAAATTCTTCATTAACAACATAATTTTTTTAACTACTAAGTACAACAAGCAACTTAAAAAATATAGTTTGACTCTCAGGCTAAATACACCTATATGGTCATTTTAAAACAGTTTAATTGTTAAAAGGGTACATAAATTTTGATAACATGAAGGTCTAAAAAGTATGACTATATCTACCCGCAATTGAGTTTAATTATGAGCATTTTGTTCCAAGCTCATATTTAAAAGTTAAATTAATTGACGTTGTGTGGCCTAAAGCGATCCTTACATTAATTTACGGAAACAAACATTGGATGTTCTATGGCTTTAAAATTTACATAATTTGGCACCTACCTACGTAGCATTTAGAATAAGTTATTCATTTCACTTGACCACAACAATAAAACATTTTTCAAATCATAATATAATAATGTAATTGTTTAAGTAATGATTAGGAATACAAAAGTGAATGGCATGTCGCGAACATGCTATCTATCCTAGACTCACTGTTAAAAAACTCGCGCGGCGGGGGACATGGGCATGTAATAATCATGGCATGTCTGAGTCGAAAAAATCCATCAGCAGAATTATTTCAATCCACATCACACCATTCATAATTTACAGCATATCTCTATCCACTAGCAAAAAAGCTATTTCGAGATGGTTCAATCTAAACTCCACATTTTACGAAGCTATTCACACTCGTAAAACAAAACAAAAATCAAACACCAAGTTCAATTCTTATCTGAAAGTCTGCCAAAGTTAACCTGACTCAAAGAAACTTCCAAAGTAAGAGATCTCTTAGGACTCATTAAGCTAACTTGCCCTGTTTTATTACATCAGGGAGATCATAAAAACAAATAAGCCGGCAGGAGGATTAAGAAGTTGCCATGATCAGGTTTATGTTTTATGAGAGTGCATATAAATTGGGGAATTAAAGTTATTTCTTTCGAATAGGCGTCGGAGGTGGCGTTAAAGCTGATGAACTGAATTGTAAATATTGTAAAAGTGAAATGGATATGATTCAGGTGAGGACGTACTAGTACAGATATTTAAATAAACCAAAAGGGCTACGAACTGTTTGCTTTCTAGTTTTGTTCAACTTTGCCAATAAACGTCATATACCTATAACAAATTAGATATCGCCGTCTGACTGGTTGTTATGCATTTAATAAGGTAGTGAGTGTGATAAAAATAAGCATACGTCAGCAGTTTCATGTGTTTTGTTAGAAGCTAATGAACTTTTTGTTTGGAACTACTGATTTTTGCGTCTTCAGGGCTTCCTCTAATCAATATTATGGGACAATTTTCAATTGGTAACATTTGGTCCTAAAAATATGTTCTATAATAATTATAATCTATAAACCTCGAAGTGCAAAGGTACAAAGAAAACTATAATAGCAGTTTCATTAAAATAAAGCGTGAATAACACCTGTGCTTCATTGTACATTTAATTAAAATGTACAATGAAGAAGTTCATCGTTATTCCGTTAAAGAAGGTCCAAAATCTCCCTAACACCGCAAAACGTAGAGTTATCTAGACATTGAAGTTGGTATATTCTTCCATGCCTGCAAAGATCTTCCCGAGTCTCCCTGGTACGACTCTGGTCTTTACAGTCGAATTGTGCCGCCCATGCTGGAGGGCGGCACAATTCGACTGACATCAAAGCACGGAGTCTGCTAAACAATTCGGTAGGTTTATTGTTCTATACCTGAAAATGCCATCCCGAGTTTCTTGGAGCCGAGTCTTGCCCCTACAGTCGCATTGTGCCACCTATGTAAATAGCATTGAAAAACATATGGTTTGGTTTGGTTCCAAAAACACTAAGGTATAGTGTCCACCCGTATGGTGGAGATATGACCTCATCTAGACAGCAGGAACACGCTGGATGAAAGCCGCTACCAACTGGTCTTATTGAAGATCTATGTTACTATGCCCAGCTTGCAGTGGACGTCCTATGGCAGTTGGATGGAGATTACTCCTATTACCTGCAAAGGCCCTCCCGAGTCTCCCTGGCACGAGTCATGTCCTCCCCGCTCGTGACCCGCGCACAGGAAGATGTCCGGGATGAACTCGTGGCGGCCCGCTCGCAGGAACATGGACTTACATCGGTCATTCGATACTATTGGTACTTGCACCTGGAATAGATAATTATTTAATCAGGATTTAGAACTTTGTCTCCAGTTTGTAAAGGTACCTATGAGATGTAGGCAATATCCTAAAGATTTTACTATTAAAAAGGCAGGAATTAAAATTATAAACTTAGACGTTTTAGCCGCGAAAAATATACAAGAGATTGAAAATAGCCTGAAATAATTTGAGTAAAGTACGTGATACGGCTGTGCCACGACAGACTGTCTCTATCGTATCTATAATGTACGAATTTTCACGGAATTATCAGCTGTTCTGTACTAACCTGGAAGAAAGTGATTATGAACAACTTCTTTATGGAGCGGATCCGGAACTCGAGGCGATAAATCAGCTGTCCCATACAAAATCGCAACTCAGATCGCTAAAATCTATGAAATAGCAATTTATTTGCGAATTCTGGTTTGACCCTAAAACCTCTCAGCTTAGTAGGTAAATAGTGGCTAGTATAATCCTGTATAGTACTTAATATACAAAGCACGATAATTTACCTCTTGTAAAATGGAAGGCAGCATCCCCCCTTCAGACAGTCGCCCCCAACCTGTCACCGTCGCGTTCTCGCCTACCAGGAGATCATCACTAGCTGGCAGGCAGATCGGTGCTATATGCGGCGCGAACGCTACTGGAGACTCAAGTTTCACCAGCGCCAAGTCATACTCGTACGTGTAGTAGTTGTATTTTGGATGGACGAACTTCCTGGCAACCCCTCGCTCGACGAAGGGATACTCCTCCGATACCGATGAGAAGTCGTACTCGCCGACTCGTATCCGGATTTGGGAGGTTAGGAGACTGGAATGAATACAAATAATATTAAGAAAAAAGAATCAAATCAAAAAAAAATGACAAAATAATTAATGGTTAATTTGCAGTGGATATTTTGCAGAGTTAGCTTAAAAAAAGTTTCACACCTAATCCAGTTATTCAACCGCTTAACAAAACTCTTCTAGTAATACTGTTTTAGTTTTGAAGAAAAATTTGCAGTGGACTTTTAGGACATTTTCCATCATCCATTCATCAACAATGGGACGTCCACATTACAAAAAAAAAAGCCGTGGTGGCCTAAAAAGCCGTGGTAGCCTAGAGGTAGTGACACTCGCCTTGCAATCGTGAGGTCGTGGCTTCAAATCTCGGTCCCGTACCAATGAGTTCTTTGGAATTTATGTACGGAATTTCACACCACTGATTTTCGGTGAAGGAAAACATCGTGAGGCAACCTGCATACGTCCGTAGAAGAAATTCGATGGCGTATGTGAATCCACCAACCCGCACTGGGCCAGCGTGGTGGATATGGCCCAATCACCCTTCGTGGGTAGGCCTACGTTCTGCAGTGGACTATTAAAAAGGCTGGCACAGTACAGGGACGTCCACTATTGAATATACTCGTAGGTCTCTATGTGTATGGATATCCAATAAGACCTTTGGGACCTTTTGGAGGTAGGACTCGACCTGGCAAGAGAGATATCTTGTTATTCCAAAGTGATAATCACGGTGCCATGCCGATGGCTTACCGCGCAAGGTTTTGAATTAGTATAGATTAAAATTCAAGTTGGCTTTGACTTACTACAGGCATGCGTGATGGTTAACATCGAGAGAGGTGCTATGCCAAACACTTGATTTTGTAAAAATAAAGAGACTGCTCAAAAGACCCTTATTCATCAACGCAGTTTCCAGCTGTGGCAATCTAGCCCTCGTTGATAATGGCCCCTCCACACCGGTGCGTGGAGGAGAAGCCAAAGAAGGACGTCCGTCTGACGGACACCTGCCACGGCCTCCACCCGAAGCTGGAGCCCTTGGCTTGATCCTCATCTCCAGCCGCAGCGACATTGCATTAGTAGGCTTAAAGCTATACCTATCACTTAAGAGTGTAACAATAAAGAGATATTTCAAAAGACCCTTACTCATCAACGCAGTGTCCAGCCGTGGCGATCCAGCCCTCGTTGATAATGGCGCCTCCACAGCGGTGCGTGGAGGAGAAGCCAAAGAAGGACGTCCGTCTTACGGACACCTGCCACGGCCTCCACCCGAAGCTGGAGCCCTTGGCTTGATCCTCATCTCCAGCCGCAGCGACATTGCATTAGCAGGCTTGAAGCTATACCTATCACTTAAGAGTGTAACAATAAAGAGATATTTCAAAAGACCCTTACTCATCAACGCAGTGTCCAGCCGTGGCGATCCAGCCCTCGTTGATAATGGCGCCTCCACACCGGTGCGTGGAAGAGAAGCCAAAGAAGGACGTCCGTCTGACGGACACCTGCCACGGCCACCGCCCGAAGCTGGAGTCCTTGCCTCCCATTATCCTCGTCTCTGGTCGTGGCCACATTGACGTCACCCCGCATTCTGAAATAGCCAATTTGTTTAACTTTATTCATTTGTGCCGAGTTAAAAACACCGTAAATATTTGAATAATTTGATGCCAGTGTGAATCTGTGGAAACTCGATGAAGTCCATGGTGTGGCGCTCGACAGAATACTCAGTCTTGGTGATTTGATTAGGGCGGCGGGCTGTGGGTTAGCAACTAGGTATCCACGTTTTGTGTCCGTTGTGTATCCAATGAAATATTGGATGCTGGATGGCTTTGAATGCAAGCTGTCTACAATCGGACTTTTTGAAAATATGTAAAACATGATGATGCAGAACCGGCAAACCAATAATTTGAGAATAATCCCTGCTTTCAGCTTTTTACTAGTCTTCACCTCTGGCTTATGTGTACGAGGCATCATAGTAACCAACTTAACTAATAAAACACTGTATTGGTATCGTGAAAATTACAATCCGTGACGATACCACTTGTTGATTGTTCCTTTAAAGTCTGTGCAAAAACTTTTAACCAATGGGAAATAATACTTATGTGAATATATATTCTCGATAGTTTACCTATTTACTCGCCCAATAAGATACATTTTTACTACTTAATACATTTTTATGTAAGTTGCTGCAAAAAAATGGTTTAAGTCGTTATTTGTACATATTTTTATAGATAATATGTTGTCTTGAATTTTTAAGGTATAATTTTAGTATTGATCGTTATCGTTAACTAGTAAATTATCGATTCGTTTGTTTCTTAAATATTTGACACGAATATATATTATTGTTCACAGTTTGATGTTAATGGTACCATCAAAATAAAGCACTAAAATACTTTAATAAGCTTCCTAAAGTAATTCACAATTTTGAATAAATCATAAAATTATATCACAAGCTAAATCTAAATTCGAAAGTGTATTTAATTTGTTGGTTTGTTCTTCTTTCATGCAGCAACGGATTGACTTGATTTTTGGCATGGACATAGTTTAAAAGACAGAAAAAGACATAGGCTACATTTTATCCCAGAATAATAAAATGTTCCCATGGGATTGAAATACCACGCGGGCGAAGCCGCGAGCAAAAGCTTCAATAAAAAATCACATGTTCCCTAATGTCACGTTTCCTTTGATAACATTTAGACGCATGGCTTGTTTCAAACCTTATTATAATTTTACCAAACAGTAACACATAACTTCCAACCCCCTCACAAGTCTCCTTAAGAAAATAAATTCTAACAATATCTTTGTACTTTTTACCACTTCCTAGAAATTATTGAAAAGTTTACCTCCTAAATTATTTACGTATCAACTTAGACGGGACTTTGCAGCTTCTTTCTAAGTATATTGCTCATTTAATTTCATGAGAAATATTAAAATATATTCTAAGATATTTTCCAGGAAAGGTGGAATGAGATCTAAAGATCTTTGAGCTTATGTACACAGTAGGGAACCAAGCAGTTTTACTATTCATTAGTACTTCGCAGAACTTGACTTGGTAGTGGAAACGAAATTATAAAGCGATAGCTACATCTTGATAAATCATATTTATATGTATACTGGTTGACCCGACGAACTTTGTTTCACCTACTGAAGTATAGCAAAGCAAGTAAACCATTTCTTTAAAATTGAATCGGTAAGTTCACGGTCCTAAGCTAAATATCGAAAATTAGCAATTATGTCTTTCCCATCGATTTGAAGTAGGTATTTTCAAATTCAATTTATTATTCAGCGTTATTTCTAATCAATTAGCATCCTTTTAAGGGCTTATTATGTACATCAAAACTAACAACTTTTGTTCTGCGACTTTTGTCAAAACTCAAAAAAAAAATTCAGCTGTTCCATACATTTTGTCACGGGTGAACGACATTTTTCTATGGACGAACGATTTTTTTTTTAGTTTTCACAAAAGTTGTAGTACTAAAGTCGTTAGTTTTGATGTACAGAATAAGCCCCTAAAAGGATGCTAATTGATTAGAAATAACTCTGTATATAAAATTATTTCAACATAACGTAAAAAACATTGCATTATCCTACTTAATTTAGGTGGATAAAAATACTCAATAGTGGATTTTAAGGAAAGATTAATTTTTGCTATGGGCTATAAGAGTACAACATGATTTTGTTTGCTTCCACAAAAGCGACAACCCTACCGGGAAGTGACTTAATTACGAAGTTCCCTGCTACAAAAAATACCTACTAACTGACAAGCAATTCCACTATACACATACCGCCACAGTACGAGTATCAGTACTTTTCGCATACTAACCGCCCGGAAAACATTCAAAACAGCGGAAACCCCCACATACTGATGTAAAGTTGCCAAAACGCGGTCCCGAGTTTTCACCAAAATAAACTGCAGCGCACCCCGCATAATGTTGTAATGCGCAAGATTACATCCCATGAGGGTTGCCATATAAAAATTTGTCCTGAAATATCCGAATTTCTGGATTTTACCTAGAATTCTGATCGAACTATTATTTTTAGGATTGACCATGGGATATAGAGATTAGTCGTTCTGTCGTTCTTCGTTGGTTTGTCTATATTAGATCATCGCCACATCAGGAATTCATAATCCACGCTTTGCTAGGAGAAACCTCGGTGGTATATTTAAATACTAGTTTTTACCCGCGGCTTCGCCCGCATGATATTTTGATTTTTGTGCAACCCTTTATTTATATGGGATAAAAAGTAGACTATGTCACTTTCGGTCTTTAAAACCCGAGGCCCTACCTTACCACCCTTAATAAAGGAGGTGAAAATAAAAAAAGCAATTTGACGGTTGTTCGATTCGACAGTTGTTTTTGACATTTTTTAAAGCGCACTCTAAAATAGCTCGCAGATAGCAGAATTTTTCCTACTTATCGTTATATCATGGAACATTTACGCAATATCATTATAATTTATAGCTTATGTGTTATTCTGATATATAAGCTATATTATTGCAAAGTTTCATCTCTATCCGTTCAGTAGCTTGAAAGAGTAACAAACATCCAATCCATCCATCTATCTATCTATCCATCTTCACAAACTTTCGCGTTTTTAATATTAGTATTTGCAATTGTTTTATAGAAATACATGAGCAAGTAACGTATTAGTATAGTAAATATAAATGCTTGTTTGCTGACCTAAGTTCGACTTAGAGGACATTTATAATATTCTTTACTAACAATATTATAAATCTAATAGTGTGTTTGTTGGTTTGTTACTCTGCATACCACAAGTAGCAACAGATAAACTTGTGTTTAACTGATGTTTTTTTTTTGGCATAGGGAATAGAAAGTTTCTATGGAAGTCAAAATATCACGTTGGCTATGCCTCGGGTACCTATAGGCTAGTAAGCATCTACATAATATAACACACTTCAGTTAACTTACGCTAACGAGTTAAATTATTTTGTTAATAAATAATTTACGTTGTTACATTGGAATGAAAATATCAGTATTTTCAACGGAAATCAGACTTTTCCTCTGGACTTTTGATTTTTCCATCTGGTAACCCTACACCGACCCGGTTTTGGCACTCATTTAATCCCGAAAACACATTCACAGGGAATGTCGGGATCCCGCACAACTTTAATTTTACATTTTTTAAAAGGAATTTCAAAGCTTTTACACTTTAATCTCCGTAAAAGCATGTTGGAAATAAGCAAAGCTCTTGAAATGGTGCTGAATAATTTAGCGATGGTTTGGTTGTGTAAATTAATACTTAACTAAGGAAATTCTATTCTTATTTTGTTTTTAAAAGTATTTTAAGAAGTTTTTGGCTTGTTTCTTTAATCTGTTCTTCGTATTTTAAGATTTGAAAGCAGTTTTAAGATGTTCTACAAGCTTCAAAATATTCGTTCGTTTAATTTTAGTCTTACTCTTTCAGCGGACAGAATAACGTAAATCTGAATCACACAACTTTACGGCAGTGACGTTAGCTACAAGGGGTAACCCAATAATCGAGCAGTTTTTAAGTGATCTTCAGTCTGGATTGGATTATCCGAAGCTTGTCGTTAACATTACAGCCGTCAAGTTGTTTGATTCGTACTATATCAAAGTTAGAATATTAGAATGTTACAGAATTTAAGTACGCTCCCAGACAGGTACTTTATAATAATTAATAAATAGTCTAGGTCGAACATTTTCAGCTCTAGTAAGTACTGCCTAAGAAACTTTCCTTGAATTTAAAGGTTACTTTAGCACTTCTAGTTCTTTGCGAAGTCCGCTAGACTTTGTATTTATATTAATACCTAATGAGTTTCTGGGCCCTATTTTTAGGCTGCCAGTCCACCAGAGCGGAGCGAGGTAGCGGAGCGGAGAGACAGAGTAAAGCGGAGCGGAGTTGCGTACTGTTTCTGTCCACCTGAGCGGAGCGAGGCTGCGGAGCTGGAATACTCCATACTCCGCTTCCCCACTCCGTTTCCCCGCTCCGCTTACGGGTTTTGTATGAATTTTTAAACTAGTTCGCAACTCCCTGTCCACTAAAAAGGAGCGGAGATTTTGTGCAATCCTATTGGTTAATATTTCTCCGTTTCTCCACTCCGCTGCCTCGCTCTGCTCCGGTCGACAGGCAGCCTTATACACGTATACCCAGGTAATGTCGTCATTTTTATCAGTTACCTGTCTATAATTATAGGTACAGGTTGCTTGAAACTTAACAAATATGCAGAATTACACTTGGCAGCTGTGATGTTAGCTACGACCTGCGCAAAAACCCAATTCTGACTAAACTCACAGCTTAGCTGCGCGAGTACTTATTAAGTTAAAAAAAATATAATTAATTAGTAGCGTGCTAAAACTTATATTCTGGCTTTGACCAAAAATTAGTCACCTCAATGGCGCTCTCTGTTGCCTCATTTAATTCCTGGGTGGTGCAGGTTCAGTGCTGGGTGGGCATACATACTGCACAATTGTTCAGATGTGACATAGTCTGCGGTCTCCCGCATTCGATCTCGGAGCTATCTACGAGTATGTATCCCCATATTGCCAGATTGTCTCTGCTTTGGCCCACTTGGAAAACTCTAAACTGCCTCCGTTCCCAAGTGGATCGAAGCAGAGACTTGTATTAATATAACTCCGAAAAATATTTTGTTGGAGTTAGATAGGTACTGTAGCTCTTAGCTGTTTAATAAGCCCGATTACAGAGGCGCCATCGTAATTATATTAGCTAAATAGCATATATGCTATTTAGCTAATATAATTACGATGGCGAATTATGGCGAATGATGGCGAAAGTGAAAAAGAAACAGAACTATAGTTCTGTTTCTTTTTCACTTTAGGCATTCGATAAAGAGAACGCTTTTTACGTTGCTATTAAATTTACGCTGGCGTCTCTGTAATCGGGCTTAGTAAGCCGCCATTCTTGCGATCATCCATCTTTATCTAACATTTATATTTTTGTTTTGTGGTTCCATCGATTGGGTATATCCATAGATATCTATAAATAACATTTATCGATGCTTCTCTTTCAAATTTTCTGATCGACCACATTATCTCTATGGTATCTTTGTGGTTACATCAGTTCTACCCTTGGAAACATTAACAGACATTCTTACTACCTTGGATATATTGATAAACTGAAAATACGCAATATGCGTTAAACTCTATTTCTATATATACACTTACCAATAGTGTTCGTAGCCGCAGTAGTCTGGATAGATATCGGCGTAGGATCCTCAGTTTTATTGATCATGTTGATCATCGGATCCTTCGGCTTCACGTAGTTCTTATGCGGTTTCGTCGTAGTGGTTGTGAATTTCTTTGTTGGCTTCGGCTTGGCTCCAGGCTTCTCCCACCCTGAGGGTCTGGGCTTCGTGATGAAGGAGGCCTCAGTTGTCACCTGCCAGTGTATCGTGTTAATGTTGCTGGGTCTTGACATTAGATGACCTGGAATTCGTAAGGAACATTATTGAAACGAGATACCTACCTGTATCACAGCCGTTGTGGTAATAAACGTACAAAGTTAGCCCGCTGCGAGCCGTGACTTCTTAATTCCAATTCAGAATATGTACCTAAGCATAAACATAATATATGCGAAACAAATTAACTGCAAAAATGCAATAATTGATATAGTACAAAAATGGTAATTTTTTTTCAGTAATGGCATCACTGCAATGTTTATTATTTAATGTAGATATTAATACTAAGGTAAATAATGGCGAACAAAGTGAATTACTTACAGACCAAAGCTACAAACATTTTTGTTAGATCTGTATGGTTATTATGGTTATTTAGCCGTGTTAAGCCGTTTTGACCTAGCGGTAGTAACGTTTGCCATAAGATGGAAACGTCATGGATTCAAACGCCGGTCCTGTACCAATGAGGCCTTTGTAGCTCATATTTGGATGCTCATTATGTGAACCCAACAAGCGTCGCACCGCATCTGGCCAAATTAGTAGATATGGCCCAGGCACCTTTTGTGAGTAAGCCTATGTTCAGTCGTCCATAATCTAAAATTATGGGGTTGATTTGTAATAATGCCATCTATGAGATTTCATCTATACTATGTGAGATGCAGCATTTGAGTATCCAGTAGGTACAAATGCTCGATTGGGTGTAACATTTTTCGGTGGTAGAAATTAGTAGATAAATTAGTTGGCCTGTAAATTAACAGGTGACGCTTAATACAAAATATCAAAAGAAAGAAAATGAAATGATGAACTTACCAGAAGAAATGCTATTGTCAGCGTGTTGTTCTGAGACGGCCATGGGCCTGGCTCCCGACATTATGCTAAGACTAGACGATATTTTATTGTGGGGACTAGTTTCCACTTCGCTTGGCCTATTTACATTTTGGTACTTATTTACACTGTTATAAGGTATTTTATTAACTATATCACTATTTTGTTCGCTACTTGTATCTAAATTGCCTAAGGAGGGTAGGTTGAGCTCTGGCGGTCGGTAGCTGTAGGCTGGGGCGCCATCTATTGGCTTTGTCATGAACGACGGGCGCTGGGTTTGCCAGTTTGGCCGCGCGATCGTCTGCGTGGAGGTCTCGGGCGGGGGAGTTGTTGTAGTGCGCGTGGTACTAGATGGCGCTGTGTACACCCGCTCCGTTACTGTCACTGCAGGCAGCGTGGCTGAAAACAAAATAGAAACAGAGTAAACTGACTGACAAAGCATTAGAAACTCAAGATATGGACCGAAATGATCCACAAATGGCAAATAAGTTGTGTAACAATTATCCTTAAAATAACAATCACAATAACAAATTGTCAAACTGTGCGCTTTCTAGATATTGCTTGTGGAAATGCGATTTTAGGGTCCGCGCTTCTAGATTTAAAAAAAAAACAGTAACTGATCTATGTCAGTTACCGGCGTGTCGGGTGGGCGGAGTACAAGCCAAAGAGGAAACACAACGTGCGTGCTGCCAACACTGTACCATGTACACTCGCTGTCTGAAGCTACTCACCTTCGACAATGTCCGGCGGGTCCGGCAGGCAGCAGCATGAGCCAAACTTGAAGCGGTTGCGGCAGATCAGATGCAGCCGGCAGCACTACTTTACCCACAACGTACACTCTGCATTCGATACCTCTAACGTTCGGCAAGGGCAAGTGAAGCCTGCCAAAATCACTACTTGCGTGCATTGACATCGATTGCGACTGATTTCAGAAGTACTACTACTGTACTCAGCTACTGACCTTCGGCAGTAACCGGCGTATCTGGCAGGCGGCAGCACGAGCCGAACATGAAGCGGTCGACGCAGACGCCAGCGTGCGTGCCGCCGAGCCGGCTGCAATCCTGTACCCACATGCAGGCCCCGCGCGCGCCGCCCGCCACGCACGACTTGCGCGACATCTGGTAACCTGGAATGAGGCAAAATGATCTCGTTAATTTAATTTTTCATTTTTATTAACATGAGAAACAAATATAAATTAGAAATCAACACTTTTAAAAACTAGAACTTTTAAAAATAAGAAATAACTTAGTCATATAGACATCAGTTTTTTTATTTGCTTTTTATATGCTTTCAGATTAGTAATATTATAGTCACTACAGTCAATTATCATATTTTATTACAAAATATAAAAATCATTTATTGCCATTTATAATATTAATAGATTTATGTATGTATATATTTTTACTTTTCGTAATAAAAAATAAAAATGTTAATTTTCACTACAAATTTATGTTATGATTGAAAAGTTTGAATAACACTGATATTACAAAGACTTATTTACAGATGCGACATCTATCTATAAAGAATGAAACTAAGTTCAAAAATTCTTTGAGTAAGTTTGGTACCTGTGGTGTCCTTACTTCAGTTTGGTTTTCTCATAGAATTACTTCAAATTCCTTTATTTTTTTACGCCCATGATAGATGGCACTAGTGATATCGATACGTTAATTTAGTTTTCACTGTCTCATTACCAAATCTTTCAGCTAACTACATTATAATTTTAAAATAAGTAGATAAATTTAGTTGCATATGACAAATATACTCTAGTCACGTAATCGCAACCTTACTTAATTTAATATATAACAATACCTACAACATTCGGTATAAAACTAATTTATTTTAAAAATAAAAACAACTTTAAGGCAATTAACGCCGCCATTTAAGAACTTAAAAGTATGTAGTTTAGTTTTAGCTTTACTAAGTAGTATTGTATTTTGTTGTACTTAACTTGGTCAAAAAAAAATTAAAATTAAATAGAAACCAAAATAAATTTAATTATTTTTATTTATGACAAGGCAAAGATGATATTTATGTGGGCGTCAAATACTTAGTTGTAATGTCGGAATAGTAAGTTGTATTGCTGTGGATAATGGTACCCACTTCCCACATTCGCAAGAGAAGTAGCCTAACAGCTCCCAAATCATAGCTATCAGATTGACCAGCGGCGAGGCACTAAATTACGAAGCCGTTGCTAAACACTAAACACCTAGCTTTGAACTAGGATCGTTCGTACACAAAGGTACACGTAGTCACGGAAGTAAGCACGAAATCGCAGTAATAGTGTTTATATGAATCAATAAAAATACCTGATGAAGTATTTTCAGTGCTATTTCTTGTATATTTATTCAGAATTACCTTGTAAAATCTGTCTGTTTTAGATTTTTCTTGTATCTATTATTTTCCCAATAAAAACAAACTTAATCAACTAACCAATCCGTGTACTGGTATCAACCTGAATCTGTGAGATCATTATTATAATAAAAAAAAAAACTTGTATGAACGACAAATTCAAATACATTTTTAGGGATCCGTACCCGAAAGGTAAAAACCCTATTACTAAGACTCCGATGTCCGTCTGTCTATCGCCAGGCAGTATCTCGTGAACCGTGATAGCATTTCTGCTGCCGTTATAACAACAAATTATAAAATAAATATTTAAGGGGCCCGCTCCCATGCAACAGACGTGATTTCGAGGAGTTTTTTGACCGCTATTAGATAACGGCAAGAGAAATGGAGCTAAGGGGCTCCAACACGATACGGAACCCTTTGTGCGCGAGTTTGACTCGCGCTTAGCCGATTTTCTTATTCTATTCTGTACAAGACGGCGAAAAAAATAAGACTAGTTCAACTTACATACGTTGCCGACTTTAATATTCTTATGTACGAACGTCATGGCATACCTAGACCTAGATATTGAATACCGTTACCGTCAGAAATAACTCTTCAGCGTATTGTTTCGATGTTTCAATTTATTGCTTCTGGCTGGATAGCCAAATGATCCAATCTGTGGTCTGTGGCTTTCTATTGTTGTGTTAGGATGAGAAGTTGGGGCTCTCTAACTACTAAAAGGCTATTGGAAGCTTAATAGGTACCTTTAATAGGTACTTAGTAGTAAAGTAAGTTCGTACGTCGTTTTTAAGCCTCCTAAAGGCCTCTAACATCGCTAAACAGTTTAAAAAACTGGGACCTAGGATTTGATGAGTCATTCAAGCCATTGTATGGGTCAGTTGTCAGTGCCACCCGTGGACACCCATCCAAAGATTGATCGTGCCCAATGCTGCATAACTTCGGTGTTTGCTGACAAATACTTACTAAACATATGCTATGAGCTTACTTCTTGTTATTTGGTCGAACGTTTTACATATTTTAGATTGTCATTAACGTAGCTAGCATTCTAGCCACGTTAACCCTCTACCCGGGTCTTTTAGATTAGTTATATTTTTATTTTTTGCAATATAAGTTTTAGTGTTTAGTATTCGTTTTTATTTCAAGTAGGTTAATTTAATAGTTATAGTTTATAATAACTTGAATAAATTCTATTTTGGATTGTCATTAGGCCTAATTAATAAGGCCATGCGCCATCGTAAATTTAATAGCAATGTAAAAAAAACTCTCTATCGAATGTATATACCTAGAGAAAAAGAAACAGGAATATACTAAATTGCTATTATAATTAAGATGGCGCCTTCATAATTGGGCTTATTGTTGCCTTAGTTATTATGAGCTCTGAAATTGGAAAATAAAATAAATTTGATACCTTAGTACACAGCTGGTGTTCTGCGGTTTTATCAACGTCAAAACCTTTTAAGTAACGCGTTTTTCGCAATTTAAAGCCCACTGACAAACTTTATAAGAAAAAATAATCGTATCGACTTAAGTAAGTTGGTAGGATAAAGTAGGATTACATTACTTACGTTTGCTACTGTATGATTGACCATGAAATAGAAAAAAAAACAAGTGATTTAGAAAAGATAAAATACGCAGCCGACGTTCTGCAGTTGTATAAAAAATGTTTTTTAAGCCCATTTTTCAGGTTTATAAGACAGACAGACAGACCAAACTCTTTATTTAAAACCACAATTTAAAAATAAACACTGTTAATACGACGAAAAATATGATTATAAAGTGGCGGTCTTATGACCCATGGCGATTTCTTCCAGGCTGTACGAACTGATAAGAACAAGAAATAGTGGCCTTAACTAGATACTAACAAAGAAAACACCTGTAAATAATAAACTAAACATACTTACTTAAATAAATAATATAAGCCTTTGTTACTGACAAAACTTACACATGAAAAAAAGGTTGGGTCAATTTATTTTTTAAAAGAATCGCTTTCTCAGAAGAAACATTCTGAATGTTGTATGGAAAAATTACTTAAGTGTATGATTCTCTGAACAAAAATAGATTCTGCCAAGACAGAATCGTACCTAAAATCTGTATCTCATGAAGTAAATATACTGGTAAATGAGCCAAGAGGATAATATTGAGTGATTTTTCAAAATTTCGTATTGAACACCACTCAAGGCTAGGGTAAGAGATAACAAATTTACGAGTGGTGGTCTACCGGAGTTGCAACCTGCTCCGCCTGATGCATCGCTGCTGTACCGTTGGGGCACAGTTCATATAGAAAAGTAAGTGAATTCATGTAATACGCAGAAGTAATAGACGCACGCGAGCGTTACGATGGAGCCAAAAATTGAATGTTTTGTTAAAATTGTCATTTCGGAATACGCGCGCTACATTACGCGCTTAAAAAACCGGACTTGCGTAAGCGGGGATATTTCAGCGTGGGATATTTCAGCGTGCTTTCGCGAACTGGTTATTTTGACGCTCGTGCTTATGCGAGCTGAAAAGCGCATCAACGCTCGTATGCGCGTGTGCCAAAAGGCGCGCCAAAAACGAGGTAATACACTCGTATAAAACGCTAGTCTGAAATCGCCCTAAAGTAGCGCTGGATAGATGCAAAAGTTAGATGACTGCAACATCGAGTTGGATGGAATAATAATAAATATATTTATATTCATAGAAATGGTTTAAGGTCATTTATGATTATTCTTAATAATTGATATTTTCGGACATCATTACAAATTAATACAGATTATATTATGCAAAAATTTGCATGACCGACTTCACACGTGTACAGAATTCGCGAATATTTCGCACGGATCGATGTAGCATTTTTCACATCATTGTTGATTTATCACAAATAGCTGAGCCGATGTAAATAAAATTTAAATGGGACTAATTTCGAAGTATATTCTTTCCAATAAAAAAAGAATTATTGAAATTTGACTACAACGAAAAAAGTTATGGTTATACATAAAAAAATATATATACGCGTTCTCACGTCGAATTGTATACGTCCTCCGGTGGTTCGTCAGTCAAAATTAGCTAATATTGTGTGCTCAATAATCGACGTTGAAATTATTACACTTAATTATGATTTGTTTACAATCATTGAATGTATTTAAAGAATATTGCGATGTAGGCAATAAATAACTAAAGTCGTCATCATCATCATCAGCCTGTGTCGACCCAGGTCGTGCTAGCACCTATAGACCTCTCTTATGTGCCATTGTTACCTATCGTGAGGTATTCTCATCAATAAATCTATATACCTACGATGGGTCTGTTGTCGTTGACCTGTCGCGTCGGGCTGGTCGTCTGCCTACAGAACGCTTATCTGCTATAGGGTGCCACTCAATCAATAACTAAAGTAATAAAAGTAATTGAATGATAATGTACTGGATCTACGTCATTATATTTTCTGTGGCAAACCAAGATGTATCGATTCCAGTAACCACCATTTAGGTACGTTCCTGATGAACCAGATGCGCTCGTGGGAACCGCGCAACATTGCAAGCCATCTTTAATACTTCACTTATCTTGCATCTTTCATTTTACTCAAGCAATAAAATTAATATGACAAAATATTATACTGAATAGATAACCTATAACATGACTAGAGACTATAGGTATTATTCATGTAGGTATACATATTATTAACATTTTAGCAAAAACGGTTCAGCCCATTTCTATGAAATTTAAATAACAACGGAAGTAACACAAATAAAAAAAAAATTGTTTCGAAATTATCGATAAAAATACACAAAAAAGTACGTAGAGACGAACTTAGAACCTGCTCCTTTTTTGAATTTGGTAAAAATAAAAACCAAAAAACACGCATAGGATTCATCAATTTCTTATTTTTTTTTCATGCATTAATCGGTCGTTGTTAGGTGTGCAAAGTTTAAAGAAAATCTGATCGCTCAAAGTAGGTCAAAATTGAGCTCAAAGGGGTTGGTTACAAGCAAGCAAGCAAACATACAGGCGAAACTATACTGAAGTTAAGGTACACTAATAAAAGCGTGTTAAAAAGATGTTCAGTTACCAAATGCTGTGCGTGGGAACGGCGCAACATTGCAAACCATGTTTAATGCTTCGTTTATCTCACATCTTTAATTTTACTCAAGAATTATCTGCAGCAATAAAATTGATACATAACAATAAAATTAATGGATTCGATCAGTCTACTTACCGGTGGTCTTACACCGGCTATATAAATGGATGAAATATTTTTGACCGACGAACCACCGAAGGAGGTATACAATTCGACGAGTATATTTTTTTTATGTATAACGCATAACTTTTTTCTTAGTAGTCCGATTTCAATAACTTTTTTTTATTGAAAAGAATATACTTCGAAATTGGTCCCATTTAAAATTTATCGAAATCAGCTGAGACATTTTTGATAAATCAACAATAATGTGAAAAATGTTACATCGATCCGTGCATAATATTGGCGTTCTAGCGTTGCGCCCTAGCCGGGGCGTATAGCACAGGTGTTTTATACATATAAACATTTATCTTGAATTATTCTATCTTTTAAAATAAACTGCATTAAAATCCGTTGCATAGTTTTAAAGATATAAGCATACATGGGGACAGACAGCGGAAAGCGACTTTGTTTTATACTATGTAATGTTTATGTACACGAGTAAAGTCGGTCATGCTATTTTTTGCAAAAAATAATTATGTATAATTATGTTTAATGTGGCAAACAATATGACGGGCTCGTGATGGTAAAAAGTTACCCATTAGATAAAAAAGAGTGCTGATTATGATGAGGATGTATGTATATTATTGTATTTGTGTCAAATATTGTATAAATAATAATTAATTATCATCCTGTGTACTATTTGCATTGTTAGCTTGTTTACATTAGTTTATGTACATATATAGGGATAATTATATGACCAGTGAAAATAGTAAAGTAGTCAACTCAACTTACACCTTTCTACGCCACCGAGTGACTAAAATCAGTGGTACCGAAACACCAGTTATCACCAAGGGTAAAGCCACACTGGGTACAGTACCCTTTTCATGGTTACAACCATCGATTTTTTTTTTTATGGCTACTACGGAAGAATGTATTATCTAAATTAACAATGAAATACAATGTATATATAACTTTTTTACGCACCAAAATATATTACAAGTTATTCACAATTACTTTAAAGTTAGGCGGTACAAGAGCGGCCTTAATGTATTTTGAGCAATTTCTGTCAGGCAACCCTTTAAGGACAAAAACGGAGCAAAATAATAAAGTGGTTTGTGGTGTAAAAGCAAATGTAAGTAATGTCTATAAAAAACCACAAATCTACTTACTCATATAGATACGTTACATTATTTACATATGGATACGTCACACAAATTTACTTCTTATTAACAAATCTTTGTAGATCTTAAATATTTATCTTCAGAAAAATGTTTTAAACAAAGTTCTGAATAATCTAGCGATTATGCATTTTAGCCCGATTGTTTACTGAGGTGAATATCTGTTATAAAAATATTTTGAAAGGTAATTAAATTACCATTAAATGGAACGTCCAGTGCATCCTAGTGCGATCTTAGTTTGAAGCAATGAACTTGGTTATCAGCTGTCACCGCGACATCTGATTTCTGTCCTCCATAGAGATCTAGACAAAGGTCGTCTCGTTATCCGGCGCACGAGACATAAGTATGTAGTAAAATATTTGAAGTACACCGAAAAATCTATTTTTATTTATGTTCCAGAATGTAGCACAATGTATGTGAACAAGTAAATTGTTGAACTATCTAAGTAATCATTGTATCATTAACTTTGTTTCGCGTAGTGATTTTAAACAGAGAATTTCGAGTTATCTTAGACTTAGTTATCTTCACACAGAGAAAAATCCAAAGCTTCCGTGTTAAAGAACTACTCTAAAATGCGCTCTATGTACTTTTCTCTCTCAAAGTGGTTTGAAGATCATTGTAGATGTTACTTTTGTATTTTGTAATTGAAATGCAGCGACACGACAGAAAAGGTTCTTCTGTTCTAAGAGCTAGCTAGATAGTACTTTTAGTTTCTTCCATGTTCGATAGGCACCACCTAGATCAAGACGATATGTTCCATCTCGCTAGATCTTTGTTGTCCTCCAAAGGTACAATAATTTGTGCGATAGCAGCTGGAATGCTGCCGGAGACGTATTTGGAGAGGACGGTCAATGGCACAAATTGATTTAGGAGATATTGACGAAGAAGGACATCTGATTGTGAGTCTGTTTATATGAATTGGCTCGAAATTTATTGTGGTATTTAGGTAAGTACGTGATAAATAAGTTATAAACATGTACATGATGATGTGTATCTATGCCTTATTTGGTAGCGGATATTGGTAGAGAAACATTGAAAGGAATGCGACAAAGTTGTAACGATATTATAATTTACCCACTGTCCGCTAAAGCCCTGCTTTCCTTTTCAATTCCTTGTCTACTCAATTCTCGCACGTCATGTTAAATCTATTTTTGTACAGCAAAGTTTTAAAAGATTATTACTGACTGCAAATTTTTCAAGACGGTTCTTAAATTGTATTAATGCAATAAAAGTTTAAGAACAATTTTATTAGTTGTCTTCGTAAACAATTAATTAAAACTTTAATCGATTCGATCGATTCTACTCAAAATTTTAAATGTTCGAGACTTTTGAAGTACGTTATTTTATGTTGAAGCCAAGTTATCTATGGAGGTATATATTAACATTTTACAAAAACCACCTGAAAATTGATATGAATTCTAGTCTTACTCTTATCTAAACTTTTCTTTGCAAACAAAGAACTAGTAGGTACATAAACCACAATGGTTTTCTTTGTAAGCTCTCTCGAACATCAAGACGACGTGAAATCTTTAGCACTAAAAGCTCGAAGAAAACTACTCAAGAACTTTGGCAGCGAAATATCTAGTAAAATGTCGGGTAAAGGCTTGAAATAAAAGTCTGAAAAATATTTCCTGACCACCTGTCCTAGATTCCTAGGATAACTGAGCTGGGGCAATATATTACGGAGCGAGTAGCAATGGACAAATGGGCTAAGGACATGAGACTTGCTTATTTTCGTTGATACCTCATCGTCCATTGCCGTCCATGGACGTTCACTTCCCCTGCTTGCCCATAGATATCCAATAAAACTAGTTGGAAGCAGCTTGCATCCAGTGCGATTTATACTTCTAATCACTGAAATATATTGAATATTTTTGTGTATATTTTATTTACAAACTAGATTTATTTTATTTTTTCCTAGGCATTTGAAAATTATGTCTAAGAGACAGTTTCAATTCTAATTTGTCAATTTATCTAATTTTCTCAAGCATCACTAAAATCTAAAATCTCTAATATTGTACAAATTAAGAACGTAGTGATAACTTCTGTTATCACTACGTTCTCTTGAACTATGATTCTCTTGACTAAATTGATCCAGATCATGTCCAATAATGTATACGGCCATGCAAATGCTCAGGTACTAGTTATAGGAGCCTTTCTTACTGTCTCATCTTTCAACCTCCGTTGGAATGAGAGGCAATAAATTACATAATCGTGTTATTAGACCATTTCAGCACTCGTGTGGAAAAAGTTCGTGAAAAATGTAGGTTAAATATGAATGACTACGTACGGCAGAAGCTGGATGTTAGAGGCGGCATTATGCATGAAAATTGCTTAGGCCTCATGTTACGTGTAGGTAGGTGTATCTTATTTTGCTTTCTTAGAAGTTTTTATTTTATTCTTATTCTTAAAGTACGTGTTTTTTGTCTTGTCTTACTTTACATTTAACGATGTGACTGCACTTTTTGTGTTTTTTGGAAGTCTAAGGTGAATGTAGCACGATTGCCCAGAAGGTACATGCGTTTTTTTTTGAGTTTTTGAGGAACTAAAGAGCAACTAGAGTCTATTTGTGAGATTTTATTTTTTGAGGTCTTCCTCGCCTTCATTTTATTGTTTTTTTATGAAAGGCAATTTCCAGTTTGGTATTTTATTAACTTTACATAAAATAATTCGTTTTGTAAAAAAAATCCGCTTTCCGCTAAAGTACAATGTAGGTGTCTTCAAATCTCAAGTAAATAGGTATCTTTTAGGTAAGCGTGCTACATTCTAGACCGCATATCTGCTTAACATCAGGCAGTGTGTAGTCAAACGCAAACCTATTTGAAATAAAAAAAATCATTTATTTTAAGGAACAGCCGATATTTATCACTATTCTATGATTGATCATAGAATCCTTCAATATTTCTTTGATCCAGAGATACACCTCGTACAGTACTATCGATTTATTACCCAAAAGTACGATACGTACTGAATTCTGTTTAGTTCTTAAATAAGGACTAAAGTAATAGAAACTGTACTAAAATAGCAAGAGATATACATCACTTTGTCCCATTTTAAATATGAAATTTAAAAGGTTTTAGAAAAAGATGCACATACAGCCGAACTTACGTTATTTCGAAGGGTGTCACAAACTAGCATTGAGCTATCTCGGCTGTCCAAATTCAAAATGATAGGAAGTAGGATAGTAAAATGATCAAAGATTTGAACCTTCTTATGGAACTAGAGGGTTTAAATTTCGGATCATATCGCAAAAGACGAAGTATTCCAAATGCCATAATGACATTCCAACTTGCGATTTTGACATTTAACGACAACCAATGCGTTTTTTGTTCCACTCACTCTCGCGTATGCTGTATAACCAGATATTAATAAGACAGATGTAACGTAGTTTTTATTTGAGTAAAATAGCTAGATTTCTATTACTTTAGTCCTTATTCTGAGGTTTAGATAGTACATCCGTGAGTAGTCCATAAACTGACAAAACCAAGAAGTTCCAACCATAAAAGTAAACCTTATCAAAGATGGCGAATGCGGTAAAACCTCATCGGAAGCACCTCAGGCCCACATAAAAGCTTCCTCGGCATTGTTGCGGGTAGGAAGGCAGTAATGAGCCCTATTGTCTACTGAATCAACTGCCTGTGATACGGCTGTTACGTACTTACGTTACGTAAACTGGTATTACGGGGCAGATTGGCTTGGTAGGGAAATTGATGGATGTCGTTACTGTATACCACGTGATGTAAGGGTTCCGAGGTATGATACGTTCATTGGAGAATCTGATAGAATACAGATTTATTGGTAACATGTTATACATCAAGATGAACAAGTTGTGCTACAGGGCATCATCCAGAAATCGCAATAAAAGAGATAATGCAAAAATATATCGAGATTGGGCCGTTACCTTGTACGGTATTCAATTATTTGCTTTATTTGTTTTGGAAAATGATTTTCATATTATATTTTTTCAAAACAAGTTTTATTAAAAAGAATTTCATATTTTTGGATTTTATATCTTTTGACATTGCATGACTGCGTGATGGCGGCCTTCAATAAAAATCAAATTAAAAGATATGAAATTCCATTCAAAATAAGTATTCAATGTGGTTGTTTTACGCTGCGTAATTATTTACCATATTTTGATGGATTTTTCGAGCTACTTTAGGTAGGTACACAAAATGGGTCCACTTTACAAGATCTTCTTTTCTGTTCCTTTCAGAAACTTTATCGATATTAGACAAAACGCACTTTCATATCTGAATATATAGTTGCTAAAATTTATTGTAGAGTAGTCTGTTACACAAATTTTAACAACTTTTTCGGTGTATCTCGTTTGAAAATGAACAATATCATGAAAGATTTTCACTGGTGACTGAGTTATTTTGGGGTATATTTGTGGTTGAACACTAATATAGCGCAGTTGAATTTTTAACTACTTAGATTTAGCTTAGGAAAATATATATATATTTTTTCCGCAATTGTCTTGCAACAAAATCTAATCAATTTTTGAGTTTAACATTATATTAAACAACAAAATTAAAGGCACATTTTCCCGCGCACCCTCCTAAAACTCATCCAACCATTTCGTGATTTCGCTAAAACAGCGTCCGTAAAAATGGCATTAGCAGTCCCGGCTTACATTCGAGAACAATTTCTGCTAAACGAAAAACAATATTGTTCTAAAATGAAGTGTCGGAATTGTTTTTACAGGACTACGCTGGAATATTCCGGATCCGACTGGATCCAGCCGGATTTAACTTTTCCATTTTCGGAGTGCGCGAAGGCGATAAGCTCTGCCAAATGCCAATGACTTGGACCTTTAAATCTTGGACATGCGATGACTCTGCCTCATCATGCTTTGACAAGTAAGATGAGAAGTAAGTTAGATAAAAATATGAGAGACGCGTGGATTGTTTAACTATATTATCATATTCTTTTTTTAACGCAGCGTTAAAAATTCGTCGTTCGTCATATAGTCTAAACTTAACAATAAATATTAAAAAAACAAAACAACAACAAAGCGAAAATATCAAAATTATCGGGACGTGTATCGGCAACGAAGATGCTAACCGTACTGTCGCACCGGGGAGTGCGCGGAGAGGTGACAGGGGAAGCGGGAGAGGCGCCGCATTCCAGCGAGGTGCACAGATATTCTGACCGGGTTGTATATGTTGGTGCATTCCCAATACGCCATCGGTTTTCTGGACGTTTGCGGCACGTATACTTACATGTCTATCGGTTTATTAATTCAATGCCAATGCCTCTTGGCAAAATGCCACATCTTATGTTTGGATAAAAGCTGCAGAACCGGTGTGGTTATAAAATTTTCAGAGGCAGATTTTACATGAAGGAGCGTTGAAGAAGGCGTGGAATTTTAAATCCCTTTTCTAGAACGAAGGCTTAAAATGTATGTTGCATTTGGTCACGTAGCTTCCGAGACGTAGATAACGTTGCATTTTAGATAAAATATTTGACAAGAATTCGAAACAAGTATACAAATTGAATATTCCCTTTCGTAAAGTTACACAAAAATATAGAAAGTACCCATCGTATCGATTGTGCATGCTTAGGATATAAACCAAATAAATACTTAAGTATGACAACTACTCCATATTATGTGTCGGTTTTATCGCTAAAAACAACATTTTCAAGGCAATCTATGGACTAAAAATATTGCAAAAATAGATATTCTGTACCAGCCTTTTTAATAGTCCACTGCAGGACGTAGGCCTACCCACGAAGAGTGATTGGGCCATATCCACCACGCTGGCCCAGTGCGGGTTGGTGGATTCACATACGCCATCGAATTTCTTCTAAGGACTTACGCAGTTGCCTCACGATGTTTTCCTTCACCGAAAAGCCAGTGGTGTGAAATACCGTACATAAATTCCAAAGAACTGATTGGTACGGGACCGGGGATTCGAACCCGCGACTTCACAATTGTAAGGCGGGTGTCACTAACTCTCGACCAGCACGGCTATAAAAGAAAAATAGGTAAAACTAAATCAAAAAGAATTTATTAAGCTCTGTGTTAAATTACTACTTATAACTTTTTTATGCTAACAGCCTCGAAATGGTAGAATTTCGAAGTAATCGCACAAAAGTTTAAGTTTATTTTATAATTAAAAAGTCGTTTTATAAGAAGAACCGTCGTTTTTCAAACAGAATTTGACCATATGTAGCATAGCCCATTACAATTTAAGAAGTAACCTTTAAAAATCAGTATCGTTGACAAACTATTATTTAATTTTGTGCCTTAACTTATTGACTAGGTACTTAATTATGTAAGTCATCAGCTCTATTATTTATAGAAAAAACAATTTGCAGATTAAAATACAATTCATAGTTTTCAGCACAATGATTATCCTAAGAGCCTACTCGAAAACTGTAATGAAAAATTGAAAAAGATTTTCATATTTCATCAAGCTCGAGAAGCTTAATAGCGTATTACGTAAAAAGTCAAATACTCAGTGAAGTTTATTCACTTCAAATAAATTTAAAATTTCATCCTCTCTCGAGTCAAGTTTCCGTCCTCAATTCATTTCATAATCAAACAAAGGACCTCTTACGTTACTGAATAATGGACTCTATTATAGAGATGTGAAAAGATGTGTTTTGGCCAAAAATCCGGTTGAATTTTCATAACTTTAAGGTGTACTTGAAGGTATCTAGAAAATATCTCACAGCGTCTAATACGAACAGTTAATAAGCGTTTTATACTATATATAACGGGACTGAACTCACGTGTGGGGATAGTCGTAACGACTATAGTTTCGACATAGTGAGTTCAGTGTGCTGGAGTATCCCCGACGTATACCAGGATACCGACGAAGAGGATCTTCAGTGCGCGCCGACACAACAATCCTCTCTACCCGCCCCCACCCCACCACCGCAACCGCTGTCATCGCGAGCGCTACGCGCCGCAGCCCGCAGTGCATTGCGAGACGACGGAAAGGTCGCCGAATGCGACCGAAACTATAGTCGTTACGACTATCCCCACACGTGAGTTCAGTCCCGTTATATATAGTATAAAATGTGTGAAAACCACGTTAATTTCCATAGTAAAATAGTTAATAAGCAGATTATTGATTTGAATCGATACTATTAATCGTTTGACCACCAACTAGCCTGACAAGAAGAATGAAGAGATAATGAAAACTCTATGAAGAGTGGTCAAAGATAAAGCACGCAGACTCAAAAGATATTCATTCTGACTATTATAACTACTGAAAATTTATCATTGCATATCATAAATAGGTGTAGGTAATGTTTATGATGTGGCCCGCAAGCTAAAACTATATTTTTTTAAAGCGTATCAACGGCGTAGTAAGCGTGGTTCCGAAATATTTTTTTATAATAATATCGGATCGCTAATTGTACCGCCAAGTGTTGTTTTTAAACTTTTGCGATTTAAAAACATTATTATTATATACTACGGGACTAATTGCGCACTAAAATTACGAGATAAATAAATACCTCCTCATCCCGACGTTTCGGCCGAGTTGTATGGACCGTGGTCACGGGTAGACGGATAGACTGACACTTTTAGTGTGCGATTAGTCCCGTAGTATATAATAATAATGTACCGCCAAGTTTTATCGAATCTCGAAAAAATATAACATCAATTTAGCACGTAATAATTATTTATGAAAATGAATATTGGCATCCGGACACCATTGATTAAAATTAAGCATTCAAACGCAATGAATATGCCACGATAAAATTAAATTACTAATTCTAACCACAACTCAACAAACCTAACATAGCAATTAAAATACAATCATTTCAAACGTACGAGACCCGGCAAAATAAGTATCGGTCGGACATTACATCTCTACGAGTTACACCATCCGACCACAATTTGTCCCAAAATTTTTGGTCCGTAAAGCACTTACTGACCTTAATAACTACGAAATGTTTTTGTACATCTTTTGTCTATTGTTTTGTTAATAACAATAGTGACGAAATTGTATTTCGGGCCCTATTTCGCGACATGTCGGTAATAGGAACCAAGCCTCTTGTCGTGGCGCTAATAGGATTTTCATTGTGACCTTAATTCTGTTGGGAAACTGTAAAATTATGAGCAATTTCAGAGATTACTACTCGTTTGAAGTGGTTACTGAATTTATTAAGGCTCTGTAGAGACATTTTGTTGGACATTTTTTTAATCTAAACAAGAGATTGAATTACTAACATCGTGAAGTAAGAAATTGGGTACTTAATTTTGTCAAAGTTGTTTTCTGAAAAGTTGTAATTACCTAATTTCATGTTTGAATGAATTTGTTAAGGAAAAGGTAAATACTTGGCTAAACAGGAGAACTTGGCTAAGAACTTAAAATTGAGTCTTAAGGCGGCTCATACGTTACTTAAAGCTTAACGACTTAATTAGTCTCTCTTGATAAGAATTTTATGCAGAATTTTTCAAATAAAATAGCACACTTTCGCCAAAAATTTAACTGCTGTTCCAATCAAATGAAACTAGTGTCTGTGCTGTGTACAAATGCGTTACAGGTTAAAAAAATAAATGATTAATGCATATAAATAAATAAATAAATAACTTTATTTCAAATATATTACCTATCTTGAACTAACATATATTACCTATCTTGAACTAACAGATGTTATTGTCAGAACGTAGTACAAGTATTAAGTTGTAACTAAGTAACTAACGTTCAATTTGCTATGACACTAATTACGATAATTATTTCTCGCAAAAAATCGCAACACCGACTTCCTTCGTGTACAGAATTCGAATAATTTGCACGAATCGATGTGACACCTATGTACATTTTTGCTGATTTATCAAAAATGGATCAGCCGATTTCGATAAAAATTAATCGGAACCACTTCGGAAGTATATTCTTTCAAACAAAAAAAGTTTTTTTTTTTGAATATCGATGAACATACACAAAAAATACATGCAGACGAAAAATACTTCCTCCTTTTTGGAAGGTGGTAAATAAATATCTAACAGTTGTTATTTGAGTGTCTGTGTTGAATATATAAGCGATTTCAAAAATGTTCGAATTTTCCTACCAAAATTGTTCGTAATTAAAAGGAAAAGAAAGTTTTTCCTACCTCAATCTTTTCAACTTTACCCACCAAAGGAAGCTGAGTAAAACCAACGTAGCCAAAGTTTAATTTCCCTAATGATCGCGTCCAAAACTCATTACTGGAACAAATAGAATCTTACTAGATCCTATTCAAGAATCTTATATATACTACGTACAGCTGGATCGACATTCAATGGATGGATCGAAATGTATGTTCAAACCCATGCTTTGTTTATTGCCAGGCCAAATATAACAATAATTATATTACCTATGCAAGTACAAAATAGGTGGCTTATTTTATTTTCGGAACAATCTAAAATTGAAAAAAATGTATCTGCAATAACATCGTCAAGATAGGTAATGCAATATTACGCAGAGTGTAGTCGAATGCCAACCAATATGAAATAAAAAAAAACTTTTTTATAAACATGATATCCAAAACAATTCTGCTTTTAATTTCAGATAGCGTTGGTTTAGTTATGCGATATTGATGTAAGCAAAGCAAAAAAAAGGAATCACGGCTCTATTTTTGATAAATGATTTTTATTGAACTTCGAAAAAAGTTTTGAGCATACTTTACCCATTATAATGTCACTCCAGTTGAATACTACCGCCGCGAACCTATTAAACCAGACGGCAAGCGGGAGACCTAAAAACTTTACTGGTTTTCTGTTATTTCACGACCTTTGCCCGTAAAACGTTTCATTTTCACTACGCTTTCTCACTTCACTCACATAAAGGTTTTACTATGTTTACATAATTATGTCAAGAAGATTCACTACACGGTATGAAATTCAGCAGCTATTTTGTAGTAAATAGTTAGATATACTCCCTATTGTTTACATGCAACAATATAGCGTAATACAGTGGCTAAAGTTGATACAGTATAAAGTGATACAAAAAGAACTATCATGCACAAAACAAGCAATTTTGTTAATTCCTGAAAAAGTTACTATCAAAACTAACTTTATATCATTGAGGACTTGAAAATTCCACACAGCAAAAATACAAAATAAATATTTTTTATAGCATTATTCCACAAAACTTTCAATAAATCTAAACTTATAGTTCTAAGTATATTGCTACGTGTTTTTTATTTTTGAAGCTTCAGTTAAGATACATTATATTCAGCCGCAGCTTGAACTTGACCGTGACCATTGACCTGTAATGACCGTGACATACTTACCTTGACTTTCATAACAACGAGCTTAACTTGTTAAATAATGTTACCACAATAACTGAAACTGATGTAATGCAAATATGCATTCGACAATATAAACGCAAATAGCGAATGCTGAAAATTTTAATGACAAAATTTTCTCAGTGGAAAAGCAAAATACTTGAAATTGTTTTGATTTAATGTTTTTTTTTAATATTTTACACAACACGGAAAACTGATAACCGATGGGGTCGAAAGAGTGAAGATCACGCACCGGAAAGCGCCGCTTCCAAAAAGTTTTGTTTGGATATCCATAGGGTAGGCATATGTCCAGCAGTGGACGTCCTATGTCTGATAGATGGATGGATGTGTGACATTTTCTTACTACCGTCATTATTTCAAAACAAACCAAAAAACATTAAGATCTAAAACCGAGTTCTCAATTGAAATAATCAAGTCAAATACCAGGATAACAGCAATCTCGAGAGCCAGAATCAACCCTCACTTCGACAAGGGCAAGTCACATTTCATTCAAGAATTCTCATGAATAGTCAAAGAAGGTTGCCTTTGTCTCCTGACGATTATACAAACTTCCCGCATCATTTAATATTCATCGCTCGATACCTTAGACAATTGCAGCTGAGGTTTACCACTATAGCTTCAATGGATGACGATATAGCTTGATCGATTCAAATCACGCAAAGTATAATGAAAGTAAAAGTATTGACCTGAAGAGTCATTATTCCCGTGTTTGTTTTTCATTCATAATTCAACAGCCGATTCGAGATTTGAATTTGATTGTAACATCCAATAAGATTGGTAACGTCTTTTTTTAATAAAAAAAACCTCCGGAAAATTACTTTTGCAATATAGAAAAGCAATACGTTACCGAAATGGCAAAATATGGAGCATTTTTATTGAAATTGCGCGTTGGTTTCAAAATACTCGAATAAATATTTTGAAAATAAAATTATGAATCCAAATGGTCTTCATGTCCTTCAAATGATTGTTAACAAAACGCCTATTATAATACTCAATGACATAAGTAAATGCTGCAATGATGTCGCTACACTGAGAAAAAAATCGCCACTAAATATTACAAAAGTCCTTTGTATTTGGCGAAAACACTAAATTTTAGTATAATTTACCAAAGTTTTGCTGTATTTGCAATTTTTATTATTTTTTACTAACAGTTTTGTTTTTGTAATTGTAATTCCTAAAATACGATTTTAGTAAATGCAGATATTGCAAAAGTTTAATATTTATTACAAATTTATAGTAAATATTGTTAGAGTTTTGTAAATTCCGCAAATTCGATTACTATTTTCAAGAAAAGGTAGTTGTGTTTCTAACAGTTTATCTATTTTGTAATTCTAAGCAATACTTTTAATCAATTTTAAAAAAATGTTTGTAATTTTAAGAATTAACTATAGTTGATACAACAAAAATATTTAGTTTTACCTTTTTGTAATTCTAATCAACACGCTTTATTTATTTCAACACGGGTTTGTAATTTTTAGAAAATATAAAAATATTGGTACAAGAAAAGATTTAGTTTTTACCTTTTGTAATTCCAAGCATCTCGTTTTATTAATTTCAACACGCATTAGTAATTGTTAGAAAGAACTATAATTGGTACAACAAAAATATTTTGTTTTACCCTTTTTGTAATTCCAAGTAACATGCTTTTTTAATTTCAACACGCGTTTTTAAATATTAGAAATAACTTTAATTGGTACAACAAAAATATTTAGTTTTTCCCTTTTTGTAATTCCAAGTAACACGCTTTATTAATTTCAACACTCGTTTGTAATTATTAGAAATAACTTTAATTGGTACAACAATAATATTTAGTTTTCCCTTTTTTGTAATTCCAAAGAGCATGCTTTATTAATTTCAATACACGTTTGTGATTTTTAGAAAGAACTTTAATTGGTACAACAAAAATATTTTGTTTTACCCTTTTTGTAATTCCCAGCAACATGCTTTATTAATTTCAACACCCGTTTGTAAATATTAAAAATAACTTTAATTGGTACAACAAAAATATCTAATATTTCCCTTTTTGCAATAACAAGCAACACGCTTTATTAATTTCAACACTAGTTTGTAATTATTAGAAATAGCTTTAACTGGTACAAGAATAATATTTAGTGTTTCCGTTATTGTAATTCCAAGCAACATGCTTTATTTATTTCAACACACGTTTGTAAAATTTAGCAAGAACTTTATTTGGTACAACAAATATAATTAATTTTTCCCTTTTTGTAATTCCAAGGAACACGGTTTAATTATTATGAGCTTTTAGCGGCTTCGCCCGCGTGGCCTACAGGAATCAAAATATGACGTACTGTTTTTTCAGAAACAAACATTATAAGCGCTCTTACGATAATAATCTCAATTGAAATTACAAGATGACAAAATTGCCAAACAAAGCATTATTGCTTTTCAAAAACAAACAATTGACAAAACAATAAAATTGTCAAAATTAGCCGTAAAACGTAAAGTTATCGCCTATAACAATAGCAAATATTAGATCATAAGTAGTAGTAAGTAATAATATTTTTCCCAGAACAAATTATAATAAAATGATTTTACGCTATGGTCTTGAGTCAAGAGTAAAAAAATGAAGAATAAGCATAGCTGCTGGATTCTAAACGCTTACAAATAAAAAGCAAATTTTTGGCTTTAAAATATAATAAGGTATGGTTAAATATATGAAGCTATTAAACAAAAACTGAAAAAAGTTTACGTTTACTATCAAAAGTCATGGTAAGGGCACTGAAGTTACTGGAATAATATACGAGATAAGTTTACACTTTATTACTCGAAAAATCTCAAATTAATACTTATGCATTAATTCTAATTGCATTAATTGGCATTAAGATTTTTTCTGATGCCGCGTTTTCTGTTCCCGCCAACGTCGTTGAAATATTCTTATTTGACGGCTTTGACTTTGGTTTCAGTAGTTCAGTACACTAAGTATCTTACTCTTACTTACTTACTTACTCTTACTCTTTATTAATAACAACTAGTTATAGGTCATTTGTAGTGCATGCTAACATATTTCATCAAACGTTACCTGTAGTATGATTCCTTATTACTAACATAAAAAGGTGCATTTAACAAAATCCAATAAAAATTGTATCATACGAGTACTTCGTAGGGTTTGACATGCTCTTAGGCGATTAGTACTATGTACTTACAAAAAAAATCCACTGCGTTGGTACCTAGATATGTACTGGTATAGACAAGTATTGGTATCTGATATACCACTGGTTTGAAAGATGAAAAAAAATTGATTTACTTTGTTTTGTAATTACAAGCGTGAGTTTAATCATTTTCAAAACACGATTGTCATTTGTATTGAAAGGAAGAATAATTTCAAGCATGAGGCTTTATTAATTTCAAGACACTATTGTAATTTTACTACAATACTTTAGTTAATGCAACAGAAACATTTAGTTTTTGGTCTATTTTGTAAATCCAGCAATAAGCTAAGTAGTTTCAACGAAATGTTTTGTTATTTCCAGTAAAGTGTCCGGTGTGTTTTGCTTTATGAATACGATCCCGCCTTTCCAGCAGCCATTTCGTCGTTGCTTGCAGTAGAGTAAACATGTAAAGGAGAGTGAAGTTCAGTACCAACAAACTGTGTTTTACTAACAGATTTAAACACTCTGAGTGACAATTGACAATCTTACCCAGGAGTCAGTGTTATAACAGCTATACAGTCATACTGAGTAACTGGGGTCTCAGTGAATACGATCCCGTCTTTCCAGCAGCCATTTCGTCGTTGCGTGCAGTAGAGTAAACATGGAGGATGAAGTTCAGTGCGTACCAACTAACTGTGTTTAACTAAGTGTCATAAGTACAGATTTAACCAGTGTAAGTGAAAATTGACAATTTTACCCAGAATCTACGGGGTAACTGGGTTTCTCCGTGAATACATTATACTCGCCGGCAATGTGAATTATGTTTTATTGTAAATGTGACTGTTTCGTGTGTTATAATTATTATACATGTACTCGTATAATATTTAATTTAATAAACATGACTTCACTTGAATCTTTATTTTTATGTCTACAATTATTATTCACCTTGTAACTTACATTTAGTATTAGTTTATAACCTTAGATTCGTTTTGTAAGATATGTAACTCAAGTAGTTTCAATAGCTTAATTTTGTATTATTTAGTTGGTTTTTGTAATGTCTAGTTTAGTTCTGTGATAAACCCTATCCATAAAAAAGTTATAAAACACTTCAAATTTAAATATTAAAAACTGTATACTTATAGGTCGTTGTTATAAGCAGGTATACAGTTTTTAATATTTCGATTTGAAGTGTTTTATAACTTTTACATTGATAGGGTTTACTAAATTGATAACACAGAAATTATACTAGAAATTACAAAAATCAACGAGATAATACAAAATTAAGCTATTGAAACTACTAGACTTTTACTAGATAATACTGAACTAAACTTTTGAAAGTACTAAGGCTTACTAGATATTACAAAACTGATCTATCAAAATTACTAGGTGATTAGCAGATAATACAGAACCAAACTTTCGAAAGTACTAAGGCTTACTAGATATTACAAAACGAAGCCATCAAAATTACTAGGTGTTTACTAGATGATACAGAACTAAAATTTCGAAAAAACTAGGACTTTACTAGATATTACATAACTAATCTATTGGATCTACTGGGGCCTTACTACATGTAACAAGACAGGTATTAATAATTCCTATTAAATATCAATTTGTATTTTTTACAGGGCATTTGTTGTCCTCGGGATTAGTAAAATCTTAGTAAAGAGTACTAAGGAGTTTGCTAGATATAACAAAACAGGTATTAGTAATACCTACCAAATATCGATTTGTATTTTTAACAGGGCATTTGTTGTCCTCGGGATTAGTAACATTTTAGTAAAGAGTACTATGGACTTGACTAGATATTACAAAGCTAATCTATTGAAACTACTGGGGCCTTACTACATATAACAGAACTGATATTGTAATACCTACGAATTGTATTTACAAAAATCGATTTGTATTTATTACAGGTCATTTGTTGTCCTCGGATTTAGTAAAATTTTAGTAAAGATTACTATTTTTTTGTTAGTTTTTCTCTCAGTGTACTAGACTACTTACTGTCTAGTATATATAGGTATGCCCTTTCGGCATTTTAGTTTTTTATTTAATCATTCATCTAAGGTCGCGTCCGTGTAATGTCGAATAAGATTAATTTCAATTCAAGGTAAGCTAAAAAAACAAAATGTTATCTGTAAAACTAAACATTTCCCTGAGTGTTAACTACATAAATACCAATAAGATTTATCTCTCAAGGTGCCATCACAGTAGATATTCTGTTGTAATATTTTTATTATTTATTGCTAGATATTTTTATTTTTATGAAATTGTATGTATTAGTGTATCTTATATTATTTTTATTTATGTATTATGATGTAGTACGGTAACGTATTCGAATTTTAACTTGTTACGTTTTTTTTGTCCTCTCTCTTTTGCTACTCACCCCTTTTATTTTTCTATTTTTATGAATTCCTCTCTACATGAAAGGGTTGCCTGGAAGGGATTGATATAAACAATAAAGCCGCTCTTTGTTGCACTAGTTTTATGTTGTTTTTTTCCTTTATTTAGTGTTAACAATAAACCGTCTTACCACAAAAGTTTTAGACAATGTTTAACATTACAAATTTCACAATTAAATAGTGTTGTTTAAAGTGTGTTTAAATCTTTTTTGGTAAGGCGGTTCGTGTTCATTCACTTACCTATACCTAAAATATAATAATAAAGATAAAGCACTTAAAATTTAGAACAAAGGAACAGATTAATATCGATTAAACATAACAAACTAACCAAATACCTATTCCTCGCTTAACAAATGTACAATCTGATAAACAAACTCCAAAAGCACGGTCATTGTACAGCCAGACAAAGATTACAAGCTTGAAATTTCCTTTCTATTGCGTGCAGAGCCATAACAAAACAACTATTGCTAGTAGTCAAGTCACCGCATAATTAATAGCCCCTTCTTATCTTGCCTGGAGACCGTTTTGACCAAAATTTAAATAGACTTGTCAATTTTTAACCAGAGGTTTTTTTGATAACGTCTTGTAAATCGAAGAACGCCGGGTGCACGCACGAAAAACCGTCACGTTCCGCCTGAGCCGAACGTGCAAGCGAGAGCGAGGAACGAGCTATAGAGAGGCACAATCGGCCTAGCGTATGGCTTGTTTCAGTTGTTTATTCAACGATGTTTTCTCATTATTATTATGCAGTATGTACTACGGAACTAATCGTGCACTAAAATTACGAGATAAATAAATAATCATCTGTCATGTCTGGGTATCCTGACCGAGAGTAATGTTCGTTAAAACTCCAGCGATACAAAAGTCTCAACCAGCGTACACAAGCCATATTTCACCAACTTACTTCAGTAAAACTAAATAAAATCTTACTCATAGTTCCTAATGTATAATTTTGTAATAAAAATGAATGTTCCTGTCTCGCTGTCTAGCGTTACTTGTCTTACGCAAACATTTATTTAAGTGCAAATAAAAGCTAAAGCTATGTGCTTAATTTTATGAATACAAATGGTAACTTTCAATCAGCTAAAACTTAAAATTAGTATCATAATTTAATATCCGATATATTATGCATGCCTACAAGTTTAACAAGTTACCACTACAATTATTATTGTCAGTTATTTTTTACTAACCTCAAGTAAAATAAATATTATGTTTATTGTATTATGTTTTAACTCAATGCATTAACTTAAACACATACATGGAAAAACTCATGATTTTTTCAATGCTTCTTACACTTTGTTCTTACCTACGTTTCCCTAAGCAACGTTTCCCTAACCAAAGTTTAACGATATGTTAGCGCATTGTAGAGCTCGCCTTTTGAGAGTAAAAGGGCAAACACAGGTGTTTCTTATCGTGTAACTAATTAAGGCAAAGGGAAACTAGGGCGGGCCTTTCCTCACTTTAATAATTCATATTGAGATCACTTGATAATTTATGGAGCTGGTATAGGGACCACGGAAGGGAAAAAACAGGTGGAAAAGGTGAATGTGCATAAATTATGCCTACTTAATCACTGGCAGCGTTATTTTAGGACACACAACAATGAACCAAATTGCTAAATGCTTGCTATACTTATTTTAGCTAATCGCTTGATATGCTTACCAATGCAAATTGCTTGTTATTTTTCCTTATGCTTATTGCTTGCTATGCTTCTTTAGAACTATGCTTGAAGATTTTCTGCGAGATATAATAAAAAATTAGGATATTTGTAAGTAAACTAAAGTTACCGACATAATCTAACGGATTAGAAGTTAAAGTGGTAGTGAGAAATTGTGCAGAGGACTGTTGGTGTTGGCTGATTAGACCGCAACTCTCGAATGAAGACCACATACCAGCAAGCGTAGCGTAGATGTCCACCAACAAGGTGAGCTGACGACCTAACTAACCACAGAAACACTCTGAATGAAAGCCGTTTCAAATCAGGGTTATAGGAAACTAGCTTTTGCTAGCAGATTTGCCCGCGTATGTTTTAATTTTTGTGCTCTTCCATGAGAACATTTCGTTTTTCTGGGTTAGTATGAAAAGTTAGCACATCTCACTTTTCGTCTTTCAAACGATTTTCTTGCCAAAAATCAAGTCAATACGTTGCTCCGTTGCTGCATGAAAGAGGAACAAACCAACAAACAGACTTTTGAATTTATAATATTGTAAGGATAATATAGGCGGCTTATCCTTAGCAGTATAATGATGCCGATATAATAATGGTGTATATTTATGACACGCGGGCCGCTCACTTCGCATTTCCCCTGTTTTTTCTCATCCGTGGCCGAGCCATTTGTATTGGGAACGGTGTTTGGTTTGGTTTAATGAGGACCTGGATACCTGCCGGTTGATGGCGTTATTAGCAACTTAATAGTGCTATTCTGCTTAGTTATTATGGCAATTTTATAGTCGAGCTAAGAGTTTATTATTTGAATCTAGTTTGCCTTTGAAATTGATTTTGTGGCGAATATGTAGCTCTAGTAGATCCGCGGTTAGTCATCGTTTTGGTCCACTGTTGGACATATACTTTCTTAGTCTAGTATTCTACAGTTAAGCAGTAGAGTACAAGAGTAGTTGTGTTTCGAGCTCGAAGGACAATGTTGTAACATAAGATTTAAGATCAAAATCAAAATCAAAATTTGCTTTATTCTTTAGACATATGGAAATGCGCTTAGAATCGTCTTTTTACAAAGGTTTTCGATAACATAATTACTAATTACAGTTGAATTAATTAGGTACATAAAATAATCTATTACAAATTAGAACACCCTAACATAAAATAATCTAAAAAAAATAAAATAAAATAAATAAGATCAACATATCTCAGAGAGATAAGCTTAAGATTTTACACGGGTGTTGGTTAAAATTCTGGACGGTGAAGATTTGTTACGGGCTACAAAAAAAACAGCTTATATAGTCACTCAATCATTTACAATAAAAAATCGGCTATAAATAGTAAAGTAGGTTAATAGCGACTTGCATATAGTCCAATCTTGAAATGTTAATTATTTTGCTATATTTTATCAATTTCTAACTGAAGGAATAATCTTGCTTAGACTTTGAGTTAGAAAATAAAATGACTTTTTATGTACACATCTAAGTGACTCAAAGTTTTTTCCTACTAATATTATAAACGCAAAAGTTTGTGAGGATGGATGGATGGATGGATGGATGGACGGATGGATGGATAGATGGATGTATGGATGTTTGTTACTCTTTCACGCAAAAACTACTGAACGGATTGAGATGAAACTTTGCAATGATATAGTTTATATATCAGAATAACACATAGGCTATAAATTATAATGATATTTGTTCATAATATAACGATAAGTGTTAAGTAAGAGAGAGCAGTCTCGCAATGCACACATTGCACACAATGATTGCGAGACGGCTCCGCGTGCTAGCACTCGCCAACTTGAGAAAGGTCGCCGAATGCGACCGAAACTATAGTCGTTACGACTATCCCTACAAGTGAGTTGAGTTCCGTTACTCGTATATATAGTATAAAATGTGTGAAAACCACGTAAATTTCCATAGTAAGACTCAAAGTTTATTTTTAGCATTTTCTTGACATATATCTGAAAACACAAAATTGTATCAAAATAAAACGGCATAAACAAGGCCTAAAGCCAGATGTTTATATGGCCGCTAAAACAAAGTACATAAACCCCCCAAACGGATGGTTAGTAGACTTGTTAAAATAATAAACTGACATTGGGGCGTCTCGTTCCCATATAACCGTATTTTCGCCCAAGAGCTCTAAAATAACTCCTCCGTAGTCATAATATTGCACCCTAAAATACACTCTAGAGCCAGGGAGGAATCATACGAGATAGATGTGTCACCATCACTATCACCACCATATTGTAATATTACAAAGCAACGTCGCCTTGTTTGTATGTCTCTCTGTGTATCCCCCTCACTCGATTTCGTTTCTTTCTTAAGAACATTTTTCTCTCAAAGTATATAAAATGCTATGTGCTTAAAATTATTAAAAAATATTATTAAATTAATTTAGATCGTAAGTGTTTTTTATTGAATATATTAATGATGATAACACCTCAACAAAAAAAAAGTATTCGTAGAAGGGTAAAACCGAGTCAAGCAAGAACATTAAATGGAGACAAGTCACTTCTTTAGTTTTAATCAAGAAATGTCAATATTAGAAACAAAAGACTACTTGACTAGTATAAAAACAACTGTTTATCGCTTAACCACCTCGAAAATGTTTTAATGTGCTTAGCCACCCGGCCTATACAAACTTACTTACTTACCTACCTTACTTAATGTGGCTTGTAATTCTTCTGAGGTATTTGCCGTAAATAAAGTAATTTTCAAGCCGTGGTGGTCTAGTGGTAATGACACCCGACTTACAATCGTGATGTCGTGGGTTTAAATTCCGGTCCCGTATCAGTGAATTCCTTGGAATTTATGTACAGAATTTCACACCACGGGCTTTTCGGTGAAGGAAAACATCGTGAGGTAACCTACATGCGTCCGTAGAAGAAATTCGATGGCGTATGTGAATCCACCAACCCGCACTGGGCCAGCGTGGTGGATATGGCCAAATCACCCTTCGTGGTTAGACCTGCGTCCGGCAGTGGACTATTCAAAGGCTGATACAGTACAGTACAACAGCAAAAGCAACTACACGATTTTATGAAAACTATATTTTCATCTACTTTATTACTAGATTATCTAAGCATCTCTAGAAAACTAGATCTTCAGAAACCGTATCTACGTTTTATTCACTTTAGAATTCATTCAACATTCCGTCCGCCCCTACACAGGGTGTTCCAGAATAATCTCTCGGAGCGGATGTTCATTTCCCAGACAGATTGTTGCTACAGGATGTTCCCATTTCTCCAGACAGCAATTCTACCCCTACCTTTGTTCATGTTTTGTACTCCAGTGTGCATATATATTTTTTATAGTTGGAGGCGCGTTTTACTTTTAGCGAACGAGTTTTTGCGTTTAGGTAATTTTTGTTTCGTTCTGTAATAAATTATTGGATGTATTCATGAAATGTTGTAAGTACTTATTAACTAACTTTACAGTTATCATCAACATTTCAGCTGCAGAACAATTTTGACATTGAAACTTATCAATAAGTTTCGGATCGCTTGGAAGCGGTTTGCATCCAGCACTTTTTTGTAGTTATGATCAGGAGCCCTATTCTTGAAACGTTATACCTAATCATTTCTAGAACGTATGGGTAAGCGGTATCGTGACAATTTACGCATACGTTCAGCCATTTCAATGATTCAATTATAGAGCTCCAGGTTGGCTCCCGGACGAGTATGTACCTTGGAGGCTTGTAGATCGTTTTAATATGATTTTGGTTTGTGATCTATATTACGCAAATATTTTTACAATCTCAACAATGTCTGTTTGTTCCAAAATTTATGTACGCTTTACGATGTAGTCCATTGTGGAAACACAATGAGCTCTTTTTGAGCTTAGACGATGTTGTAAAGCAGTCCCTAGTATCGGTTTTGAATATTGACATGAGTGAAAGGGCGTGGCTACAAGCCTCCTTGCCTGTTAGGCTTGGAGGGTTAGGGGTCCGCCAAATTTCAAGTGTTGCTTTACCAGCTTTCTTGTCCTCCATACATAGTACTCAGAACTTGATTGAAAAAATCCTCGCACCTTCTTTAGGCCATTCTGGCGTAGATGTAGCTCATTTGAATGAGGCAACGAATGCTTGGAGGGTCGCTTGCCCAAATACCGAGCTTCCAAAGACTTTATCGTCGCAGAGACTGTGGGATCGGCCGATCTGCGAACTAGCACGGAAATCTCTTCTAGACACGTGTCCTAGCGTCGCGGATCGCGCTCGTATCCTTGCAGTCTCTGTATGGGAGTCCGGTCTTTGGTTGCAAGCATTGCCCTCTTTCAATACTGGTAACCTTTTAGACCCAACTGCATTTCGTCTAGCTGTCAGCTTACGCTTGGGTGCAAGGTGTTGTGAAGCCCATCGCTGTCAGTGTGGTACTGCAGTTGACCAGCTCGGTCACCACGGTCTCTCTTGCTCAAGAAGCGCTGGTCGGATTGGACGCCACGCCAGCCTTAACGATGTCATACGCAGGGCTTTTGTTACCGCCAATATCGCAGCCGTACTCGAACCGAGTGGGTTGGCGCGTGGTGATGGCAAAAGGCCTGACGGCATGACGCTGGTCCCATGGAAGTGTGGACGGCCCTTAGTATGGGACGCAACTTGCGTCGATACTTTGGCACCGTCACATCTTCCTGAGACTCAGAGTAGGGCTGGAGCGGCGGCCAATTCGGCTGAGCAGCACAAGCGGCGCAAATATGCTAACCTCGGCAGTGGTTACATATTTGAGCCATTTGGAGTTGAGACTTTGGGTCCGTGGGGGCCGGGAGCTCATCTCGTTTTCAAAAGTCTTTCTGAGCGTCTGGTGGACGCGACGCGTGACCAAAATGCTGGTGTTTATTTGGCTCAACGTATAAGCATTGCCATTCAGCGTGGCAATGCTGCCAGCATGCTGGGCACGCTGCCAACTGGCAGTGGGCTTGAGCACTTGGATTATCTTTAGACCTTCAAGGGTCTGTGGATGATCCAATTGCTTTCTATGTAGTAGTAGTGTAGTATTGTCATTATAAAAAAAAAAAAAAAAAAAACCTAAAAATAAAAAAAATAAAAAAAATCTCAACAACCTATGAGCATATTTTGTATGTGTTTAGATCCAAAATGCTTATGTCATATTAATAATTGTAGTTGTTAGTATTGTTTGTTTTCTTGTCCAAATTTCAGAAATCCCTTCCTCAGTAACTATAAGTGGTCGTTTCTAAGTCAACAACGTAACAATTATTCAGTTAAGTATGTAATTAATAATTAAATTGTTTAAATGGCGTCGTTCAGGGACTAATAATTTTATCTTCCGTGTACAGTTTATAAGTTATGTTATTTACAGAAGTTTTTAGATTTAATAGAGTTGTCTGACTTTAGGCAACGATTTACTGCAAAGCAGTGCAAACCGTGAATCACTTATTATGCTCTCAGTACCCAAACACCTCCACAATGGATGAGATAATAGAGGCTTCTCCTACCGGGGAGGCAGTTGTAACCATTAGGTTAAACATATATAGAATCATCGACAAGAAAAAGAGGAAGAGTAACCTTACAAGCGGGAAGCGTGAGTTTAAACCCGGAGCGACACCTATTAGATCTTTGGAATTTGTGTATTTTACACTGTACTGTACTGTACCAGCCTTTTTTGATAGTCCACCGCAGGACGTAGGCCTACCCACGCAGGGTGATTGGGCCATATCCATCACGCTGGCTCAGTTCGGGTTGGTGGATTCACATACGCCATCAAATTTCTTCTACGGACGTATGCAGGTTGCCTCACGATGTTTTCCTTCACCGAAAAGCCAGTGATGTGAAATTCCGTACATAAATTCCAAAGAACTCATTGGTACGGGAACGGGGATTCGAACCCACGACCTCACGATTGTAAGGCGGGTGTCACTACCTCTTGACCACCACGGCTTACTATTACACACTACTATATTATTATTTTTATTAGTATTTTACACACTACTATATTATTGGTGAAGAAAAGCGTCGTAAAGCAACCTGTTCACGTGTGTAGAAAAAATACAATGGTGTTTGTGAGTATACCAACTCACACAAACTTAGACAAATAATATAAGAAACAAACCTTCATTTACCTATAATGTAGGTAAGTCGTCGCAAATAACAATACTATAATCTGATTCATAAACTAGCCTGCTTAGAATTCAATCGATAAAACATAAGAAACTCAATTTCCAACTATCAGACGATCGAGATTGCCTCAACAAATGGCAAATTTACTATCAATTGTCTAGTAATTCGTCGTCTAGACAGACTGGAGTAGTCCAAACGCTTTCATCGTGGTACTGCAGAAAATTTGTAATCTAGAATTTATCTATTAATATATATCTATCTATAATATATTCTGCCTTCGAGCAAATATCTACAGAGCCACAGATCCTAAGTGAAAGTAGTAAAAAAAGCATATTTATTTGGTATTTTTGTGAAATTTAATCTGGCTACACTGCTTTCCCGTTGCGTGCGTAGATTTGATCTGGAGAGAAAACCCTCGATCTAGAACCACAAGTGGGCTATGTAGTGATTGTCATCTTAAACTGGATTCTATTTTTCATTTACTTTCATTTTTTTCTGATTATGGTAGTGACAAGAAATATAAAACACAGGAAAGGTTGTTTGTTTAATTATTTTTTGTGCAATATTTTTCATAATAAAATTTAAATAAGTGTACCATCTTGTATTTCTTTAATTGTCTCTTCTGTTTATATGTAATTACGATAAATATATTATATGCAATAAATATATTATATTATATTATAATAATTTAAAGTAAAAGAAATTAATGACATTCACAGACTCAACACAAATCAAGAAAAAATCAAACCCTGTAAAAGAAAACTTAAGCTAGATAAAACACGTTAACGCTCAACAAAAAGTCCGTAAAAATACCTACACGTTCTCAAGAAAATCAGAAAAACGCGAAAATTAACTTCTAGGGCAAAAAAGCTTTTTTTCAGCAAGAGTGTATCTAAGAGATAAGTAATCTCTATCAGGTTACCTGAAGGATTTTTAAATTACTATGTTGTTATATAAAAGTCCTACTGATGAATGTTGTTATTACACGATTCTACAGGTATACTTTAGCGGGATTAATTTGACTGCGTTTGAGCCGTTCCGGCAACGAGATTCTTGTGGCTGGCTCAGACGATGTAAGAAGTCCAATGATTCGACATTGGATATCTGTACATATGGACCGAAATAGAAAATGACCCGTCACTATTGTGTAATAAGGCAATTATTTGTCATACCTATCTACAACACCCCTTTACAGTGTGCATATATTACAGTTATTATTCAGACAAACACCTCCTTACAGTGTACTGATTCTAATTTTAATTTATGTTAAGTCAAATATGGGTCTGCGCCTACAATAAATGGTTTTTATTTATTTATTATTTATTAATAAAGACGAACTGCGTAGTTCTCTTATAAAAATGACACGAAAATATCTTGAATCCAGACAGTTTCAGATTACGTCGTAATAGATTTCGATTTATCTTGTATTCAATTACGCAGAAAGATTTAGGGTAAAGGATGAAAATTCTAGATTTAAAGATGACTATTCTTAGTCAGAAACAAAAACAAAAATAAAACATGGAAAATGGTAAATTTTTCATTAATTATTATGTACCACATAGCCGTCATATGAATTACGGAAGAAGACTTTTCTAAAGTGAGATGGACCAGACTACTGTAACAAGCAAAAAGCACGCTGATGCAAGGCCAAAACGGTTACGAAAACGAGGATAGGATATCCTTAGAGACTTAAACATCTAGTTTTACCCATTATATATTACCTTTCGACCGTTATTTAGAGCCAAGTAGTCTACACAAGGCTTATTTGCTCTCCAGAGGATCATGCGATCCAAGTAACTCTAACTGGCTCGTTGAGAGTACCTGTATCTTCGAATCAGGGAATCTCGAGTTAAATCCCAACCGTTTTATAAGTTGGGTGATGAACCTAGATATTAGCCTCCGTATTGTCTATGCGTTCTGGTATTTGGCTTCGCTTTTTTCCTCGGTCGCTCTTGTGGCAGGATTAATTGGCATAAGCAAGATAATAAGCTAAGCCTCAAACCTCAGCAGTCCTTGTTTAATTTCTGTGACACATTAGACACATGAATTCGAGCAGGAGGGGCTATGGATGGAATGTGAACTGATATTTTATTTATTTCTTACTAGTTTTTACCCGCGGCTTCGCCCGCATACGCAATATATCATTATAATTTATAGCCTATATGTTATTCTGATATATAAGCTATATTATTGCAAAGTTTCATCTCAATCTGTTCAGTAGCTTTTGCGTGAAAGAGTAACAAACATCCATACATCCATCCATCCATCCATCCATCCATCCATCCATACTCAAAAACTTTCACGTTTATAATATTAGTAGGATAGGATACACGGTTTCTGGTAATCAATTAGCATCCTTTTAGGGGCTTATTCTGTACATCAAAACTAGCAACTTTTTTCTGAGACTTTTGTCAATACTAAAAAATAAAGCAGCTGTTCCAAACATTCTATCGAGCGTGAACGATATGTTTCTATGGAACAGATTTTTTTTGAGATTTGATAAAAGTCGTTGAACAAAAGTGGTTAGTTTTGATGTATAGAATAAGCCCCTAAAAGGATGCTAATTGATTACCAGTAAACCTCCCTATAAAAATACGTCAGCTATTGTTCCTTAAAACATGCACACTTGTGACACTCATAAATAATTTTCAGACTAGAAACTTCTCAACTTCAACGTCTCAAGTAAGAAGTTTTGGCAATGCATTTGTTGCCGAAACTTGAGCCTCGAGTGTTGCCAAACGTAAAATAAACATTACTAGGAAATACCTACGATGTGAAGATTTTGTGCTCGTGTGCCATTTTATTAATTGTGTTACGTTGACATCACTGTTCTGTCTGCTATACTTACCTTGTAAAATATAGCTTGATACGCGATACATTGACATACGCGAAATGACTCACACACATCCAGTACCATATTTTTTACAGTCAGAATGTTCGGTACTCAATGTTGTACTTCATGGTCGAGATTCACGAGCATTAGGTAGTTGTACTAACTAAAAATGTTTGATACTTGGTAGACACCAATTCAGTTTTCATCAGTACTCGCGTCTACCAAGTAGTCGGTATCTTGGCTGCGGACTAAAATCTTATGTTTAGTTCACCGTAACGCCACGACGGCTCTCTTTTTGACAAGAGAACGAAGCCGAGGGCAAAAGCTAGTTTAGTTTAATTTTAAGAACTAAAATTAAACTTAGGTACTTAAGTATGTTCGGCTGTTTGTTACCCCATATTTATCAAACGAAGAAACGCATTTTGATATGGCTATTTTTGTATTTGAAAATTGACGTGATTGAAATGGTTCTAACATCAAATATTTAATTTGTTATTTATGTTTAACAACGAATACTCGTACCTATCATTGGACTTGGTTAAACAGAAAAGTCTATGACCCTTTTTTACTATGGAAATTAACGTGGTTTTCACACATTTTATACTACTTATATATAACGGGACTGAACTCACGTGTGGGGATAGTCGTAACGACTATAGTTTCACTGACTATAGTCAGTGCATTGCGAGACGGCTCCGCATGCTAGTACTCGCCAACTTGAGAAAGGTCGCCGAATGCGACCGAAACTATAGTCGTTACGACTATCCCCACACGTGAGTTCAGTCCCGTTATATATAGTATAAAATCTATGACCCTTTTTATTAAGTAGCAAATACATTTTTCAGGTTTTCTTCTACAAATTATTATTATATACTACGGGACTAATCGCGCACTAAGATTACGAGTTAAATAGACACGGGTAGACCCGCGACCACGGTCGATGCAACTCGGCCGAAACGTCGGGATGATGTATTTAATAATCTCATAATTTTAGTACGTGATTAGTCCCGTAGTATATAATAATAATGTGTTCAAATCGCGAAAGTTTAAAAACAACATTCTTCTTTAAAGTCAAAATTGTTAGCATCAAACCAATTTATTTGCTTTTTCAACAACAATTCTTAGAAGTCAAGAACCCGTAACAGCTTTTGAACAACTTCTGAACTCATTAAGCACTACAAACAAAGTAACAATTTGGGAGACAACATTAACACAGCATGGCAACAACACGCCACGGCTTCTAACTTTGACATGTTCTGTCTCAAACGTGTACAAAATACATCTTGGGTCAAAACTCTACTAAAGCGGAGATGTACAGGAACGGGTAGAGCCATGTGAACCTGTACCAGACTTCAGCTGAACATTGGCCGACTCACGAAGGGTGATTGGCCGCATTCACCAGCCGTATCCATTAGAGCTGGCCCAATATGGGTTGGTGGCGGAGAAGTACAGAAGAAACGGGTAGAGTGCGGTACTGAATCGGCCTTTTAATGGGCCACTGCTAAATATTTGCCTACTTACGAAAGGAGATTGGGCCGTATCGACCACGCTGGTCCAGTGCGGGTTTGTATAAATTCACATAGTTAACGAAATGATGCCGTATGCAGCTTGCCCTGGTTGCCTCACGATATTTTGCTTGTGGTGTTAAAATCCTGAAAGGGCTAATAGTGATTATTATTATAGATCGTTCAAGAGTAATTCTATGTACAGTTCGATGCTCATGTCCGATCCATAAATTGCATATTGAACACTCCAGATCCAGGCCGAAATATAAATTAAAATTATTATTCTATCATTAATACTTGACAGGTTTAATTTTGACATTTTAAATTCTCGTGATTTTATAACATGAGTCTGAAACAAATAAATAAATGAAATACAAATAATTTAATGCTACAGTTATTTCGTAAGACACAGAACCCAATCGTGATTGAGAAGAGTCTTAGTTTTATTCTTGTCTACGCAAATGATGTCATTGCTGCAATGTGGTTAATTTTTACAATGTACGGCACAGCATGATACATCTCCGCTTCGCTTTGTTTTGGTGGTGTCTGGGCCTCTACCGTGTACTAAATATATCTTAACATTCTGGAGTTCTTCAAAGTTTTGATTAAATAGGTAAGTACATTGTTGTCTTTTCTCTTGTGTTGAAAACTCAGTGCTGTATATTTTTAGATCAGTGACTGAATAAAAAGCGATAATTACTTTGAATTAATTATCATCTTACCATCTTGTAGGTCATCAGATGGGTGACTACGGGTGGCATTTACAACTGAGCGCTTTCGTGTTTTGGATGACACGTGAAATTGTAGGCCCCGGTTTAGTTACGTCACAGGCCTCAAGGCGGTTTTCTTAAGCCGCCTGAAAGCCTGACTCTGACATCAGGGCTAGCCACCCGCCCCCCTACCGCCTAAAGCAATAGCAATCGTAATAGCAATCGTTTATGACTTCATTTTAGTCATTTGGCACCGCTTATGTGACGTTAGCCATCAAAGTTGTTCATTCAACGATTGCTTTCGCAATCCGCGCAAAGCAATTGATGGCTAACGTCACATAGGTGGTGCCAAATGACTAAAATGAAGGCATAAGCGATTGCTATTGCTTAGGCGGTAGGGGGGCCGGTCTAGATACAAACTTAAGCACTTCCTTTATTATCTTACTGTCTTTGATAGTCCACTGTCCACATAAAACTACTTTAAACGGTTATTTAGCCATATCCGCCTTGTTGATTCAATGCCGGTGGAAAATTTACTCACAAAAATACAAAATTTACTTCTTTCTTCTATAGTTTTGACATGTGCATTTTTTTTTGTTTTTTCCATGGCGTTATTTTTTGTGTATTATTTTTTCCTACACCAAAAAGTCCTTAGCAGCAAAAGTGAAGATTCCTTCATATATTCCAGAGAACTCGAATCATTTGTAGACCTTAGATCTATATCAATTACGATTGATTCGCTCGGTGACCCTTATCTCCCAAGAACGCAAGTAATCAATCACTCTGCCGACCCTATTAATCCCTCCACGATTCTTTTTGCGGCTGATTTCAAGCCTTAATTACACGACGAAAGATCTTGTAAGCCTGACTTTACTTAATCTTCACATAAGTACCAAGTTCAAAGGAACTTAAGTAGTAACTTTTATAAAACTCTAGAAACTAAACGAGCTGGACTGATAATCTTATCTAGAAAGCAGAATCACGCTGGATGGATTTAGATTCCAACCACTCTTATTGGAGATCCATAGGGGAGTAGTTGGAGATCAATAGCAGGAAACTGCATATTTTACGTCTGATTGTTGTGGTAAGCATATACAAAACCTAAACACTTTCAAATAACCATTAAATGAATTAAATGAAATTTCATTTAATTCAGAGACCATCAAGTGGCTCAAAAACTGTAACACCAGAGTTGGCACCCTGGCCTCTTACTTACTTACCTACAGTTTTATTTCATTCGACCAATTCCCGTAACTCTCTATAACATAACATGCTTTTGTGATTTTAGCGACTTTATAGATCAACCCGAATAATTCTACAAACAACCTTTGCAAACTTAGCAAGTAGCCGTCAAAAACCACGAGCCAATTCAAACAAAGCCATTTTGCCGATAGCCTGTTAGATAAACAATTAACTTTCCTAATAGGCAATAGCTATAATAACAGTTAAGTAACAGTTAAAGATAACTCAGGCCGGGGCCTGGGGTGCGCTTACGAACATCTGATTATGTTAAAAATTAGGTCGTTTTTACTCGACGGCAGCTGCGAGGTAGCCGAGTGCGCCTAGTGCCACGAAAAAAACATATTTCACCCGCGCTTCTTGCATCGCCCGCTATCATCTATGGCGCTTTGTTTAGAGTCGAAAATCGCACAGTTCACGATGATTTTGGCTTCGAGCGACAGCTTAAATTTTTAGGTGACATTTTATTTATTTATTCAAAATTTAAGTATAAATTAAAAAAAAAACTAATTGATTACTAAAAATTAGGCGAACATTAGTCTGGCTACGAAATTTGTCAAATATAATGTGGTGTTGTCGCTGATAATTTCGAGCATTTGAAAAAAAAAGATGATTTTTTTATGATGCGAAGTTTTATTTCTTTTTCTTAAGTAACCATATTATTTTTCAAAATTCTACGCAATTACTGCTACTATAGGTTTATTCCTTTCGTATGGTATTTTTTAATATGGATATTTATGTTCGTTACCTTTACACCACGTCTTTAAAAATACACCCTTCGCTTGATTTTGGCATTAGGTGTACCCTTAACGTCCATCCATCATCCATCAGTCAGCAATAGGACGTCCACTGCTAGACATAGGTCTTCTCTGTGGAACTTCAATAAGACTGGTTGGAAGCGGCTTGCATTCAGCGCGGTCCTGTGGCCTTAACGATGTCACCCGTTCACCTTGAGGGTGAATCCCCTACGCTGCACTTATCACTTACCAATACTGTGAGGTATTAACGGAATGGTGATCTTTTCCCAATCAATAAGAAGCCAACCTTCACCTTTATCAATGCAAATGGACAAATTGTCTTTCCATCAATTTGTCCCTTTAAAGAAGAAACAAATTAATTATGAATTGACATTGACAGCTGACAATAAAAGTGGATATGTCATTTATTTTCTATTTGTATTTGTCAAGTTAGGGGTGTACGCTAGAAAATATTGTCCTTAAAAATTAATTACAACTTATTTGGAATCATGGGAGTAGTACCTATGCTAACACGATTAAGTAGCATATTTTAAATTATTAATCGCAACGAATTCTTTGGATTAAAATATATGTAAAGTGCCTAAACGCACCTCTGAATGTGGACGTAATCTTGGCTATTTCTTGGCAAGCTTGTGGTTATAATTTTAATGCGTCACAACCAGTAGCTATTAAGACCCTGGGTCCCGTTAAATACCAAGGACGCAGCTTATTCTTAAGGGGGTTACTGTTGATACTCGGCCTACTTTGAGAGATCGATCGATATAGAAGCTGATCTCGTACCAGAGGAGTTAGTATGAAATTAAACGTTAACGAAAACTACTGTAGTTTCCATGTGCATTTTTATATAACGCATTTATCTAGCAACGAGGAAAAATCAATTAAAAATCACACACTTCTATATAGGAAAGTCCCATTTCATCTCATATACTCATCAATTTTTGATCATGTTTTTACCAGCTCTAAAACCTTGTTTGTTGCGGTTTAGTTTTCACGCGTCCCAGTACCTACCTTCATAGAGGGAAGCCGTAAATACGGTGTAGAGAGGACGTCCTCCCTTGGAATCGGGGAGTAACTATGTTCAAGGTGTCTATTGCCCACCAGGTTAACTAAGGGTTAAAGTCCATTCCACATTTCGTCAGAGTATGGCCTTGCTTAACTGGTGTAGTAACGGGACGGCAAAAGTTGAAACTTCTGGGGTTTCGACATATTTTTGATTTTTTTAACGCAAAACGAACAAGTGACCAATTCTATGCTGTGGCTACAATAAATTAAATCATCCTCAAACTGATCAACACCAAGCCGATTCCAACGGTAGTTCCCATACGCGGAAACCTTAATAATCTCCTTGCATCTGAACTGTTAATCAATGAGATCTTCCTCAAGCTGCAATAGCTGAGGGGCCCAATTACTCAGTGGTGGGCGTGAAACCATATCCATAAATAAAAGCTTTATTAAGTAGCCTTTGAATTGCAAAAAACGGCCGGCCGTCTGCGATAGCATCGTAAATTATGCATCTGTCATAACTCACTGGAGAATGTTGGAGAATGCATAATCTGTTGCTAAAGTCTGCGGCTACAGTATAAACTGCTTAAAGGGTGGATAAGTGGTCGTCATTTATCTTCTTTACCGACTTCCAAAAAGGAATGTTTTGTGCATGTTCATCGATATTTTTTTTAATTGATTTATTACAAATACTTAACATCTAGGCTTAATGCCTAGAACAACCTAAAACTTATCTTATCCTCGTTGCAGCTCCTGAGGCTCATTTGCCGCTCATGACGACGGCCATTTTGTCGGCGCCATTTTAATTTCCAGCCAATCCTAACACTTAAATAAACACGTTGCTACGTTCTGCTAAGCAGATCAGCTGTTTAATAATTTATTATACACAAATAAGCTCTGTCTTGAACACAGGTCTCGAAGTTTTCCCGCCATATTGCGAAGACGCTAATGTGAAATTCGAACAGTATTAAGTTGATATGCCAAGTGTAGTTTTTATGTGTTTTGGACGCCATTTTGCAGTAATCATGATTCCATAATTCCAACCTTGAGAACTCTACCTTCCTCTGTCTTGCAAGCGTTAGATTTGTTCCTATGCGTTAAATTCACAAACTTATATCCCTCTAAGTAAACACTCCATCCGCCCATCCATCAGCCGTAGGACGTCCACTGCTGGACATAGGCCTCTATTAATTTCCAATAAGGCCGATTGGAAGTGGACTGCGTACTGCGATCTTAATTATATCGTTAGTGGACTATACTCTATAAAATTTAACTTGATCTCTGCGACAGCTGTCAGAAAAATCACGCCTATGAAGTCCTGAATTTCTTAATAGTATAGACAGTACCTGTCAATGTCATACTTTGTGGGCATGCCGATTAGTGATGGGCGACGAATGATCGTGACCACAGAGTTTTAGATAGAGTTTTAATTAAAATATCGATAGTTTATTCTGACGATATTTTAAATAAAACTTAATTTATCATTAATTTTATTGTTTATTTTAATATCATAACATTTTTTACATGTGTAATTAAATTAAACCCAATTATATGTTACATTAGCATCGATAATAGTGAAAAACGTCGATAAATACTATCGTTACATTATTATGAGTATTTAATTATTATCAAAACATTATTTACATGTGTACATACTTGATCTTAAATAATAGTAAGTATATAAAATCTAATTTCTCACCTTCAACTACTCATTCGATTTCATTACAACATTGTTTGAAAATCGTTTTTTTTTTCACTATCTCAACTCTAAAAATGTCAATCTTCTATGTCAATGTCACTGTCGCTGAGATCAAGTTAAATTTTATAGAGTATAATGATATAATTTAAAATCCTCCAAGTTGACGCATGTCATGGGCCCGACTGTTTACAATAATCTGCCGGAAGATGTCACTGCTGTGTCTCTGCAATCGTTCAAGTTTAAACTAAAAAAGTGGCTAATAGAGCAAGCTCTTTATGAATTCAAAGAATTGTATGAGGTTATAAGTGTTTTTAAATTGTGTAATAGGTATTTATAATATTTTTTGTCTACTCCAAATGATGGTTGTACGAGTACATAGATCGAAATGATTATTTTTATAATTGACAAAGCTATGTGATTAGAAATTTTATTATGAAGACCAAATTATTTATTTATTACATAAATGTATTATTTACAAATATTGTAAGTTATAGAATTATTGTGCACTTTTATTTGACATGTATAATGGTTTTACCAATAAATATGACTATGACTAATTAGGATAGTCAGTAGACATCCTACGCTGCGTTTGCTGGTCCGTGGTCTCTATTCGAGAACTTTACGGCACTATCAGCCATCTGTTTTTTCTTTTATGAGTCTTGTTTTGAAAGCAAATACTAGGTACTACAAATACTTAACATTGGGCTAGAACAACCTAAAACTTATCTCATTATCTCATGATCCTCGTCACAGCTCCTGAGGCACATTTGCCGCTGATGAGAACGGCCATTTCCTCGGCGCCATTTTAATTTCCACCCACAAACACATTTCGCGGATGTTCCGCCCTTGTGTTCATATCCTGGAGGAAACGTGTTGTCTGGGATGAGACAACATGGATTCACATACAGTTACTCAAGTTTTAATTCGACGGTCTCGTACTTTTATAGTCCTGTATTTGTCATTGATTTATTTGTGTTCGTCTTCTGTCCCGTATTAACCTGACCAGCCCCCCTACCGCCTAAGCAATAGCAATCGTAATAGCAATCGTTTATGACTTCATTTTAGTCATTTGGCACCGCCTATGTGACGTTAGCCATCAATTGCTTTCTGCGGATTGCGAAAGTAATCTTTGAATGAACAACGTTGATGGCTAACGTCACATAGGCGGTGCCAAATGACTAAAATGAAGTCATAAAAGATTGCTATTACGATTGCTATTGCTTTAGGCGGTAGGGGGGCCGATCCAAGTTAAGAATTTCTCCATGGCATCACTGAGATCGGATATCTTTTTGTTATGAGAAGGATTGAGCCAGTCTACCATGACGTCCATGACTGACCAAGTACTCTTCCAGAATATGAAGAACTGGCAGAAACATGGCAAAGTTTCCATGGCCGTTAATGCGCATATAAATTCGAAAAAAGAAACAGTTGTATGAATGCGAACCCGCGACTAGATTAGGACTAGTCTTCAAACCAACCGTAAAAGGTCCACTGATAGTCATGAGCCTCCCATAATACAATGCGAAACAAAAGAGTAGAGATTAATTGATTAATTACTTATTCGGGAACTAAAAAGTCACTCTTGATGAAACTACTACCTAAGCTGTCAATCATTGCTAATTTCCTTGCATTTTTGACCGACGAACCACCGGAGGAGGTATACAATTCGATGCGTATATATGTGTATATAAATATTTTTTATGTATAACCACACATAACTTTTTTCATAGTAGTCAGATTTAAATAATTCTTTTTTTATTGGAAATAATATACTTCGTAATTGTACTCATTTAAATTTTATCAAAATTGGCTTAGCCATTTTTGATAAATCAACAATGTGAAAAATGTTACATCGATCCGTGCATAATATTTACGTTCTAGCGATGCGCCCCGGCTTCGCACAAGTGTATTATACATATAAACATTTCTCTTGAATTAATCTACCTATTAAAACAAACTGCATCGAAATACGTTGCGTAGTTTTAAAGATATAAGTATACGTGGGGACAGACAGCGGAAAGCGATTTTGTTTTATACTATGTAACGATTCTGTACACGGGTGAAGTCGGTCATGCTATTTTTTGCAAAAAATAATTATTCTTGTTTTGTTTTATATTGCGGATTGTAAACAGGAAAACGATATAATTATGAAAAAAAATACCCAAAATCTACTAACAAGGCGATGACAGCGCCTTCATTTATTTTCATGTCTAATATAGTTAGCACTATTATATCTCCAGTAGGACAGATCGTAAGCGTCTTGGATCCATTACAATAACTTACGTGATCTTGCGGTTCAGATCAGATTGCAAAACCAAGAAAGCTTACGTACTGAAAAATATATACTATTAGGGATTCCTACATAATTTAACATTTACCTTTATGTTTTGCTCTTTTCGCTTTATACCGCTGGAACGTTTGCCTAGTTTCCACCGGGACCACTCCGCCGTATAATTTGTTTCAAACTTTTGCTGAGAAATATAATTATGGCTGCTTTAGAATTCACCTAGTTAGCGTAATGAGAAATGAACGATATAAAAGGCTTCAAAGTTTGGCTTCAAATGTTGTGCGTTTGAAATTAAGCGTTGGAAAACTGAAACGATTTCATACATGCAGGGTTATTCAGAACTCGTGTACTCAGCCGAAAGAAGGTGATTTAGATCATCATTATAAACTACTTCTACTATGGGGCCAACTCGGAATTTAAGAAAGAAAAATCAACTGCTTCATACTCGATTTCGAGTTGCAATTTTGTATGAGGAGTAGATAACTCTGTATACGTAGGTACATCCCATTTTATTCAAGTCTTAAGTATAATTTTTAGCATGGAACTGAAAACTGTAATTAACTGGTTGTTTAAGTTTTAGCCGTTATTACTGTTAGTCAAAAATTTTGATAATTATAAAATATTAATTCATATTATGGTTTTATGTACCTACCTAAGAGGAATTCGCAGATCATCTAACTAACCTGATGTTAAATTTTCAACATTATAAATAAGTGTAAGCATTATATGTATAAATGTACTGTGTCATGCAAAATTGACTAAAAATTATCATCGAGTAGAGCACAGTGGACACTGGCGGAAAACTGCGAAACATGGAAGTTGTTCTACCGACAAAAGCCGCGCTCTTAAATCCTGAATGAATGAAGAGAACAGTAAACATTACTTAGAATTTTTGATACGTTTAGTGTCCCAAACAGTTCGAATTAAATTAAAACTGTTACGCAAAAATCACTGCAATCAATCAATATTCCATTTATTTAGAACTTTGAACCTCAGTTTCGCATTTGCGTCATCGAATAGTACAAAAGTTCTAAAATAAACTCACTGACACTATCGGTTCGGCAAATCGAAACATAATGGGTAACGGCAACTAGTATTTGATCACCAATTAATTCTTCGAGCCAAAAAACTTCATCACAATGGCGAAGAAAAAACATGGGTGTATCAATTAAGGTGAGATGCTCCTGATAGCAATACAATTGAAATTTCAACTCTTTGAGATCAAAATCGTACTTTATATTAAACACTTTAAGGTTGAAAATATGTTGAGTTATTCTAAAGGATTATTTCAGATGGTTTCTTTGTAAAAATTGATGATACCGGTACCGGTCTATTGTTGAAGCTCACAAAGAAATGAAGATAGTTTGTTCCTGTCTAAGGTTATTTGCTAGGAGAACCTAAATATCTTTAATATTACTCACGCTCACTGAATTCTCTTTGAGCCTGCGATATAAGCTTTATTAACATTGTATTATTTTTTTTTAATTTTGTTATCTAGCAGAGAGCGTCCGCATTCATCTTCAGCATTTTATTCTGTAAAACTCCTTAAAGTAATTGGTATACAAATAACTGAAATTACTTTTCCATCATGCTCAAGTTACACAGCCGTCGCTGGCATTCTTATTAATAGTTTTTAGATTAAATACTTAAATCATTTCAAAAAGCCGTGGTGGTCTAGTGGTAGTGACACCTGCCTTACAATCGTGAGGTCGTGGGTTCAAATCCCGGTCCCGTACCAATGAGTTCTTTGGAATTTATGTACGGAATTTAACACCTCTAGCTTTTAGGTTAAGGAAGACAACGTGAGGCAACCAGCAAATGTCAGTAGAAGAAATTCGATGGCGTATGTGAATCCACCAACCCGAACTGGGCCAGCGTGGTGGATATGGCCCAAACACCCTTCGTGGGTAGGCCTACGTCCTGCAGTGGACTATTAAAAAGGCTGATACAGTACAGTACAGTACTTAAATCATTTTATCCTTGACACTTGACTTTAACTGACCTCACTCACTCATTTACCCTGAAATTATAAGCAAAAATTAAAGCTCGCACTAAAGAAATCCCGCGGAAATAAGTGAAACTAATTTTGAAAGATTAGTCATACAACTGTGAAGACGCCCTTGTGGGTCTTCTTTCGTGAGACGGACTCTACTGCTCCATACTTGTCACGTTGTCGAAAGACAATCAACATATGAAAGGGTCGTAATAATGTAGCTAAGCCAAGTTACGAGTACCTTATCTGCTAAGCAATGAAGCCTTGTTAGCGGAAGCTCGATGTAAGAGCTGTCATTGTGAGATGACATCATTATTGCATTACTTGGGTAACTGCCGTGAACTTCGCCGTGAATTTTGTTTGTTCAACAGCGGTAGGTTAGTGTGAAGATGGACTTACTAGTAATTAAGATTTTATCTTCATTCGGATTTAAGAGCACTGCTCTTGTCGGTGGAGCAACTTCCACGTCTTGCGGTATTCCGCCAGTGTCTTCACCTCCATGTACGACATGACCTCTACCTTCCCTTTGATCTGATCTAGAAACGCTCTTCGTGGTCTTTCTCTCCCTCTCTTTCCTTCTACTTTTCCTTCTAATATGGTTTTTATTAGATTGCCATGTCGTACAAGGTGGCCAAACATCTTTCCCCTTCTAATTTCAACTGTTGTCAATTTTTTTCTTTTCTCTTTTACCATGTCGAACACCTCTTGGTTCGTTTTCTTTTCTGTCCAACTGATTTTTTTCATTCTTCTCCAACACCACATCTCGAACGCCTCAAGCCGTTCCCTATCTTTCTGTGTTAAAATCCAAGATTTTATCTAGTGGGTAAATATTTAAATATTGATTTTTATTTTGTTGTTTTTAAGCTTTCGCGATTTGAACACATTATTATTATATACTACGGAACTAATCGCGCACTAAAATTACGAGATAAATAAATACCACCTCATCTCGACGTTTCGGCCGAGTTGCATCGACCGTGGTCACGGGTAGACTATTATTTTTATTTTGCTAATATTATATCATACGCAAGGATCTAAATAAAATTAAAAATATATGTTGGAGACTAATAAAAAAATATAGACTCATTGTTTTCAAAGTTCCGAATAGCTGCTGTTGAAGTTTGACCTGTGTTTAATTTTGAAGTGACACTGTATTTCACCAACGATTTAATCAATTTTGTTTAAATTTTATCTAAGTAAATTAAATTTTTTATGCCAAAATTTAGACGACTTGTTACAAATAAATTAAATTAAATACAATAAATTAAATTGTTTAAGCCAAAATTTAGACGACTTGTTACAAATATGAATAATTTTTTTTTATATTTTAACGTGTAAATAGTGTTTTATTTTTCTATGGTATAATTATATTTAAATATACATGTTCTGTCTGTTGTAATAAATAAAATTAAACCACATTAATTTTAATTGTAGACTGACAAGACTGACAGTCATTAATATTAATGTGTATGTAAAGTCTTAAAACAAATATTTTACACGTTTTCTTTTTCATTTACAGTTAATAATAAATTGACCAAATATAGCCTGATATATTCAAAATTACGGTCTAGAATTTAGAGCTTGCCTAGAAGATACCTATTAACTCTTGTGGTTGTAATAAAAGCCTACTCCATACTTTGCCAGCCCAAGTAAGTTCAGAGACAGTTACACGTAGATAGGTAATGAGTGTGGCTAAAGCCGCTATGTCACTGCGGTAGTCGACCCTTCCGCAATCCCGCTGTTGCACAACGCAGCCTTTGTACGTATTCGAGACAATATATCGATGGGGTGAAAATACCGCAATGTGTTCGACAAGTTCTAAATTGGAATAGTTTCATCATACAAATAGGTTCCTACTTAGATCCAATCTGAGATAGAGAAGCTGAACTGCGGTGAATTGTTAGAGCCGGAATATCTATATATATATAGTTCATTTATTCGACAAATCGGTGTCACACTTTTGAATAGTCAAAAAAAATCTACACAATGGTAAAGACTTAACAAGAACTACTACTAAATTACTTACATAAATAGATCAAATAAGTTTAAATGGAAACCTATTTCACATCAATTAATTAAATCACATTACATTTAGTTACATTATATATTTAAAACAGTAAATATACTTCACTATGATTAAGAAACAAGTAAACACAACAAGATGTCAGTTGTATGAATGACGAAAACCTACCAAATCTATCCAATTGGGTAGAATTTCGTCAGTCAATCAGTATAAAATCTCAGAACATATAGAACATATTCAAAAATCAAGAGACAATCGTGTGAACAATCAAGTGAAGCCAACTAAAACTACGCCTCGTCGTGTACTTACAATTAAACACACATCAACGTACAAGGAAACTACGCCTTGGCTTGTCAGTCGAACTATGACGGCGCACCAGCGACGCACTCGCACAAAAATACATTTTCACTTCACTTGTCTGTTCAACGACGTTCCCTCTTGATTTTTTATTTGCTCTGAGTATAAAATAAAATATAATGTCAAATTGAATGTCAAATTAGGATCCACTACGTCATCAGATGGATTAACCCTTTGATATTAGGATGGAACAAAAGCTTATGTAGCTTTTTGGGAGCCCCAGTTGTTTTAGATTTTAGACTAACCAAATGTCTTTCAACTCAACTTTGTCACACTGGGCTAGCTACTGGCTTATACGATTTTACCTTAGATCTGATACTTGATGTAGCTATAGATAAATGTAGCGTATTGGATGTAAGTCTGTCAAGCTATATTTATTGTAAATAAATAAATTTGAATTTAATACTCATTTACTCATCTGATGGCAAGGCCAAGTTCAAATGACAGATACCGCTGGAAAGCAGCTGGTCCGACAAGAATATCGTAAAACAGTATGTAAGTGTACAAATCTGCTAATGGACTCCTTAACAATGGGTTAGCAGCCTCGTAACAAGCAACTGTCAATTACGACGAAATTACGGTAACGGTCCTGTCAATCGGCTCAGAAGCCACAGAACGAGGGAGAAGAGATGACAATACTAGGCTGAAAAGCGTTTGAAGGATATTGAAGCTATGCACAGAATTCTGAGCAGATCTCTAAAGCTTCATTTGAGCTTAGGGCTCTTCTCTCTCCTTAATGTTTTGGTAAATTTGATAATAACTATCAAGAACACATTATAATTTGACGTTTCTGACAATAAACGATGTCAGAAAATAAGCACGTGCATTTTTAACTCTATCGTTTTTTAAGTGTTTTAGGTCTAATTTGAAAATTATTGAATTTCATTTATTTTGTTGTTATCATTTTTTTTAGGAAATTTTCACTTTGGTATCTTTTTACGTGACAGTGTTTTACTCTAATTGTACTGTACTGTACCAGCCTTTTTAATAGTCCACTGCAGGACGTAGGCCTACCCACGAAGGGTGATTGGGCCATGTCCACCACGCTGGCCCAGTGCGGGTTGGTGGATTCACATACACCATCGAATTTTTTCTACGGACGCATGCAGGTTGTCACGATGTTTTCCTTCACCGAAAAGCCCGTGGTGTGAAACTCCGTACATAAATTCCAAAGAACTCATTGGTACGGGACCGGGGATTCGAACCCTCGACCTCACGATTGTAATGCGGGTGTTACTACCCCTCGACCACCACGGATTCCTGATTAGACTTTTTCAATGAATTTTAGTATACATGATATGAAATGAATATTTAGAGCTCATCATTCAAACTTCAGTATGGATGACTGGGCAGTGTTTTTGTGTCATCTCTTTTCATGTGCGCTCTACGGTAGCACCTACAATGATGTCATTCCTCGTTAGTGGCGAAAAACATGTGAATACGAAGAACAAAGCTCGGCAAAAAATACTTTGGCAAGTTTAAGGCATTACCTCCACCAAATCGCTGTGCGGAGCAAAGCGGGCTTTGCAGAGTGGCGAGAGTTCGGTGAAGTTAGTGGCCTAAAGCTGCGTAAAGTAAAACAGAGCTGTGCAAAGTGAAACGAAGCTGTGCGAAGTCAAACGGAGCTGTGCAAAGTCAAAAAGTTAGCATATGACTGTTTTTACACTTATTTTGTGCTTTTACACTAGCAAGCAATTTACGCTTCATTTTAGGAACAGACTCCACCAAAACGGAGCTACGCGGGTCGTTGATATAGTGCGGTATTCTAATGTATTTCAATAACGGACTAAATCAACGACCCGCTTAGCTCCGTTTTGGTAGAGTCTGGTTCTTAAAATAAAGTGTAAATTGCTTGCTAGTGTAAAAGCACAAAATAAGTGTTAAAATTAACAAATTAAAGTTCATCAAACTTTGTACAACGCTCTACGTTAGAAGTTAACAATTAGTTTAATTAGTTGTACATATTTGAACTAATACTCGCGAATTCTGTATTATTGTATATGTGGGTATTGTATATGTTAGAATAACGTTAGTTTTTCATAGTTGTGAGGTAAATTAGTTTAGTACTAAATTATTTCTCGTTTCGAAAACAGTGATTTCAAGTTTTATTGTTGCTGCAATACATACAAGATTATTTATATATGTTACCGTAATTATCATTATTTCGTATAAACTGATCACTATTGAAGCAAAAGAATAGATATTTAAAACATCTTATTTTCAGAAAGATTTTTAATATTAATTTCTCTCTGATCTTAGCTCTTCTAGTAACAAAAATAAAATTATGAGCATTAAAGTAAGTTCATAGGAGCCGTGTGGTTAGCCCTGGTGTCAGAGTTTTAAGGCCTTTGACAAGGTTAAACGGTTAAAACAACCGGGACCTACTATTTAACGTGTTACGAACATTGACAGTTTATTGATATTTATAATGAAGAACTAGAACAATGAAATCAGCTTTCTGACTAAAAAACTGTTTAAAAATAGGTCATTTTGTAGGTTTGGTCTAGATATGATTCCCATATCGAGAAAAGCGTGAAAGACATTAGCCGAGGTAGGGAATAATAGCACAAGGGAGAGGAGGCCTATACCCAGCAGTGGGTTGATACAGGCTGATGATTATGATGACGATGCCACACATACTGTACCAGCCTTGTTAATAGTCCACTGCAGGACGTAGGCCTACCCACGAATGGTGATTGAGCCATATCCACCACGCTGGCCCAGTGCGGATTGGTATGTTGTTTATGCCACACATAAACGGAATTTATTTTAAAATCAATTCCATTGTTGTTAAAGTTCGTAAAATAAGTCCATTTAAGAAAACATACGCATTAACAACAGTTACATAATATTTACTTAATGAAACTCAAAAACGAAACTCGTTTGATCTTGACTCAAGCATTTCAATGGATTTCAGCCTGAATTTGGACCATAAAAAGGAAGGAGTATCGTGTAATGATTAAATAAAACTTTATTGGCGGCAGTTACCGTAAGAGCGGCGCTCACGATCTGATTACTGCTTGGGAAACTTACAATTTTAACTTATGTTAAAATGACAAAATCCAAATATATAACAAAAATCACTTTTTAAAATTAAGGGGACATCTTACACACGGCCTCTGACCCCAAACTAAGCAAAGCTTGTGATATGGCTGCCAGAGACTGATATACTACATAAAATACTTATTTTTAAATACATACATAAATGTATAGTATCTAAATAACACCCAGACACAGAGCAAACACTTACGTTCATCACATAAATATTTGCCCTGGGTGAAGATCGAACCCACGCCTCTTTGACTCAGTAGCTAGGGTCACTAACCACTAAGCCACCGGGGCAGTCAATATTATATAACATTATTTTGGCTGTATATATTACAATAGAGACACGCAAATAACGACATTGCAAAAAAACTATTTGGTGATGTAGCGCTCATAGCGTAGTTTGACTAGGTCTTCGTTAGCGATCATAGAAGTTAATATACATTCAGCACGGTCAGCCTTCGGATGGGTGACGGCGGGTGGCATTTACAACTGAGCGCTACCGTAGCTCGGATCACATTAAATTGTAGGTCCCAGTTGTTTTAACCGTTTAGCCATGTCAGAGGCCTTCAGGCGGCTTAAAAACTCTGACACCAGGGCCCGTACGAACTTACGAATTTAGATAGCAATATTTTGCTATAATTTGGTGACATAGATAAATAGGTACATGTACATAGGTACAAGCAAAATTGGCGCTGCTTCGATAGAAAAAAACCAAGTGCAAGTCAGGCTCGCACATCGAGGGTTCCTTACAAACATAGTGTTAAAATAATTAAAAATCTGTTTGAGCATGTGCTAATGAAGTTATTTTATATGATACCTTACATGATACGATTTACTCACTTTGAATTTTGAACCCATATTTTGTGAATTTTGAGGTCCTATTTTTATTAGTTATAAATAAAAATGTACAATTTTCAGATTTATTCCTATATGTGTACTGTAAGACAATGCTCTTCGCCAAATTTCATAGTTCTATGTCAACGGGAAGTTCCCTGTAGGTTTTGATTTTTGTGAGCATTGAAATATGCGTTTTTTACGACATAAATGGCTCTAACTTTTTTATACGGTAACTGAGAAGCTTTTCTTTAACACAACTGCAAGAATTCGTAGGTTTACGTATATGGTTTAAATTTCAACTCGATATCTTTACGCGTTCCCCAGATAAAGAGTCTTGACATACACACAGACGGACTGACGGACAGACGGACAGACGGACAACAAAGTGATCCTTTAAGGGTTCCGTTTTTTCCTTTTGAGGTACGGAACCCTAAAAATTATCCATAGTTATGAACTTTATGTTTTTTTTTAAATAACATTGTAGGTACGTGCAATAAAAAAGAACGAATGTATCATAACAATGATAACAAAAAGTTGAAGAGTTTTTCAATATCACCAAGTTTATTTCTCTCTTTGCCTACATTAAGTAAAATATTCCCCTCTTCGAGTCAGCGATTCGATCATGAAATATAGTCAAGTGAAATATTAGGACCAACAGTTATTTTAACTATACGAGGCTGTGTAAAAGTAAAAAGTAATTGACGGCAACAAAACTATTTGTTCCAATTTTTCGCTCATTCGATCTTTGACGTCGTGAAAAAGTTGTTTTTGCGTACTTACAACTATCGATATTAAGTATCTTTTTATTGGCACTATATTAAAATAGCAGTTCCGTTCAGAAACAAATAGAAGAATCATTAATAAGTTTGAGAGTTTAATAATAGCTTGCACATTTTACAAACTCAAAAAACTGTGCCCATAGCACAATTTCTATTCTAACTTTATTACTTAAATAAAAAAGATATGTATAGAAAATAGTCAGTACATTGAAAATTAAACATAGACAGCTTTTATTGTGACAAAAATACAGAACAAAACACATAACATACAACATAATAAATTTTAAAACTAAAAAATTATGGCAAAGTAATTTAATCTATATTTCTGTCATAAACCGATTAAGAATTAAGGCGTATCCATCTTACCACAAAAGATTTAAACACGCCTTAAACACTGTTTAACGGTGCAATTTATACTGTAGAACATTGTCTAAAGCATGCGTAAAACTTTAATGGTTGGACGGTAAATGAACATACAAATAACATACAACATACAATGAACAAAACATTTACTATCAGTTGCAGTTACATTGCACCACGCTATTGTTTCAACATTTGACAAGTGTCATATCATCATCATCATCATTATTATATTTATAGGACTTCCCCTGTAACGCTCTGATGTTAAATAAGACTAGAAAAGTTGAAAAAGGCTAGAAAAAAGCGTAAAGTTAAGCGTAAGGCTACGGTTTTAATACATCTGTCCACCTCATTGGTAGACGTTATATTATCTCCTAGGTATGTTATTCTTTTAAAATAAACTAGCGTTAAAACTAAATATAAATTACCAATAGGCAAGACACGTATTTTTTCTTTTGTCAATTAAACAAAAATTTATGAAGATATAGCCTGTTCAAGTCCCGCGTGACGTCACAACTTCTGTGAGAGAAGTGACGTCACGACCCCTTGTTGTTTGGTTGACAAAAGAAATAGTACATTGTTCACCGAGAGGAGAAAGTGACCGATTACCGTCGAGGGTGTCGTTTGAAGCCCGAGCCGTAGGCGAGGGCTTTAAAACACCCGAGATCGGGAATCGCACTTTCTCTCGAGTGATACATAGTGCTTTATACTACACCTACGAGGAAAATAAAAAACTAAATCTTTACTTAATTTATATTGAAATTGTTGCAGTTAGTGAAGCTTAATGTAACACTTTTTCCATTAATGTTTGTTTGAGATGTTTGCGACAATGTAGGAGGAATAACTGGCTGTGCTGTTGGCACTGCGCTCGTAGAAGGCTGTGGTGCCAAAGGGGCAACTGGCTGCTGAGGGGCATCTGGCATCGCCGCGCTCGTTGATGGTTGAGGAGATGAGTCTTGATGCACATTAATCGATCCCGATATTATGGCGTCTGCAATTTTCACATGTTCTTTTTTCAAATAGTTTGACACCATCCAACACACAGCTAGTGGCCAGTGTCATTTTGCGAACTTGGAGATAAAAACTCACTGTAAAAACTTTTTGGCTTTTGATATTTAGGTTACCAGCGCATAGTCTTACCCAAAATTAAAAAAGAAAAACCACGTAAGAAATGGATTTTCATACACTTTTCTCTCCCGCTCAGATGCGTTTTCTCGCCGCATATTTGTTCGATATGCAATGACGTACTTTCTACCGTAAATTTGATAAAGTATCAAGGTACTTTTCGAGCAGGTGTAGTATAAAATAGGTTTCCAATATTTTTTGATATTCTAACTCTCGGACTAATTATAATGATGATGTTTGTACCCTGTCATCATGTCTATTGCTACCTATATTACTTACATATAATAGGTAGAAGTTCGAACAGCCCCTATGTTATGTAAAACTTTACAATAAATTGCCAGACAGTATCAAAAATGAAGAAAAGGAAAACATTTTTTATAAAAATCTTAAAAGCATTCTGTTAAGGAAAGCCTATTACTCAATAGATGAATATCAAGACAAAGAAATGATATTACCTCCATAATATAAACTAATAAAATAATAATAATCTGTAAACAAGCTGTCCGCCTCTCCTCCACGCCTGAATACATTTGAGCAGTGCCCGACGGGGCCCACAATTGTACATATTTTAAGTTTTTTACTATCTTTTTATAACATTGTGGAAGCAAATAAATATGAATATGAGTATGAGAAGTAATAACTAAGACTCACAATATATCTTATAAGATACAGTGTACTCAGTCTTAAATGCCACCTTTGATACATCCAAAAACAGGTCGTACTGTTCAGTACTGGACAACGTCATACACTTTGTAGAGCTAGACTCAGAACAGGCATTTGTAAAAGATTTTAAAAATACAATTTGAAATTTAAAATTTACTTAGCTCGAAATTTAAACAGCTGAAGGTACTTTTATTATCGCGGAAAAGAAAGTGTTTTGGCTCGCATCCAGATTCAGCCATAACTTAAAGTTGGCTGCAATCGTGTGCGCTGCCCTTATGCAATTCTCTCAATAAACGGTACATTGAATCACGAACAGTTGGAATTTAATTCGGACATTATTAGGGCTGCCTCGAAATTTTGGTGCCTTTTTTATTGCTGTTTTTGTTGCAATTTCGGTTCATTGTGTTGAGTTTATTTCAAAGGGATAATTACGTTTATACTTACTTAACTACCTACATACGCACTCCGAATACTCCGATGCTTCATTGAGACTTTTTGATATTATGGCGACGGATATTTTCTGCGAAATAATTAAGGGTTATTTATGTTTTATTCTGTTCGTATTTTTTAATTTCTTTCTATAGTGTAACAAAACATGACTATTTCAGTTTTTGTTTGCATTGTGTATGCTGGTGATATTGTTTTCGCGATTATAGTGTGGTCTTATAGAAATAGGTGTTGACTTGTTATTATGAGTAGGTACTATACTCTTTTTTGACTCACTACAAAACATGATTATTATAAATAACCTCTTATGCTCTAGTGCGTCAATAGCACTTGCGCATAACATCCACAATTATTCTAAAAAGTCCAATATAAGTAATTCAATATCTTATTTTGCTATTTGCGTTCAAACTCGTCAACCTGATTCAGAAAAATTCTCTTCCGAAACGCTGTTAATCTTCAAAGGGAGTTAAACCTTTGTATATGAGCTCCGTAAAGGAACGTGTGTCGTTGGAAAATCCTTATAAAATCTGCAAAAAGACATTACGCCATTTTATACTTTACGTACAGTAATTTTAGGAAAAATCGAGGAAATGTTTGAAGTAAATAGAGGGTCTGATATCGGTTGTAGACTTTTTGTGTGTATATTATGTGTTTTAGGGTTCCGTACCTCAAAGGGAAAAAAAGAACCCTTATAAGATCACTTTGTTGTCTGTCTGTCCGTCTGTGTGTATGTCAAGACTCTTTATCTCGGGAACGCGTAAAGATATCGAGTTGAAATTTGAACTATATTATGTATGTTTATGATTTCTTGCAGTTGTGTAAAAGAAAAACTTCTCAGGTATCGTTTAAAAAAATTAGAGCCGTTTATGTCGTAAAAAACGCACATTTCGCACTCACAAAAATCAAAACCTACAGGGTACTTTCCGTTAACGTAGAACTGTGAAATTTGGCTAAAAGCATTGTCTCAGAGTACACATATAGGAATAAATCTGAAAACTGCACATTTTCATTTAAATCACAAAAAATAGGGCCTCAAAATTCACAAAATATGGGTGCAAAATTCAAAGTGAGTAAATCGTATCATGTAGGTATCATATAAAAGAACTTCATTAGCACATGCTAAAACAGATTTTTAATTATTTTAACAACGTGTTTGTACGGAACCCTCGATGTGCGAGTCTGACTCGCACTTGTCCGGTTTTTTCCATTGTTCATGGTCTGATTTGTGAGGTCATTTGTGTATACAAGGCTCTTGGTAATATAATATGTTACCACCTGTATATTATACATGGTGGTTTTAATACTTATATCATGATGCATATTGTTTCAAGCTGCATACAGATTAAGACAAGGAAAATTAACACCCATACCAAATACAGAAATAAAAATTGATTACGTTGATATTTGCTCGGTCAAGAATCGAATCTGTAACCTCTTACGCAAAACCAACTGAATCAAGTGGTTTATGTGTAACTTACATATGCCTTTTATAAAATACTTGCTATTTGCTTAGATTTACAATAGACTTGTATATTTTTCTTAATATTTCATGCGTTATTGGCAAAAAATTAAGCTGAATTGAGTACCTGCGACCAACACAATCTAGTACTTGCTTATACCTTCAAAGTACAGAATCCTGAGCACATTTTATACTATATATAACAGGACTGAACTCACGTGTGGGGATAGTCGTAACGACTATAGTTTCGGTCGCATTCGGCGACCTTTCTCAAGTTGGCGAGTGCTAGCACGCGGAGCCGTCTCGTAATGCACTAGTCAGTGCATTACGAGACGGGCGACTGCGACTGCCGAATGCGACCGAAACTATAGTCGTTACGACTATCCCCACACGTGAGTTCAGTCCCGTTATATATAGTATAAAATGTGTGAAAACCACGTTAATTTCCATAGTAAAATCCTGAGCACGATTACCTTGGCAGATGTTAGAAAATTGAAGTCAAACATAATTGTCTGGTTGCTAGGTAAGTTAACTAATATTGATTTCAATTCCATTGGTTCAACCCTCAGTAAAGGACTCTTCAACCTAATTATGTCCTTCAACAATATTATAAACGGCTGTTAAAAATCAAACAAGACCTTATTTAGTGGATAAGAACAGAACCGCAGGACACAGCTGTTTCATCCTAATGCGAAAGTGACAGTGACTTAGATTTATTCTCCCCACGTAGCGAACCTACATAATCGTTCAAAGCAGCAGGTGCACAAGCCAAGTGGCAGGAAAAGCTCGACATTTGGAAATTCAAGGACCCTCATCAAAATTTGGATTCAGATTAAGCTTTTGTCTAAGGTCGCTTGAGTCGCAGAAGCGGATCACGTTTTCTGTTGTAATTTTAAACGAACTGTAACTCTGTATTAATTATTCAGTGATAGGATTGGATCTTACGACTTTGTCTCTACATTTTCACTCCTTGAAAAATAGCATTTAATTTTGAAGCAATCTTTAACAGAGTTAGATCTAAAGATAAATTAAAATTTATATTGTGCATGTGTTTTCTTGTCTTTACTTGTAAGCTTGTATATTTTTTTTAGTAGTCATTGCAAAATCATTATCATTGTACTTCAAGTTATTTTTAATTATAAATTCAGCTAATGTATAATAATAGGTAAGTATTAACAATCGAAGGGCGTACAAATTCCTAGCATAGAAACCATGTATCGGCACGCATAGCGTAGAACGATCACTACAACGTAAACAGACGACATCGCGAAATCGCTCCAAAAAACGTTTACGGTCAAAATATCAGTGTCGTCGAACCCTGTAGTCAACAAGTGCAAACTGCGTGGTATAGGCAATAAGACCTTAACAGACACTGTCAGTGTGATGTGTTGTGGTTCAATTTCAATTTAAGTGCTACGGCTCTGGAAGTCTAGCCTGCCCGTGACCACGACTGATGCAACTTGGTCGAAACGTCTGGAAAAAGAGGTATTTAATTATCTCATGTGTTCAATAAGTATTATTGAAATTTTGTTGTAAGCCTCTGTCTGGCACTGGACGTCCTAGATACAGCTGAAATGATGATGACCAAAAATACCCAACAACAGTAGATATAGCTGTGTCAAAGATATAAGTATCTAACATCAAAAACAAATAGCATACTCATACAACACTGCACCTCTGAAACATTGTTAGAACATTGTGGCCTATTTCGTTCTTTTAAAACTGCTTTTATCTGGTTCGAACCAAAGCAATAAAGGTCGTATTTGGCGCCTGAACCAATCTAACATGCTCCGATAAATACGCTCGTTTCATTTCGGGCGAAAATTGCCCAAAGCTTTATGCTAAGAGCTAAAAGCGTAAATTGGATCAATCTGTCGAGTTTAGGCCGTGATTTTTCTTAATTGCTGTTTTGGGATTTCTTTGTAGCGTTATAAATGCTGAAAAGTCTGTAAGGGAAATATAGGAGCAAATTATTTCTTCATCATCATCATCATATCAGCCATAGAACGTCCACTGCTGGACATAGGCCTCCCCTAATGATTTCCAATAAGACCGGTTGATAGCGGTTTGCATCCAGCGCGATCCTGCGGTCCTAATAAGGTCATCCGTCCACCTTGTGGGTGGACGTCCTACGCTGCGCTTGCCGGTACGTGGTCTCCACTCAAGAACTTTTCGACCCGATCGGTCATCAGTTCTCCGCGCTATGTGCCCTGCCCATTGCCACTTCAACTTGCCAATCCGCTGGGCTATGTCGGTAACCTTGGTTCTTCTACGGATCTCCTCATTCCTGATTCGATCTCGCAGAGAAACTCCGAGCATAGCCCTCTCCATGGCTCTTTGGGCTACTTGGAGCTTACTAATAAGGCCCATAGTGAGAGACCACGTTTCTGTGCCATAAGTCATCACTGGCAACACACACTGGTCGAAAACTTTCGACTTGAGGCACTGAGGTATGTCGGACGAGAAGACGTTACGCAATTTTCCAAACGCTGCCCAACCGAGTTGGATTCGGCGATTGGCCTCTTTCTTGAAGTCGGACCTACCTAACTGGACTACTTGTCCCAAGTAGACGTACGCGTCTACGCGTATACGCGTTCCTCTAAAGATTTCTTGAATACAAAGGAGGTTTTTGAAAATTGAAAAGCACCATAAAGTTTATTAACTATAAGCTACTTGTTCTGACTTTACCCAGGTTTAATAAATGTTTAAACTTTTGCCACTTTATAGCCATGTAGCTTATTTTTAGGGTTCCGTACCTCAAACGGAAAAAACGGAATCCTTATATTATCACTTTGTTGTCCGTCTGTGTGTATGTCAAGACTCTTTATCTCGGGAACGCGTAAAGATATCGATATGAAATTTAAACTGTATACGTATATCCATGATTTCTTGTAGTTGTGTAAAAAAAAAACTTCTCAGTTATCGTTTAAAAAAGTTAGAGACGTTTATGTCGTGAAAAACCGCATATTTCAACACTCACAAAAATCAAAACCTACAGGGTACTTTCCGTTGACATAGAACTATGAAATTTGGCAAGAAGCATTGTCTCAGAGTACACATATAGGAATAAATCTGAAAACTGTACATTTTTATTGAAATCATAAAAAATAGGGCCTTTAAATTCACAAAATATGGGTTCAAAATTCAAAGTGAGTAAATCGTATCATGTAAGGGATCATATAAAAGAACTTCATTAGCACATGCTAAAACATGTTTTTAATTATTTTAACAATGTTTAATTTTCGATGTATAACAAGAAAAGTGAAAAAAAAAAAACTTTTCTGTCGATGGTTATAGTATAGAGATTTTAACATCTTACTTCCCAATTTTGTGAAATTTTCCAGATTTGTACGGAACCCTCGATGTGCGAGCCTGACTCGCACTTGTCCGGTTTTTTTCAAATACGTATAGTGTATGATCTGCGGTATCTCATTACAGAGGGCTATTTGTAATTTCTACACGCAACTTCTTAAGGGCGATTTTGTTCATTTATTCGTCTCGGTGTACTAAAGTCGCCCGAGGTTGAGCGTAAGGTATCTACCATTATCTAATTCTCAATAGATAGTACTTATAAATTAATACGTTTTCACTTAACTCTAACAACATGAGAGGTCATTCGTTTCCAAAATCTCCGAATAAAAATTAATTTACCTTATTCAACATAAAAGTTACCTCTTTTACTCATACAAAAAATACTAAAAAATATAACCCAGTTATACGTGTAAACGGCCAACAAAATTTTGAGGCACCGCTAATATTACCTATTTATGATGCTTTAAATTTTAACTTCCAGATTAAGCCCGCTCAACTCATCAACTTTCCGAGTTAGCACTAATAAAATAAAATAAACGTCTTTGAACACAATTTTGTTTGGTATTACTGCCTTATAAACTTCTGAACTTAGGACTTCCGTACACTCGCTGCTTTTTGAGTTGCTTCACGATTGAAGTAAACCTTAAAATGTTATAAAAACTGCCATCACTATAGAAAACTAAATTAAGGTGTATTATTAGCAACCAACAGTTTGAATCAAAAAATCAATTTTTAGTTGTGAGTGTGTCGGATAGACATATTTTGGCCATTTTAGTCTAATTTTTGGCCACTTTGAATTTAATGACTTTTAATGACATTTATTTTATTAACAAAAAAAAATTAAAACTTTGGTTTACATTCAAACATTATTTAAATATTGTGTAATTTTGTTTAAAATCAATTTATGCAATTATTTTGACATTATATGGCCAAAACCAATGGCAATGTTAAAATTGTCTCATATTTTTAAGGGCTGTATTTCTTATTTTAGGTGTACATATCGCAATTATAATTAAGAATCATATCACCAAATCCACCAAAATAAAACTTATTTTTCTCTTTAGCCAACTCATTTCATTAAAATATATTAGAACAAGCGTTAGTTTGGAGTATATAGAGTCCATAACATAAAGCAAAGTAAAGCGTCCAAACCGCCCTGTATTTCCTGTCCCATGCAGTACCCATGCCATTAAAAACCAAAACTCACAGCCAAAACTAAAGCTATAAACTGTCAAATATGACATTTGATCGCCACAGTTTGTTGTACTAAGCGACGGAGCCACCGTCGAAGGCGGGATCCTACCACGGAATAAAGAAAAAAGTGGAATCGCCATGAGATTGAAAAAAGCTATGATTTTTTGGTAAAATGAAAACTATTACAAATTTTGTACTCACTTGTACCTAGGAACATTTGTTACAAAATAACACATAAAAATATAATTTTGAGCTCTTCTTTATTGAAGCCTAATAATAATAAAGACGTATTGCTCTCCTTACGTCCCGAGATGGAGTAAAAGGTAGTGCGATCATATAGCTTACTTGACCGTCTTCAAAAGCGCGTTTCTTTTCTTTGGGCGAAAGTCTATACAGAATATCCATGGTTTGTAACGAGTGCGCGCGCGAGGTTCGCCCAATAAACTTCTGAGCTTATAATCCAGTAAAATATAGGCCTGTGAGGTGTTAACGAAGTGTATTATTATTATTCCATGTCAACGTCATCCGAGTCTGCGCAGACCGCCCACGTCACGGTCTGACGTCCTGACGTCGCCACTTATAGAACCTAAGTTTATTTTTATTTATATTTGTAGTATAATTCTTGTTATTCATGGCATTTTGCGCCCCGGCCGGGCCAAATGCAGTTTCCCAATACGTTAATGTGTCGCAGGGGGACATGATTCAGTGCCTAGAGTGTTCCCAAGTGCGATTTTTTAAAGGACAGAAAGGCCTCAAAATTCACCGTACGCGGTGCCATAAAAATAGCCAAATTACACTTTCGGCCCCTATTGCAGGCTCTGATGGAGCCAGCAGCAGTCCCGTGAGCGCTGCTGCTCCTTCCAAACCGCTTTGGGAGGTTCTTAGCTCACTCAAAAGTTCTCTTCCTGTTTTAAAACACATCCCGCGTGGTGCACGTTTTTCGGTTGCGCAGTGTTTATCTGCTGCTATTCGGAATGTTATTTCTAAAAATTCTTTAGTCGCCTGGGAACACCTCTTGACTTTTCCCTACGTTGTGCTTTACGTACATTCGGACCCAACAAACAAAAAATCCCTTACCACTAGGGTAAAGGAAAATTGCGTAAAGTACAGCGCATTGGAAGAGAACTCTTTAGATTTTGAAAGCATTATTCCGCCAACAAGGCAGAATAAACCAAATTCTAAAAAAACAGACGATTCGGTTACCATTAAAATAGTAGAGAGCAAAATTAGTGATGGCGATATCAAAGGCGCCGCACGAGTCCTGTTCTCCAGCGACACTATTGCCCCCCACACACCCGATACGGTCCAGTCACTCCGTGACAAGCATCCGCCGGCAGCATGTCTTCACCTGCCTGAGCCACCACACCCTGATGACGTTGTCATTGAAGTGTCAGCTCAGGAGATTGCAGCGGCCGTTTCTTCTTTTCGGAGCGGCTCAGCCGGAGGCCTAGATGGTCTCTCGCCTCAACATCTAAAAGATCTTCTATCTTTTAGCTCTGGTGAGGTGGCGGAGTCTCTCTTGAGAGAATTAACGGGTTTGGCAAATCTCATGTTATCTGGGCAGGTCAATGATGACGTTATCGAAGTCTTGTATGGCGCTAACCTATGCGCACTTGTCAAAAAAGATGGTGGCATCAGACCTATTGCTGTTGGCACCACATATCGTCGTCTCGCAGCCAAAGCCGGTTGTGGAAAAAAGGTTGCTCTTTTGAGTAGCCTTTTTCAACCAATACAGCTTGGCTTTGGTTCGCGGGGTGGATGTGAGGCTGCTGTTCATTCGCTTCGTACTTTTCTCGGTCAAAATTGTGGAGAGGTGTTGCTTAAGGTGGATGTCAAAAATGCTTTCAATTCGGTTAATCGAGACGCCTTGTTGGCACAGGTCAAAGACAAAATTCCCGATCTTTTCAATTTTCTTTGGCAATGCTACGGCAAACCCACTAAATTAATTTACAAAAATGATGTTTTGCTATCTTCCGTTGGCTGTCAACAAGGTGACCCTCTCGGACCAGCCATTTTCAGCCTGGCCATTCATCCAATTGTTCAACGTCTCCAATCTAAACTCAACGTTTGGTATCTGGATGACGGGACTTTGGGTGGCGATGCGAGCACAGTCCTACGTGATTTGGAAATTCTTATTGACGAGTTTCGTCAAATTGGTTTGGAGCTAAATTTTTCGAAATGCGAACTTTTCGTTTGCGACTCATGTCCGGATAAAGATTTGATACTTAACAAATTTAATGATTTGGCACCTAACATCAAATCGGTAGACAAGTGTTCTCTTCGCCTTCTAGGTTCGCCGATATTAGATGAGTCTTTTCCGTCTTTCGTTCAAGAAAAAATTCAAAATTTTTTGAGTGCCTCTGATAGGCTACTCAAAATTAACGCCCACATGGCTTTTACCATTATAAGATGTTGTCTGTTTGTTCCAAAATTTATGTACGCTTTACGATGTAGTCCATTGTGGAAACACAATGAGCTCCTTTTGAGCTTAGACGATGTTGTAAAGCAGTCCCTAGTATCGGTTTTGAATATTGACATGAGTGAAAGGGCGTGGCTACAAGCCTCCTTGCCTGTTAGGCTTGGAGGGTTAGGGGTCCGCCAAATTTCAAGTGTTGCTTTACCAGCTTTCTTGTCCTCCATTCATAGTACTCAGAACTTGATTGAAAAAATCCTCGCACCTTCTTTAGGCCATTCTGGCGTAGATGTAGCTCATTTGAATGAGGCAACGAATGCTTGGAGGGTCGCTTGCCCAAATACCGAGCTTCCAAAGACTTTATCGTCGCAGAGACTGTGGGATCGGCCGATCTGCGAACTAGCACGGAAATCTCTTCTAGACACGTGTCCTAGCGTCGCGGATCGCGCTCGTATCCTTGCAGTCTCTGTATGGGAGTCCGGTCTTTGGTTGCAAGCATTGCCCTCTTTCAATACTGGTAACCTTTTAGACCCAACTGCATTTCGTCTAGCTGTCAGCTTACGCTTGGGTGCAAGGTGTTGTGAAGCCCATCGCTGTCAGTGTGGTACTGCAGTTGACCAGCTCGGTCACCACGGTCTCTCTTGCTCAAGAAGCGCTGGTCGGATTGGACGCCACGCCAGCCTTAACGATGTCATACGCAGGGCTTTTGTCACCGCCAATATCGCAGCCGTACTCGAACCGAGTGGGTTGGCGCGTGGTGATGGCAAAAGGCCTGACGGCATGACGCTGGTCCCATGGAAGTGTGGACGGCCCTTAGTATGGGACGCAACTTGCGTCGATACTTTGGCACCGTCACATCTTCCTGAGACTCAGAGTAGGGCTGGAGCGGCGGCCAATTTGGCTGAGCAGCACAAGCGGCGCAAATATGCTAACCTCGGCAGTGGTTACATATTTGAGCCATTTGGAGTTGAGACTTTGGGTCCGTGGGGGCCGGCAGCTCATCTCGTTTTCAAAAGTCTTTCTGAGCGTCTGGTGGACGCGACGCGTGACCAAAATGCTGGTGTTTATTTGGCTCAACGTTTAAGCATTGCCATTCAGCGTGGCAATGCTGCCAGCATGCTGGGCACGCTGCCAACTGGCAGTGGGCTTGAGCACTTGGATTATCTTTAGACCTTCAAGGGTCTGTGGATGATCCAATTGCTTTCTATGTAGTAGTATTGTCATTATATTAAATTAAAAAAAAAAAAAAAAAATTAAAAAAAAAAAAAAAAAAAAAAAAAAAAAAAAAAAACGAAGTGTATTGATTTGACCCACTTTGTCGGCTGAAGGGTTTCAAATTGCGCGTGAACGGTACAATACTGAACGAAATTTATTTTAAGGTTTTGACAGTTTGTTTACTTTAGGGCTTTTGGATTCCGAAAGACTGTTGAGCTGTTAAGCAAGTCTTTGAGATGGTATTGGCACAACATTGGGATGTTTAACGATATGGGGCTTGTGCTCTACATTGCCTGTGATATTGACGAGATATGTTTAGTTTCGTGAGTGGTGAGTATATTTTGCATGCAAACCACGGACTAGCATCACAAACGCAACCTATTTCGTCTTTAAAAAGTATCTAGATGACCTGGTAAAGACAACATTGGTGTCAAAAATCTAAATTGCTTAAAAAATTGGCCGAATCGTATTTTCTGGATCCCAGAGTGACCTTTGTTATGAGATCAAGGTTCTTCAAAAAAAATAGAGAGTTTAAAATGTTATCCCTTATTATCATGTGTTTGATTTTTAGAGTGACCGCAAATTATTTTTAATCCTTTAGAATCTTATTAAAAAAACCAAATACAACGCACGTCTTACGACTGAGTTGATGATTCATTACTGCACAAAGCTTAGAGTAAAGAAAGTACTTTTGAAAATTCACTCTGTTCAATGTATTATTAAGTAATGTAATTATTTGAGTCTATCTACATAGCAAACCAAATCCATAACAAAATAATCAAACCCAAATCTATAATCTTTGATTTTAAACAAGCAGGACGGCTACTTCATTAAAGTTCCTATCAAATCATACTGTAAAATTGTCAATACGCCTATAAACAGCAAGACAAATTATAACGATACTAACGCAAACTAAATAGCTGTATCACAGTCCATAAACGTAGTTTTTCACTGCGATAGCATCTAGCGGTTTCTATGTACGCGTGTTTGGCCATTTTCACAGATTCCCAAAGATATTCGATGTACGCACAGATTGTCACGGTCTCAGTATTTAGAAAGCAAAGGAAACTGCGATGGCCGGATAAGCAATGCTGGCTGAACACTGTTTTGATAGAGTTTATTTTATGGAGAAGTCCATACGAGGATAAGTAATTGAATTTACGTTAGTAGATCGCCGTGTTTTAAAAATTTTGAATAGTTGCTTATAAGATCTACTGATCATTTGGTATTAAGGAAATCACTGTCAGTGCAATTGATTTGATGGTATCTGAACAAGTTATAATCTCAGAGCAAAGTTATAATAAGCTTTGATTTTTTGAAAAATGAACAAAACAAAACAGCTATAGGTAATATGGTCTATACCCCCTAAAAGACTACCACTTTTTTAATGATTTTGGTGGAAAATATAGAAAAAAAAACGTATTGGATGTAAGTCTAGTGTAAAAATACTCGTCTTACAATCGTAAAGGTTTGGATTGTAATTTCGGTCCACACGGACACGTTTTCATATGTTAATTTTCTTTTATAAATTCAACATTATGAGAATTCAACTTTTTGTATCGATAGGGAATATTTACACTGGACCACTAGCCGTTATGTGAGGGAAACCACCGTAAAACTTGTACAATCCACCAACCCGCAACTTTTGCGGAGTATAAGGCCCTATCGGTTTTCGGATAAGCATCCTTACATTGTCACTAATATTATAAATCTGAAAGTGGGTTAGTTGGTTTATTGGTTTCTTCCTTTTTCACGCAGCAACGAAGCAACTGATTGACTTGATTTTTGAGATAGGTAATTTGAAAACCGGAAAGTTATCTAAGCTACTTATTATCCGGTAAAAATAAAAGGGCGGGCGGAACCGCGCGCAATAGAAAGTAAAAATATAAGTATGTATATATTTACAGTGCGCTATGAAAAATCTAACATATTACAGCGTTGCAAGTTCCAAAAACTCACCTTCCGTTCGACCCAAATTTTCACACGGCCAGATCAAATCTCATTTACATGATGGCGTCCAATCAATCATTTAAATCCATATTGATTGCGATGCCATATTGCATAATGGGTTACGGTTATGCCGAATTAGCATAATGTCATTAATGGTATTGGTCATTAATCATCATTTGGCTTGATCGATTGTAGCCTTGTGGGTATTGTAGTTGAATTAAATTTGTGGAGCAGAAATGGTGGCAAATGGTGACAAAGAGGCAGTTTCATTGAAAAATATATATAAATTCACTTTGAATATGTTTTAGAACATGTCATAACATTTCAATGTTGTAAACTTAAAAAAAATACCCATTGATTTTGTTAAAATTCGGACATCATTCGGAAATGTTGACAATGCAAATAAATTAATAGTTTAAAAAACACTAGAAAAACACGCTTTAGTGCCTATCTTCCGGCTTTATCATCAGACCTTGAAACCTAATCGTGGTCAAAGTTCATTACAAGACAGACGGACAACAAAGTGATCCTATAAGGGTTCCGTTTTTTCCTTTTGAGGTACGGAACCCGAAAAACCAGCTACGCCTACAACTACTTCTTTCTCCTATTGTTTAAGTTTACTTTCCGAATCACTTTTACCCAGTCCATTTTCTCACAATAAATATTGTATGTGCATGAAAAAGCTTTTAGGCATTTTCCTTTCAGTATCAGTGCCCTACTTTGGCGAGCGATAAGAGCTGAAAATTGTTTATACAGCCACCAATTCAAAGTCCATTGTTTTGTTTTGTGTGATCATGACGCAGTAAATCGGGTTGATTTGTGAGGTTTTGCGATGTTTTCATTTCAACGGACGGTTTTAATTCAGTAGTTAATGGGGTTGAGGTTTTGTACGCGCTATTTATACAGTTCGCTTTTGCGTGTGTATTTTCGTTTGTTTTGTTTTTAACAATTAAATGGCACACACATAAATGTCGCTGAACCGATTTTACTGAATTGCTGGATAAATTTTCACGTATATGAATATTGCAATTTGGAATTTCGACCACGAAGTCATTAACAGCAATATATTTAAATGGATTTCTAAACGTCATCTGGGTTATAAGTTCTCTTTGAATACAAAAGACTCAATTTTCAAAGCTATTTGGCAGTTAGTTTGTTATATTTTATGCTTATTAGCAAACTGTAATTTATTTGTGTCCATAAATCATTTATTTATTTATTTAGGTATGCAAGACGAGATGAGCCTATGGAGCTAGTAGATACTCTAATCTTCACACGTCACACAGAAATGGAATTTCCACAAACAAAAATCTACAGCAATTATGTAAATTTAGATTTAAAAAATTTTTAAAGCTTTTATATCACATTCTAACAGAAACTAAATTTTAGACATCCAAACACGATTCAACCCTTTTGCAGTCATCACATATTCATTTCTCATTCATTATTCTATTCTTTATTATTTACAGAATAGAAGCTAAATTAGAATGCAATCGTACATAAATTAATTAAATCAATCCCAGCGGGAGTCGTTTCAGGGTTGACGAGTGAGCCGAACCTTTTGATGGGGCTTTGGCAAATCACCGGGCTTATAGCAGGGTGTTAACACCATCACGTTTTGACAATAGGGTATGAATACGAAATAAGAACCTTGTAATTCCGATACATTTTAACCTTCCTATACCCGCGCGTTGGTCTGTGAGACCGACGAAATATTATTTCGCTTTTATTTTATAATCAAACAATGCACTGACTTTGAGATTTTTGCTAGCTGCCTCATTTGTTGATAGTTTCACTTCAGTACGCTGAATAAGCTTGTGCAAGTACGGCGTTTGGGTGTACATGGCGCCAATCGGTCCATGAGACCGACGCGGGTATACGTGTAACAAAAATGTGTATGCAATGTTTGTATAGAATATACATTAATTGTCATTTGTATAGTCTAAAATCTCGATAGCTACATCTCGAGTCTCAACTCATAAGGTACTATACTGAATTTTAGTAGTACAGATTATAGTTAGTTTTTTTAACACTGGAACATAAATTTGATATTTTTTAAGGCTGTTACGCGAAGTCTGATAGACAGAAAAAAATATTTTTTTTACGATTAATTAAATTTGTTTTGTAATTATATAGCTACCGGAAAAAAATACCAATGTAGCTTCTACTGCTAATAATAAAAATGTAGGGTCCCGAAGTTACGGTCTGTGACACCGTGCGCGGGTATAGGTGTTACAAAATTTGACGCGGGTATAGGAAGGTTAATTAAAAATGTAGCCTTCGGAACCAAATTTTATTAGAATACAGCTATCTAGATTATTTACAAAAGCGTTAAAAACGTATCAAAATTGGTCTATTTGTTTAGGAGATAAAACTTTACAAACAAGTATGGCAGATTTACCGACACATAGATACGTAAATACACAGATACATATGTACATTATGTACAGATAGAGTCAGTAAAACACTTCGTTCGTCTATAGGTATTTTTTTATCTTTATCGTTTTTTTTTTGTTTCGAGATTCCGTGATCCCATTTAAATTTTATGGAAATCGTTCGAGTGGTTTTTAAAAAACAACAATATTCTTAAAATGACTATAAAATAAAGAAGACACATCGATTTTTGAGAACTACTCGAATTCTGTACACGGTAGAAGTCGGCTATGCAATTTTTGGCGAAAAAATATTACTAGATCAAGATTTGAAAATAATAAATTATTATAAAAATATAACTTTTTAAATACACGCTTTCGAGATCCTGGATATCATATAGCAGATAGAGTGCCAGCCAAGACAAGTAAAACGAGTCCAAAAATTACGGGTCTATCTTGTTTAGTACTGGAGTTTCTATGGCCACCTTCCGACTCCATCATCAGATCAGCTCCAGGGTACCATAATATTGCATTGTAACGCAATATACATATGCGTGCAAAATTTCAGCTTAATCGAAAACCGGGAAGTTTGTCAAGTTTAACTTGCAAGATTCCACCAGAACTTACATACATACAGCTTTGGCCAAAAGTATTAGGCACCCTGTATTTTCACTCTATCTTCTAAACTGATTTCACTCTTTTTTGGCATTTTTAACAAAACTAGGTATCAATTTAATCACATCAATAGAAATGAAAGCTTGGAACACAAGTGACCAAACATTGATAAGACCGAAAGAAAACCGAATCCCTTGTTTTCGGTCACCAGGTGTTTTATAACCTTAACAAAGAGCCGCTTGAAATTCTAAGAAGTTATTTATGACCCCGGTAAGTCATTTAAGACAAGCACTAAGTTATTGGTTAAATAGTAAACATGCATTTTGATTTTTTAAAGGTGCCTAATACTATTGGCCAAGACTGTACATTGCAAGTTAATTAAAAGCTTGTAGTATAATTGGTGTCATATATATGTGGGTGTCATAGTGTTTAAGTGTATAAAGTTTAGATATGACATAAAATTTCGCAAGGCCTACTAAGGCTTTTGTTGACTTGACGTGTCTAATTTAACGGTTTGAAAAATGTTTAAGTAATTTTCTTGAAATGTAATAAAATGTACCCAGTGAAATGTGGACGTATAGCACAAAAAGCTATATTTATCTCTGCTAATACATCAAGCCCGCGTTTCCGCTACGTTTTTGCCTACATTAAGCCTGATTTGCATCGGAAAAAGCTGCTATCTTACATGGACTTCCGTAATTTATACGAATTCTTTGTAACGTCCCTTAGATTCATGGAATGGAATTATGTTTGAGATTTCTACCGAGATATTAAGAGCTTCCTTATAAGTTGTTTGTTTTATAAATAAACAGGGTTATCCAGAATCGGTGTACTAAGCCGTAAGGGGGTAATAAGATGATAATTACGTACAACTTTTACTATGGAGTTAACTCAAAATTCGAAATAAAATCAGCTGTTAATATATTATGTCGATTCCAAGTTGCAATTTTGTATGGATCAGCTGATTTGATTTCTCGAATTATGAATAGTCTTCATAGTAAAAGTTGTTCATAATAGGCTATTTGACAACATTGAAAATATACTATTGATTGTGGTTATCCATACAGCGTCTAATTTTTGTAAATCGCAAGAAATATTTTGATATTTTATCTGTGACATGAACGGAACATTGGGGTAATATTTTTGGATCTGCAAGTTACTTTTAAAGTATTTTTTGTCAATTTTTAGATGTAAACTAGCGTATTTACTAGTATTAACTAACGTTATTTACTAGTGTGTGACGTCACAAACCAACGCCATTACACAATGTCGTTTTGGCGGGATCTTGAATATCTATTCATTGACGCTTGGCTTTCATTGTTAATACATTAGATCTCTCAGAAATATAAATCTAGTGATGTGTATTATGTACTAACGAATAATTTAAAACGATTTCCAAAAACTAGTCAAATAGCTTATTATGATTTTAATCACCCCTTTTCGGCTTAGTTCAGAAAAGCCTGTATAGCAAAATTAAAATATTTTTTTTTACGTGAAGTTCAAGTGCGGACTTAGCACTTGATTAGCAACGAAATAAAATCTCAATATCCACTATCCATACTGCAATTATATTATTTTTTAAAACTTCAATCGCCTCACAGTAGCCCATTTCTGCGTTCTAACAGTAGCGTATAAGATGGAGGAATAGATAGAGGAAGTGATAGACATTTTAGCAGGAAATACATTAAAAAACCAACAACCGCAAATTTAGTAAGAAGATTTACAGTTTCGTTTACAATTTGCGATTCTCGATTCTCCATCATCTTTGCAAAAAGGTTTTATTACGTAAAGCGAGCCCGGTCGTGTAACTGTAGCCCGTAGAGAGTGAAACCGCCGCTGTGCTCACTCTACTTATATTTGTTCGCCGTGGTAAATCTGTATAATTCAGCCGGTGGACGCGCGCGTTGTTGGATACGTCACGAAATTTTACGTCTAAAGCTTTTCGTAGTTTTTTGAGCTTCAATTATTTTCATTTCATTTAATTTTATGCTACTTTGAGGCTTTTATTTACATTTTACTTAAGTGATATAATAGAAGCTGTGGTGGCTTAGAGGTAGTGACACCCGCCTTACAATCGTGAGGTCGTAGGTTCAAATCCCGGTCCCGTACCAATAAGTTCTTTGGAATTTATGTACGGAATTTCACACCACTAGCTTTTCGGTGAAGGAAAACATCGTGAGGCAACCTGCATATGTCCGTAAAAGAAATTCGATGGCGTATGTGAATCCACCAACTCGCACCGGGCCAGCGTGGTGGATATGGCCCAATCACTCTTCGTGGGTAGGCCTACGTCCTGCAGGGGACTATTAAAAAGAGGCTGATACAGTACAGTACAGATATAATAGACGCGGCTGCTGAATTAATCAGTTGTTTAAAGTAGCTTGCCTAGCTAAAGAAGATCTAGTAGCTTATATAATAAGACAGATGATAAAAGAGAAAAGAAAAGAAAATGTTTATAGTTTAAATATTGATTAAAAAGCGTAATTAGAATTAACTACGCTGTTTGTTGGTATAAAATTGTTGGTATAATATTTTAAAAGAGGCCGAACAATGAATATGTAATGGCTGGTAGTAATCAACATCATCATCCGTATCCATTGTTTGAGATAGAGCTTCTTTTTTCTAGCTACATTTCTAACAAAACTGGTTGGGAAGGGCTAGATTCCAGCGTACACCGAAACTCAAATGGATAGTAGACAATTGAGTAAGCTTTCAAATATATTGAGCTTAATCCTACGCAGATGGGTATAACACCGTAAGGTAAAGGAACCACACGCGTCGGATGGCGTGAAATTAAACGACGCTATTCAGAGATAGTATCAGCCGGCCGGTCTAGTTACCGCGTCTTATTAGAGTTAACACTTTAATGATGGCTCGCGGACCGAGCCGGTAATGTGTTGGATCACGAATTAAATCTGCTATTTACGCCTAACTATATAATGGAAATAGTTACCTAGCTTAACTAATAAGTGTTATTGCGTCTCTCTGAACGTCTGTTGAAGCTTTTAACCAAATGATTTTGCGTGCGATTTGTTTGGTGGTGCTTTGCTGGTCAAAAGCTGTAATCAGTGGGATCACAAATTAAATATGATATATACTCGTACATCTAACTATATAACATAAGTAGCTGTCTACTAGTTAAACTAATAAGTGCTATTTGCGTTTGCTTTGAAATTCTGAACGTCTGAGGAAGTCTTCGAACAAATAGTTTTGTGCGAAGTTCTTTATCTACCTAGGTACTAGACGCTTCGAGGACTGAAGGCGGTAATGTATCGGATCACTAATTAAATCTGCTATTTAACCCTAACTATATGATGGATATAGTTACTAGCTTAATATATAACTGTTATTGAAACTGCTTTGAAAATCTGAACATCTGAGGAAGTCTTTGAGCAAACAGTTTTGCGCAAAGATCTTTGGCTATGTAGACAGTTTCTTTGTCAAAAGAGGTAATCAGTTGGATCACACATTAAAATCTGTTATTTGCGCCTAACCATATAATGGAAATAGTCACTAACTTGACCTTATATAATGGAAATAGTTACAAGCATAACTAAAAAGTGTTATTCCGTCTTTCTAAACGTCTGAGAAAGCTTTTGCGGAAGTGATTTTGCGAGATGTTTGGTGGTGCTTTGCTCATCAAAAGCTGTAATCAGTTGGATCACAATTTAAATATGCTATATTTACCTAACTATATAACAGAAGTAGCTACCTATTAGTTAAACGAATAAGTGCTATTGCGTCTGCTTTGAAATTCTGATCGTCTGACACGAAGTTCTTATGCTACCTAGACATTTTGCGGGTCAAAAGCGGCCATCAGTTGGATCCCGAATTAAATTTGCTATTAACGCTTAAGTATTGAAATAATTTCTAGTGTAACTAATAAGTGTTATTGCGTCTACTTTGAAATACTGACCGCCGTCGTGTTTAAGGAAATCTGCTAGAAAATTATTTTGCGGAATTATGTTGGGCTACTTAGATGCTTTGCTAGTCAATTGCGGTAATCAGTTGGATCACAATTAAATATGCTATGTACGTAAAATATAAATAGTTACTGGCTTAACTGACTAATAAGTGTTATTGCGACTGCTAAGAAATTCTGAAAGTTGCTTGTCTTCGAGTAGGTAAATGATTTTGCGGAAAGTGTTTGGCTACCTAGAAGCGTTGCTGGTCATTAGCAGTAATCAGTTAGATCACCAATCAAATATGCTATTAACTCCTAGCTATATGATGAAAATAGCTATAAGCTTAGCTAATTAATGTTATTAGGTAAGCATCTACTCTGAAATTCTGAACGTCTAAGAAAGTCTTTGAGCAAATGGTTTTGCGAAAAATGTTTTGGTTTCTAGACGTTTTACTGGTCAATAGCAGTAATCAGTTGGATCGCAATCAAATGTGATATGTAGTTCTTACTATAGAGGTAATGTAAATAGTTACTTGTTTAACTAGTAAATGTCATTGCATCTACTTTGAAATTCTAAGCGTGTTTGAGGAAATACTTTTGCATGGTGTGTGGCTACCTAGCACATTTTGCAGGTCAAGAGCTGTAATCTGTTGGATCAGAGGTTAAGTTTATCACTTACTCCTAATTATTTAATAGAAATTGTTTGTAACCTTTCAATATGTGTAACTCCTCTTTCAAATTCTAAACATCGTGTTATAGCATGGCAAGATGTCTAGCCACTTAGTATATTTTGCGGGCCAATGGTGGTAATCAGTTGGATCAGGAATTGAATTCTAACTATTTTCATGGAAATAGTTACTAGTTTCACTAATAAGTGCAGGTAATTGCGTTTGCTTTGCGAGTCAAAACTTTGTGTTTGACAGGCCTTTAAACGTTTTGTGTCATGGCATCTGGTTATCTTGCATGTTTCAGCAGGTAAGTAAGTTAGTATATTCAGGAGTGGCTAGTCCTAGTTTCAAAGGTTTTAGGCCGACTGAAGGCCTCTGACAGGGCTAAAGGGTTAAATCTACTGGGACCTACAATTTAACCTGTCATTCGGACCATGGTAGCGCTCAGTTGGAAAATGCCCCCTGCGGTCACCCATCCAAATATTGACCGTGCGGAACATTGCTTAACTTTGACAGGTATATGTAGTAACTACTTGTATCTAAAAAAACACTATACTTAAGTATGTAATACGAAAATTTGCTAGTTTTACAGATAAAATGAAAACTGTTGACTGTAGTCGAATTGAAGAGAAAATAGATAACGGCCTTTCACAAGTTTTAACAAAATAATGTGAAGTATAACCTAAGCTCAGGTAAATCGGCATACCATTACAGCAAATAGCTCGAATTAAAGATGACAAGCCGAAATAAAGAGAATAAAATAAGCTCCTATTCAAAAAACCTCCACAAGTTATACTAAAAGAATTTATATTTAAGTATAACCTAAGCTCAGCTAAATCAACGTACCATTACAGCAAGTAAAACTAAATATACATTATATCCCTCGCTTCCCGCAAACTTAATTCACTTTACCTGTCCACATAGTTGACAAACGGTACCTCACGAATACACCAAGCTACTTTTGCATTTAATTTTCTCTCAACAAAGTAACAAACACGAATGAACTGCAAACGAGACACAATCGTATTTTCCGTACAATTTGACAGCATTAGACTGTTAGTAGCTATATTCAAACCGTAATAACCACTTAAACGCTATAAATACAAAGTAATATTGAGCTCATCTAGTTATCGCGGAGAGCATTGAGCAAGAACTTCTGATATTGTAAGTTTAACTGCACGTTTTATGCTTAAGATCAATTTTTATTATCATGTGCGCTTGTGGTAGCATTTTGTTGAGTTTCATTTTGTTTAACGAAAACGTTACAAAGCTATCATGCTTTCATATCTTGCGGGAAGCGTGGAAATGTTTCATATTTTTATAGAATTAGTTAGCAGACCGCCAGGGATTGGTATGCCCTGCCTCCGTCATTGGTTCCTGACAATTGCAATTCAATACCTACAATATAATATAACTTTATTGTACACCAGAAAAACAGCTTAAATAACAAAGTATAAATTTTCTTAAAATTAGGTGGTACAATGGCGGCCTTATCGCCTTAAGCGATTTCTTCCAGGCTACCATTGGATGGACAGAAAATCAGAGTACAAATATGTGGTTGGTGGTGTATAATAAAAGTAAAATGTGGAAAGAAAAAAAAATACTTACGTACAAACTAAAATACAATAATTACACATTAAATATAATAATATACTACATCTTCAATAAGATAAATATACATACATAAACAATTACATAAATATATAATATAACGGGACTTAGGGTCCATCATCATCATCGTCACTAGCTTAATGCGCATACGCGCGTGGGTTATTTTGTGGGCGAGGACATATAACTGCTTGTAACACTATGTCACGGCCTGTTTTAGTCTCAAATCACTTTCCTGTTCAAAGTCCTTAGTAATAACACTATCACATTATAACAATCCGAAACTGTAATGCGTAAGCGATCCGCCGAGCACGAGATGCCCTTTTCGGGACCCGCTCCACTGTACGTGGATACAAGTCCGCCCGTGGTTCTCGTAACACTGTTGGCTGGGCGTTCCGCTAGAGTGGTTCATCACTCTCAATGCACTAGATGGCGCTATAGTCAATACCCCGATACGGCCATACTGACATTCGCTCGACCTCGAGCGATTTGTATCCATTTATGTGGGTTTCTGCAGCTATTCATTATCAATCACATCTTTGTCAGTCTTAGCAACCGAATTATTTGACGTCACGCCACACGTGCATAACTTATACTTACTTTACACACATATCCACACACACACATAATAATATACTTTCTCTGAGTATCGTCGGTTATCCGCTTCAATAGTTAAAGCTTTAATTCTATAGTTTCACACATCATTTAAACTCATCATTTCATTCACTGTACTGAAATGTATAGTGTTCTAGCAACCATACCGTTAACAATCACACAATCTTTTGCTTCAACCAAACATCTACTGTCAACAGGATGACTTCGTCACATAATTGCGATACAACTTGCAAGTGTAACCAGCATCTAATAGATCAATATCGCATCATGTGCCACGTCTCAGCAATACACTGCAAAGCAATCTATCAAATCAGATAAGAAGAATGGATCATCTTAAACTGCTCGGCCATACTGATTTAATCTAAGTATGTACTGCAAAATCGACAGATGAGCAAAAACTTAGCGCAACGTGCTTAAAGTTACATTTATTTTTCACGTTTACGTTGCCAACGTTTAAACGTTACGTTACCAAGAACTCTTCGTGTAAGAGTTATCACGCTTCAACAGCCTTACCGGGTCAAACGTCATAAATGAAGACAATATCTCTCTCTACGCGATCCTGTATGACACATTTTGACAGTTGACAAATTGTCTCTTTGTGGAGGCAACAGGTACCCTCTCAACCCACAGGAACCACTTTTCCACCGTTGGACTGAACATCTCCCTCGATCGACAAGAGCTACATTTCTACAGATGGATGGGAACAAACGTCACTCTACAAAACGATACTTCTCCCTCGATCCACAGGAACCATATTTCCACAGTTGGATGGGAACAAATGTCACTCTACGAAGACGATACCTCTCCCTCGATCCACAGGAACCACATTTCCACAGTTGGATGGGAACACTCTCCCTCGATCCACAGGAACCACATTTCCACAGTTGGATGGGAACACTCCCTCGATCCACAGGAACTACATTTCCACAGTTGGATGGGAACAAATCTCACTCTACGAAGACGATACCTCTCCCTCGATCCACAGGAACCACATTTCCACAGTTGGATGGGAACACTCTCCCTCGATCCACAGGAACCACATTTCCACAGTTGGATGGGAACACTCCCTCGATCCACAGGAACTACATTTCCACAGTTGGATGGGAACAAATCTCACTCTACGAAGACGATACCTCTCCCTCGATCCACAGGAACCACATTTCCACAGTTGGATGGGAACAGATGACTCTCTATGAAGACGATACCTCTCCCTCGATCCACAGGAACCACATTTCCACAGTTGGATGGAGGAAACAAATATCTCTCCACGAAGACGACATCTATCTCTCGATCCACAGGACCACATCTCCACAGTTGGATAAGAACAAATGTCACTCTATGAAGACGATACCTTTCCCTCGATCTACAGGAACCACGTTTCCACAGTTAGATGGAAGGAACGAATATATCTCCACGAAGACGACATCTATCTCTTGATCCACAGGACCACATTTCCACAGTTGGATCAGGTATCTCCCTCGATCTACAGGAACCACGTTTCCACAGTTAGATCGGTACGGCTGCCTCAGCGTGGAGACAACATTTCATATTAACGGCTGCCTCAGCGTGGAGGCAACTTCTCATATTAACGGCTGCCTCAGCGTGGAGGCAACTTCTCATATTAAGGGCTGCCTCAGCGTGGAGGCAACATTTCATTTTAACGGCTGCCTCGGCGTGGACGCAACATCTCTTCTGCTGTCGTCCCTAAAAAAATAATTAAATAAAATAAGTGCCCAAAGTACGCAGCTGCAATTTGGTCAGCGCTGTAGTAATACGTCACCAATAAATAATCAAAATTAACAGTCATTTCTTGGATAAAAATCACTGTAAAAGAGAAACAGAAATGGTTCTTTTTTTTTGTCAGAGATCATATGATTCACGTTCAAATCATCACACGCCGTCGTGATGCCACTCGCCTAAACACATGAGTTCGGCGCCTATAAGCGCCAGTTCTTCCATGACTGTACAGCTTTTTTTTAATGATTAGCCAAAAGACTTATTCGCGCAAATCTAGCAATCTTTTGTTAAGAATCTAGTAAAAATCTCCAACTCCCAGGTCCAGTGAATTCCCAACAGCATGCGCCACGTAGGTACGTACTGGTGCCTACTATAGCTGCCCACAATGTTTTTCGATGCTTACAGCACTTCTCCCCTTCCGCAACTTTCCGTTTACCTAAGAATAATACAGTAACTACTCGTAGCGCACCCGCCGATGGCAGAAATCTTCATTCACTACTTCAATCGGCAATAAGAAAGGTGCGTCGCTTCATAGTAGCAAAAATGACAATGCCTTTTACGAATTTATGACGTGATAATAAAATGAGCAAACACTCGCCAACAAGCGATAATTAACAAACCCCGATTAACAGCAAATAAATAGTGTTCTTCAACGGTTTGTTATCCAGTAGCAAAAGAAAATGGTAATAACTTCGAAAATGATTTAATTTACTTTCAATTTTAGAAAACCTTTTATTGTAAGTACACACACAATACTTGTTACACTTTCTCACTGTCTAATCAAAGAAATGATAATAATAAAATAATTATTTTTTCCCATAACTTATCTTTTCTGTTAAATAATTATGAATGCCATGAAAATTCTCATTAAACAAAAGCTGCTGAATTGCATGAACTATTTTGTAAAAATACGGTTAGAAATAATTTTAAAAACAGGTTTCACATTAATAGTAATCAACGACAACTTCGTACCCTCCTTGCAGCATTAACGTAACTACTATGGAGCGGACCCGGCGTCAGACTGAAATAAGAGGCATCATTGCCATAATCATAAGGTTCAAAATATATGCCATATACACCAAGGACGCCTTCGAAATCTGCTCGCAACACCGCTGCGATATTGGTGCGTAAACCTATCACGAGCGTCACCCATGCCAAGCTATGACGCTGGCCACACAACAGCCCCTACACGCTCCCGACTTCATCCCGCTGCCATCGTGTGTCACAACCCTACACCCCACAACCCCAGAGCTTATCCACCGTCCTTCACAAACTCTCGTCGGCCGACGACGATTCGCGCACCCGTTTCGCCCGAAACAGAACTAAAAATATGAAATGTTTATTTTTATTTTATTCCCCTCAAAAACACGTAAAATGCGCACTCATCCTCAAATTATCTTCCGTTCATTGCGATATCATTCGTAGAACCGACACGAGTTTACCGGATTTCGAAGCTTTGTCGTCGGGTGTGTCCGGTGTTTGCGTGTTTTAGCAAGTAGGTACATTATTATTAGAATACCTTCTCTCCGGTGTCGTACAGATCGGGATACTCATTGGCTATTTGTCGCTACCCACTTGTCAGGTGTTAAAATATTGGCTTAAATAGATGTAGGTGACCAATTCATGATGATATATACCGATTAACATAAATTTTAATCGGTTCCTAGAAAATCTCAGATCGTACATGTAATCAGACTGATTTCTGTATAAAAAAAAATAAGAAAATTATAATATAAAAGTATACGAGACGAAACACCTATGCATACTATATGCACCACTATACACCACTATTCACTGCGAATCAGTAAACGCGTACGTCGACTATCGATAAGGTATCAAAATAATTTCTTAGAGGATTTTCAGCCACTGCGGCACCAAAAATCGTATTCTTTCTCTCAGTGCCGTATGAGAGAGATAAATGATTAAAATTACTTTCCGCTTCAAGTTAATTTCAGTAGTAAAAATAAAATAAAAACATTGGAGGTCAACGAAGTCCCTTACGCACTGAGTGGTTAAACAAGGTTACGAGTTCTAATACTTATCAAACGCACAGGCTGTACGCCTTTTGAAAATGGCCACGCAGCTAGCGTGTTAATGCTTACGAGGTCGTTTAAGCATTTCCGTCAGAGATAAAATTTAATCTGATTAGCTATAAAGCTACGCATTGATTGGACACTGCCCAGCTCGCGGCCAACCCCACACCCACCGACAGGCGACCTGCATGATTCGGCCTATATGAATGAGCCATTAATTTCACTAACAAATTAGTTTGCAACTAGAAATTGGTTTTAAAAAGTAAGTCACCCCCTTCCGACATCCATCAGACAAAAAAAAACATACGTTGGCCAAAATTTAACCTGTCCAGTTCACGCACTCCCAGAACAATCCCGATCTATCCAGAGTGCGTAAACGCACCCTAGAAGCAATTATCTTGTCTAATTGTTTACGGTTTAATTTATCGCTTTGAATATCACTATGTCATTTAACATTGTTGTACCGGTGAAAACAGACACTCGCACTCTCTGGATGCGCAATAGCACAGAAGCAGATTTTTTTTTTCAATACCTACCTAATTATAGCCTTATTAGGTACAACAATCGCTCTATCAAATTAATCAAGGAACACCAAAAGTCAAAATAAAATGGAACAAGCTCACCCGGGTCTGTCAGTACTTCTCGATGTTTTCGTGTCTCAAATTATAGCATAGCTCAGTGCGCGCACCGGATTGCGCCGCAGCAGCTCGGTGACGATGCGACGACACGCTGCAGCGTCTCCGGCCGACGCGCTGCAGCAACAATTTGAGTGCTACTCGTCTAGTAGCTCATTGTAGAACTAGAATTCCACGCATATTGAACCGAAACACTTCACTGATATTACATCCGTGCTGTCATTGTAGAACTACTTAGAATTCCACGCACATTGAACCAAAACACTTCACTGGTATTACATCCCTGCTGTTCAAATTGATCAAAATAAAGTACGATTTTATTTCTCCTCAATCTGCCTAAGTCACAGCAGAATAATAACAACTTCACACACTCCAAAGCTAACGATACCCTCTTTTCTTTGGATACGCTTGCTTTATTAACAATCCATTCTTCAACACATTAATTTACAACCTCCTTTCGGTGAGAGCATCTGTTCAATGCTCATGCTCCGAACTTGAAATCTGATAAATTATAGCAGAAGTTGTTTCACGATATCTTTGCGATGAGAGGCAAATTGATTTCATCTTATTGAAATGCGGGTAGATTTAAAATTAGTGTGGAACGGTTGCGGTACTTTATCCTTGCGTTTTAATGATTAAATTTCGTCCTCAAGGATTTGCCCTTGCGATCCCACTTCTGATAACGGGACTTAGGGTCCATCATCATCATCGTCACTAGCTTAATGCGCATACGCGCGTGGGTTATTTTGTGGGCGAGGACATATAACTGCTTGTAACACTATGTCACGGCCTGTTTTAGTCTCAAATCACTTTCCTGTTCAAAGTCCTTAGTAATAACACTATCACATTATAACAATCCGAAACTGTAATGCGTAAGCGATCCGCCGAGCACGAGATGCCCTTTTCGGGACCCGCTCCACTGTACGTGGATACAAGTCCGCCCGTGGTTCTCGTAACACTGTTGGCTGGGCGTTCCGCTAGAGTGGTTCATCACTCTCAATGCACTAGATGGCGCTATAGTCAATACCCCGATAAATAAATACAATACATATTTATATACAATAAAAGTCATGTATATTTGTTATTTAACATAATGAAAAAAAGTGTTTGAAAACTAGGTAATTTGGATATATAGTGCAATTTGGATATCTTCAAGTGAATAGGTATCTTCTAGGTCTGTATACTCCATCTTCGGCTACAACTTCACTTTCCATCATGCGAATTGGTTGTCAAATGTAGCCCTATTATGCAAAAAAGCTAATGAAACAAAATTATTTTATGTAATATATAACCGTTATGCAATCAAGCAAGTAATTGCACTTTGAACTCATAGAATAGCATTAAAATAGAGCAAAAATACATTATAAATTAACATCAGTTTATAATTTAGTCAATGTACCGTGATAACTACCCGAGTGAGCGATGTCGTACTAAACAACACTGAAATTGTAAAAAAAATTGTAGGCAGTAGCGGCGTTGTAAGTCGCTACTGAATGACTTGTACTTAAAGATTTTTAAGATATACATTAATTATTAATTAAAAATTTTCCAAAGTTATTGTTGTTGTACTATATTGTTGTTTTTCTTTAAAAACGTGCGAAAAAAATATTTCTATAATAAATATTTATTTAATACTATAATTTGTACGTAAACAAATTTAAAATATTTTTACAGGTGTTTAACAGCCTTTTTTTTATGCTATCAAATTATTTACAAAACTAGCTTTTCCCCGCGGCTCCGCCTGCGTGGAATTTAAGTTTTGTGCTATCCCACGTGAACTTTTATTTTTTTGGGATAAAAAGTAGCCTACGAGTATGTCACTTTCCGGCCCTTGAACTACATCCATGCTAAATCAAGTCAATCCTTTGCTTCGTTGCTGCGTGAAAGAGGAACAAACCAACAAACTTTTCGGATTTATAATAATATAGTATAGTATGATAACAAACTTTTCACATTACTCGTACTTACTTCAATTTTTTTTCTCATTATTGACTGTTTTTGACTGGGTTATGGAACAGACTACAAGCTTTCCTGCTTAATTCTAAGAAACAATCAGAAACTTTTTAAAGTTAAGGCGAATATGTATTTTTATTAGTATGCGTACTTCATATTTGACATCAACGTTCAAGCATTTTAGTGAACAAGCTTTTCTGTCTAAAAAAACAATCGGGTAAGGAAACAATAGGCATGATCACTTCATTAAAACTCGCGTGAGAATTTATTATACTAAAGAAAACACCGGTTTTTACTCACGTCTGATATCGCGGCCGGGCCGCTGGGAACCCGACCGGTTTCGGAGTAATTAGTACTCCTTCGTCAGGGAATACGCGCGCTCCCGTCGACTGGCGCACGCACACTCAGCTGCTCACTCTGGGTGCGCGTGCACCAGTTGACGGGAGTACTAATTACTCCGAAACAGGTTGGGTTCCCAACGGCCCGGCCGCAATATCGTACGTGTGTAAAAACCGGTGCTTTCTATAGTATAATAGACAATCATGAAGTCATCATGACTGGGTAAAAAAGTCGTTATAATAATTAGTTTGTGAGTTACATTATTAAAAAATATTGGACACGTACTTTTTCTTTTGTTTATCACACAACAATTGATAAAGATAAACCTTGTCAACGTTTGGGAGTGGGGCTCGTGACGTCACCTCTTCTACAGAAGTCTATACATTTATTGACGGACTATATCTTCATATTTTTTTATTCAATTGACATAAGAAAAATACGTGTCTAATATTTTTTGATAGTCTATCTAACGGACTAATTAATTTTTTTTAGCCATCATACCTAGGACTAACCATTTGGAAACCATTTGTAAATTGAACACATCAAAGTGTACAGGAAAAGCTGACAAACGCACATTAACGCCGACAACATTAACACCACAGTAAATGGGCAGAGAAGGACCATACTTAATCTCCACACTTGAGAGCTTTCCGCTCCGAACATAAAATGAATGGAAGCGACACTCGCTATTCTGTTTTCTACTTTCCATTTGTGAAACTGTTTGCACATCGCGGAAATCCTACTATTAACTGATACTTAAGTCTAAGCATTGCCAATTTATGAGACAAGAAACAATCTAAGTTTATTGCTAAAATGGATTATGTTCTTATTTTATGTGAAACGGAAACTAATCGATAGATGTGTTTAATAAGTTAGGTAATGTGAATACAGAAAAATCATTGACCTATTCAGGAAGTTTGTTATTTAAGAAAGAATCGTAATGTCTAGAGCCTTTTATACTACACATGTTGTTGTTGTTTCACGCTACTTAGTCCCATTGCTGGACAAAGGCCTCACCGTGACTCTTCCAGTTTTCCAGGTCAATAAAAAGCATCCTTTCAAAAAAGATTTGATAAAAACCTAGTGTGTGTGGTGCTGCGCTAAATTTTTTCACTAAAAGAAACAACGATCACTGTGTTAATACACCGCGCTATTGCGCCCTACGCAAATACGAGTAAATAAAAAATCGGCCAAGTGCGAGTCGTAATCGCACACGAAGGATGCCGTACCGTATGGGAGACAGCTCTATTGTATCTTAGGTATATTTAGGGTTCCGTACCCAAAGGATATTTACGGTACCCTAATACTAAGACCCCGTTGTCCGACCGGCTGACTGTGTCTGTCACCAAGCTGTATCTCAATAAACCGTGATCCCGTCCCGAGAGCTAGATTTTTTTTTATTATTTGTTTTTATAGCGGTAACAGAAATAAGTCATTTGTGAAAATTTCAATTTTCTAGATTTTTTTTTATTTATTTCGTATAGGGTCGCGTTAGACTACACACTGCCTGATGTTGAGCAGATGTGCGGTCTAGGGTGTAGCAAGCTTACCTAGAAGATACCTATTTACTCGGGATTTGGATACACCCACGTTGTACTTTAACGGGAAGACAGACCCAGGCAAAACGTTCCACATTCTGGCTGCTATTGCGGTTCATGAGATACAGCCTGGTGACAGACAGGCGGACAGACGTACGGACAACGGAGTCTTATTATCAGGCTCCCGTTTTTACCCTTTGGGTACGGAACCCCAAGTAACAATAAAGCTGTATTCAAATCTAGAGTAAATAAGTAAGAAGGTAGTAGTACAGTACATCACTCAATAAACGTTAAAATACCGAATACCGAGTCACTTCCTCTAATCTGTATATCTGGTACTGTGAGAACCTATCCCTTAGCACTTTGCACGAGCTGTCCAGTTCGGATTTCACTCCATCTCCTACAAAGCTTCCTTTCACACCATTTTTCTCGCTGAACGAATGCTAAAACTTTTATTTCAATCCAACAATGGCGGGATAACTTTTGCTATTCAAACTAGTCTGCGCTTTATGCATAGCTTTTATCTGTGGATCTGTCTTTTCTGTATAGAAATTTAAATATGGCTTGATCGATTTTACTAAAAATATGCTTAAATTTAAAATACTACTTTTAAATACGTTTTACAGTAAGAAGCAAATTTCATAATTCTCTAACAAGTGTATATAGTTTAATCTAGAACAAAACGGTAGACGTCCTGTGTCTAATACAGGTTATTTTCTAAAATACGGACTTATTACAAGCTTTCATTTAGTGGAATCTTGCAAGTTAAATTTGACCATCGTCCCGGTTTTCGATTGAGCTTAAATTTTGCTCGCATATGTTTATCGCGTGACAATGCCATAATATGGTACCATGGAGCTGATCTGATGATAGAGTCGCAGTGGCCATGGAACGCCTGTACTAAACAAGATAGACCCGCCGTGTTTCGACTCGTTTTATTTGTCTTGGCTAGCACTCTGCTGCTACATGATATCCAGGATCTCAAAAGCTTGTATTTAAAAAGTTGTATTTTTACAGTCATTTATTTTGGAATATCATTGTACTCATCATTATGACCAATTTCTACTATGGAGCCGACCTTTAAATCGCAAAAAATATAGCTGTTCCATACATTTTGTCAAAACTTTATGTATGTGTCACGCCAACAGGTGATATTTTTTCGCGATACCGGAGTTGGGCCCATAGAGAAGGCTCACAGATGGAAACTCTTGTACATAAATTTAACTAATGTTTTCATCCCCACAAAACAATTACATTTGATTAATAGGTAGATGCAAAATGATACCAAAAAAGAAAGCGACGCATTATTGAAATATCTATTATAGATTAAAGTAGGTATTTTTACTAGTAGATAGATACTTATGAGGGAACTAAAATATTTGCTCCGTGATCATTTTACGACGCAATGAGATTCGGCCATGTGCGAAGCTGATGAATGGTTTTCCGATGAGAAAATAGTGTGGTGTAAAAATTTATCTCCACTATTATGTAACTTAACAGCGTTGCCTTACTGAACAGTGTGTGCGTATAAACTTTTTGTAAAAAGGGGTTTTTTAGACAAGCTTTTTTTTAAAATCTCTGACCCAGAAAGAAATCAGTCATTAATTTAACATGTGTATCTGTTTCTATTCGTAGATCTCACAGCACAGAGATACCATAGGGATAATGTGGTCGATCGAGAAATAAAAGAAAGAGATGCAATGATTAGAAAGTATTACGTACACTATTATGTAACTTAACAGCTTTGCCTTACTGAACAGTGGGTGCGTATAAACTTTTTTGTTAAAATGAGTTTTTTTTACAAGCTTTTTTTTAAATCTCTGACCCAGAAAGAAAGCAATCATTAATTTAACATGTGTATCTGTTTCTATTCGTAGATCTCACAGCACAGAGATACCAGAGGGATAATGTGGTCGATCGAGAAATGAAAGACAAAGATGTAATGATTAGATTGCAAGAGTAAGACATGAAACATGAAAAATATCTCGATTAACAATACATATTTGACAGTTTTGACAGCTCTGTGCCAGATTTTCCATACATTTTTGTGGATGAGAATTGCCTCTCAATAGCGCTATATCTCTAGTTGTAATAGCTCTGTGTCTCACAGTGATATCTGTGGTATATTTAGAGCTCAATTTTGAATTTAGAAAATGTCTCATAATTGCATGCTATATAAATAATGATGCACTCGCCACGGAGCTATTACAACCAGAGGTATAGTGTGGTCGATCGAGAAAATCTGAAGAAGATGCATTGATTTATAATAACATGAGTTAGAAAGAGACATGAAAATGATGTCGATTATGTGCCGTGTTTTTCTCGTGATAGTGTCAAATTACAATTCATATTTGACAGTTTTGACATCTCTAGGCAAGATTTTCTATACATTTTTGTGATTGACCGCAGTCGGAGATTCGGATGAGTGACCGCAGGTGGGATTTACAACCAAGCACTACATTGGATCGATTAACACGCTAAATTGTGAGTCCTCATTATTTAACCATTCAGCCATATCAAAGGTTTTTGTTTAAAAACTTCAATATGAGGGCTGTCCGACCTATAGGTACTTACCTGCTAATTTACTAAACTGAAAAATTATTGAGTCCTACCAGTGTATATGTGTGTACTTACTCGTACGTCGAGTACTAGGACAACAGATCGATCGAAAGTGACGTGCAAAGTGGTCTGACGGGTTGAAAGCATTGCTTCGTGATAGTGCACATGAGTACATGATTTACATAGACAGGTGAACTTTTAGCTATGTTTATTTTTACGGCTTGTCTATATTCATAATAGTTTTAAGATTACTATTAAGTAGTAACTCACCAATCGCACATCTAGATCGGAGTCGAATTGCCTGAGTATGCAGTTTTTAAGTAGTTTTTGGTATTACATATTCTGATTTTTGGACCTAGGAAAGTATGGAGTGTAGTTTTGTAATTTTATCTTGCCATGGACTGAATTCTCATACAAATTAATATTTCAATTTTTCATTTTATTTTTTGTACAAATTTATATCACTTAAAAATTTGTTGAAAACCTTACTACAAGGAAAAATAGCCATCAACAATAATTATTTTTTGCAAAAAAAATAGCAAAATCGACTACCGACTAACCGACTGTGTACAAAATTCGCGAATATTTCGCACGGATCGATGTAGCATTTTTCACATTATTGTTGATTTATCAAAAATGGTTCAGCCGATTTCGATAATATTTAAATGAGACCAATTTCGAGGTATACTCTTTCCATTTCCAATAACAAGAGAATTATTGAAATCGGACTACTATGAAAAAAGTTATGCGCCCCTCCTCCGGTGGTTCGTAGGTCAACATTATTATTACATTTTTGAATCGATTATTATTACTGAAAAAAAAATAAAAAAATGTAATATTAATATTATTCTTTTTAATATTTTGTAACAAACTACAAAATATATTGCGATTGTGGTAAAAAAGTAGGGACGTAAAAATTTATTATAAAAATATTTTACTTGAAAATAATTCCCACGAGACAATATGGTGACAGTATGGTCACAGTACTCGTTTAAGGGCCCGCGAACAAATAGAGGCGTTTTGTTAGCCCGCGAGTAACACACACGAAAGTGAAACCTCTTGGTTTCACTATCTCACATTCAATGTTATGCCTGTAGAGCCACTGGGGCTCAAACTGGATTATAAAAGAACAGAGATAATGAACTGAATCAAAAACAAAACCCAGATTAGAGTACTAAATGCAACACTTCTAATTTTATTTTAAAAAGGACTTAGAGACGTCGCCCATTATTTTCAGAAAGACTGGCTGAATACCGTTATTACACAATATAGAATTCAGATACATTAACCCTATATAAGAGTGGTGTAACAATAGTTAAAAGAAATAAGAGTAAGGACAAGAAAAAAGACCTATATCCATACTATAAAAGGTCCTCAATATATTAATACACATGCCGTCTTACCACAAAAGTTTTACGCACGCTTTAGACATTGTTTACCAGTACAAATTGCACGATTAAACAGGGTTTAAAGCGTATCTAAATCACTTTATTAAAACTACCGTGAGTATTCATCATAACTATAACAGAATACGGCTAAAACTCACGTTATAATTATACGGTCGATCCGCAAGGAATCCAACCAGTTTCAGAGTATTTAGAACTCCATCCTCAGGGAATACGCGCACCCCCGTCGACTGGCGCGCGCGTTGAAGTCTCTAAAGTATCTAAATCTTTTATGGTAAGGCGGATACTGATTAAAAAACCAAATTGATAGCTCCCACTTTTTGATCCAGTCCCTTTACTTTTGTTAGTGTTGAGAAATCAGCTTAAATTTAAATTTCTAAGAAACAAACATACAATTTACTGAAACGCTAGTTTTTGCAGTTATCAAAACCTATTTTAAGGATTTTTCAGTAGAGCGGATAAGGGCTTTAAGAACATGCCAATTTCAGATTCCAGGAATTTATTATGCAAAAAAAAATGTACACGCATTATCGTTAATATTCGTCAAAGAACAAGCTGTAAACCCTACTTTAAAGAACTAAATATGCTTACCCTACCGTCTTTATATATCTATGAATCAGCGTCTTTTGTAAGAAAACATTCACATCTGTACACACCTGAAAGTAATCCCCGCAGAAAATATAAATTTAAACTACCAGAGACGCGTCTAGAAATGTTCATAAAAGGTCCTCTGTATACGTCAATTAATATATTATACAACAATATCCCTAATAATATAAAGAAAGAAACATCATTTAAAAGCTTCCAAAAGAAACTCCGTCATTATTTAGTACAGAAATGTTATTACAATCTAAACGAATTCTTCGAAGATAAAAATTAACAACCATTGCAGTGTACCTAGCTAGTCTTATTTAAGGATACTTAATTATTTAACTAACTAACATTTGCATTAGTATTATTAAGTACCTTTTATATCACTAGATAATAATTATGCTATGCCCTATGAAACAGGGTTTACATGTACACCTCTGAATAGTATGTTTTAGATTAAAGCTCTTAATTCCTATTTTTCATGTGTATAATGTATGCATAAATAAATAAAGAATAAAGATTCTAATAGCAACACCTAGCACTAACAGCAAGTTATCAACACTTCTGAACCAAATATTCAGAAGCTCTTGCTCTTGCTCAATTTCTAAAGTAGTTCACCTGCCCTTTTCTGATCTGTTTCCAAGCTCGATATGAGCCATAAAAGATTATATTTAACGAGCTTCGTCACTGTGATTAAACTGCAGATAAAACTGCGAGATTGCGCACTGTTCCCTTACTTGGTTAGCTTTTGTGTCGACTTTAAAGGGAATGTGTATAGTTTCATGGAAAATTTGCAAGTGAACTGGAAAATTGTACACCTAGGTGACGTTAATGGGGTGGTTATTGAAATGGCAACGTTTGATACTTTATAGTTATAATAAAGCTGGCTATATTTAACTCGTTACTTTTGAGAGGGACTTTTTAATGCAGTTGGTAAGAGCTTCTTCTGTGTGTTTTGTAGTATTTTAGACACAGGTAAAGCTGGGTGGGATACTATAATATGTCTGTCCCTGATAGTTAAAAAGACGAATATAACGCATTTAATTTACACATTAAAAAGTAAACATTTGTATCAAATTATAGAATATATAAACAAAATGTCTTAATGGTTAATTGATAGAGACATTATATTATTCGCAAGTACCGGGAATGTATTTCTTTTTGCTCGCAAATAGGTAGTTATTAAGTTATGTACCTAATAAACAGGGTTTATACCTATGTACCTAATGTGAGAGGTATCCTGCCTACAAACCACTTCGCTGTTTGGCAGTACTTTTAATTGTACTATGCATGTTATATTCAAGACAAATAAATAAAAAGTTATTTTCAAATTGTGGTTTTTGTTTTAAAAATTCAAAGAAAAAATATTAAAAGTTTTTGTTTTTATCTTAAAGCTATTTATTTGCAATATCACATACATTAAGTTATAATTAGATCTTAACATAAGACTAATTAACTTAGGTACATGTCACCCTGTTTCATAGGACATAGCAAAATATTAGCTAAATATTTATACTAAACAGTATAATAGAAACTTGGAAAGAAAACATTTAATAGAGTCTAGCAAAAATAACACTAACAGTAATTTTGGTAACAGTTCACAATTCAGAGTTCACAGTTTCTAATACACAAAATTATGTTTTTTATGTTTAGTATTAGTAACAGAGATGGCTATAGATAGTTTTTATCTTATGTAGTCTTAAAAACTACAATAAAACTAGCTTAATAATTAAAATTTATAATTAATTTCAGTTTTACAATTTATCATCATATTTATGGGCAATCGAGCATAGGCTCGTCTGGTCACTTCTTAAATTAAGAATACTTTTATCTTCGGCAGTAGAACAAAAAGAAATTGAAAATACACAAAATTCTCTAAGGATTCCTCCTTTGATTACGTTTTGTTCTAGATTGATTTAACTTACTCTCGGAATCCTGTTTGGCTCTACCTAGACTAGATTAAGAAAAGTTTCCCAGAAATGTGAGTAGCTTTGATGTGTAATTCACTTTATAACAAGTAAACTAAGTACGCGTTTTCTTTTATCTACTTTAGATTAGTTTAATAGCTACCCGAAACTTCTCCGTTTTTCTAAGGAACAGATACTTTATTCTTTGAAAAAGGGAACAAGTTTTGACTTAATACAAAATGTTACTTTGCAAAGTTCGGCGTTTAAAAAAGTTTGTTTATACATTATTATAAATGACTTTTACTATGTGAGCAACGGCATAAATTAGCCGTGGTGGTCTAGTGATACCCGCCTTACAATCTTGAGATCGTCGGTTCAAATCCCGATCCCGTACCAATGAAATCTTCGGAATTTATGTACAGAATTTAACACCACTGGATTGTGGATATAGTCCAATCATCCTTCGTAGGTAGGCCTACGTCCTGCAGTGGACTATTAAAATTCTGATACAGTACCTACAGTACAAGTAAGTTTAGCAGTTCCATATATTTTGTCAATAGCCAACAAACGCATGGTATAGAACAGCGGTTAATTTATTTGCAACTTTACGGTTGTAAAACTATGCCGTGATGAGTAAGCCTGAGTGCCTGTTGGAGATTTGTAAGCCTGATGGAAATCCAGTAGAAAGTCTTTCAAATAATTATCGCAGAATATTCTACGAGATAAGGGACAAGAAGATCCCAAATGGAAACCACAATGGCCTTAGTACAACGGCATAATATGTTTCATTACTATCTCAAGATTTTTGTGTATTCAATATACGCAAGCGTTATAAGCTTATAAGCTACACAAAGTATTTTAAATGAAGAAGCTTCCCATTAAAAGCGTTTAAAGGCTATTCTTAAAAGGAAATTTCAAGGATTAAAATATCAGAATAGCACTTAAACATGACGCCTCGGCGTAATAAAAACATGAGTATTGGGGGTCTAATTCTTGTAGTGCGCGGTATTAGGAGTTTTTAAAACATTTGGTCATCGTTAAATGGCTGCTGTACAAATGAAAAATAATATAATTTATCAAAGACAGACATGTATATGACACACTATAATTTATTAAGTCGATTCCAAGTTTAGTCTCATTTTTTAATTTTAAAGAAACACTGACACATCGTAATGAATCCTATTTTATTTCAGATTCTAGGTGTTTGTCGGCGATAACCGAAATTAAGCATTGTTCCGCACGGTCAGTATTTGGATGGGTAACCGCGGGTGGCATCTTCCAACAGAGCGCTACAGTGGCTCGGATGACACGTTAAATTGTAGGTCCAGTTGTTTTAACCACAAAGCCATGTCAGAGGTCTTCAGGCGGCCTTAAAACTTACTTACTTTCAGATTTAGTTGATTTCGACAGACTCGCAACCTGACGACGCTGTTATAGACTATGAAGTACATAAAACTTATTAAAAATATAGGTACATGATCTTGCATTGCGCTACTACACGAGTTCGTAAAAGCTAAAATCTTGGATTTAGTTATTTGGTATGAGTTGTACATCGTACGCTTTAAGAATAAGGTCCAAGCGTGGTAATAAAGCCATAGATAAAAACGAACGAGGGGAATATAAACCGCGTCTATGTGCCATTGTGGTATCAGATGAGCTTTAAAACAAGGTGCTTACGATGCTCGCTCTCGTTACTGCAAATAAATTAGAAATGACGTGAAAAGTTGAGTGGCTTTCTCTTAAACAAAGACTGAAATTTTATACCTAATGCTGAGGGCGCAAATATTGTGATATTACTAAGTACCATAATAAGCATGTTATTATTAGCTAAAAATATGTATTACTAGTTCGTCAGATAGATTTCAATAGTAAATTGTACCATATGAGAACAAAATAATATTTTTACGGCGAGGGCGCTTTTTTGAATCCAGAGCGAAGTGAGGGATTCTAGAGTAGAATCCTGAACGTAGCGTAATTCAAAGTACGTCGCCCGAGACAAAAATATTTTTTGCGCCCGAGTGGTACACTCTACTTTTCATCACCTCTATGAGAAAATGAAAGGCGCCTCATATTTTATAGTAATCTTATTATTTAATAAAAAGTAGAGTAAATAGAAATTAAATGGTATCTGATAATAAAAGAAACGAAAACTTATATGTATTTACATTCTTTTCATTCATTTTCTTAGCGCTGAACACAAACATTACAAATACTTCAAAATTCAAAAAGTGCGCGGCAAAGATCATTTCGGCGCACTTATTTGTTCCAAATTCAAAAAGTTCGCGGCAAAGATAATTCCGGCGCACTTATAAAGTTCCTCATAGAAAACACCACCTTTGAGCGCACTTAAAGGCAAACCAAATAGTCCTCTTCGAATAGATATGATGAAAAAAATATAAGACACGTATTTTTTTATTTTGTCAACTAAACAAAAATTTATGAAAAAATAGCCCGTTATAGTTCCACGTGACGTCACAAGTCACATGCAAATGTATGACTTCTGACAGAGAAATGACGTCACCAGCTCGGACTCCCGAACTTTGACTAGGTTTATATTTGTCATTTATTGTTTGATTGACAAAAGAAATAAAATGGGTCCAATATTGTTTGATAATCTACTTACGGAATAATTTTACATTATTTTATAATTTTACTTTAGTAGAACTAATAGTAAAACTTTCGGGAACGACCCAATCATCATACTTATTACTGTACCAGCCTTCTTGATAGTGCTAAACGAGGTCTTACGTACGACAACGATTGGGCCAAATCCATAACACTGGCTCAGTGTGAGTTAAAGACTCAGAGATATTATCGATTTTTTGTACCAACATAATATAACAGACTGGCTCGCGATAGTTTCTTTCGTCGAAGAATGTTGTCTAAAAAAGTGGTGAGTAAATTCGTACACCAATTTCAACAAACTCATCAAATGCTATGCTAAAATGTTGAATGGAAAAATCAAATTTCCTTAAAAAGTTATACACAGTGAGATACTGTCAAAAGAGTAAAGAAAGGTATCTATTAATTATGTAACTTTGCTAGCGTACCTGTAAAACTCTACCTTTTACAAGTCCCACCGCAAACAAATTAATTTATATAGTACAGTCTAATAACTTATATGCAAAATTACCTTAAGTCTTAGCATACAAATTATATCATTAGACTCGAGATGCTATGCGAATTCAGGGATAAGCCAAGAGAACATAATAATAATTAACATCAAATTTAATATTATTACTTTCATCCGTTATATGAATACGGAATTTAATGTGTTAACTGTTTTCTGATGTAACAGTAGCTCAAGTAGAAAATTCACTTTTTTATAATGAAACTGAATATTTTATTATTATTATTACATACATATTATATTCTAATAATATGAATTAAATTGATGGATTTACCTCGAGACCATGCATAACTGCATATATATATATAAAGCTCAGGTTTGGTCCCATAGTAAAAATCAACAACAATTATCATAATTATGACAATACTCTTCAATATTTAATAAATCTACAATATTCTATGATACATATATATAAATCTACATATATATATGTAGATTTATAAAATATTCAAGAGTATTGTCATAATTGTGATTATTGTTGTAGATTTTTACTATGGGACCAAACCTGAAATCGTGATCTCCGACAAAATGTATGATATAGCGGATTTTATTTTCAATATCTCGAGGTTGTCACCATAATGGTGAGTAGAATTATTATAAAACATCTACGCCTTATAAATACAACCGTAGATATTTGAAAAGTATTAAGAGGCCTTTCTAAATAATTGTTTATTAGTCCAGAGAAATAAATTCTATTAAAGTAACAGTGTCCTTATCGACTAAGCGATAGCAAGGGTCTTCACAATTCATCTCGGTTCCTCATGACGCAAATAAAATAGCGCAAGCATGACATAACACAAACTCCTTTGAATTCTTTCGCAAAGGCGACAAGAGCCCTGCTCTAGAACTAGCGCCACCTACCTCCATATAAAATAATTTTAATTGAGTTACTAGAGTTGTGGCGCTCATAGCGTAGGTTTACTAAGTGTTCATCAGCGATCATCGAAGTAACGTAACATTTTTGGATGGGTGACCGTAGGTGGCATTTACACCTGAGCGCTACCGTGGCTAGCATGACACGTTAAATTGTAGGTCCCAGTTGTTTTAACCGTTTAGCCATGTCAGAGGCCTTCAGGCGGCTTAAAAACTGACACCAGGACTAGCCACCTGGCCTATACAAACATACTTTAATTGAGTTACTGCTAATTACTTGATACTGCGCCCGTAATTTCACGGTTCCGTGTAAATAAGATGTTCAAAATACGACGTAATTATGCGTAATTGCGCGGTTCATTTGAGCTCATTATGAGCCGTCTTGGCAAATATGACCTTTCTGGCTCGGGCTTTCAGAAGCTTCTCGTTTTATTAATTTAACTAATGGCCTTAATTAGGTGATTAAGTACTTTTAGTACTCTGATTTTTAAAACCTCAATCTTTTGGGCAAAGTTGATTATCTTCAAAATAAATAAATGCGTCATTTTAAATATTTTAAGGTGTTAAAAAATGTTAATTTATGAAAAACACTGTAGTAATACTGCTAATAACGGAATCTGACTCTCAAATGAAGCAGTCAAAGCAGGTTCCTATAATATCACGGCGATGCAATTTTATAAAAAATACTTAAAGGTTAGATCGAAAAAAAATGGTAAAAACTTCTACTCCAGTCCAGTTCATCAACATAGTGAATTCGGCTAAGTATCGCCGAACACCATCAATTAAACGCCAACATTATCAGCCACAAAACGCCACAATCAACTACAAAACGCCGACACCAGCCACAAAAAGCTAACGGTACTTACAAATCTCTATCAGACACTATGGGCCGCTTTTGGTCACTATTTTTTTACCCAGTCAGTCATCATGCCTATTCTCGCCAACCTGTAAGTATTATTTCTAACACAAAATGACACAATTCTAGAGATAGGTACAGAATGGAAAAAAGAACGGAAGTAAGTAGTAAGGACTTACTCACGCCACCTCTTCCAGTGCTGCGTGTGACAGCTGCTCGAACTGACGTGCATTGGATACGCAGGGGACACTTGTTCATATAAAAAATTATTACGATAGTTAAAAGTTACATTAATAAAAAAAACATTCAAGTCATACAATTAGGTACAAATTATTCTTATAATTACAATATCATATAGTATATATATTATATTTTTTTATTATAGAAAAACAATATTTTTCGACGTAATTGTAGTTTTCTTAATTTTCCGTGCATAAAACTATGTAATATGTCAACTGAATGTATCTGAGTCTGGCATATAAGCTATAACAAAAATCTTTCGTTGATAGCTGGCTCTTATTAATTTTACACTTTTGTGTGTGTCACGCCGATATATTTTTTTAATTGAAAGGACTTTTCGGGGTGTCCATTTATGCTCATCATTGTAGAGAACTTTTGCTGTTCCAAATACAAAATCGTAAAAAAAATAATTAATTTGTCGAGAGTCAATGAGGTTTTGGTGTGAAACAGTTGATTTCTGTCGGTTTTACACCAATTGTAAAACCTTAAAAATTCCTTCTTATAAGTCGTTCATAATGATAAGCATATAATTATTTTACATATCTGAAAGTTCCTACTGTTTTCAAAGCAATACAACCAAATAACACCTAATACTATATACGCGATGGGCATTTCTGTGATTTGTGTCGTTGTTTTTCTCTATTATGATGAAAATGTATCAAAAGCTTCTTAAAAATGTCTAGCTATAAATTTTTTTGAGTACCAACCGAAAGGAAGTATGATTCTTCTAAAAAAATTACGTTTGAGAGGTTTATAAAATAAAAGTAATGTGACTGTCTACACGATAACTCTTACTCAAGCGATACGGTAACAAGTAAAGCAAGTATTGTCTCCATGAAATCGAATAAGGAAAATATTTGACTTACGTACAATAAGTACTCGATAGAGAGAGATTTATTTTCTGAAAGGACATTGTAAAAGCAATAACAAGAGCAAATCCCGTAGTGAATTCATATTCAATGAACTGCAAATAATCCGCCCTGATTTTTCCTCGTTTTCATATATTCTTGGGACATAATTATTTTGTTTGAACAGCGATCATTTTAGAGAAAATTGCTGCGTAGCAGGTGATTTTGGAATGTAGGTGTATCAAAAATTAGATGGGTGAGCCTGTATGAAATTGTGGGCTGTATGAATTTACTTGCTTCTAACTTGTATTTTTAAAATGTTTACATGACCGCACATCTGCTTAACATCAGGCAGTGTGTAGTCAAACGCGAACCCATTCGAAATAAAAAAAAAAAAAAATGAAAAATATTTATTTTACAAATTTTGTAGTATGGTGTTCTTTTGTAGGGACTTTCAGATGTGTACATGGCTATCATAATAAATAACTTTTACTATGAGACAAACTACGACATCGCAAAAATAAATTCGGCTCTACCATAATAAATCTATCATTTGGTCTGAACAAAGATGTAGGACTGATTTTTTGAGATTTTCTATTTGATTATACTCGTATAGAAAGTTGCGCATCATGACACTGGTTTCAGATGTGTACTCGTATAATTATTTATACGAGTACACATCTGAACGTTTGAACTTTGGAAACCAAAAACCTGTTTAATTTAAGCTCGTTTTTTTCATATTTTAACTTTGTTTTTGAAATAAAAATATGGAGGTACATTACACATGAACGCTAAATAAAATCTTTTAATTTTAGAGAGATTTAAATTTAACTTCAATCGTTCGAATCAAAGCTGTTCTACCCTTGGTTCGCTAGCCAAAAAATAATCAATAAGCGTATCAGATTGCTTTTGTAAATTCCACGAAACTTTATACATTACATAAACTTTGGAGATTTGATAGAATTTATTCAACAGTCCTACAGTTACTGCTATAAAACGGTTTGAAAGTAAGCAATTGTTCAAAAATCGAACTATACAGGGTTATTTCTAACCAATTAGCATCATCATTCAATTTTCGAGTTTTGTCTTTATGCAAGAGCGATAACCCCCATAATAGATAAGCAAGACATATAATCCTCTTTTGCTTTTTATGTAAATAGTAACTATATTTACACAATGTTACTGGCTTACTAGGTACTAAAATATTCTTTTATTTTCACTTTAGTAACTTAACTTTTTAAATAAATCCGCTTTTGTTGTATAACTATAATTATACCTACAATGGTTAACTAATAAAAAGTAATTACTTTTCTAGTATTGTATAGCAATTGTATTTTAATTTTACATAACATAATAATAAGTAAGAGCCTAGGTCCCACGACACAGGTCACCCTAGTGTGGGAACTAGTGCACAACTTCTTTTTGTTCACTTTTTTGGAACAATAAACGTTTTAATTATTTATTTATTATTATCCTTTTAGGGGCTTTTCTGTACATCAAACCTAACAACTTTTATTCTACGACTTTTATTAATTCTCAAAAAAAAAGTTGTTGTTCCATAGAAAAAATATCGTTCACCCTCGACAAAATGTATGGAACAGCTGATTGTTTTTTCGAGTTTAGACATAACTCTCAGAACAAAAGTTGTTAGTTTTGACGTACAGAATAAGCCTCTGAAAGGATGTTAGTTAATTAGAAATAACCCTGTATATAAAAAAAATCATAAATCCTAAGCGTGTTTTTAATGTTTTTTTTAACTATATTTATAACATTCTATACCATAGAACGCCTGACTGATAAGCCACTGCTTTAGTCTTGCCTTGTATATAGTCAAATTAGATGTTTTAATGACATTTCGGGGAAGTCTGTTATGTATATGATCGAGCTGCGTATCCAGTGCACGACAGCCGTGTCGAGGGAAACAGTGCTGTGCGATGCTTACTGTAGAGGAGCTCACCGTTGCCGGCCCGCGGCGCGGCGAGGGCGGGCGCGACCAGCGCTAGCGCGAGCGCCCACCACCATGTCATCACAACCACACCTGCAACCAACAAAAACATCTATAAATACCTTTTTCATCACATCTATTCAAAAAGGACTACTTGGTTCGCCTTTAAGTGCACCCAAAGGTGGTGTTTTCTGTAAGGAAATTTATAAGTGCGCCGGAACTATCTTTGCCGCGCACTTTTTGAATTTGGAACAAATAAGTGCGACGGAATGATCTTTGCCGCGCACTTTTTGAATTTGAAAGTACTTGTAATGTTAGTGTTCAGTGCCAAGAAAATGAATGAAAAGAATGTAAATATAAGTTTTAATTTGTTTTATTATTAGATACCATTTAATTTCAATTTAGTTGTTACTCTACGTTTTATTAAATAATAATATTACAATAAAATATGAGGCGCCTTTTATTTTCTCATAGAGGTGATGAAAAGTAGAGTGTACTACTCGGGCGCAAAATATATTTTTGGCTCGAGCGACATACTTTGAATCCCTCGCTACGTTCAGGGTTTTACAAAAGAATCCCTCGCCACGCTCGGGATTCTACTCCCTCGCCGTAAAAATGTTATTTTGCTCCCAAATGATTCAATCTACTATTTCATCCCCCCATCTCGGAAATAGTTATTTGTTATACAAGAGTGCAAACTTGATTTTTAACCGCGTGCTCAATTTTGATGACCGAGCAAGCGAAGGATTCTAAAATAGAATCACGGGCACAGCGAGTGATCCAACAATTAGAATCCTGAGCGTTAGCGAGGGATTGTTCAAAACCTTATGTTTAAACATAGATTAATTAAGTATTCATAATTAATCTATAGTTTAAAATAAGAAACTTAAGAGCAAAGTAAAAACTTAAAATGATTCTATAAACGAGAAAGTATATTTGACGCCAATAGAATTGACTGAAACGGTTAATAATGCGCAAATGGAAGTATTTGAAGTATTTGAAACAGTACGATATGTAGATTGAACGAATTCAGTTTTTCAAATGAGTAACCAATTTTAGTGGTAAAACATAATCATGATTTTAAAGTGTCAACACTTCTTCTTGTCAATGGTTCAAAACAGTTAATTTATTTTCTTCCAATATTTTGCCACTGCGACCCCGCAGGGTGTAGATCTTCCATCGTGCAGAGTCTTGAACACTTTGGGCACGTAAGCAGGTGATCCATGCTCTGCTCAGGGGCTCCGCAATCACTCTGTACCCTGTTAGTATCCGAAAATCCCCACTTGTCGAAGTTTATCCTGCAGCGGCCCACTTGGGTCCAGACTGATGAAAATTGACAACACTTTATTATCATCAGTGCTATAAACTGGTTTTTATACAGAACTAATTTAATTAAATAAAAAAGTAATAATAACACAACAGCATTCTATTCACACCTGTCGTTCACATTCTCTTCTAAAACTAAACCGCTTCATTTTCATCTCGTCTATAAAACGAGACATAAAGATCTCAAATAAAGATAATATGAAAACGAAACAACACGAAGCGAAAACAGAATAGAGACATAAACTACGTAAACCGAGCGCCGGCATATTTTTCCTGTATACCTAGTACGAGTTTTTAATTACTCGATCATTTTATATTGTGACGCAGTAGGTAGCGTACACCTAAGTGCGAGATTTATGGTTTTATGACTCGAGCGGGATCAGTCTTTGTCTGCCGTCTATTGTTTAGTTTTTTTGGGTGTTTACGTATTAGAGAACAATAGGGAAGTCTCGAACTTTCAATTGTTTACTTCTTAACACAATAGCGTTTATTAAGATCGAGTAATGTTGCGAATTATCTCGTAAGTTCGAGACTGTAGGAAATAACGGATATAAATACGCCGGCCGACCCTTAGGGATCAATATTTCGTTTACCGTCGAAGCGAAAACATCTCGTGTTCAAGTGATTGTGAAGTGACTAGTTTGTGTGAATATCAGTGCCAGTGTGAAGTGTTTGTGCGAATCAGTTGTGTCGTGTGTATTGTGATTTTGTGCAATAAAGTGCAAAGTGATTAATCGGCGTTTTAACTGATTATCCAAGAACCCATCTCATAACAATATCTTATATCAGCCGTTGGTCGTCCACTGCTGGATATAGGCCTGTCCTATAGCTTTTCAATAAGAGCGGTTCGAAGCGGCTTGCAATCAACTTGTACCTGCGGTCTTGATCATATGAATGCACCATACAGTTGGACGAATATCAGTTTACTTGACGAGACATGGTCTCCATTCGAGACCTTTACGGCCCGATTAGCCATCAAGTTTTACGTACCTTGCTGACTGCCATTTAAAATTACTAATCGGCTGATCTAAGATAACTTAGATTTTATACGGATTTCTATACGATCTTTCAAAGGTAGAGTTATTCGATAGCCTTAAAAAAATAACAAAATTGTATAAAAATTTACTTTATGTCACTTTAAAATATATAGTTTATACTCACACTATCAGATACGTAAAAAATAAACAAAATAAAAATCATTGCTATGCATCGTAAGTACAATCAATAAAAGGTGCAGCCAAGGCCTTTCATACCATTCCATGAGATATATTTCTAATCAATTAGAATCCTTCTAGGGGCTTATTCTTTATATCAAAACTAACAACTTGTCCTACGACTTTCGTCAAAACTCAAAAATAAGTCTGCTGTTCCATACATTTTGTCGCAGGTGAACTATATTTTTCAATGAAACAACAATTTTTTTTTAGTTTAGACAAAAGTCGTACAACAAAAGTTGTTAGTTTTGGTGCACAGAATAAGCCCCTAAAAGGATGCTAATTGTTTAGAAATAACGCTATATACAATCTACACTTCTACACTAATATTATAAAGAGGAAAAATTTGTATTTTTTTATTTTTATATGTAACGAATAAACTCAAAAAGTACTGGACCGATTTTGATAATTCTTTTTTCATTAGAAAGCTACATTATCACTGAGTAACATTAACTATATTTAGTACTAGATTACTATAGTACCTATTTATGTCTACCTGTGCAAAGCCGGGACGGGCCGCTAGTATTCAATAATGCTATGTATTACTAAAAATCAAATAATTACCTAGTCAGTTTTGCTTTAGTTTACAAAGTTGTCGCAAAATGGAAATTACAAATAACTCGTACTAGGGATACTGGCCTAGTTTTGATGAATGAGTGTCGTTAACCAGTTCGCACCAGATAAGACTAGAAAGCCACCTCCAATATTAACGGCTGCAGTACAAACCGTAAATATTATATTGATAAATTGTCCCCAAGCCACGGAATTAATAGTAATTAAGATTTATGAACTTCTTAGATTTGATGCGAAGTGATTGTTTCATTTCACGGACATTGTACTTGTTAAGTGGATGTTTAAGTTAGAATGTAAGTCACTTGAAAGTGACTTACATTTATCGTATGTCTATACGATAAATGTAAGTCACTTTCAAGTTATTTTATTTTTATTTATATTAGTCCATTATATTAGCTAGCATTAGATATTATTCCATGGTTTACATGTAAATAATAAATTCCACAATTATTTTTCGCAAAAAACAGCATGACCGACTTCACCCGTGCACAGAATCATTACATAGTATAAAACAAAGTCGCTTTCCGCTGTCTGTCCCCATGTATGCTTATATATTTAAAACTACGCAACGGATTTTGATGCAGTTTGTTTTAATAGATAGAGTAATTCAAGAGAAATGATTATATGTATAATACACCTGTGCGAAGCTGGGGCCCATCGCTAGAGCGCAAATATTATGCACGGATCGATGTAACATTTTTCACATTATTGTTGATTTATCAAAAATGCCTCAGCCAATTTCGATAAAATTTAAATGTGACCAATTTCGAAGTATATTCTTTCCAATAAAAAAAAGAATTATTGAAATCGGACTACTACGAAAAAAGTTATGCGTGGTTATACATAAAAAAATACGCGTCGATTCGTACACCTCCTCCGGTGGTCCGTCGGTCAAAAATGGTTAAAATATAAATTTTTATTCTGTTTATTTTTACAAACAATATCAGCGAAACAACCAAGCCGCATATATTGACTAAGTTTGTGAAGTAAGAGCTTATAGAGTTAAGTCTTGTAGAGTTAGAAACTTGACTTTACATGAAATCTGATAACTTATTGATAATGCGAACTTTAGTCTCGTCTTGACCTTATTTTACATGAAAATGTATTTTATAAACTTATTATTACGGATAATGCTATTAAACAGAAAAAAATAATTTAATGATATTAAACAGAAAAAAAGAAACAACTTTTTTTTACTAAATATAAACTAAACAGTGAAGACACTGAATACTGGACCAGCATAGTAAAACGGGCCCAATAACTCCTTGTTGCACTGACATAATAAAAGGCAAATACTGTACTAATATTGTATGAACGCTTTGACTTGAAAGAAGGCTTTCAATTTACTCTCTGTTGAAAATAATTGGACATTTTTTTCATCGTCAGCCGAAAATAAACAACCACAAGGGGCACAACTTCGTTGATTTTCTGAACAACACATCAAAACTCGAAATCACATTTGGTGGGCCTTGCAAACTTACAAAATCTAATTTCCCGAGAAACTTCTATTCTCCTATAGTGCTTGAACACTTCAAAAATTGCTTTCGAATTTCATAAAGTTTCGTTCGCGCTTTGATATGAACACATAGATACGTAGCACACTACATCCTGCTAATATTATAAACGCGAAAGTTTGTGAGTTTGTGAGGATGGATGGATGGATGGATGTTTGTTACTATTTCACGCAAAAACTACAAAACGGATTGAGATTAAACTCTGCTATAATATAGCTTATATATCAAAATAACACATAGGCTATAAATTATAATGATATTGCGTAAATGTTCCATAATATAACGATAAGTAAGTAAGAAAAAATCTGCTATGTGCGAGCTATTCTAGAGTGCGCTTTAAGAAATGTCAAAAAAAAAAACAACCGTGAAATTGTTTTTTTTTTTTTTCATCTCCTTTATTAAGGGTAATAAGGTAGGGCTTCGGGTTTAAAAGACGGAAAGTGACATAGTCTACTTTTTATTCCGTGTAAATAAAGGGTTGCACTAAAATCAAAATATAATGCGGGCGAAGCCGCGGGAAAATAAATAATAAGGCTAGATATTTCAAATGCTATAATAACATAGTTACTTGTAAGAGCCCTTGTTATAAGGAGACGATTTTTCGCCAGGGATACGCACGGTTTTAAAACGTGCGTGCATCTTGACTCGTGCATTCGTCTGTTAAGTATGGAACACAATGGCACAAGGCCGAGCGCCGAATAAAAACCGTCTCGTTAACAAAAGGTGACTGTTGAAATCATTTAGCGACTCTTAAACTTGTTCACAGTGCAGAAGTTACACGCGACGCAATCATCAATTTAACATGAAATTTTATGTGATGTGGCGCAGCTGTCTGTACTGTGCGATACTCATAAATAACTCCTGCAAAGCGTACCGGACAGGTGATCGTTTAGTCTAAGGCGGAGATTTTGAAACTTACCAAAACTATCATTATTATATTAATCGTAGTGTGTAGTAATTTTAAAAATGTAATTAAGATTTTAGACGGAAGAGCAGTAATCCTACTACTAAATAATATATGTCCTTTAATTACTTGCATGAAGAAAATCCCCTAATTACTCACATCTCTGGGGTCTCTACAGACCCCAAACAAAAATTTTAATATATAGTAGAAGAAATAAAAAAAATATTAATATGTAATGAAATATATTAAAATAATTTATTTTAAGTAATGTTATAAAATTAAAACATAACTTTGCCTCTAAATAACTGAAAAATTAAAACAACTTCTGTTCTGACTCAAGTGTTCTCAATTTGTGTAAGGCCGAGATAAATTTTAATATTATATATATTATTCAGGCTTATCACCAGATCTATCTGTTTGCATCCAAATCAGTAGGTCTTAAAATGTTACTTACAAATGAATTTGATTTTTTTTTGGCATTTACTGAACAATTTGTAGGCAACAAAAGAAGTTACGTAATTACTCTATACCTGTTATAAAATAAATATTAGACCGAACAACAGATACAATAAGAGTATACGTATAGCTTTTTTATCATAATATGAAGACAGCGAAACAAAATGACTGATGAGAATCGAGAGACATTGCAAAACAATAAACCAAGAACGGGAAAAATTATAGAGAGGAATTATAGCATATCTTTTCCTAATCAATCTAAGGTTTTCCCCTCGTCACGAACAAGCCCCGTGTCAAACTAGTTGCAAACTTGTTAGGTAACGACAAGTAGGTATTATAGTTTTCACATGTATAGTGTGACCAACTTCCAGGGGCATTTACTTAAGGGAGCCACCATCGAAGTTTCTAGGAAAGGTTGCTGAAGTAATTTATTTCGCGAGGTCTACATATGTTGGTGGTGAGTAGTTCGGCTTTGTTCCAACTATTTTCGGTTATAAGAAATATTTATAGCGCGTTAAAGTTCGGTGATAGAGGCAAGACAAGTTAGGGTTAGTTTTGGGAGTCGTCATAATTTAGCTGAAAATATTTTGGTTATGATTAAAGTTTTGTGGCGATGTTTACACGTGTAAAAAGGGATTTATTCATTATTCAATCATTTATTGCACCAAAAACACATACATCTGTTCGTCTATTATTATTTTTATTTTATACTACGGGACTAATCGCGCACTTAAATTACGAGATAAATAAATAAATACCTCCTCATCCCGACGTTTCGGCCGAGTTGAGGTATTTATTTATCTCGTAATTTTAGTGCGCATTAGTATACAATAATAATGTGTTCAAATCGCGAAAGTTTAAAAACAACATTTGTTAACCGTTACGGGATATATTATGTTCAAACATTGTCTTATTCGCCAATGTATTGCATTTTCTCGTTAATTCCTAGGTAATATTGACTGAGCATTGAGCTTATAACATTTTATAGTTTAGTATAGGAATCGTCGAGGTTGTGAAAATGAACCAATTAAATTACTGACATTTCTTAGTAACAGTTAAGCCAATTTTTTTAAATTCTATACAGGTTGACAGGCTAACTTGACCTATTCCCGTTAAACGTGTATAGTTTACTACGTTTCTGCCTGATTTGACTATGAAACACCATATCCTAAATCTCACAGTTTTCGAGATATTTGAATTTAAATACTTTTTATATAAGGTTAATTTACGGATAATATTGGGTACAGAGGTCATAAAACATTATTTTACATATAAAAATCAAATAAAAATACTAATACGACTTACACGTTTCAAAATATCTGAGCTGATAGCCGAAAATTGGGAATTATATAAATACTAATTTCAAATATCTGTTTTTTTTTTTAAATTTAGGATAGTGTATTTCATAGTCAAATTAAAATATTAATAGAAACAAAGTAAACTACACACCCTTTACGGGAATAGGTAGACTTACCCTGTAACCCTGTATAAAAAAAATAAAAAAAAATCAAATATGTACCTCGTAGTAGAAAAGCTGCAGAGTGCCCGTAAGAGTGGCTTTTGATCATACAGGTTGTAATCCAATGAAAAATTATGTAGTAACAACATTACAGTACAGTGTACCTATGTATAATAGAAATCTGGAAGCTTACTTACTGCGTAATCATAGTAAAAAATATCTTACTAACAAAATAATAATACATATGAATAAATAATGTACTAAATCACAAAATAAAATACAATTTAATTATTTTCGTATGTAAGAATTTTATCAAGAATATTGTAGAGCAAGTCATTATGACAATCAGAGCACTTTAAACTTTTATCTAAATGTAACACAGTAACCTGTGACACATCGAGTGTTACTTTCTTTAGCCCATTAAAATATATCTAGTTATCTTCTAAGTACTCTTAAGTAGGTACTGAGATTATTTTTCACTCTCACTCTCTAGAATGTTTTTGTGAGTGGAACAATCGTATAGATAAAAAAGGCAATAGCTCATAAATGCCTGTTTAACTTGCGACAAATAGCTTTGTGATTAAATTCCTGTCTGGACCTTCATCTAATCAGCTACAAGTTGTCCAGTTTTAGACATACCTAAGCTGTCCTTATAGATTGTGCGACTGGCGCCGACTTTAAAATGGCTGCCGAACCACTCGAAAAGGGGAATGAACCTTTATGCACTCTGAGCCATCTACGGTTCATTCCGAATATTAAATACTAGCGTTATTACAAAAAGGAACTCTAACGTTACAGCTTAAAGCTGATTTCTGAAAAATCGCACCGCAGGACATATTTGTCCCGGTAACAGTTTTGTGAAGATTAGTCATGGGATAAGGTATATCCCGTGCGCGTCTAAGTGGCTATTAATCTATCAACAACCATAGATTTATTGGCTTTGAATTATGTAGTATCCACTGCAATTCAAAGACAATGAATTCTAAATATTAAAAAGCTACTTAATAACCTGCTTTTTACTTACATAAAAATAACAATAATTTAAAAATAGAAACTTTTTTGATTTAGTAAAAATATTTAAAATTTAAAAATAAAACTAATAGAAAAAAGAATTATAGGCATAAAATATAACCACGAACTTAATGAAGTATAATTTATTATTATCTATCAAAAATAAGAACAGTTTTACAGGCACAAACATTACATCCATCCATCCATCAGCCAAAAGACGTCCACTGCTGGACATAGGCCTCCCCTATGGATCTCCAATAAGACCGGTTGATAGCGGCTTGCATCCAGCGCGATCCTGCGGCCTTAATGAGGTCATCTGTCCACCTTGTGGGTGGACGTCCTACGCTGCGCTTGCCGGTACGTGGTCTCCACTCGAGAACTTTTCGACTCCACCGGTCATCAGTCCTCCGCGCTATGTGCCCTGCCCATTGCCATTTCAACCTGCTAATCCGTTGGGCTATGTCGGTAACTTTGGTTCTTCTACGGATCTCCTCATTTCTCAAACATTACATACCTATCTGATTTCTCCAACAAATTAGAAAAGAAAGGCACTAAGTAAGGTAAATGAAAGCTACAATTAAAAAGCACATTGCACAGCATAATCAACATTGCAAAGTTATATACAACTAATCATAAAACCGCTCACTAAAACATACACCATAAATATATAAATGTTAATTCACACATACTTGTTTACACACACCAACAAGAATCTAATTTCCTTTGCACTTAAATACTTATAAACAAAAAAGTAAAGAGCAATAAACAACTATCTGCTACATTTATATTTAAGGTGTCTGCCCACTATAGCGAGCCATAATATTAGATAGGTACCTATAGGAACTTGTCTGACAATAGGATTAGAATCATTTATTGATTGAGCTTAATACTAAAATTAAATATACAACAGTTTGTATAATATGTAGTACAGCAAAATAGATCTAGTCATATCTCAAAACATAATTGCAAAAATTAAATTTATAAAAATAAATAACTTCTGATATAGGTACTTCAACAGTAAAATTAAATGCAGTAGAGAGGCGATTGAATAAAAAATTAAATAATGTCATTATAATATAAAATATCAATGTACAATTTTAAAATCATAGACGTAGGTCAATTAAAATGTCATGGATTTTAGTCAATACATAATTACAAAATTAATAAATTATTATAAAACTAGCGACCCGTCCCGGCTTCGCACAGGTGTATTATACACTAGTTTTTACCCGCGGCTTTGCCTGCATGATATTTTGATTTTTGACGCAATATCATTATAATTTATAGCCTATTTGTTATTCTGATATATAAGCTATATTATTGCAAAGTTTCATCTTAATCTGTTTAGTAGTTTTTGCGTGAAAGAGTAACAAATATCCATCCATCCTCACAAACCTTCGCGTTTATAATATTAGTAGGAAGTAGGATATAAACCTTCCTTTTGAATCACTCTATGTATTAAAAAAACCGCATTAAAATCCGTTGCGTAGTTTTAAAGATATAAGCATACATAGGGACAGACAGACAGCGGGCAGCGACTTTGTTTTATACTATGTAGTGATTATAATTTTTCAAATACAAGCTTCTGAGATTCTGGAAATGATGTAGCAGCAGAGTGCTAGCCAAGACAACATATTATTGCATTGTCATGTGATGTACATTTGCGTGTAAAATTTCAGCTCAATCGGAAACCGGAAAATTGGTCAAATTTAACTTGCAAGATTCCACCCGAAGTTACACCTGTATGTACAGGTACATCCATTGCATTTTAAATAAAAGATGGTAAAAATATTGAAAAGTTTTAGACTATTCCCGTTTGGCATGGAGCGTTTCGGTATCGACAAAATATTCTCGACGTTAGATTTGACGTACCTCGGTGGTATAGACTAAATCAAATTTTATTTTATCTGTGAACACAGGACAAGTCATTGCGTAGTAGCAATCCGTTATGTCAGCTGTGCGATAAGTGGGGATGTGCGCAGCTTGTTACAAGCTTCACATACCTACGTCATTATGATATGTTTGATTTGACCTATAAATCTCTGTAGGCATAGTAGGTGACTGGGCCATATTCGTGGGTAGGCCTACGTCCTGCAGTGGACTATTAAAAGGCTGATACAGTACAGTATAGTAGAAGGTATCGTGTTGTTTTTCCGTACCTGATACTGGAAGAAACCGCTTAAAGCGATAAGGCCGCCAGTTAGAAACCTATAAATTGTACTGTTTTGTCCCTGTAATTTGTTTTTTTATGTAATGTGGTTGTCTAATAAAGTGTTATTGTTTGTTTGTTTGTTTGATACTCTCCTGAGAACGGTTATACAGGGTTATCTGCTTGCCCCGTACTAAGGCGAAGGGGAGTGATTAGGACCATCATTATGAACAAAGGGGATGATTCAAAATAAAAACCTACAGGGTACTTCCTGTTGACATAGAACTATGAATTTTGGCGAGAAGCATTGTCTCAGAGTACACATATAGGAATAAATCTGAAAACTGTACATTTTTATTTAAATCACAAAAAATAGAGCCTCAAAATTCACAAAATATGGGTTCAAAATCATATCATGTAAGGTATCATGTAAAAGAACTTCATTAGCACATGCTAAAACAGGTTTTTAATTATTTCAACAATTTGTAATTTTCGATGTATGACGAGAAAAGTGAAAAAAAAAAAACTTTTTGGCGATGGTTAAAGTATAGAGATTTTAACAACTTACTTCCCAATTTTGTGATTTTTTTCTGGATTTGTACGAAACCCTCGGTGTGCGAGCCTGACTTGCATTTGTCCGGTTTTTTATTTTTTGTCAAATTCAGAGTTGGTACTGAAAAAGTTGTTCACAATGATGATAAATAAAATAAATATCTCCTTCCACTTTAGTACACTAGTTTTGGACAACCCTGTAGTATGGTACGTTATAGTACCTTTATATTTAAATACTTTCTCCAAACAGGAAATCATTGGCGTTTCGGCTCTGGTTTTATTACTTAGATTTCGTAATCTCATTAATGTCTTATCTCGTATTAGCTATAATTACGTTACCGAGCTCTGAGACAAGTAATAGTTATGATAGTAACAAGTGCCCGTAGTTTGGATAACTTTCTCTGTTTTACTTTTATTGAGGAGAGTATTTAAGATGATCTTTAAACGGCGTCAATTTAGTTGAAAAATATTTATTTATAGTACTTTTAGCTTACTTTCCCCTTTAAGCTTTTACCAACGTGCTGTAAGTTAGTAAAAATTAAACACTTCGAGTAATTTGTCGTGAGCTTCATGGTGTGACCTAGATTAATTGGTAAAGCACCGGGAAGGAAACCCGAGTATCAGTTTTACAGATTCAAATACTGACAAAGCTTAAGTCGAATTTAAATTAAAAAATAATAATACCCAGTTTAAATTTGTAGGTACCTTAGTTACAATACTAAATGAAAGAAAACTCTTTGATCACGAAACCCATTTTGCAATATATTGCTATAGTTTATAAGAATTAAGCGCCTGTATTTCTGTTTTAAGAAGCCGAGGTCGCAAAGTGAGAAGATGGGAAGATGATCTGAAGTTGACTCTGGGTCCCCTTTGGCTAAGAATTGCAACCGATAGAAAACAGTGGAAGACGTTGGAGGAGGCCTATGCCGTAAGGCACACCGAAATTAGGGACTTATTATGATTAATGCACCAGTGATTATTTAGTAGAACGAAATGTAAAATTTTGGAATAAAAGGCTTAATATAGTTATAGTTATAATTATATTTCTGTTTTACTGTCTGTTAGACTACCTCGGTGGCGCAGTGGTTAGTGACCCTAACTTCTGGATCAAAGAGGCGTGGGTTCGAGCCACACCCAGGGCAAACATTTATGTGATGAACATAGGTGTTTGCTCTGTGTCTGGGTGTTATTTAGGTACTATCTATATAAGTATGTATTTAAAATATGTATATGTAGTATATCAGTCTTTGGCAGCCATACCACAAGCTTTGCTTAGTTTGGGGTCAGAGACCGTGTGTGAGATGTCCCCCAATATATATTTACTTAGGAGATAGAAAATAAACCCTATTTTAAATTATGTATTTTAGTTTTATCTAGATTTAAAGAAATTATTAAGAATCAAAAACCATATAGTCCGTGACCTTTTGAGTTTTCCTACTGCGTATAGTCTTATTGTGTAGAACGAACAAAAAACTAATTCCGTTCTAATGTTCCCAACAAATGGCGTTATAAGTGAGTGTAGTGAAAAAATATTTCATGTCAGGCAGTGGATGATATGTAGGAATATTGTATAAAGTTTATGATTTAATCTAGATCTAACTTAATAAGAAAACAAACTTTGCAATCCACCAACATTACACAACTTCAGTTTTTATGTAAACGCCTTTCAGGAAGTCGGTGAAAATGAAGACTTTGGCCTAGTTTACGTTAGAAACTCCACATAACGATACAAAGGATCAACGGTTGATACATATGAAAGCTAAAGAATACATAAAAGATCACAAAGTGTCCTAAACACCAAACTTATGTGAGGTGTCCCTAGCCTTAGGGATGTATTTGTTGGGTCCGGTATTTTTATTGCATATCATTTATTTTGTTGAATCGACACTTCATAGCGATTTAAGAGGGTGACGTAATAAATTTTCTTTTATATGGCTGTGATATAGGGCATGAGTAGTTGAAGGGGCAATGGGTAGGGATCACAAGTAAATCTGATAGTAGGTGTTTCCGTAAAGTTTACAAGCATCACATTAGGCATTGACATGAACAGCGTAACATTTCTTTCCAGATACCTACCGCATAAATATACTAAGTACGTCGTCGAACGTCATGCATACTTAGTTGAAGCAAGCTCTATTTCAATGTATTTTATTGATATTGATGTAGAAATCATACCGAAGACAAAATGTTACCGTATTATATTTCCGTAAGTTCGTTTTTTTTTCAGTATTTGAAATAATAATAATAATCATTTTATACAAGGATCTGGCTAGGCGACTGGTAGAGGTGACACGTGATCAGAATGCTGGCATCTATTTTGGTCAAAAAATTAGCATATCAATTCAACGAGGCAACGCCGCCAGCATTCTGGCCACGTTACCCTCTGCCCCGGGTCTTTTAGATTAGTTTTATTTTAGTAGGTAATATAAGTTTTAGTATATAGTATTAGTTTTTATTTTAAGTAGGTTAATTTTAATAGTTATAGCTTTTAGAATTCAGTTTTGATGTTTTATAAGTTTTGTTGTGATAATATTTTTTTTTAAAATAAGAAATAAATTCATACTTTAAACTATTTCTCAAATTACTTTACTCTTACTAATATTATAAATCTGATAAATGGGTTTACATTTTCACGCAGCAACAAAGCAACAAATTGACTTGATTTTTGGCATTAATTTAGTTCAAAGGTGACGGAGACTGACATTAAAAAAAATCCTATGGGATGCCACACACATATCAAAATATCAAAAGCCAGTAAAAAAAAATTTATTAAGTAACAAAATTTATCCAATAAATATTATACTAACAGGCACACCCCGAAAAATATTACTTTCCTTTCATGGCCTCTATGTTAAAAGCATAAATCCCGATACATGGATATCTACAAATTCTTCCAAACATTCCAGGCGAGGAACAAATATCAACAAAGTAAACGTGATGGATAAAAGGTCGGTAAACAATTTCGCTAAAAGTACACAAACATACGCGATATTAAAGGGATTTTATACGCCAAATTCCGCATCACTTGTGCAATTTTATATCTATTAAGATATAATTAGAAGAATAAGACAATTTTAGAAGATAATACTTAAGCCTCCTCCAAGTTTTCATTCATAAAAAAATTAAGATCGAAATACATCAATTATAATCGTTTATTGAAGTGTTGATTTTATTATTCCAATTAAATTTATGTACCACAATTTGTATTATAACATAATTATACATAATATCATCCGCTATAGATTTCGTCATTACACAATAAATACAAGAATGATATTACAAAATTAAAAGATAATTACAATAATACATTTAAATTAAATAAATATTTCTATAATAAGATTGAGTGCTATGAAGGGGGATAAAAGAGATGAAAACATAACACAAAATGTGAATTTCCATAAACTATAATTATGTATTTTTGTTTATCATAATATTGTACAGATTTTGTAGTAGTTTTCGTTTTTCTACCAGAGTCGATATAATCACGTCATGGGCGCGAGTTGGAGCTTGATTTGGTGAGCTTGATTTTTTTTTTGATCGTATTCTTTTTCGAAATGCAACCCCTATGTACTAAGCTTAGAAATGCGCGAGTAAGATAGCTGCCGGTCACAAGGCCGTTAAAAGAAATCGAGCCCCTTCTAACACGTGCGTGAAACTGCTTCAACGAATTATCGCAAAGGCGATTTTCCGACATAGTAGCACGCTATAGAAAGCAGATGCAGTAACTCAAGTCTGAAATAAAAGGAGATAAGTAGCTCGACTACGTTGAAAATTAAATGTGCTAACAAATAGCCAAAGTAGTCACTCTGCTTTTTATATTACTGCCAATATCAAAACGTATAATAAATACTATTAAATTATTAAAAAAAATGTTATTACTGTGACATACATGAATTTTTCATGTAACTATTAAATAACATTACCATTATTCTGTGTAAAAAAATTGTTCGCATGTTATATTTATAATTATGTCATTTTCCTTTTGTAATTAAATGTCTATGATTAAGTAAAAAAAATCAGGTTGTTTCTTTTATACTGAGTAAGTTCGTTTGACCACACTTCATTTAATTGATCACCTTTCTATGTTGAATATAGGTGTATATACTCGTACTTCGATAAAGAAATAAAAAGTATCTATCTAACGATTAACGGGAAATGATCAAATACAAATATCAATTTTTAGGATAGACAATCTAGTGGCTAGACTATACTTCTTCTTATGCGTCCTCTTCATTACTGAAGGTCGTGCCCGTCTTGAAATGCTTTGACGGAATCAGTAACGAGCTGCTTCCACGCCGCCCTATCTTCGGCTTTCTTCAGAGCAGTGGAAACTGGAAACTGGAAATACAGAACCCTACAATACAGTAGAGTGTAAATTATGGTCATTTTCACTTCAGCAAACTTGCGTTTCTGCAATTTAATTGTATGTTGACATTACTTTGGTGATATAAAAAATAATTACAGAGAAAACTGCGTTGTAAGCCGAGACAGTAACCGGTCTCATTAAGTAGAGATCAGTGATTAAAGCTCAGATGCCATCAAAACGGAGCGCAGCTAACAGACGTGGAGCGCGACAGGATGTTGTAGTCCGTGAGTCTAACGCTCTAATGCCATTTTACCTTATCTAGAAACAAAACACAATTGTAAACAGTTCGATTTTTTTTTCTTTGCAGCCCAACCTCCACCAAAGGGGGATGGAAAGGAGCGGAAAAGATATTCATGAGCGTTGTGGTTTGCGAGTCAACTACATAGAACTCTATATAGGTAATTATAACAAATACCGATAACCTACAAAATAGTTTTATATGAAATGAAATAATTTATTGTCAATATACATTGATAATAAATAATTAAATAAATCGATGTTTCTATTTATGGACTTGTCCAAAATAATATGATAATACAAATAAAACATAACAAATAATTACAGGGCTTTCTTGTTCTCCATTCATAGTACTCATAATTTGATTTAAAATATCCTCGCACCACAAATATCTCACATTTGAATGAGGCAACGAATGCTTGGAGGTATTGCTCGCCCAAATACCGAGCTTCCAAAGACTTTATCGTCGCAGAGACTGTGGGATCGGCCGATCTGCGAACTAGCAAGGAAATCTCTTCTAGATACGTGTCCTAGCGTCGCGGAGATTGCACTCGTATCCTTGCTGTCTCTATATGGGAGTCCGGTCTTTGGCTGCAAGCATTGCCCTCTTTCAATACTGGTAACCTTTTAAACCCAACTGCATTTCGTCTAGCTGTCAGTTTACGCTTGTGTGCAAGGTGTTATGAGGCCCATCGCTGTCAGTGTGGTACTGCAGTTGACCATCTCGGTCACCACGGTCTCTCTTGCTCAAAAAGCGCTGGTCGGATTGGCCGCCACGCCGCCGGCCTTAACGATGTCATACGCAGGGCTTTTGTCACTGCCAATATCGCAGCCATACTCGAACCGAGTACGGCTCACGCGTGGTTATGGCAAAGGGCCTGACGGAATGACGCTGGTCCCATGAAAGTGTGGACGGCCCTTAGTATGGGACGCAACTTGCGTCGATACTTTGGCACCGTCACATCTTTCTGAGACTCAGAGTATGGCTGGAGCGGCGGCCAATTCAGCGGACCAGCACAAGCGGCGCAAATATGCTAACATCAGTAGTGGTTACATATTTGAGCCATTTGGAGTTGACACTTTAGGTGCCGTGGGGGCCGGGAGCTCATCTTGGTGGATGCGACGCGTGACCTAAATGCTGGTGTTTATTTGGCTCAACGTAAGCATTGCCTTCTTCGAGGTCGCTCGCAAGAAAACCTAGAATATTCTTGCGAGCGACCTCGAAGAGTCAACACGACCTGAAGATGCCTCGATGAGAGGCGAAACACGTGTCGAACAGAGTGTAGTGCAGTGAGAATAAGGGTGTTATTTATTAGTGAAGTGTTTTCAATATTTTGTCATATTATTTTTAAAAGATTTTTATAGTATTTATTTGTTGTTAACGGATTATTAATATAGTATTTTAAAAATATATAATAGAGTGTAGTGAAAATAAGTGATATCTATTATTATTTTATCTATTTTGTAAAATTAAGTTTTTAAATGTATAATTATTGTAATATTAGTAATTGTTTGTATTTTTTTTTATAAATGTCCTTAATGCCCTTAAACTTATTCGCTTACAACAAGATAGCGGAAATACACTAAATATTTATTCAAAACATAGATTTGAAGATGAATTTCCGCAAAGTAACGCCTGATTTAGTCAACTTATATATAGGGGCTGAGTTATTAAACTATATCAATAAATCGCGCATAAAAACCAAATTTAAAATCTTAAACTACATTAATTAAAAACAATATAGACTACAACGTTCTGCCTATCTCGGTCCGCTCCGTTTTAGTAGAGTTCTAGACCGCCTGGTGCAGTTGAACTTTTATTGCTTCTTACTTCGTTTACCTCTTTTAGAACTAATAAGGGATTTAGTGGCATTTAAGTGGATAGAGGAAGCGGCGCGTTTGTTTGGACTTTCTATTTCGTTTACGAAGGTACTTAGATCTATTTTGAGAAAGGGAAATTTAATTAAAGAACATGGAACTGGTGTTATTAATTAAGTGAATGACGTCGTATATATATGTAAGCAAGGTGGTGAGCTCTGTCGGATGCGGGTGCTTTCTGACGCACAGTACTGGTTGGTTCTCAGGTGGATGACGATGTATCTGGTGTTTCAATACATCGTCATTGTGGCGGAGAGGACAGCAAGATCCGAGGTGGAGCCCGACTAGGGCTGGCGCTGTCGAGAGCCGCGGAGGAGTGCGAAAGCTTGCCCTTAGCTCAAACACCAGGCGCAGTAATAGAACATTCAATGTCTTTCATGGCTCAGTGGGTAGTGGGGATAATACATCGATGTAGAATGTTTTTCATTATTGTTGATTTTTCGAAAAATACTGCTTAGTCGTTCCAGCCAGTTCCTTATTGGTGGAGAGGAGCGGTAATCGCGTAATATACCTACATAAAAACAATCGACATTTAATACTTCATATAACGGGAATCACATACTTCCAAATCTGTGACGGGAATGCCCGCACGTTTTTTCCGAATGTGAACGATACTATAGTTGTGTGTAATGACAATGAAAATAAACGTAAGTGCATTCCCGTTATATAAAGTACTAGCGACCCGCCCCGACTTCCCACAGGTGTATTATACATATAAACCTTCCTCTTGAATTTTGCTATCTATTAAAAAAACCCGCATCAAAATCTGTTGCGTAGTTTTAAAGATATAAGCATACATGGGGACAGATAGCGCGAAGAGACTACATTTTATACTATGTAGTGATAGTGATTAAATGTGTGGAAATCTCGTTAGTTTCCATAATAAAATCAATCGAATTCAGAAGCACTCAGTTTTGGAGTCGGTTAAAATTTTTTCACGAGAAAGTTTTAAAAACGTAGCGTGCACGTTGTACGACACCAAATAGAAACAAGGCAAGAAAAATAAAGACATACTCGTAATTATTTAAAGATAAAGGTGACGTCCACGAGTGGTATATTATTCAAAGAAAAATCGAACCAAGATTTGAAAGCTTGTTATATAGGCTTCCCAAAATTATTTAATGAAGATTTTTTTCACCCCTCCAAATTTTTTGAAATGTGAAAAATAAATTGCATGAAAAATAACAATACAGCTTTTTATTTTTTCTAGTTTAGCAATAATAAAGTGCTTCTATCGTTATTTTACTTGCATTCGTAGCTGATTCTTCCAAATTTATCTCTTAATTTGCTAAAATTAAAAATTATAACCTACCAGTGTGACCAATTAGTAGGTACAATGTGACAAAAAAATCACTGAAAAAGTGTGTCTAATTGGTAAAAATGCTCTTATTTTACAATTTGGAGGTTACTTAATCAGGGCTACTAGAGATAAACTACATAATATATTTATTTTATCTAATAAATTTAAAATTAATTTTAAAAAAGTCGGAGGGCTCTTTTTTGTTTTTAACTGTTGTAATAGACTCAAAAAAATATGGACTTTCTCGAAATGTAACGAGTGTTGTGGTTATAATTTTTGACTATTATTATACCAGCCTCCATACATTTTGTGGACATGTCCTTTCCTAGTCCAATATCCAGTAAAGAAAACTATAATTCTAGTGTTTTTTTAAACATAGGTTTGTGTTAACCAAGTTAAAATCATTAAATTGCCCGTGTAACTTAACAGTGTTAAAGTATACTTACATAGCGTAATTTATTATGCTAATAAATAGCCACAGTTTGTAAGAAAGGCACTTATCCGATGGGTAAATGGAGTAAAAGGAATTCATGGTCGTTACGCGTTACTTCGTATTAGGGCGAAGTGTTCGTTTATAAAATTAATTCTTATAGCCATTATTACATGAAATGACCGTGTTCTCAAATAAGGAGCTTCTATACAGGGTTACGCAGAACTCTGGTACAAAGCTATAAAAAGGCAATGCTTCATATTCTAAATTCAATAGTTATTTTTCGCAATTAAATTCAATACCGACTTCCATCGTGCACAGAATTCGAAAAGTTTGCTCGAATCGATGCGATTCATCTACATTTTGTTGATTTATCGAAATCAGATGAGCTGATTTCGATAAAATTTTAATGAGACTACCTTGGAAGTATAGTACTCTTTTGAATTAAAAAATATTTTTTTCAATCGGTCTCCAATTGGAGAATATATCGATGAACATACAAAAATACATACAGACAAACATAGTACCTCCTCCTTTTTGGAAATTCAGTAAAAATAGCATTGTGACCACTGTTTTACTATGGGAACTAACGTGGTTTTCACACATTGAAATGTTTTATACCACAGGATTGTACTCACGTTTCCATCCATCCATCCATCAGCCGAAGGACGTCCACTGCTGGACATAGGCCTCCTCTATGGATCTCCAATAAGACCGGTTGGAAGCGGCTTGCATCCAGCGCGATCCTGCGGTCTTAATGAGGTCATCCGTCCACCTTGTGGGTGGACGTCCTACGCTGCGCTTGCCGGTACGTGGTCTCCACTCGAGAACTTTTCGACCCCATCGGTCATCAGCCCTCCGCGCTATGTGCCCCGCCCATTGCCATTTCAACTTGCCAATCCGTTGGGCTATGTCGGTAACTTTGGTTCGTCTACGGATCTCCTCATTTCTGATTCGATCTCGCAGAGAGACTCCGAGCATAGCCCTCTCCATAGCTCGTTGGGCTACTTGGAGCTTACTAATAAGGCCCATAGTGAGAGACCACGTTTCTGTGCTATAAGTCATCACTAGCAACACACATTGGTCGAAAACTTTCGACTTGAGGCACTGAGGTATGTCGGACGAGAAACCCTCACTCACGTTTATTAGTATTTAAATAGTACGACTATAGTCATATTATACAGGGTTATTTCTAATCAAGCGACTTTTGTCAAAACTCGACAAAAAAAATCAGCGGTTCCATATATTTTGTCGCGGGTGAACAATATTTTTCTATGGAACAACAAAAATAAATTTCGAGTTTTGACCAAAGTCGTAGAACAAAAGTTGATAGTTTTGATGCAAAGAGTAAGCCCCTAAAAGGATGCTAATTGATTAGAAATAACCCTGTATAGTACGACTATAGTTTTGGAGCGGAGACGCTTGTTCCGCGCGCTAGCACTCGACTTGAGAAAGATCTCCGAATGCGATCGAAACTATACTCGTACTATGTAATGACTATTAAAAATAAATCTAAGTACAATCCCGTGATATAAAACATTAAATTGTGACCATAGCAGCTTAGGAATTTGACAAAAAAGGTATATTCATCTGAAATAAAATAGACATGATGACTGGATAAAGCTGGAAACATACTATCGGACGCGGCTTACAGACGCAACTGACAGCCGCGACTGATAGGTATTTAGATAATGAATGTACACTGAGCCGTGCACTCTATCGGACATAAGTCGCGGACGTCACCTTGGGCTGACCTTGAGCCTTCGGACGTCCAAGAGCGATATGGCGCACCGGATGTTTTAAGACGTGCACACTGCTAAGTCACGACCGTCGGCGCGTCCGTCAGCCGCATCCGATAGTTTGTTTTCAGCTTAAAAAATCTTTATTATAATTAGTCCGTGAGTTAGATTGTCAAAAAATAATGGACAGTTATTTTTTCTTTTATTAATAAAACAACTAATGACAAAAATAAACCTTGTCAAAGTTTGGGAGTGGGGGTCGCGACGTCACCTCTCTTCTTCTTCTTCTTCTTAGTTTTGGCGTCGCATTATTGTGCATTTGCCAGTGTCAAGTAATAAGTTTTAATAATTTTTGATAATATTTTATCAAAATAGTCACTGTCGTAGTCTCGTCATAGTCCAATAAAGTCGCGGTCAAGTCCAATCATAGTCCAAGTTATACCTCAGTAAAGCAGTGGAGACTTTACTAGAGGCGTCTATGGAGTTTTGGTAACAACACGGAACAACATGATACGTCACATTATATCACTTGCCTACACTCATGCGCGTAAATCAGCTCATAATCAACGAAATACCACCATTTTTCACAAATTATCACTGATAAAAACACAAGTATAACAAAATAATACAATGAGGCGACATGATTTTTCCGCGTTCCCGCCAAAACTCTCGTCACCTCTCTTACAGACAGTTTATTCATTTGTGTGACACTTGTGACGTCACGCGGAACTTTAACAGACTATACTAAAGACAAAATAAATAATACATGTGTAATATTTTTGATAGACTATCTGACGGACCAATTATATTTTTTAAGTGCCTATTGCAACAATTTTTCAAACTGGCGATTTAAATAAAATATGAAATTGAAATTTCCGCAATGCTCTATATACCTAAGCACAAATAGTACAGTACTATTTATAATGCTATGAAGATGAAGTATGTAGAACGCCGTGGTGGTCTAGTGGTAATGACACCCGCCTTACAATCGTGAGGTCGTGGGGTTAAATCCCGATCCCGTACCAATGAATTCCTTGGAATTTATGTACGGAATTTCACACCACGGGCTTTTCGGTGAAAGAAAACATCGTGAGGCAACCTGCATACGTCCGTAGAAGAAATTCGATGGCGTATGTGAATCCACCAACCCGCACTGGGCCAGCGTGGTGGATATGGCCCAATCACCCTGTATGCCTCTATCCTGTAGTGGACTGTTAAAAAAAAGGCTGGTACAGGTACAGGAAGATGTAGTAGTATGTAGCAATTTAGTGACACTCAATTTATTTGATAGTACTTTTTCCTATTCATAATAAATTCGTTTCTTATTTTTAGATTACGGGTATTTCATCTATGTGTTTGACTAAAGATGTTTTTGTTCATTCCCTAGACAGTAGACTATTGTAAAAAACAAGTGTCCACTAATCGGCTGTAACCCTGTACAGAACCTACCATCCTATAAGCCCTATTTTTGCACCCGATTCGCACGGTCGTTCTGTCATCATTATTTCTTATAATGCACGGAAATTACACAAAATTGATTCCCAAGATCCATAACCTAGCTCGTAGATAAGTGGAATATAATCAGTGTAATACGATTTAGTGCCTGTCCTCACTGTCAGTCCGTCAGCCTAGCTGTCAAGCAGTGACTAATAAAACTTAGTGTTAAGAGTTTTAGGGGCTTATTCTGTACATCAAAATTTAATTTTTGTTCGACGACTTTTATCAAATCTCAAAAAAAGCTGTTCCATAGAAAATATCGCTCACCCTCGACAGTGTGGAACAGATTTTTTTTAGTTTTGTCATAAGTCGCAGAACAAAAGTTGTAGGTTTAGATATACAGAATAAGCCTCTAAAAGGATGCTAATAATAATAATAATAATAATAAGCTCGCAGGGGCGACTTTGTGGCGAGTCGTCGGTGAGTGGCGACACCGCGAACCCTGATTCCCTGGGGCTAAATGAGACCCCTGACTCCTCTCTTGCCTTAACTGGCCGGCTTGGAGTGGAAACCGCAAGAGCTAAGAACCTAAGCTCCAGGGTGGAAGTGTTAAAGGGCATAACGCCGCGAGTAGCGTCTAGTGAAAGCGCAGCACACCTCTCGACACCCTAAGCCGTCCACACCAATGTTGCCCCTCCGGCGCCAATATACGGTAGCTATTATGGGGGGCCCATTTAGTGGATGGCAAGTCACCACCCGCCTGAATATTTGAAATGAGGCATTATTTGGCGGGTGCCGTACCTCATTCCATAGCCCGTATTAAGTCATCGAACAGCACATCACAATAGCCCGATATACTGTAAGTCACATCTAGCAATAGTTTTTTCATTCTACTTTATGTACTCAACATTTTATATTAATTTAATAAAAAAAAGATGTAAAAGGGCCTCTCAGTGTTGGTTTCGGCCCCATTGATGCCTACCAAAGGACCAAGCTTTGCTTGTGATTTTAAGTGAATAAAAGATAATAATAATAATATTTTTCAGGGAGATTCCTTGAGTCCCATATGGTTTTGCCTAGCTCTCAATCCACTATCTAAAATATTAAACGAGTTAAAACTTGGTTACAAATTAACACCACAAACCACAATCAATCATCTCATGTACATGGATGACATAAAAATATTTGCCAAATCTGAAAAGGAAATGGATAAACTCATTGAAATTACGACTCAATTCAGCTCCGACATCAACATGACATTTGGGCTAGATAAGTGTAAAACTCTTCACTTGCGTAAAGGTAAAGTAAGCAGTAGCAATATTAATAATAACGATGAAAGCACCCCCGAACAGATCAGATTTACAGAAATGGAAGAAAATGAAACATATAAGTATCTTGGACTTAATCAAGGCAAATCAATAAATCATACAGAAATCAAAAAACAATTAACTCAAGAATATATACGTAGACTTAATCAAATATGCAAGAAATCTCTATTCTCAAAAAACCTAGCTAAAGCAATAAATACATATGCAATACCAATATTGACCTACTCTTTCGGAATTGTAAAATGGTCAAACACAGACATCAATAACCTAGAAATAAAAACAAGAACCACATTAACAAAGCACAACTATCTACATCCTAAATCTGCGATTGAAAGAACAACAATAAAAAGAGAAAAAGGTGGACGAGGTTTGATAGACTTAAAACTTTTATGGGAAGGACAAATACAGAAATTAAGAAATTTCTTTTATGAAAAGGCTAACAACAGTGAAATCCATACAGCCGTAGTAGAAACTGATACAAACTTCACGCCTTTAAATCTAAACAATGACAATATCGAATTCACAACTATTCATAACGCAGAAAATCTTAAAATGTCAAAATGGCGAAGTAAAGAATTACATGGCAGACACATACATGACTTAGAACAACCACATATCGATCTCCAGGCTTCTAACAAATGGCTGAAACTAGGATCACTATTTCCGGAAACTGAAGGATTTATGATAGCCATCCAAGACCAGGTCATCAACACCAGAAACTATAGAAAATTCATAATAAAAGACCCTAATACACTAAACGACTATTGTAGAAAATGTAACCGCCATTCTGAAACAATACAACACATAACCAGCGCTTGTCCCAACCTCTCACAAACAGACTATACACACCGACACAACCAAATAGCACACATAATACACCAGAAATTAGCTATCAACCATAAACTCATACCAAAAAAACCTACGCCGTACTATCAATACTCACCAAAACCTGTACTGGAGAACACCAGTCACAAAATGTACTTTGACAGAGCAATATTAACTGATAAAACCATTCACTACAATAGACCTGATATTACCTTGATTGACAAACAAAACCAAACAGTATATTTTATTGACATTGCCGTACCTAACACCCACAATCTTCATAAAACAATAACAGAAAAAATTAACAAGTACACTGAACTAAAAGAAGAGGTAATAAGAATTTGAAAGATGAATAAAGTATACATCGTGCCACTGGTGCTATCCAGTACAGGAGTGATTCCTAAACACCTGCTTCAATCCCTTAAAATTATAAATATACCAGAAAACACTTACATGACGATGCAAAAGGCCGCAATTCTAAACACATGTCGCATTGTCCGAAAATTTCTGCAGGAAGATTCAAACATCCAACCTGTTACAGAACATGAGACTCACTTGGCCTAGGCCCGTGATCTCATATAATTTTACCGAAGTGTCTTAAATACTTCGAGCTGTAAACACAAATTCAAAATAATAATAATAAATTATTTATTTTCCAATAATAAGCGTGCTACACCCTAGACCGCACATCTGCTTAATATCAGGCAGTGTGTAGTCTAACGCGAACCTATTCGAAATAAAAAAAGACAAATACGAGAAAACAGGAAGAAAATTATTGTTGAAATTCGTAACAAGTTTTGAATTTTTAAAGGCACACTTAGTCAACACAAAACCATTTATGCGTAAGTAGTTTAAATAAGTGAAAACACGTAATTTTATACACAGCCCAATGTATGCTCGTGCCTTTAAAATTACCATGGACAAACAAATTGCCGCTTTACAATTTTCCACTTTCATTCTCACATTCGAAATTAGTAACCGATACGCACACATTCAAAGATATGAACAATGCAACACAGCTTACAATGAATATGCATTAAATTACAAACAGAGCTACCGTACTTTGGACAGTGTTTAAAAAGAGTACTTCCACTCTGCCCCACCAAAGCGTGGGTGGGGCAGATTCCACTCCTTCATTTAGCAGTATTAGAACTTATAACTTTACATGATGTTAGGTTCTTAAATAACCAATTTTTTTTGATTTGTTTATTTGATTTTTTTTTTGTTAAATAGGTAATAATTTATTTCATAATTCATTTATTCAGCTTCCATACAAACTCAATTTAAGTAAATTAAACGATTATTGATTCATGAAAAGTAACTTTTCATCAATCAATAATTTTAATTTAATTTTGGGTACAAAGTTACTTATGGACCCCGTCGGGCGCCGCAAAATCAAAAGAGAGGAAGACACCATCAATTAGGCCATATTTATTTTTAATGAATACAACACGTTACAATAACACAAAAGTTAAAATGTCATTACAAAATGATAATACATGATTTACTTAATCATCGTCACATGATTAAACGAGTACCTAAAAAAACTTCATTTTGAATTGTTCCGAACAGTACAATGCGTGTAAAATTATATCGTCATTTGCTTAATACCTGTGAAAAAAACAATTTAGTATTTCAACACAGTATCAGCCTTGCGTGACACAACCTATTTTTTCATGTCCTTTATATTTATGAACCAAATCATTTCAGCTAAATAGTCAACTTCAATTTCACTTGCAATATTTAAAAAAAAAATCATACAAGTATAGGTTTTAAAATTTGTACCATGTTAATTTCCACCGATTTGAATATTAATTCATTCAATTCATTTATTTGTTATAGGAACACGATGTGAACACTTAACAAGTCAAACAATACAAATAACTATTTGAATCGTAAATTATATACCGAAACTATCAAAATCGTAAATTGTATTCTGCGAATATTTATTTCCAAAAATTTCTTTTGAGATGTAATCCCTACCTATAAGTTTCCATAAAAAACATATTTTTCCATATAATAAATTGATTCCTAGCCGTGGACAGGTCAAGTAACGTGAAAATGTTATACTTTACAATTACCTCGATCTTTCCATTTATCACCAAAAAAAATGAATCGAAAGACCAATTGCGTAACTACACTAATCGCGAGCATCAATATTTGTATACCTAATTAGCTCTGCTTAGTTTTGCTCTATCAAATAAAGAGAAAACCGAACCAGTTTTATCTCTGCTCTGTACAATCCATGTCTCATTGTATAAGCATCGTTCCACACAACGACAATAAACGCAGCTAATGATGTCTAAGTATTAGTAATCTGCGGATAGCGAGACATATGCAATTTGATCCGCTTCCGATTTTTCCCGTCGAAAGTACAATTTCACTCGATTTAATGGTTGTTACACGGTGGTTTATGACTCTCGAAGTGACGTTGATAGTTAAAATTGATTAATCGATTTATAGCAAGAATAGTAACTGAAATTGCCGTTTTTCATTGTTGTTATGTGCAGTGATATTGAGTGCATTTTGTATTTTGATGTTTGATATCGAGATGTATTTTATAATGGTGCAAAGTTTGAAAGATAACCATTGTTATACAACTATATTTCATACGTGTCCCTACGTCGGTTAAAAGATCAAAATGACTTCTCATAATAAAGATTATGGGATTATTTTTATTCAATTTTTCTACTTCATAGACACAAAAGTGATATTTGACATAAGTAGATAATTTAAAAATTAAGGCCGCTTCCAACTTTCCTTATTGGAAATCTGTGAGGGATGCTTATGTCCAGCAGTGAACGTCCTACGGCTGATAAATGGATGGATCGAACATCCCGACGTTTCAGCCGAGTTGCATCGACCGTGGTCACGGGTAAACTACGTAAACGTCGGGATGAGGAGGTATTTATTTATCTCGTAATTTTATTGCGCGATTAGTCCCGTAGTATATAATAATAATGTGTTCAAATCGCGAAAGTACAACAGTGACATTGACATTGAAACAACATAGACAGTGACCAAAGCCAAGAATTTAACGTGACGCAATATTCAATTAACAGTTATCAATATATGTTACCTGCTTTCACCAACTCATTTAATAATCTATTTATCCGCATCTCCAATGACCAACCAATCAAAAACTTACATAGATTCCCAGAGCCAGTAAATCACCGCCATCAATTCCCCAATTTCTCGAAAAAAGACAGCAAACTTCCAACTTCCAAATCCTAGCCCTAAATCAACTAATTGCGGTCCAAGTTTCCAAATAAATCGACCTAAGTTCACCTAACTTGTGCTTAAGTTCCTTCTGGCCTGCATTACTCACTTAACAGAAGTCCTTTCAAAGGCCCTAGAAGTTTAAAGGCTTGCCCTTACCCCGCCTCAAAGGGAATTGAGGAATTCCACTCGCAGATACCAGTTAGGAATTCGCTCGTTATTTAATTGGCCTTTTGATAAATTATTCCATTTGTTCTGGAACATATTTCGGATCTTTGGAAGTAGGAAGTTGAGACGTGAAACCCTCAGCGGAAAGATATTTGTATGACTTTGATCGAGTTACGAGTGTTCCACATAAGTATAAAGCTTGTGTACATACTTCTACTGAGATATGTCATAAACTTGCTTTATAAATAAGCGGAAAAAACTTCATTTAAATCACAATGAACAACTCCTGCTATAGTTAACCTTATTTATTTTAATAAATGGAGAAACTAATATAGATACTTTTGATAGCATATGGAAATATGCCAGCTACTGGTTTTATTTTTATCGAAGTTCGATTGAGCAGTAAATAATATCAAAATTATAAACAAACAAAATCAAATGTAACTATTGAAGAAGAAAACCCAAAGAAACAACGAGGTTACATTATGCATCGGAAATATCATTAAAAATAAGAAAGCAACAGCGCAACCTGATAATTGTGTTACTTAACAACTTTTACTACAAAAGCTGCTTATTATTGTTGAATATGTTACATAAACATCAAACTCTCAACACGGGTTGCCAGTATCTGGCAGCTTCCAAAAGAAAAGGTCAACATCTTTAGCGATGTCAACACAAAGGCAATTGTCGGGCCATCAACGGCGAAAGCGACAGTGTTGCTATTAGAGGCTTTGATTTAAATGGGCAGCAATAAATCTTGTTTTGATCTGCCGTAAAAATCTATTTTCAGGTGATGTACAGTAAAAAATTTGATTGTAGGCATTACAAATCTTATTGCTCCTACTGAGCAATTAAAATCAGCAAATGTAAATAGGTTGTATTTAAGTATCTTTAGACTATAATACTCTATTTAGACTATTAATTCTGATTTCAAAATGTAGTGAAAAGTAATACAAGTTTATTTCTAATCAATTAGCGTTCTTTTAGGGGCTTATTCTGTACATCAAAACTAACAACTTTTGTTCTACGACTTTTGTCAATTTTTTTTATTGATTAGAAATAACCCTGTATGTAATGTAAGTATGATCTTTAAAATCTTTATTTGATTGTTACAAAACAATCTGTCGCTTTCTTACTCGGTACAATCGTTACTTCATTGTTTGGTGAGATTTTTTTTTCGTTCCTATAAATAGTTTATTAAATCTAAACGAATTGATCAAACTTTTCAACTCTTTAAATTGAAAATCGTCTCATTTTTTTCATATATTAGTTGCTTACCAAACATAGTTACAGCAAACCATTTCAATTATCTTCATAAAGGTACAGAGTCTATTGATACTTGCTGTCAATCATCTCGAGAAAGCTGAGGAAGATTTGCTTGTCAAAACATTATGACTGGAAATGTGCATCGTCATAACAAAGTGGTGTCACGAGTGCATTTTAAAGGTCATATTGTAATTGCTAGTCAGTGCAGTTATAACTTTGTCAAAGTGAGCTAAGTGAATTGTTTTTGCTTCTTAGATGTAGGTCCTAATTTGCGAGAATTCAAGTTGTGTTGACGTGTAACTTGTGAGAACCTTCTCCTATTTCGAAATAGAATTAGAGGAATTTCGATTAATTTATTCGTAGATTTTGCCATTGATAAATAATATGATTTCTATTTCGGGAAAGTTATACTACTGTTGTTTTTATCTTTCGCGATTTGAACACATTATTATTATATACTACGGGACTGATAGCGCACTAAAATTACGAGATAAATAAATACCTCCTCATCCCGTCATCAGTCTCCCCGTGACCACGGTCGATGCAACTCGGCCGAAACGTCGGGATGAGGAGGTATTTATTAATCTCGTAATTTTAGTGCGCGATTAGTCCCGTAGTATATAATAATAAAGTTATACCACTGGTAAATGATAGTCATTTCACCCTTCGTGGGTAGGTCTGTGTCCTGTAGTGGAATACTAAAAAAGGCTGGTACAGTACAGTATACCACTGAACAAGAAATAATACCATAATGCTAGTACATGAAAATCACTGAAGGTTGAAATGGGATACGTTATTATCGTATCCGCTGTAGAACGCGCAGTTTAGGACGTAGGCTTTCCTAATAGCTTTCCATCACAAATAGCTTCATTCTCGTGGCAACCCAGAAAAAGGATATTTTAAATCGTTTCGAGATATTTCCAAGGTCTACTAGCATTTCAAGTTTAATTTCACATAGAGGTTACAAAATTTTCAAAAGAAATATTTCAAGAAAGCCACCACAATGTAAAATTCGCGTGCTCGGCTACGTTTTGCTTCTACAATCTCCGTCTATCCACAAAAGGTAGCACCACAGAACTCAAAAGATGAGCTATGACGCCTCGATCTAGGAAGGCATAATGCTTTTCAAAACTCTTCATTTCAAATCACAACTACGTGTCATGGACAAGTACTGAATCTCAGTACTGAGTAACTAAATAGACTTGTGTTTACACTTGATCTCACAACTTTTTACCGAAGAACTGTTGCTCAAGTTGTTGTACTTTTTACATGCAGTGTTTTTGTGGAGATAAAATTTGTCTTCGTATACACGGTTATCCAGAACTGGCGTAGTAATCTGGAACGAAGTGATGCAGACCTTCATCATAAACAACTATACGGTAACCCAGAATTCGAGAAAAAAAAGCTGTTTCATATATTTTGTCGATTCCGAGTTGTAATTTTGTATGGAACTACTGAATTTTGTTCTCTTATTCTGGGTTGGTCTCATAATAAAAGTTGTTTCTAATGATGGTCTTATTCATCCTTTTTGGTTAGTTCGGGGCAAGCAAATATCACTGCATAAATATCACGTGCGCTAGGTAAAACATACCTTTCCTATCGATCTCTATGGCCCATAGGTACAAGAAAATAGGTACGAGAACTGCGAGCTACATTATGGAGATGACTGACGAGCCACTCCACTGATGAAGTCTTGACTGATGGAAGACACAAGGGAAATAAGCATGCCATATATCCTACCTACGTAGAAACGTTCATCTTGCTGTGAACTTTGTACTTTTATGAGAAAGTGGGTCAAGGCACTGATTTGTGTCTTCTGTTTTTGTAATGTCTAGAAATGCCTGGGAAATAAATATTGCTCTGGCTACTATTAAATAATTAATGTATGATTATGAAGAACGTGCTTTATTTATATTTGACACCTCAATATTCTCTAATCTTTAAACGAATTCCTTTTGACAAAAAAGATTTACTTATCAGTACTATACCAATTTGTATCCAATTGCGAGCTTACATGTTAGATTAGGAAGTCTACAAAGTGCATTGATTTGTTTCTAACGACAATTTACGTTCAAGTTTGACTCTTGATTCTGTGTCTGGGTGTTATTTAAATACTATATATATATATATATATATATATATATATATATATATATATATATATAAGTATGTATTTAAAAATATGTATAAGTAGTATATCAGTCTCTGGAAACCATATCACAAGCTTTGCTTAGTTTGGGGTCAGATACCGTGTGTAAGATGTCCCCTAATATTTATTTATTTATTATTTTCCTAAGGTGTAATTTTTAATATTTATTGATTTAAATGAAAAGAAAACACAATATGTAAGTATTTTTCTTTTCAAACACGTTTTTATCTACATTACGTAGTGCAAAATGCTCTATTTTGCACAGTTAGAAAAATATAGTCTAGAAAAGCGTTGTATCTCGCAAAGCCAGTGCCCAGTTTATGTTTCCTCTAACAAAACATGTCGTAGCGGTTCCAGCGATAAGGCCGTAGCTTATCATTAGTCTAAAGTAGCACGCAGTAAAATATCGGACGACAGACCAACGATAAAACGAGCCTTTATTTATGTCTTTTTTCAACCAACATTTCAATTTATTTCATTTTAGAGTTTTCATTTTAATCCATTTAAGTGCATTTATTATGTGGTAACTACAAAAAAACAAAGCAAATACTAAGTAAAAAGAAATAAAATTATGTATACCTACATGTATGTTACCAATAGATGGCTCGTTTGTATTCTTATTTTATACTAGCTGATCCGACGAACTTCGTTTCACGCAATATCTTTCTAAATTATGGCCTATGTGTTATTCTGATGTAAAACTATTATTGCAAAATTTCTCAATCCTTTCAGTAGTTTTTGCGTGAAAGAGTAACAAACATCCATACATACTCACAAACTTTCGCCTTTATAATATTAGTAGGATAGGATTCTGTTAATAATCGTCATGTGCCTTTATCGTTCTATAAATTCCACATTAAGATAAAAAATACGCCACAGTTCACTACGCAAGCTGAAGCCCCTGCCGGGCTAATATGCGCACCACGAATTATTTCGTTCATAGTGTCAAAAAGAGACAGCCTTATGACAAAGTATATATCTGTCAGTTTTGACACGTCGAAATGAGTTATTTTCGTGGCTATTCGTGCTAGTATGCTTGACTAGCAGAATACTGAATTAAACTCCACTATTCCCCAAGCCAGCAAGTTCCAGGGCAACGAAAGGTTTAACTACATATCAAAATAATATGCTGAATTAAATGGTAATCGTCGGAAAAATAAGTATTACCTACTGTCACACCTACAGACTGTCTGCACCGATTCTAGAGGTTGCTAGTTAGATAGGGCTAATAGAACGGTCGTAAAGTTCAGTATACGTATACCTACCTATACTCCGTGCCATGACTGAGGTCTGATAGACGAGGCGCCTCAATCGCGTAGTTCCTTAGTTCTTAGTTTCCGTAGTACTTACGAGTAGTTCCCAAATTCTGCCGTCGGACTTCAGTGGTGGCGCGTCTATCTAGCGTATCGCCGTACCGTAGGGTGCGGTGGCTTTCGGGTCAATTGGTAGTCAAATTGATTGGTTGCCACCATTAAGCTCGCGTATTAAGTTTGTTCTGGGCTATTTTATTGAGACAGTTGTAACTAGCCTGGTCTGATTTGTAGTATGAGCTTCAGTGTAATTTACGTTAGATAAACCGTAATTACTTTTTAGTAGAGTAGGTGCTTAAATTTTTTTTGAAGTATATATTAACGTAAAAGTTAGTAAGTTAATTAAATCGATCGGTTATTTGGGCTATAAATACGCTGTTTTGGTGTGTTCGTCCCTCTATCTGTATCCCCTTCAGGCGGCTTCATTACTATAGCACCAGGGCTAGCTACCATGTACGATCTTACTTACTATTAGTACTGCCACGCAGAAAGATATTTCGGCGTTATACGAGTAGCTCATAAAAAAAACTGTCAAATTGCCATTATAAAGGTGCAGCTACTAAGACTCAACCATTCCTCGCTAACTAACTCAGAATTAGATTGACATGGAAGAACGTCCATAAAAAAAGTATTCTACTTACCGTTTAATTTAAGTTTACTTTTTGAATGTTTCTAAATTGTTTTTTTTTTTTTAATTTTAATTTAAGTAAAGCACACATGTTACTCACACTATATTTTAGTAGATAGCTGCTACTATAGTTCCGATCGCATTTGGCGATCTTTTTCAAGGTTGGAGTACTAGCACGCGGGGTCAGTGCTATGCAAGACGAGCCCGCGTGCTAGCACTCCAACCTTGAAAAATATCGCCATTGTACAGAGTAGGACTAGTATTAATCATACCATCAACTAGTTGGCATTTAGCAAAAGCTTTACTCATTTGAACCCTTTCATTAAAATCTATCACTTGAAAATCTTAATTTTACCTATTGTCCTATGTGTATTGTGATACATTCTTTAAATTTGAGATTTTGAAGTATAGAAAACAATTTTGTCAATTAACATTGACACTTAGCAAGCCAAACCAAATGAAGAAAAGAGCCTTCAAAACCGCTAAACATTTGAAAGTAAGGCACCCCCGAGCGTCTCTCTAAATGAGAGTGTTCTACCAGCTTATCACAGCGTTTCGCGAAACTCAGTGAATGACATCATAGAGGCGTTAAATTCGTTTTCCAACCTCCGTTTTGGGACACGAAAGGAACTAAGCAGCAATTCGCATGAAATTTTGAATTCCATTTTCGCTGCAATGGACTATTTTTGGCAAAAGTGCTTCGGTAAAGTGCTGCCAGGGTTAAGTGCCGGTGTCAAGTGAAAATGTTTTAAATTTTAATTTTTGGGACGGACTTATAAAAACTGTCTTGTGGAGTCTGAGAGCTTTTTTCAGTCAGCGTTTTTATTTAAGATGAAGAGATGATTTTTTCGTTTCATTTATTTTTTTTAGGATTTCGTAACTTGTACATGGGACTAATTGTCATATTTTTTATTTGAATAGAGATATGACAACTAAGTCTAGATTAAAAATAAGTCTTTATACAATGCTGTTATTACAATTTAACCGTTGATTTTCTTTCTGCATACTTGGAGTTTAAGGAGCAACGAATAAAATAATTACCACCCGGCCTATACGAACTTACTTACTTACTTACAATAAAATATTTTTCATAATATTCAATAAACACGTAACTATAAAAATAGTGACAGTCACCAATACTAACAGCAAAATTAAATCATGAAAACCACATCGTACTAATATTTAAAATCCGAAAAGTTTGTGCGTTTGTTCCTCTTTCACGCACCAACGGAGAAACGGATTGACTTGATTTTTGACATGGATATGTTCAAGGGCCGGAAAGTGACATAAGCTACTTTTCATCCCGAAAAAAAATAAGTGGTTCCTATGGGATAGCACAAAAGTCCACGTAATAAAGTACCACGCGGGTGGAGCCGCGGGCAAAAACTAGTACATAATATGTAGGGTTTTCAGTACTTGTCGAGAATTTCATGAATACTTAAATACGTCAGCCAACCAAACTTTTAAAAAATAAACTAAATAAAGTGGAAACGAGCTGTGGTTGGTGTTTGCAAGGAATTGAGGTGGGGAGGCTACGAAGGAAGCATGGCAAAGTTCTTAGAGCATTCTTTCGTGAAACAACAACTGGATCGGACGGAAGCATATTTGTAGAAGCACACCTGTATTCTATACAATATAAGAAGAGAGAAAATAAAGTTATACATTGTTAAGCAACATAGCTGTTTTGTATCCGAGCGAACGGTCACCTAACACATACTTACGAGGAAAAAATAATAACTTACTTACTCTACCTAGTAAAATCACATTAAAGTACTACTAATGAATCACCCAAAAACACAATCAGATTTCAACTTAAACAAATTAATCTTTGCAAACCCTTTCCATAATGGAAAATTAGAGTAACAAGGGCCTTCGAAGATAATAATTGAATTTACTAAATTTAATTTGCCGACCTTAAAATTAGGTCAACAGTTTCTGTTCGGACTAAATTCTTGTCACGTCTGCTGCGTGACGGGATAATATAATAGATGTCACGAATAATGTAAATGGAAAACTAAATGGAAAAACACGTCTAACAGAACTTCTGTTACAGCTTCTGGCTTCAGTGATAAACTAATAAATAAGAAATCTGAGGCTTATCTGAGGAATCTGAGCTGGATTGAGTCTTACTAATTCGTTCGTTTGTTTCAGCCATAAGACGTCCACTGCTGAACATAGGCCTCCCCTAAAGATCTTCAATAAGACCGGTTCGTAACGGCTTGCATCTGGCGCAATCCTGCGGTCTTAATGAGGTCATCCATCCACCTTGTGGGTGGACGTCCTACGATTCTTACTAATTGACTTTAATCTTACCTTTTCTGTCTAATTAAGACTACTCAATATCTTTCAGTCATAACATACTGATATGAAACTTGATACTTCGTTCGTTCGTTTCAGCCATAGGACGTCCATTGCTGGACATAGGCCTCCTTTAAAGATCTCCAATGAGACCGGTTGGTAGCGGCTTGCATCCAGCGCGATCCTGCGGTCTTAATGAGGTAGGCCGTCCACCTTGTGGGTGGACGTCCTACGCTGCCATCGGTTATCAGTCCTCCGAGCTAAGTGCCCTGCCCATTGCCATTGCAACTTGCCAATCCGCTGGGCTATGTCGGTAACTTTGGTTCTTTTACGGATCTCCTCATTCCTGATTCGATCCCGCAGAGAGACTCCGAGCATAGCCCTCTCCATAGCTCGTTGGGCTACTTGGAGCTTACTAATAGGGCCCGTAGTGAGAGACCACCTTTCAGTGCCATAAGTCATCACTGGCAACACACACTGGTCGAAAACTTTCGCCTTGAGGCACTGAGGTATGTCGGACGAGAAGACGTTACGCAATTTTCCGAACGCTGCCTAGCCGAGTTGGATTCGGCCAAATTGAGACTTGACACTTGTTTCACTATTAATTAACAGTCTAGGTACTAGTACTACTCTTATTTTGTCTTAATAGGGCATTAAACGGTGCAATTTAGTACAATTCTGTCCAGTTTCATCTAAGTAATTTATCAAAAAACACCCGGCTTGGCTGTTATCGACATTCCTGCGAGTTTACAAGTTAGGTATACAAGTAGCGCGAGTTTTTCTACGGCTTGTTTAGTTTTTATGAAACTTGTCAGTTACTGGTATATTAGAAAAGTAGAGTTGTTTCGAAGCTTAACAAAGCGAGGGACGCCAAACTTTAGGGACCAGTGAAGAAATTAGAAAAGTATGTTGTTTAGGATTACTTAAAGAACTTGTTACTAGCAAGTATTTCAGGCGTGAAATTGAGATCACGGGATAGCATTTCTTGTAAAGAATATTTCGTCGTCTTTATCACTTCAGACATAAAATGTCCACTGCTGTATTCACCTAGATCTCCAATAGAGCCGGTTGAAGCGGCTTGCATCCAGCGCGATTTTGCAGTTTTAATGGGGTCAACTGTCCACCTTGTGGGTGGACGTCTTACGCTGCGTTTGCCGGGACGTGGTTCTCATTTGAGAACTTTGTGACCCCATCAGTCATCAGGCCTCTCTAACGACCATTTTAATGGATGCTGGAATATGACTGAGATGGCTCTTAGATTTCAAGATTCAAGATTATTTATTTGTAAGAAAACATGGTAATGCAAACAACATACAAAGTTGTATACAGTTGTTCAAAGCGATATATATATATATATATTATAGAGCGCATGTTCTTGCCGTGGTAGCGTACAAATATTCAATTTAATAGATTTAATCAGGTCATTTGTCTACGTTAAAATTGGGCGTCTTACGCTACCTTATCGACACCTGGTCTCCATTCAAGAACTGCTCGACCTCATCACAGCTATATTTCCCAATTTGGCCTAACCAATTAACCCATTATAGCACCACATAGAGAGATCAATATGGCAACAAAAACACGTCTAGTCCGTAAATGGGTCAGCGCGACAGAGCTGTGCCGGTTCCCAGCGGCCGTCGTATCAAGTGAAAACGGACGTGCAACCGTGTGGAAATCGCGCAAAGAAAATATAGGCGGGGGGCTAGTGGACGGCTTTGTCACTACTCTAACGAACTATGTTGGTGCAGTGACAGACCCAAATGTGTCTTGATAGGTATTAACAATAAATTCACTACTTGAAAAACTTTTATTCTCATCATTATTTTATAGCTATAAAATTAGAATTGACCGAATTAGTGTGATATGAAGTTGACCGGGTCAACTAGTGTTATTATAAAAAATAAAGTACAGTTGAGAGTTTCTTAGGTTATTTTCGTATAAAAATTCAAATACTATGTGTACACATTGTAGTATGTAGTAAGTAAATGATTTGTGTATAATGTTGCCGGTTCCACTACAAGAGAAAGGAAAGGGAGGCTCATATTCCTTTCTCCACATCTCACGGATGAGTGATTTTGTGGTCCTTCCGCTAAATTGAGTTACTGATTCATATTGAGCCTTCCATGTAATTTTTTACAAGGCTTATCTTTTTAATTGACATTAAAATAGGAACATTATGATAAGAAAAACCGGACAAGTGCAAGTCAAGCTCGCACACCGAGGGTTCCGTACAAATCCAGTAAAATTCACAAAATTGGGAAGTAAGTTGTTAAAATCTCAATGCTAATGAAGTTATTTTATATGATACCGTACATGATACGATTTACTCACTTTGAATTTTAAACCCATATTAGGATTTTCAGTCAGTCATATTCATAAAAATATTAATTGAATAAAATTGAAGAAAATACTATAAAAATAGTATCTAAATTATAATGAAGGAGAAAAGTGTTGCTAGAAAAATCTCATTACATCAATTTCGTAGAAGTAACAAAATAGTCCATTGTCTCCCAGCCTACGCAGTTTGGTCAGATAGCGATCCGTAAGCAATAAGCGCGGAATTTCTTCGATTAGATAGAGCTCGTAAACTACTAACTGACGGCTGGTTATGTTCATTATCGAACGCGATACTTGCTTTCGATTGAGTGAAAAAATATTATCTCTACTGGTGTGAAAAATGAGATATTACTCTTAATACGTCGCGTGGTATCGTAAAAAAGACGCGCAAAATCTGTGCCAGGAAAGTAAACCTTATGCCGTAGAATATTGCAATTATTTTTGTATGAGTAAATTTAAGTACCGTTTACTCGGAAATTTAATGCACTTTGTTTGTAATTTGGAGCATTTATTGGCGATTTCTTAACAAGATTGGGTAGCGAAAGGTGCCGTGAAATATGAGTAAGTTGTCAGAATCATTTAGTCGCATCGGCGCGCCTGGTGCAAGCCGCTTCCCCGGTTTTATTGGGAGTCTGTATGGGAGCTCTATATTCAATGGTGGACGTTGCACAGAAGATATAATATTGTCAAAAGAGTATCGAAAAAATTGAAAGTTCCGAAGTTACGATAAGGACGATTTAAAAACTTTGGGCTAACTATATCTGGGCAGTAAAGTCATGAAGTAGATGGTACAAAGTGTGAAAGCAAATTAGTGTAACTACTGGCAAACAAGTATGGCAACCCACTCTAGCAGTGTTAAAGTACTAGATAATAGCTTCATTTACTGAACAATGTTTAAGGTAATAACTAATTTAAGGTAAATGAACTCCATGCTATATAGATCAATGTTGAAAATTTGATAACTTAAAAATAATGGTAAAAATTCTGTCATAAGCTTAAGCATTCAAAATCCTATAGATCATCTAGTCTAATACCATAGACAAATGCTAATACCTAGCCACAAATTAAAGCAAAAAGGAGATCTCTACATTTTTTTTACTCGTAATTCCTCGCGCTAGCTAGCTCATCCTAACTACCCTTATCCTTACTAATACTCGTATTATTAATTCGAAAATGTGTTTGATGGTTTGTTCCTATTTCACGTAGCAATGGAGCAACGGCTTGACTTGATTTTTAGCATGGGCATAGTTTGAGGAGACGAAAAATGACATAAGTTACTTTTAATCCCAGAATACTAATTTATTGCAAAAATGCCATGACTGACTTCAACCGTATACAGAATAAGCGATTATTTCGCAAGAAACGATGTAGCATTTTTCACATTTTTGTTGATTTATCAGAAATAGCTAAGTTGATTTCGATAAAATTTAAATGAGACCCATTTTAAAGTAAATTCTTTCCAACAAAATAAGAATTATTGAAATCGAAACTCTATGAAAAAGTTATGCGAGGTGATTTATAAAAAAAATTATACGTTTCGAATTGAGTGCCTCCTCCGTTTCGTTGGTCAAAAATAAAATGACCGCAGGGGATAGCAGAAAAATTAAAATACCACGCGGGCAAAGACGCGGGCAAAAGCTAGTAATCTATAGCTTTTTGTGTAAAAGAAAGAAACCGAACGGAAACTGTCAAAACCCCAAACAATTTCGCTGACGACTTTATTAATATTTTCACGGGACTGGAATCGCAATGCATTAACTTCTCAGTGGAAAGCTGACTGGGACAAATTAATTAAGGCGTCATTAAAACCCTGACACGTTAACGACCGTCGGCAGAAGCCGGCCGAAGTCATCACGACATTGTATAATTTGGCAAACTTTTGAAAGAGGTTTTTATCACAGTAACATTTAGATGTTTTATTTTGAATTTCGGCGGAAGTTTTAAAAGTAACTTGTAGCGTATTTTATTTTACTATCGAAATTAACGTGGTTTTCACACATTTTATACTATATATAACGGGACTAAACTCGCGTGTAGGGATAGTCGTAACCATATTAGTTACAACTATGTCTACATGTGAGTTTAGTCCCGTTATATATAGTATTTTATTTTGCTTTATTTTAGTTTTCAACTAATTTCGATTAGTTAACCATTGTAGTATAATTTGGAAGACTTCTGTAAAAGGTTTTTATGACCCTTGAATGTTCTCTCTTGTCTTGTTTAGGTACGTCAATAATACCTACGGTGACGTAGGTATTATGTAAAGTTTTACAATAGCTAGTATAGCATTTTTCGACTATTTCCAAAAGAGTATATAAGAGCTAACCCAAAATCTTTAAATACTGATATTATTATCACACTCTACAGGCGAGAAAATAAAAATGAAAACATTTCCAAGAATTATCCATAAAAATATGTTTTAAATCTTCATTTCATTTCCTTCCAAGTGCGATTTTATTTCCTTTCCCAGTAACACGATTCTCCCAAATAACATTTAAATATAGGTTCTGGCAACACCATAAGGAAGCTGGTAACCGATGCCATAAATCAAAAAGACGTAAAGTTGAGGTTAAATTTTTCGTTATTTACATATAAATCGAACAATTACTGACCGTAACTCTGCGAACGATATGATGAAATGTGTTTTTGGAACACACGGCGTTCGTATCGTGGAGATATCCTACTAATATTATAAACTCGAAAGTTTGTGAGGATGGATGGATGGATGGATGTATGGATGTTTGCTACTCTTTCACGCAAAAACTACTGAACGGATTGAGATGAAACTTTGCAATAATATAGCTTATATATCAGAATAACACATAGGCTATAAATTATAATGATATATTGCGTATGCGGGCAAAGCCGCGGGTAAAAACTAGTTATATATATAAACAGTAAGATCATCATCAGTCTCAAATAGCCCACTGATGAGTTTAAACCTCTCTTCATTTAAACTATTCACATCTGTCTCTTGCCAATTGCGTCTATTTGCAGCTTTTGTAGAATAATCTTTTGTTATGATCAGAATACATAATTTTAACCCGGCGAGCATGACCCAGGGTATCTCATACCCTGTAACTTTTTAAAAGTTGTGTAATTTCTAAGATTCTCGCTTGGCAACTCTAGCGGGCTCAGTAGCTGGAGGGAGGGGCGTGCGGGGCGGGAGAGTGGTGTGATCGAAGTGCTGCGCGGGACACCGGCGGAGATATACGTGCGCAAACGTGTCAAGGGTATGTCACACCCTGCCTCACGCTAGACGTATTTTTTTTACGTAAAAATTTTAGAGTGAATTATTATCGTGTTATTAGTTTTGGTTTATTGTTTTTTGAGTTTTACTATGTTGTTTTTAGTTTTTACCCCTAAATGGATCTCGATAGGGAAGAAGAACGGATCCGTGCCATGCTAGAGGCGACAACGACGGATTTTTCAGGCGATGAATCCAGTTCAGAGCAGGAAACGGATCATTGTAGTGAACACGAAGTGGGTTCTTCGACGGAGCAAGGTGACGATTCAGATAATATTTTATCTAACTCCAGACAGGAAGAAGCTGTAGGAAATGATTCCGGTAACGACATGGAGGACGATTTACTGTTGGCACTAATCATATACTAAATGATGGTCTATGACTTTGTTCTATGGTGTTCTGAACATGGCTGCTATCAAGCTTGCATCATATATTGAGCAAACAAAAACGTGAACATCAAGAGAACTGAATTTATTCGTAATTTGGGCTTATCCATGATTTAAGAACATCTGAATGCAAGAAAATCTGGAAAAAATATACCAACTTACATCCGCCAGCGCATTGAAAAACAGCTCGGTGAGCCCTCATCCAGAGCTGTTAATGTTCCAAGACAATACGTCAGATGTCAGGACTGTCCTTACAAGAAGGACAGAAAAAGTAAATACTCTTGCAAAGCTTGTAACAAGCCAATATGTTTACAATATGCAAAATTTACTTGTGAAAATTGTACTGATCTCCCCGGTAGCGATTAGTCATTATTTTTATTGAAAAAAAAATAATAATTAGTATTTTACGAGGAGGATCTCATTATCTTTTGATTTTACGTTGATTACATTCCAAAGAATAAAGATTTTTTGTTTAAATCAATGTTAATGTAAGTCTATAAAGATTTGTTGTTAATTTTACTTAGTTTTTGAAAAACGAGAATAAACGATGATAATTGTATAATTATGAACTTGTTTTATTATTTTTAACATCAAAATACATTAAATTTAATAGTGTAATCAAAAAAATTAAAAAAAATAACCAAAATAACAAAATTATGGCACATCAACATAAGGGTATATCATACCCTGCCTCATGCTTGATGCAACTTTTTTACACCTCATGCTCGCCGGGTTAATATAGGTAGTACCTACCTTGTAGAAGCTACTGGGATGAAAGGATGGCTCTATGTAATGTGCATAATTATACTCGTACATTCCGGCATTGAAAACTCTCCACCCAAAAATATAAAATTAAATCATTATTTCCCATTTGAATCACAATTTTTGATGAATAATTACGTTCCAATTACTTATTCCGAAATTCAGCAATGTTATATTAAACAATGTTGAAATAAAAACGTACAATACGGAGGCATTAAAGCTCAATTCAATGTTTTATTTATAAATCCAATCGGCTGTAACAATCAAACGAATTATTCAGGGCTCGGTCGTTCCGAGTCTCATTCTAAATGCTAATACGCTACAAAGCTGCCACAGTGTAGAATACTTTCTATAGATATAGAATAGAGAATGGATAAAACTTGCAAGAAGCTGATAAATTTCAGGTGATAATAATAGATAAAAAAAAACGTTAGTTATAGTCTTCTTGCTCTGTTTGTGGTGCAGAAACGCTTGTACACGGCAATTTATTTCACCGGACAACGGACCGTTTTTTTTCACCGGATTCTCGGTAGTGTATTTATAATTATTATTAACTTGCGTTGACGCACCGGACATCTGTCTGGAGAAAATGTAGGCATTTATCATGGAAACTATAACAGAATACAGCTAAAACTATAAATAACACTTATAATTATACGGTCGATCCGCAAGGACTTCAGTGCGCGCGCGCCAGTCGACGCGGGTGCGCGTATTTCCTGAGGATGGATTTCTAAATACTCCGAAACTGGTCGGATTCCTTGCGGATCGACCGTATAATTATAACGTGAGTTTTAGCTTATTCTGTTATTAGTTATGATGAATACTCACGGTAGTTTTAATGAAGTGATTTATCATAGACTTGGCATTTTTTCTGTTTTAAATTTTTGGAGAGATAAATTGAGAGAGGATATATTAAAGGAATTATTGGTTACAGAAACCAAAAAAAATACTCTTTTTATATAAATATTTCTGGCATTTGTTTTGTATTGACGGTCCACAGGTGAAACCGTGAAAAGCTGGGAAAATTTAATGGTAAAGTTGTAAAATAAAGTCATTTTATATTTCAAATTATACTTATATGATACTAACAAAACTTATACCAACATTATCAGTCATAGTTATAGTAATTTATTGGTAAAACCAATTTACATGTCCAGCTTAATCAAAGAAACAATAGTGTAATAACAATATAGTAACCAAAATAACAATTAATTATAGAAGCTGGTGTCTGCTTTCGTAACCAAAGACTTTATAGGTAGCGGTGGCGGTAGACCACCCTAATGCCTTAATGAGATAGAACCTCAAAACACTGTCAAAAACTATCAGATATCAAAGCTGGTTAATGGAACCTCAGAATTAGAATACGGTCCTCCCTTTTAAGTACTAAAATTACATGGTAATGACATAGCCAGTTAAAATCTTAAACTAAGTAAATATCATTTTTTTAATGGGCAAAAGTGCCTTTTTTAACTACAATATGATACAATACTTCTTTATATACTATACGGGTGTCACAACCTCTTGACCACCACGGCTTTAACCTAAGTAAATATACATAAAAATAAAGTTACGATTTGAAATTAAACGTATGTATTATCAAAAGTTATGAAGTAAAATTATCCAGTCGTATCTGCTCACATTATTAGAGTTCGCCTATTTTTTTGCTTTTTCAGTAATTAACATTTTTAACCACAGCGTGTCAGAATAACCGAGCAAAAAGAAACGAATCCACAAATCCGGCTTATCCATCTCCCCCCAAATATTTTGCACAAAAGGTTTACCAACAAAAAAAATCACGTTTCCATGCAAAATTGCAGATACTCTAGTTCAAATACGACCCCAGATGGATGGTGAATATTCGAGTATGATCCGAGTTATTTGCGTATTTTTATCGATACCGTCGGTGTCGAGGGTCTCGAATTTTTATGCCGCTATTTCGGACATTTTAATCTCACGTGATGACCGCTACGGCCTTAGGTTTATTGCCTTGAATTTCTGAAAACGGCAACTTTCTGTCGTAAATCTAGATTTTTATGTGCGGGTTCTACCGGTGCCTTTAGTGCTTATGATGAAAGAAGGATCCGTGTACTTGGGGAAAAAGTAAAAACTATTATCTTAATGCTGGAATACCGAAAAAGTTTAAAAATAACTATGTATACAGGGTTATTTCTAATCAATTGACATCCTTCTAGGGGCTTATTATGTACATCAAAACTAACAACTTTTGTTCTACGACTTTCGTCAAAACTCAAAAAAATTTTTGTTGTTTCATAGAATAATTTAGTTCACCCGCGACAAAATGTTTGGAACAGCTGATTATTTTTCGAGTTTTGACGAAAGTCGTAGAACAAAAGTTGTTAGTTTTGATGTGCAGAATAAGCCCCTAGAAGGATGTTTATTGATTGGAAATAACCCTGTTTAGATTTTTATGTACGGATGCTGAGGTGTAATTATTCTTTCGTTTTAACAATAAGAATTACATATTAAAGCTGCGCAGTTAAAAATATAGTTTATTTTTGCTACCAGTCCGCGTTTGACCACCACCTCGCCTGATGGTAAGCGACGTTGTGGTCGAAGATGAAGCACGCAGACCTTCAAAAGATTTAGATTATATCTCTTAGGAAACAGGAAAGCAGGAAGACTGTTCCATTCCTTGGCGGTATGAATCAGAAATTTTGAGTCAAACCGCTTGTTACGTATCGAGGAAAATCGAAAATCAGTGTAGACCGACTTAAGCCGGAAACATACTATCGGACGCGGCTGACAGACGCGACTGTCAGCTGCAACTTAGCAGTGTGCACAGTCTTAAAACATCCGGCGCGCCAGATCGCTCTCGGACGTCCGAAAGCTCAAGGTTGTCCGAAGGTGACGTCCGCGACTTATGTCCGATAGTGTGCACGGCTTAGTGTACTTTCATAGTCTAGATACCTATCAGTCGCGGCTGTTAGTCGCGTCCGTTAGTATGTTTCCAGCTTTATTGTTCAGTGAATAGTTCGAAATCAGCACTCGAGTACGAGTCGAGAAATTAAAAGATTATGAATACCTAGAGTTGTAAATCCATTAAACCACGTAGGTATGTTCAGCAGTAGACGACTGACTACTTAAAGAACTTGCCTGGAAGTGATTGCTTTTAGCAATAAGACAGTTGTGACATTATTCTTAAGTTTTAATTTGTATTTTTCGATTTAATCTTGGTGTGGTTATATTTAATATAGAATCTATCTAGCGAAGACGGATGCAGTGCGGTACCTACTTAGAAATCTAATTTTGATTTTTTATATAAAGGCGTTTCAAGTCTCCCTAATACTTATATGTCCAAAGAGGAACTGAAATTTACAACAAAAACAGTGAAGTACATAAGAGCTATACAACTTTAGACAGAATATCTGGTAAATTCCTAGAAGAGAGAAGACACCTAAAGTCCAAATCCAGATTTTTATATGCGGACGCTACTGGTACTTTTTGTACTTATGCTAAAGAAAGGGTCTAGAATTTGTACACGAGCAAACACTATGCATAATATGTTACAGCTGAGTTACACGCGTTCTTTGGGATTGAGGTTGAGAATACCTAAGTTGGAAGCTAAACTTTTTATGCTGACGCCGCCGGTTTAGTACTTATGTTAGTCTGATATGTGTTCCAAGGCAAAAACCGCGAGTATATTGTAACTGTTTATATAGGACGGACAGAGGCTTTAGTATAAGTTTATTTAGTATACGAATACGGTTCGTGTTGTGTGACTCCATATATTTTGTCAATTCTTCTTCATATTTGCCAAGGGCGATGTTCAAAAATATATGGAGTCAGACGGACACTGCTGTAGTTTCCGTTTTCATTTAGTCTCATACTAAATTGGCATTTAATGATCATGACAGATCTGCACCACAAAAAATTTTGAACTATATGAGTGAAAAGCCGTAGACGGTAGAGAATACATACAAGTATGGAGTGTTTATATGGTATATACCTAAGAGTAGTGTATCATGCGCTGTCTAGGCATTTGTAATATCTCTAGACTTTCATCGGTCTCTAGAGTAGTGATCTGATTGCTTTTCATTTAGCAGTTTATGTACGTAGTCATTTGAATCATCATTTGACTGCCTCGGTGGCTCAGTGGTTAGTGACCCTAACTTCCGAGTCAAAGAGGCGTGGGTTCAATCCCCACCCAGGTCAAATATTTGTGTGATGACCATAAGTGTTTGCTCTGTGTCGGGGTGTTATTTAGTTACTATCTATATAAGTATGAATTTAAAAATAAGTATATGTAGTATTTCAGTCTCTGGCAGCCATATCACAAGCTTTGCTTAGTTTGGAGTCAGAGACCGTGTGTAAGATGTCCCAAAATATTTATTTATTTATTTATTCACTTACGAAATGTCTAACCAAAGAGGTTAGACATTCTGTAAAATAGCAGAAACAAAGTCCAGTAACCTGATACTTAAAATGCAGTAATAAACATTTTATGAAGAGCCTTAAACCACCGCGATAAAGTACAATATACAAGTACAATAGTGTTACATTGATACAGTTCGGTACTGTATCAATGTAACACTAACACATAATAAACTATTCCATATAAATGAAATAAGCTTACAGTCTGATCCGTTTACTGCACTCTCGCTTTCCTCGCGGATAATAAGGCTATAAAATCACAGATTGGTTTTATTGCTCTTTGAATTAAGACGGTTGTACGGCAGAATCGAAATTGCTATGAAAGTGAGTAAATTTGTTTGTATTGTCTGGATGGATAGCACTGGTGATAAAGCTTTTGAGCTGTTGGAAGATCTTTGACATGGCCAATTTTTTTCAACTGATTTAATAGCCGAACTTACATTGTGACGTGTAATCTAAACAACTTTAGTTAGAGCTCACAGTTAAGGCGACACGCATCTGTGGCGTGTGTCAGTGGTGGCCTAGAGGTAGTGACACCCGCCTTACAATCGTGAGGTCGTGGGTTCAAATCCCGGTCCCGTACCAATGAGTTTTTTGGAATTTATGTACGGAATTTCACACCACTGGCTTTTCGGTGAAGGAAAAACATCGTAAGGCAACCTGCATATGTCCGTAGAAGAAATTCCATGGATGAATCCACCAACCCGCACTGGGCCAGCGTGGTGGATATGGCCCAATCACCCTTCGTGGGTAGGCCTACGTCCTGCAGTGGACTATTCAAAGGCTGATACAGTACAGTACAGTACAGCATCTGTCGCGACGTCATCTGAAAATTATAGTGTAATTATTCGTAACAGTACTTAATTTCTTTTTGAGGCGCTGTTTTTACACACCAAAAATATCACACTTTATTTTTAATTGCAGATATTTATTTTATTCTGCCTATGAGTAAATTACTGTTTTAATATAACATCACTGTTCAGAAAACGAAACGACTAATTTTAAGACAAAAACATTAATAAATATGGGCATCTAAAAAACAATTCGGCTGTTACAATTCGGTGACACACATGTGTGACATAAATTACTAGGTGAAGTTAAATCTTATAATTTGAATTAGCAATTTCTCGTCTACCGTACTATCCTCTTAATCCCGCGTGGAAATGTTTAGTAGCCATTTTATGTACGTATATTTACGATAACCAGACGTCTTAAACTTAAAGGATAAGATGTGGAACCAGTTTTTTGAAAGCGGAGAATTTCTTTGGTCGGTCTCAAGTGCTCATATTTCATATCGTAAAAATTGCATGTCAGATCAACTCTTATATTTTGACACTAAAATCTTGAATCTCCAGTCTAAAAGTCATGAAAGTAAAGGTTAATACCCACTATAATATTAAATACACCCGATGATTATTAATATACTGACTTTAACGATACTTCTATATTTTTCGCAACCGTTCTCTCGCATTTTTTAAATTTAATAGTAATCAAGTATTTCTTCATCAAAATCATCATCATATCGTTTATTGCTCTATTTTAAATGCCTTTAATCCCAAACTTATTATTATAGACTTATCTAGATGATGCACAGAAAAAAAAAATGAAGATCGCATTTCTACATGAACAAGAGTATAATAAAAGAAATATTAACAAACGCTTTGAAAATGTTAACGGTACCTAATAATCGAAAACTCCAGTCGAAAATTGATTAACATTTACAACTATTATTCGTTTTTCTACATACTTATTAATTATTATCAGTAAGCTATGTGAAGATTGAAAGTGTTCCATTTAACTTGCTATAGGTACAACTGATTAAACGATAATAGGGATGTTTACTGGGTATAAAAATCATTATTATAATTAGTGACAAAGATTAACCTTGTCAAAGTTTGAGAGTGGGGGCTTGTAGCGGCACTAGCCGGTACATTTGATAGCGGTTAGTGACGTCACGCGGAACTTTAAAGGGCTACATCTTCATCAATTTTTGTTAAATTGACGAAGCAAAAAATATGTGTCTAATATTTTTTGACAATCTATTTCACAGACTAATTATATTTTTTTAGTAAACATCCCTATTACATACCCAAATTTAGCATTATAAAATAATATGTGGGTAAAATTGTCTTACTTTTTGTATTAAAACTTCGACCGCGTTCGTGATTCACTGATCTTCAAACTTGAAAATATTAGCCAACCACAAATATAATAGCTTCATAACATGCATAGGCTTCCAGTGAAACTTGACCCTAGTCAAGGCTTGAACTTTTCTAAGACATTACAAGTTATACGCTGAGACGAATCACTGATCGCCAACTTGCACTTTATTGTTACTCGACTTGTATCACTATCACTTTCACTTTAAAATAAATGATAGTCATGAACGGAATGACCGTTTACAAAAGTAATAATATTATTCATGTCACGCCTTGTTGCGGAGCGGTTGATATGTTGAATGTATTAAAATGTTAATGGTTTGCGATCGTTATTTCGACAATGCTTGGTCGTGTTTATCACTTGACGTGTAGTTTAAATGATTGAAGCCATTAATTTAACTAAAAAGACATCCACTTCAGATTATAAACTTGAAAGTTTGTATGTGTGGATGATTGTTCCTCTTTCACGCAAAAACTACTGAACGTATTGAGATGAAACTTTGCAATAATAATGCTTACTTACACAACAGAATAACACATTGGCTGTAATTTATAAAGATATTGCGTGAAAGAAAGTTTGCCAGGTCAGCTAGAATAAATATAAAGCGCTGTCTAAGATTTCTGTTTGGACATGAACCTACAGATTGGCTTTTAATAATCATCTATTTTTTATTTTATGGGACATAGGTACCTGATATACCTTTATTTATCCCTTTTTCTGTCCAATTTGTCATAAATATTTTATGTGAATTCATATTCATGTTATACACATCATTGTTTTGTCACATGCCTACTGCCATTTCGACTTCCAACCCTATTCCTTTGCATTAAATAGAGTAATAGAATATTGGACATCATAAAGTTGTTAACACGACGATGCTATTGCAGATACCTTTTTATATGTTTCATTTTAATATATTTTTTTAATATAAACTTGACGATGCTATTGCAGATACCTATTTTTATATTCTAATTCTGACATGATTTTTTTTATAATTATTAGTAATTTCTGCTATATTAACATAATAATATTGTTGCCGATAACGTAACTATAATTATTATGATATCGTTGACAACGATAACGTAACGTGCTTAAATGCTACTGACATTTATTATTTTCGTTTCTATTTTATTGTACTGTACTGTATCAGCCTTTGAATAGTCCACTGCAGGACGTAGGCCTACCCACGAAGGGTGATTTGGCCATATCCACCGTGCTGGCCCAGTGCGGGTTGGTGGATTCACATATGCCATCGAATTTCTTCTACGGACATATGCAGGTTGCCTCACGATGTTTTCCTTCACCGAAAAGCCAGTGGCGTGAAATTCCGTACATAAATTCCAGAGAACTCATTGGTACGGGACCGGGATTCGAACCAACGACCTCACGATTGTAAGGCGGGTGTCACTACCTCTAGGCCACCACTACTACTATTTTATTAATCTTGTTTTATTATTAATTTGATTTGTTAATTTGTTGTAGGTATTTGATAATTTTTAGTTGTATTTTGATAAATTTTAAGTATTTTGAAATAAAATTTAATTTTAAGTAATAATTCTATAAGCATATTATAAAAGCGTTGTTAACGGACGTTTTCAAGAACATGTAATTTGTCTATGAAATAAAGAGAATTTGAGTTTGAACACGATTTACGAATTGTAATCCATCTTTAACATAACAACGCTACAAAAAGTTATAAAACAAAATTACCGTCAACAATATTCAGTAGCAGAGCCAGCCGTTTATCACCAACAATTTTAACATTCAATCGTGATCTCCCCTTTCATTGAACAGCACTATCTAGACTGCCGAGCGTCACTTTGAATTTATCGAGAGAGAAGCGCCTAGAATACAAGATACTATCGACAAAAGAAACCAGAAACAACACGACATTTTGGCATAATCAATATTTATGATAATATCGACTTCGTGACATATCTCGGACTTTCCCTGAGAAAGCGACATAAAAAGGCCAATAGACAATCCCAAATCCAACAATAGCGATAATGACAAACTTAAAAACCGTGAAGCAGTTTGCTAAACAAAAGATAAATAACCAAATGAGCTCAGTCGATCGTCACGCTTCAGACTGGACGGGGTAGAAAGAGATAGTTGATTGGAAAAACTACGGGAGAAGAGATAGCTGGCGGTGGTGGCGGAAACAATGTTTTCACTTGATTTTAATAACAATTCTAAGAGAATAGTGCAAATGGTCGGCAGTTAAAATTTTGATCTGCGCGGTGCAAAACATTTAAATGTGACAACAGAAGCTTAATGAGTTTACGATCGAAGAACAATAGTCAAGGATTTATATTGATAACAAAATGTCTAGACATAGAGCTAATTATAGGCTAGTAGATTATATTCTATATTATAGTCTAAAAATTTAGCGTGTATAGTAAATTTTTCAAACGTAAAGATAATTAAATTGTAATAAGTACACAGTATTTGATTGTAATAAGTACGGCACTACGAGACGTTTAAAAGACAGTTGTAAAAATACGTACCCAACTCTACCATTTTTTACCCACTTTTTATACACGACTAGGATTTCCGTATTATCTTCTCATAACTAATGGCAATCTGCAACTTCTGAGCTATTGTATTATTTTGCCTACCTCATAATTTGTACTGCACATGTAGCGAACCAATGCATCATTTTCCATTTGTTTGAAGTCGCACATCGGGAGCGGGTGATTTCTCTGTTTGCCAGTTACATTTCTAATGCGTGTGATTAGGGTCAGCCGATCGACATCTATCATTGTGCGTCTGTGTAAGAAGTGTCGTTCGTGATCCACACTTATTTGAAATTGAACTAGTTTTAAGTGTAAACGATACGATGGGGCTTTGTGATGACATTTTTTCAGCTTGTAGGTACTCGTATAATACTGGTTCAAGGTTTGTATTGAGTTGGGAGATCTGAGTTTTTAGCACGCTTTTATCTGGGTCAACCTGTGCTAACTATGTAATGAAACCTAAGATAACTAATTTAACCATCTTCCTAGGGTCGTAGCGTAATGAAAATTGGCAGCTGCATGTAGTTCTGATGACAATCTGATGGTACTGCCGAACTGATCTGATGATGAATCCGGAAGATAGGCACCGGCATTCCATGATGGAATATCGTATCATAGTTGTGTTTGCACTTGTGAGAAAGGCCACTTAATGAACAAAGCGTGTTTTTCTAGCGTTTTTAGGGTTCCGTACCTCAAACGGAAAAAACGGAACCCTTATAGGATCACTTTGTTGTCCGTCTGTCCGTCTGAGTGTACGTCAAGACTCTTTATCTCGACAACGCGTAAAGATATCGAGCTGAAATTTAAATCGTATACGTATATCTATGATCTCTTACAGTTGTGTAAAGGAAAAACTTCTCTGTTATCATAAAAAGAAGTTGGAGCCGTTTATGTCGTAAAAAACCGCATATTTCAACACTCACAAAAATCAAAGTAAATAATCAAAGCCTACAGGGTACTTCCCGTTGACATCGAACTATGAAATTTGGCGAAAAGCATTGTCTCAGAGTACACATATAGGAATAAATCTGAAAACTGAATATTTTTATTTAAATCACAAAAAAATAGGGCTTCATCATTCACAAAATATGGGTTTAAAATTCAAAGTGCGTAAATCGTTTCATGTAAGGTATCATATAAAAGAGCTTTATTAGCACATGCTACAACAGGTTTCTAATTATTTTAACAATTTTCGATGAATGACGAGAAAAGTGAAAATAAAAAAAAACTTTTGTCGATGATGATGATGATGAGTATAGAGATTTTAACAACGTACTTCCCAATTTTATGAAATTTTCTAGATTTCTACGGAACCCTCGGTGTGCGAGCCTGACTTGCACTTCTCTGTTTTTTTGGTTAACTTTAACAGTAACAAAGCCATATGATAATTTTAAAACAAACTTTCCTACATATAATACCAAATGTATAGTCCACACTCCATCCGCAATACTTCACCTTCGGCATCAATTTACTACCTTCTTAGTCCCTACTGACCCTAATAACTAACTTATGATTATATACAAGTAGCTTGTCCGTATGTCATTGCAACTTAGTCTCGACTTAGTGTTGCTTATGACAGCTGTCTACACTACACACCGTGATAAGTTACGTTAGTGTATGATTAATAGCTTGTCGAGTCTTTCATTCGCCAGTTAGCAAAACACTGGGTGGTAGTTTTTTAACATCAGTATTAAAATGCTAACAAATGGAACAAGTTTGTTATAGAGCTATGTTGACGATAGAAACGTATCTAATATATTCCAAATAGAAGCGTTTAAAAAGGAAACTCTATTATGCAAAACAGTTATTTTTCAATGTCCCATTTCTTTTTTAACTCATATGCGACTCAAAGAGGCATTGTTTTGTCATAAAACGAAATAGAATAAAGTCTACAATTACGAAAAGATCAATTTGTAGACTTTTGACAGGTCAAACCTAAAAATATAAGTGACTTGTTGATTGTGTTCGATTAAACATCGAAAGAAATGTTTTAAAATTATGTTTCGAAAAAATCTTTAAAATTCATTGCTACACGAATATCACTTCAACATACATTTTATTTATATTAGGATCTGTTCGTTGAGGTGATTTAGACAAACATGCTGTAAAAGGTTTTTTAACGATCATGTTAATGATGCCAAGTCGATGTGTTAAGGCGCCATAGTATCAGCGTAAATTTTCATATGAGCGGGTGAAGACCAATGCGCCCCCGGTTTTGCCCGATTTTTGCATTCAAAAATCAATACAAAATTGATATTACCACTTTTTCCAAAATGTTATGGATGAAAGCAATATATGTAAAGCAATATATCCATGTGTATAAATTAAAGATTCAAAAAATAATTGTAAACATGTAGAAAAGTGCCCAAAAATGCAATAAACTTTCTTAGAAATCATGAATTTGTTCTAAAAAGCGGTATCTTCGCATTTAATTTCTATCGAGCGAAGTTTTTTGAATTGTGTTTCGAGTTATTGATTCCCCTACCGTGTAGTTTTAAAAATATTGTGTATTTTATTTTTATTCGACAACTTCAAGGTTTGATGGAGAAAAGTCAGTTTAACGAGAGTATTTTGTATATACAGGTATTTTGAGATTGCATGGCGGTTAAATGCAATCAAAACCTCTAGCACGGCAAAGGGATCAAAACATTTTGTATTGTACTCTAATGGTACCATCCTATCCACGAAGGGTGATATACCACCTTATCTACTTTTAATGTCAGTTGTCAATGTCAATCAGTGCTTTGTTTCTTATTCGAGGAGACACACAGAAGGACGACAGTTTTTTAATTCCCATGATAGGTGTACAGGTGATACATTAGTCAAAGCTATACCTATTAAGTAAGTAAGTTCGTATAGGCCGGGTGGATAGCCCTGGTGTCATAGTTTTTAGGCCGCCTGAAGGTACGGTTAAACAACCGGGACATACAATTTAAACGTGTAATCCGAGCGGTAGCACTCAGTTGGAAAACGCCACCCGCGGTCACCCTTCCAAATACTGACTGTGCGGAACGTTGCTTAATTTCGGTGATCGCTGGCAAACACCCAGTCAAACTACGCTACGAGCGCTACGCTAAGTCTAAGTCAAAGCTATGTCTAGCATATAAAATACAATTTCCCAAAGCACTTTCACAACTCAGCTCTGTTTATGACAGGCTGTCCATAACAAAGGATAAATCCTCACTTCCTGCTGTAGCTGTCAGTATAAACTACGCGACAGGAAATAATATTGTTCTGAAGAGTTGTGAAATACAATGGAAATGCTGAAAATATGTTGGAAAATGTTCGCTCTATTGGACCGAAATGCGAAAGGAAAAGACAGGATTGTAAATAAAAGGAAGTTGTTCACGAAGCGCCTTAGAATATTTGTGTTCGAGTAGTTTTCGTATTTGTTGATAGAGTTATCAAATTTTGTTCTCTTGCGAGTGTAACAGATAGGTAACATTTAAGTGGTAATTTTTGTATCATGATAATGTTTTCGTAATTTTTTATGCGTATTTTCTGATTTGTTTTTTAATTAAACTTTGCATATGTTATGTATGTTTTACGATAAAGTTTGATTAAAAAATGTATCTTTTTATTTTAGTGAAAAGATTTTGACAAAGACTAAGTATGTATAAGTAAGTTTACTTAATAAAGCTTGCTACAATATCTGGTAAGTCTCTCTTGGCTTGGTTATTGCAATATGAAGACTATACAAAAAAGATAACTACTTATTGACCGACGAACCACCGGAGGAGGTATACAATTCGACGGGTATATTTTTTTTTATGTATAACCACGCATAACTTTTTTCGTAGTAGTCCGATTTCAATAATTCTTTTTTATTGGAAAAAATATACTTCGAGAAATCGGTCCCATTTAAATTTTACCGAAATAGGCTGAGCCTTTTTTGATAAATCAACAATAATGTGAAAAATGCTACATCGATCCGTGCGAAATATTCGCGAATTATGTAAACGGGTAAAGTCGGTCGTGCTAATTTTTGCAAAAAATAATCTTGTATATTCGAATATTTTATCCATTTTGAATTTTGGAAATGTTAGGACAAAATTTTGTATCACAATGTTATTTTTTCTTCAAATTCATGAAACTTAGGTATCATAAACATAAAACACTGTCTAATCCTATTCACCCATTACAAGTTTAAGTGAGAATAAACTCGTGCACTAATACTTAAAAATGCTCTCGTATTAATCACATCAGTTAATATGATTAGTGCAATGATTTCCAACTTCCCTATTACCTTCATTGCTTCTCTAAAAGCAAGTTTTGAATTAATTCAGTGATAAAATCATCCCCCACCTGCTATTACACTGATCTAGATAAGGCAAACTCCGTTGCCGCTACCTGTTTCTTATTAAATCATATCTGATTACATGAAAATGTAATTATCTTCGAGCGCATGTTTCAACTTAATCGAAATTATCAACGTTTATGTAGAGATGCGACTGTTTATTTGAATAATCGATATAAAACTGTCTGAGTAAGCAATCGATTGCAATATGAACTGTTATACGATATTCGTCGCTTACAGTTGATGAAGAAATATTGAAATCGTCGCTTGTCTGTGTAAATCTTGTAGGAATAACTACTATGTTATGATTTTTATTTTTGTCACATTTGATTGATACTAATCCACTAAACAAATCCGTATTCAAGCGACGCTTGCCAGCCGCAGCAGTCGTCAACTTGCTCGTGGCAACCACGGTTGCCAGCAGCTGATTCTGAGACAGCTGATGTGAACAAGCCACTCAGTCAACTTTTGATTATACAGGGTTATTTCTAAACAAATAGCATCCTTTAAGGGGCTTATTCTGTACATCGAAAATAACAACTTTTGTTCTGCGACATAAGTTTGTCAAAACTCAAAAAAAAATCATTCAAAATCAACAAAATGTAAGGAACAGCTATTTTTTTTTGAGGTTTGAAAAAAATCGCAGAACTAAAGTTGTTAGTTTTGATTTTCAGAATAGGCCCCTAAAAGGATGCTAACTGATTAGAAATAACCCTGTAAGTAAAATCATAGAGCGCCATTTTGCAGTCTATAAATTATTCGCGCGCGCAGCGCTTATGGGTCTACCCGACTCCTAAGAGTCGGGACAGCGCTTGGATGGTTATACCATAAATATCTGTTAATCTAATGGAATTTTGGCAAACTCAGATTAATAAATTAGTTTACTGTAACGACAGAACCAAACAAAGGACCTTGACATAAAGATAAAATTTCTTCATAACCGAAGTATTACCTATCTTTTTACTAACTCTACTCGATATTTTTACTTACTCTACTCATAATTGATACAAATTTTTCGATATTTGGGTACATAGTGTCGATAAACCCCTCTCTAAACATCATAATCCGGAATAATCGTCGCAAATTCATCCGATTGAATGGATTAGCCTCGATGGCATGGCGGCTCATTTTAATTACATGAAAGTGGAGCAATCTCGAGCCAAGCCATTGGAGCTAAATGTCGTAGCGACAACTCATCGATATATTGTGGTCTAAGACAGACGAGGACGTGGCTTGGCTATAATTTTCCTTTCCTTGAGTTTTTTTATGAAGTAGCAAATAAACGCCAGATTTTCGATGGTAAGAAGGTAAATAGTCTAAAAATATTAGATACGTATGTTAATATTTTCACATTTGTCAATCAAACAAAAGATGATAAATATTTAGTCCTAAGTATCGTCACAGCAAAAAAAAAAAAAAAATGTTGTACAACATTTTTTGACAATATCATCATTAGCTATAAAATTCACTAACGAAATATGTATTGATGTTGTAAATGAATCATAACCTGAAAATATAATTATAGATTGACTAAATTACTGATGATTATTAACGATTTTAATTGACAAATGTAATAATGCAATAATATTGAACATCACTAAGTATACAACAATTTTATAAACATAATAGAATTAAACAACAAATTAATTAATATTATTTATGACTAAATTTTAATTGTACCATTTAATTGATTGATGAGAAATAAAAGGCTTTTTTATTTTTATTTATTTATCGTCACAGCAAGTTAAAAATAAATTATTGAACTATTTCTTATTTATACTAATATACCCAAGGTAATTGATACATCTATTACTATAAACTGAAACTTGCACAGGATTTATTCGAATAACTAGATGTTAGCCTGTTTTTCAGTTTGAAAATATTTTAAAATCATATCAAATTCGTAGCTTTGACGGATATAAAGCTTGTGTGTGAAAGTACAAAAATCTAGCATTCTATTCATCTAGAGGTGTGGGTTTGATCCCACCCAGGGTAAATATTTATGTGATAAACATAGGTGTTAGCTCTGTGTCTGGGTAATAGAGCTTTTTTACTAACTTTTTAAAACTAACTAATGAATCCGTATTTCTACTTTTGTCTCCATGAAAAGACATTCTTCGATATTTGCAGGTGCTATACCGCGTCAGATCCTTGAAGGTCTATGACTGTACAGCGTAGAGCAAATACTCGTACGCTTACATTGATGGAGTTAATTGGTAATTGTGAAGTTATCTCAGGACATAATTATCGGTTTGGCGACTTGAAACGTGCAACATTGTAAGTTGCGATGAAAACTCAGTGGTTTATGTATTGAGGTCGAATTTAGTTTTTTACTCAAAGTATTTTTCAATACATATAGACAATGGTCCAAATTGAACAAGATTGGCACAGAACCGTGGTGAATGATGCCCCGAAAATTTTATTACTGATTTTCTTCGAATTTCGCTACATTTCCGCTGTATTTTTAAAAATAAACTAGAGCTTACATTTTTGAACAGAATAGTATTATTCAAGATCTACGTAGTAATAATATAGAAATTCATTATAAAAGTAGTCTATCAAGATTTAGACAAGCGAAAGAACTATGTGGGCGAAATCAGGCTACTGACGATGAGAAGGAGATTTATTAGGTTATTAATTATAATTTACTATTCAAATTCGAAAGTTTTTTGCTTCTACAGGATTAAATAGAACATTGCACATAACTACTATTGTAACTAATATATAAGAGCAATTTAAAGAACTGAAATATTCAAGTGACTTCAAGGTTCATATTTATTAAATTACTAATAAAATCAGGCGTCAGAATTGAATCTAGTACTTCAAGATCTTTAATTATTAAGACGAGTCCCGAATTCTATGGTGAATTTCTACAACCATCAACGATCTATTGGTTCTAAAGAATTAGGGGTTATTTTACTTGGAATTATCTTAGGATATTAACAAGTCCTTATTATCTAGCCTTTGTCTATAACCCTGCAACCACTCTAAACAAACAAGAAGGTAACACGCAAAACTTCATTAAGACAATGCAAAAGTTTCTCAAACAATTTCTTGCAGTTTTCCTTTGTTTAACTTTTATAATCTTTTGCTTTTATCTAAACCACTCGGGACCCCAGCACGAAATTTATGGAACCAATTATAATAAAAACTTACAGATTTAGTTTAAATTCATGAATTATTCAAATTCAAACAATAAATATAAATAACATGATCATTATCACGTATTATGTCGTTTGACTAGTGTCATCAAGGTCATGAAAGTTTTAAAATTTGATGACATGCTAATAATGCTGGCAAATTGGTAAAATTGGCTAAAAAGATGAATAGATTTATAATGATTCAATATCCTTTCCTCAGTTGTTTCTTTGCTCTCCATTATTGTGCATGTTTTCTTTCACAATTCAGTATCTTATGCATTTAAAAAAATGTAATGCATTAGTTGAAATATATCTATCCATAGTTTAGAGGTAAATTATTTATAAAATCCTAACAAATATTATACGTCTAAAAATGTGTGTTGCTGGTTTTTTTCCTTATATTATGCTTTTACAAAACAACAAAACGGACCAACTTGATTTTTTTGCATGGATTTATAGTTAAATAGTCAGATAGGTCTTAGGCTAATATTTAAGGTTGAGCCACAATATTGAATAAATGACCGATGTTAAAATTAAACGACAGGCCAAGCCAGATATTGTCTATAAAATTTCAAACTTCAATAAGTACTTAAGTTGGAATAAGCCGGGTGGCTGACCCTGGTGTCAGAGTTTATAAGCCGCTCGACGGGCTTTTGAAATTGTTAAACTGTAAAATATAGGCGTTAAAAATTTTCGTATCATTGAAGCTCTTCTTCTAGTGCCTCTCCATTACTGAAGGTTGGTAGTCAGCTTTTTGAAATTTTCCTTGTCTATTTAATTCATTTCACTCCAATGGAAACTCTAGTAGCTCTCAAATTTTAATAAAATTTATTTAATAATATACGAAACTTCGGTAAAATATTACTCAGTAAAGGTAAACTATACTTTTACGACATTGCAGCTAGTTGCCAACAAAAGGGAAACATTCTTATAGGTAACCAGTTGCGAACATTGGTTAAGTACGCGGCCAAAAGCAAAGTCTTCTCATTTATTCAAGTTTATTCTTTCTAATGTAGTTGTACGTCAAAAATCAATAGGCAAATCAAACCAACCACAACAAAGACACGTCCCATTCAAGTAAAACTTGTACGGATCACTTTCACTCTACCTAGTCGAGATAACGAGCATGAATGAGGCAATGGCTAAGCCGAGAGAGTGATGGTACGATAACAGTCGGGATACGACACGTTAAAGGATCGGGCATTCTGCAGCTGGAGCGAAGCGAGACGATCAGCTTGACATAGCATTAAGGTAATATTGCTTTGGTTATTACGTGATAACCCTTTACTGCTACGCCTCTAATTAGCATCCTTTTAGGGGCTTATTTTGTAAATCAAAACTAACTTTTGATCTGCGACTTTTGTTATAACTCAAAAAAAATCTGCCGTTCCATTGAACGTTTGGTCGTGGGTGAACAATATTTTTCTATGGAACAGCAATTTTTTTTGAGTTTTGACAAAAGTCGCTTAACAAAAGTTGTTAGTTTTGATGAACAGAATAAGCTATAATAAAGGATGCTAATTGATTAGAAATAACCCTGTATATGTATTAAATAAAATGAGAGTGAGTATGACAATATTATATGAATAGTTTTTCGAGAGCTTCGAAAATTGGTTATTATGTGCTTATACCACATCGTATTTTTGCCGCTCGCACCGCTCTATTGGAGAAATGGCGTCTAAAATAATAAATATAGTTAGCACACTTGGGAACGGTTTGGGCCGCAGTGTATTGATGAATGTCATTGCAAAATGTCTAGTTAAAACATTTAAATTTGGTGCAGTTAGAGCAAGAAAGTATAGACGGATGCAATACTGCGACATTATTTTCGATAACTGTAACTTACTGTTGATGGATGCAGTAGTGCAGGCTGAGTCAAATCTAGCCCGTTCCACTCCGGAACAGTGTGCATTACTAATCTATGAAAGTATATTAAAATTATTATATACTATGGGACTAATCGCGCACTAAAATTACGAGATAAATAAATACCTCCTCATCCCGACGTTTCGGCCGAGTTGCATCGACCGTGGTCACGGGTAGACTGGAATGTAGAAACGTCGGGATGAGGAGGTATTTATTTATCTCGTAATTTTAGTGCGCGATTAGTCCCGTAGTATATAATAGTTACGTGTTCATATCGCGAAAGTTTAACAACAACATATATTAAAATCATTGAAATATGAACGAATATTCGTTCAAACAAAGGCCATTTCTATTTCACCAACTTTTGAGCAGCAAAAAACTTTATCAAAATTGCTTTATTAGAAACTAAAATATCACGGACATAACACAAAAGACAGTAACTTTATTGCACACTTATTTTTTCGTCGGAAATTAAATGAATACTAAAAAGGAGTTTTTACGACGCTAAAGAAAATGTACACTATGCGATGCGGTTCGCTTTGCCCCGGCGGCGGTAGTGTGTTAAATCCTTATCTACCTACTAAGCTTATGAGGATAGAGGGGCTGATAAGCCAAGCCATATTACCTCTACCCACGGAGATTAAAGGGCCATCTCAGTAGTTAATTTTCATTTACCTCTCTGATAAAATACCCACATATATAGTCACTAACTGATTTTAATCTTTTTAGACAACAAAATTTACTATTATGCATTTACATCATATTTTACTGTTTATTCCGGTAAATATAGAGGAAATAATAAGCACTCGAGCACACAAAGTACAGCGTTGATCAAAAATTAATAACACAAAAATAAACCTGAGAATAAATTTCAAAAAATTATAATTATGGATCACACAACGTATCCATGGTAAAATTAAACTGCATAACAATTTTTTCATATCATAATCATCATGTCAGTCCGATTTACTGGTTGGAAACGGCTTGTACACGCCGCTTTTCTGTTAACACGGCTTTAAAAAACATTTTTAAAAACAACTTTAAGTAATGAAACAAGGTTATATTTAAAACCCGCTCTAAATATCTTTTTCAAACAAACATTTGACATTTGGAAAGTAAAGGGCGAACCCTTCCCAGCATTTATTACAGGTGCTATTAACAAAATTGTGTCCCGATTGCGACAAAAGTTGAATTATAGCCCTCTCCCGATACTATCACTTTCTGTTATTTAATGAACATTCTTGGGAATTTCATTTAATTCTCTTTTGAACAGGAACAATACGATCCTGCTAAAAGTGAGCTTAAAATTTCGTTTGATATTTATATAGCCCTCTACTAAGTAAATTTGTATAGACCGGTGGGCTAGCCCTGATGTCAGAGTTAGAAGGCCTCTGACATGGCTAAACTAACCGGGACCTACAAATTAGATAGATTAAGCTTTGTAATCCGAAAAAATCAGCTGCTCCATATATCGAAAGTCAAAAAAAATTTGCAAGTTAGGTATAATTAACGCGGTTTCTGTTGGTCTCATATTAATAATTGATATAATTATATCCTGGAATACAGCTGTTTTCAAAATACATATTGTACATAAAAAAATACCATGAATGGAACCCAACATTTAATTGTAACTGATAACTAGACCATTGTACTTATTGTTGTGGGACCAACTCAAACCGTTAACGATAAATAATTAATTTTCGAAAAAATATGCACATGATGACTTGTCGTACTTTCGTGGTCAGTCTCATAATTATACAGGGTTATTTCTAATCAATAAGCATCCTTTTAAGGGCTTATTCTGTGCATCAAAGCTAACAACTTTTGTAAAAATATAGTTCACCCGAGACAAAATGGAACAGCTGATTTTTTTTTAGTTTTGACAAAAGTCGTAGAACAAAAGTTGTTAGTTTTTATGTACAGAATAAGTCCCTAAAAGGATGCTAATTGATTAGAAATAGCCCTGTATAGTATTTTTAGAGCTTCTTGAAAAATCATAGAGCACGTACAGTGTTCAATCATACAAGACAGCGCACTGGCTACGGCATCAGTATGTGGAATGCTTTACAAGCCGCCTCATGACACATAAATGGAGATTATCAAAACCGGTATATCATTTAGGCCTTAACTCCATCATAACGTAGCAAGGCGTAGCTAGTTGGGCAGCACGTTGTAGTCCCTACTAATTAATCTACTGCAAAAATGACATATTTCATAATCACCCTCCAAATTGCCATTTAAAAAACTATCCATACCAGTACAGTAGTTAGAACAATTGTTAGATGGCTTAGGTACAATCGAAGCCCGATTACAGAGGCGCCAGCGTAAATTTAATAGCAACGTAAAAAGCGTTCTCTCTATCGAATGCCTAAAATAAAAAAGAAACAGAACTATGCTATTTAGCTAATATAATTACGATGGCGCCTCTGTATTCGGGCTTTCTGTAGAGTTAAATACACTAAACATCCTATGCGGGATGTCAGAAACTAGGAAAAGTAGACTAGGAAAAGCAGAATTGTGTATTGTTTTTTGCTAAGCATTTTGACATTTCTGCGATATGCTTACAACGGAAGTTTCGCTTCGCTCCACACACCTCGAGTTTGGTGGATCCTAATCTTTAATGTATGCTTACTATGTAAATGCCATCGCCCTATCTATATTTATGCTGACTGTAGCATGTCAACTGCCTATTAATTTATTCTCAAGCCTAATTCGTGCTTACGCTTTAAGTGTCGTCGTGTCTTCCATAATGTATGCCTAATCCGCTATGTTATCAGTTGCAATTTATATGTGAATAATATTAATAGATTATTATACCTTTAACGTTCAAAACGGTGATGTTTAATTTAAGACTCCATGCAAAGTACCTATAAGTTGGTTAAATGATGGTGGCGCCACCAACGCTATAAGTTGGTTAAATGATAAACACTTCACAAAATTCGACGCGTATGCAGTATTGCGGATTAGCTCAGTTGGGCAGAGCGTCGGGCTAGTGTTCCGAAGACGCAAGGTTCGAGTCCTGCATCCGCGAAGAATTTTTGAAATGTTTATCACAAAAATAACTCTTTGAAAGTACCTATAGTTATATTTTAAGAAAATAATTCATAAGTCAAGTCAGGTACAAAAACCTTATAGATATAATAAAAAGAATTTAGGATTAATAAGTCTCGAGAACATTGTTATTTAACTGAACGTTAGCTTTACTCTCTATGGTTTTTATGATGGACTAGCGACCCGCCCCGGTTTCACACAGGTGATTAAATATTGTAAACCATCCTCTTGAATCACTCTATCCGTTGCGTAATTAAGAAGATATAAGCATACATAGGGACAGACAGACAGGGAAGCAACTTTGTTTTATACTATGTAGTGATTATCATTATTAGTAGCCGTGGTGGCTTAGAGGTAGTGACACCCGCCTTACAATCGTGAGGTCGTGGGTTCAAATCCCGGTCCCGTACCAATGAGTTCTTTGGAATTAATGTACGGAATTTCACACCACTGGCTTTTCGGTGAAGGAGTTTTCCTTCACCGAAAAGCGTGAGGCAGCCTGGATATGTCCGTAGAAGAAATTCGATGGCGTATGTGAATCCACCAACCCGCACCGGGCCAGCGTGGTGGATATGGCCCAATCACCCTTCATGGCCTACGTTCTGCAGTGGACTATTAAAAAGGCTGATACAGTACAGTACAGTGATTATCAAAGATTAGGTTAAACAGTATGATGACAAAGCTGTGATGAACAGCAGTTTAGTAGTCCTTTTCCTTTTCGGCTGTGTTGCAAGGAATAGATCAAGTGCGAACAGTAGTCCTTAGTTGTGCGTTATTGTACCATTAGGAGCATGTATCTACTCGTAGGATGTCACAACTATCTGAGCATACACAGTTGATCTAGGAGAAAAACTTGATGATAGGTACTATTTCCTTTTGCACACGTACTCAATCCTTTGTGTTTGACACACTTTATTTTAAAATTCTTAAGCAGAAGATAGTTTCTTATACGAAAAAACCTTAAAAATGTCACTTTAAACTATTTTAGCTTATTGTATTCCATTGTCATACTCATCATGGCGTTTTATCTCAATACTATAAACAGTCTTAATACATTAACTTTGTCTAAGCAAAGTAAACGCAGTATAAAATTATCTTTACTGCTATCTTGATGTCATTTAGTAAATAGTTTGCACTGTACCGTTCTTGCTCTTGAATAACCGTAAAGTTAAGATTATTGTTTTAGTAAAGCTCTTCCTCAGTAAACGTCGCCTTATTCACCGCAGTGGTAATGTAGTGGTCAAAAACTATTTTTGTAATGGATCTGTGCCGTATCAGGTTTTAGCAGAACTCCTGAGCATTAGAGTAATTATGATAGAAGAAATAAATAAGTTTTTATCACAAACTAAATTCACGCTTTGAAATTTTGGATATAATAAGGCAACTCTATGGCATGTATCATCCACTATCTACTATTTTGTAACGCCCACCCAATAACAAGGGAGTGCCATAAGTTTGGCGTACATGTCCGTGTATAATACATTATACCAGCGACCTTCAAGATAGACACCTATTCGTACAAAACGAAATGTCGCCGACCAATATCAACCAATCATTAGAAATCAACCAATCCAATAACTAGTCTTCATTAGACTGGCGTTGCGGTCGCGTCTCAAAGCAACAAGGTAAATATGGTGAACTGCGTCATTCCATCTTGCCGAAATTACTAGGTATCAAAAGAAATAATGAATACAGAATAGGCCTATTACACAGAATAGGCCCTGTGTAATAGGGCCTATTCTGTGCATTATACCTTCCAAATATGACTACCAATTTTGATTTTTTTTTGTTTGAAAGCTGATATACTAAAGAAAGTCCTTAGCAAAATGTTTCACTTTCATATCTCTTGTCGTTGTCTAAATTTTTAATTTACATCAGTTGTTCTGAGCACACGCACATAGCCTCCATGTCTTCCGCCCACGCCAAGGCCGCAACATACGAGTATTTTAATTTGTTTCAGCTAAAAGCTCCAGTTCTGGTCATTGAACATGAAAAATAGTAGAAGGACTGTTCAGGTGCATTTGAATGAAATATGTCCAAAATCTACATCGAAAACGTCTACGGTCAGTAGAACGGTCTTTCAAAGCGGAAAGGAGGGTGCTCCTTTCCGCTTTGAAAGACCGTTCTACTAACAACTCTAGCTTATATGGCTAACTTTTTGAAAAAAAGAAAACAAAAGATTTTCTGATTATTGTGTCACCCGTGTACAAAATTCGCGAATATTTCGCACGGATCGATGTAGCATTTTTCACATTGTTGATTTCCAAAAATGGCTCAGCCGAATTCGATAAAATTTTAATGGGACCAATTTCAATGTATATTCTTTCCAATAAAAAAGGAATTATTGAAATCAGACTACTACAAACAAAGTAATGCGTGGTTATACATAAAAAAAAAATATATACGCGTCGAATTGCATACCTCCTCCGGTGGTTTGTTGCGTCGGTCAAAAAAGAAAGAGGTAGGAAACGTAGTTAGCGTTTGTGACGAACACTAGTCCCAACTCATTACTAGAAACCTACAATCAAATGCGCTGGTATTTTAATGGGATTTCTGTAAGTATTTTGAACACAAAAACCCTTCTGTTTTTTCATGTTCGAAGGCCCTGGCTTCGCAAATTGCCTCCGTCATGAGCGCATGTGGATCAGACAGCTGCTCCACTTGAAATATTTCACGGTTGGCGTCGACCATAGAGATGATAGAGAAGCCTTCTCTTACCGGGTACGTAAGACACTTAAGACGATCCTTTATGTGTATAATTATGAGCGAGATACTCATACACTGCAAAATGCAATACTGCGACATTTGGACACCAGAAGATGCAAATTTACAATGCAGAAAAACGCAAATCTATCACAGATTAAAATAAAGTAAAAATAAAGAGTAACCCAGAATTAACACAAGATTTCTTTGGAGTTTCCTTTTCAAATTTTGCGTTAATTTTGGTGCAGCTATCACATTACATAATGTAATGTTGTGCAAGCATATGACTAGATGATTTGTGGCACTCTGTGAGTTACACGTAATTTTGTATAATTTAATGGCGTTACGCGTAATCGACAAATTAAATCAAATGTTTCGATTTGTTTTGATTAAATTATGAGATTCTTTTGTGAAATTATATCCCAGCTAGATCGAGACATGTACTTCATCTCATGAGATCTATGGACACGACAGACCCACAACAAATGTACCGTGGTTTTTGCAAATTTGCTGTGTTTGACTTTATAAAAGAAATATGTTCCATTTTACGGTAAAGTATTTGTATTGTGTCGGTATATTAGTCTTCGTTAGTTTACAAACCCTTAGTTTACTAGTCGGTAATAATGTACCATAAGAAAAATACAACAATATTTTACAAAATTAAATGGTTTTCTGTATGCCACGTAAAAAAGAGAATAAATGAATTATACACATTACATATTTATGTAAAAATTAAAATAAATAAATATTAGGGGACATCATACACACGGTTTCCGACCCCAAACTAAGCAAAGATTGTAATATGGCTGCCAGAGACTGATACTACATCATTTACATATTTTTAGATACATACTTATATAGATAGTACCTAAATAACACCCAGACACAGAGCAAACACCTATGTTCATCACATAGATGCATGCCCTGGATGGGAATCGAACCCACGCCTCTTTGATCCAGAAGTCAGGGTCACTAACCACTGAGCCACCGAGGCAGTCATATTTAAATAAACTGTTTGTTTTCCAGACTTTGATAATTAAGTTAAAAGGATTTTGTTTTAGTTTATGACAAAAATTGCCATAGCTACAAAGGATGAAATATGTTTCAGAGGTATTATACTTCATCATAATAAATTATCTTTTTCCTCTTACAACATCCCAAATAACACACCACAAATTTACCATTTCAAATCAAGCTGCTGCTACATAAATTTGATTCACACCAGGATTCTACCAATGAGTCAGAGAATGTCATCTGCATATGGCTTGAAGTGGGACAGGCAAAATTTCACGGACGACCTTCACTGCCATGTACCAACCAGCGGACCTGCTCCGTGACAATGTAAGCTTTAAGTAGTAATTTCAAAGCTGTTTCCTCATCAGGGGCATTTTCTTATAAAATAAGTAATTTGTTTTTTTTTTATTTATAAAATTTAATGTTTCTATTAATTTTGTAAGCATATCGCAGAAATGTGCAAAATGCTTAGCAAAATTCTGCTTCTCCTAGTTCCGCTTTGTGCATTTTTGCTTCTTTCATGACCACGACTGTCTTTGGTTTTCGCTAAGCTAATATAGTATTTATTTTTAGCCTAATTGTATAGTAATAATTATTGTTTTTTTTTTTCAGATTTTAAGGAAATTAAAAGGGCTTGGTTTTCGGCTGGTGTGGACCAGTGATACCAGGATCCTCCTAATGAGTCAAAGAATCCCAAAACTCTTCCAGATACTCTTTTTTTAGTCCACACGCAAGAGGAGAAAAGAAAAAGCCAGCCGAACAGGGTTACGGAGGGTCCTGAACCCCGACGATCCATGAGGCTCAAAGTCTGACCTATAAGTATGTCGTCGCCATTAACACAAGGAGCAAACTAAATGTGCATGTAATTGGGAAGTTGTTTTCCTATAGAAAAAAAAAATCTAAACATTGTTAGCAAAAAGTAGTCTGTAGAGTAGAGTGTAACAAACATAATTAAAAACATGCCATCTACATATAGCTTGAAGTAGCACAGGCACCATTGCACGAACGACCTTCACTGTCATATAACAGCGAACCCAGCGGACCTGCTCTATTACAATGTAAACTGTAAATAGCAACTTTGTAACTGCTCCCTCATTGGGGACATCAGCCTGTATTTAGTGTTTTATTTTTGCATTATAATGAGGTTTTGATAGCGTAGTTTGACTAGGTGTCTGTCAGCAATCACCGAAGTTCGTTAATCGATAATCGTTCGGCACGGTCAGTCTTCGAATGAGTGACACCAGGGCTAGCCACTTGACCTAAACGAACGTACTTATTTGCTTTAATAAGGTTTTGGAGCAATATTGTATAATACCAATTAAATATGAAATATATGATAGCTTTTTTTAAGATCTTGACACTTTTCGGGAAGTTTAGAGGAAATTTAGGTGGCTTCGGAAAGCGAAACATGGAAGTGGGGGACACCTTTTTCCTGCAGTGGGATAGCATAATATATGTTGTGGGAAAAAAACTTTTATGATGAAACATGGTATGATAATAACAATAAATATAAGTAAGTATTTTAGAGGTGTGTATATTTTTTAAATAGGTTGTTACATTTTTTTATTAACATTTAAAAAATAAAAACCAAAATCTGAAAAACTATTTTTTATTCGATCTCTTGATGTTAAAATTTAAAACTAAACACGTCAACCATTGTCAAATATCAACTGGTCACGAATCTCAAAATATAACCAATTTCCATATCCAACCTAACTCCTAATATTTGCATATCAATGAAAGGGTCTCGCAAAAGCACAATTAGGTTGAAATATTCGAGTTATCAGAGCCCAGGTAGGTAAGGGTCAATCAATCTGTTGGATTCAATCATCTGGAATCTCATTCTGACCCAAAAAGGTGCTCAGTAAAATTTAGGTGAGGTCATGGATGTAGGCAAGTTTTACATAATATCTATGCATAGTTCAAACGTTTTAGATTTTATCAAACATCTTGTGCTACGTCGCTACGAGAATTTTCATAATAGAAATTATTTAGATTTTCAGAATAAAGTCGCAGCCTGCACGTGGTAAGCTCGCAGTGAGCAATTGAGCATGCTGCAAAAATGCGGCGAGCACGCTGCAAAATTGCGGCGAGCACGCAGTATAATCGCGGCGAGCAGGCTGCAAAATCGTGGCGAGCACGCGCCATAATTACGGCGACGTCGCTGCCATAAATCGCTGCAAGAATCGCGTCTGCTAAGAAAGTAGAAGTAGAGAGAAATGAGAACTACGTGTATTGCTTAATACTAGCTACTGTAGAGGAAAGTAGAGTAGCGGGAAGTGAGATAATAAGAAATCGCAAAAGTACACTGTGCCAGTCATTGACTTAGCATTTTTTTGTTTTTCCATAATGATGGCACTAGTGCATCGCATAATGTACACTACTAGTGTCTCGTGTGCTCGCTACAACTTTGACGCACCTGTGCTGTACGCTTGCTGCGTACTTGTCGTATACAAGCCACGAATGTCTTACCTTGATTAGAAACCGCCAACATAAACTGTAATTAAAGACTACAAACGAACAATAACAAGCCTGTAGAAATAAGACAGCTATAACATGAAAGCAGACAAAATAAAACAGTTATGAACAAAAACATATCGACATAAAAATTTACCAGAAACAATGTTGCCTTATTTTATTACATTACTCACCAATAAAATGGGCGAGTAATTGTATTATGAGTCTGACAGAAAATAACTTGTTTTTAACAGACGAAACATTCATTCTTGGCTAAAGTAAATAATATTTATCTCAACCCCATTTTGTCCCAATCCTAGTATGATTTTTTTAGCACGCCAGGTTTTACTAGTCATTTAGGCCTCGTAGACTTTTTCTAGTGTCTAGGGTGCAATTTATTTAGAATCTTATACGCCAATTACCAAGATTTTTGTGGCCCTAAACAAACTGTACCAGCCTTTTTAATAGTCCACTGCAGGACGTAGGCCTACCCACGAAGGGTGAACAACAAACAATCTCGAGTAAATAGGTATCTTCTAAATAAACCTGCTATACCCTAGGCTAGGCCGCATAATATCTGAACCTATTCTTAAAGTGAATATTTAACTAAATATTCTGTGAATATTTCAAGCATCTACCTACCTGTCACCGTAATTGTTATAGAGTGAAACACGGCTAAAAATTCAGGTTTGTTGTATGTAATTTAAAAAAAAAAATTAAGGGAGGCTTCCCTTAAATTTTTTTTTCTGTTTTTAGTATAGTGCGTGCCTCCAAAGATGAGACTTGACGAGCGTCAGTGATGGGGGATCTTGCGCAGGTACAGTCGTGTACAAACTTACTATCCAGAATTTGTATGTTTTTTACAAACCAAAGTGGTTTCTCAAGTCTCATCTTTGGTGGCACGTACTATACTTGTTGTAGCGGCAACAGAAATTGACGTATTTCTGTGAAAATTTCGAAGTTTTAGCTATGATGGTTTATGAAATACAGCCTGGTGACAGACAGACAGACGGACAAACGGACGGACCGGGAAGTCTTATTAATTGGGTCCCGTTTTTACCCTTTGTGTACGGAACCCTAAAACAAGCTTTGTACAAAGAAGCAGTAAGTAGGTTAAATAAACAAGAGCCGATTTGCATTATTAAGAATCCACGAGATCCCGATATTAATATTCTTTGTCATATCGAAAGTAAATATTTAAGTACAAAGGAGTCACAATACTGATACTGGGGACAAAAGGTAAAATCTTCTGCGAGCATTCCTTTTTCCACATAAATTAAACTTAACAATTTACACGGAGAACAAAGAACGAAAGGCGGGTGGCTGGAATTGACATTTTTGTGAGCGTACCACAAACATGGAAGTAGAAATACTGGTATAGACTGAGGTCGGTAAACAATGTTTTCACTTAGTACAAAGAAATAAAATGCTTAGGATTCATGAAGCTTATACCATAGAGCTAATAAAGCTTGTAATGATTAAAAGGCTTAAAATTTTACAAATAACACTATAATGAGTTATAGAATTGACGCACCATAATAAATATTATTTTTGTCATTCTGTAGACTCAACTTACTCGATATTTATATGTATAAGTATCTCTTTTTGAAGGTCCTCACTCGCCCCACATTGTTTTGAGTGGGGCGGGGACCTTCATAAAGAGTCATGGGCGATTCGCCCGCGGGCCGAACCGCTTACGGGGCGAAACACCGCAATACCCGTATAATTATGAATAAGGCTCGTACTTGAAGCATGAAAATTATTAGGTACTTTTTTATATACATTTATCGGATGATCTTATATTAACTTTGCCCAGAGCATTTCAAATGTAGAAGAACATTGTAATCCCAAAATCTTTTTACCAAAAAATATTAGGCTAATTGTAGGCATAAAGTAAGTTTTTCATGTCGTAACCTCAGAGCAAATAAAAAATCCAGAGAGAACGTCGTTGAACAGTCAAGTCAGGCCGGTTTTTTATACATGTGTGAGTGCGTCGCTGTTGTGCCGCCATAGTTTGACTGACAAGCCAAGGCGTAGTCTCACAGTTACCTGGATGTGTGTGTAATTGTCTGTACACGGCGAGGCGTAGTTTTGTTTGGCCTCACTTGTTTTTTCACAAAATTCTCTCTTAATTTTTTTTGGTCTGAGGTCGTAACGCAAGGTAACTGGAATTTGTTCGCATAGCGCATGGCGGTGGGTAATGTTTATTCATATATTTTTTCATGTTGATATTTTCAAATTTCTTTCCTTATCAGTATAATTATAGTGTATGGATATCTACAGTGCTTCATTTTTTGATCGCAATACATATTTTATTCATCAGCCAACCCGCATCCAAATTATTCGAAAGGGAAATATTCGTTTTTTGGCGGGAACGTGGAAAAATCATGTCGCCTCATTGTATTATTTTGTTAAACTTGTGTTTCTATCAGTGATAATTAGTGAAAAATGGTGGTATTTCGTTGATTATGAGCTGATTTACGTGCTTGAGTGTAGGCAAGTGATATAATGCGACGTATCATGTTCTTCCGTGTTGTTACCAAAACTCCATAGACGCCTCTAGTAAAGTCTCTACTGCTTTACTGAGGTATGACTTGGACTATGATTGGACTTGACCGCGACTTTATTGGACTATGACGAGACAACGACAGTGACTATTTTGATAAAATATTATCAAAAATTATTAAAACTTAATACTTGACACTGGCAAATGCACAATAATGCGACGCCAAAACTAAGAAGAAGAAGAAGGGAAATATTTTGTGACATCTTAGAGCTCGGCTTATAATTTAAAATTCGCATTGTAGTTAGTAGATTATGTTTTACAAGCTTTTATTAAACTTGCAATGGATGTATGTAAATTCGGGTGGAATCTTGCAAGTTAAATTTGACCAACTTCCCTGTTTCCGATTGAGCTGAAATTTTGCACGCATGTTTATATCGCGTGACAATGCAATAATATGGTACTATGGAGCTGATATGACGATGGAGTCGGAAGGTGTCCATAGGAACGTGTTTGGGATCGTTTTACTTGTTTTGGCTCGCACTCTGCTGCTACATGATATCCAGGATCTCAAAAGCTTTTATTTAAAAGGTTATATTTGTACAATAATTTATTTCATGATTGTTTCTGGATCGTCAAGGAAAAGGTTCTAGATTCAAATTTTTTAAGTGCGCGTTGATGCAAATGGAATTCATTGCTCTATGATTTATATTAAAAAAACCGGACCGTAATTTTGCATAAGTACGTCTCTCAAATTTTAGACAAAGATAGGTATTGTATTATCTGATGGTGATACAATTCGTCAAAGAGACCAATCCGGATACCGCATAAGTAGCTGTATTTCAAGTTTGGTCCCATACTAAAATTTGTCCATATCTAATAATATGTCTGCAGTTTGTAAGTCTATAAACTTTGCAATACCTTTTGCAGCAAAAGAGTTCTAGTTCGATAGTTTCAAGTTGATCTTTAATAGAATAGCCTATTCGGAAGTTTCCAGAACAATCATCGCTTATGAAAATTACAAACCATATCTGGCAACCCTGCGTGTGACAAGACCGCTACCACGAGCGCCAAATACGGCATCAATTTGCAGATGGTGTTAAGTTTCATCGGTATATTGAACACGATTTGCATATAACACGTCTTCGGTGAAAGGCTATTGAGGGGCAGGCTTCTGAAACACCTGCAGAGCCTATTGAATTTATAGACATTTATTTATAACCTGTTTTGACAACCGTGTGATCTAGAAATTAGAGACGCTTACACACTGAATAAATCTTAGTAAGTACTAAGTAAACTTTGAAATGTATTTGAATAGATAAATTAAATGTACGAGATGAAAGTCTTCGTACGGAATAATAATTAGTATTAGGATCTATCCACGTGCCAACCTCATAACCACAATATCAGCTTCAGCACACTGTTATAGGCCGCGCCAAACAAGTTGGCGGATGTGAAGTTAGCTACAAGCTGCGCAATAGCCAATCAGCATACGGCCTTATGTGACCTTCAGTCAGGATTAGATATTGCGCAGCTTGTTAGTAACTTCTCATCCGCCAATTTGTGTGGCGCGGCCTATACCTACCGCCTGCGGAGTTCTGCAGTCTTCTACTAGAAAGATTCTAGGTCTGTCGGAATATTTAGTCCATGTTTTGTCTTTTAAAAAGTAAATAAAAATTGTCAAAGAAATAAAAAGACAACGGACAAACTAATTACACCGAATTAACACTGCTCTTTCTAATAATACGATTTATATTGCCGAGTAAGTGCAAAAAAAAACTAAGAATACAAGACAAGAAAAAGTTTACTTCAGAGCCCACGCTTCAGTGTGTGCATCTACGAGTATATCTAATGACCACCATTCAAATTTGCAAACGTCAGCAGAACTATTGAAAACTAGTTTTTACCCGCGGCTTCGCCCGCATGATATTTTGGTTTTTGACGCAATATCATTATAATTTATAGCCTATGTGTTATTCTAATATATAAACTATATTATTGCAAAGTTTCATCTCAATCCGTTCAGTAGTTTTTGCGTGAAAAAGTAACAAACATCCATACATCCATCCATCCATCCTCACAAACTTTCGCGTTTATAATATTAGTAGGATTACGTGTAGCATTTTCATTTATTAGCTCCAAGCGTCCGGGGTGTGGCCCAGTAACCTTCTAACCCAATTCCGAAATACAATGTTGAACACGATGTCGGAATTCACGGAATGGTAGTTAGTTAGATCATGGTACGGGCAACACTCCCGCGTCCAGGTAACCGGCAGCATTCTACACATTTTTGGACCGGGTGAAAATTGCCAGTCCACCGCTGGAGTGACATTCTGGACCTAATTAACTACGTGGAAGCCAAGCCGAGTATTCTCTAGGAATATTTTGCGTTAATTTAATAGAAACTTGGCTTTGAAAGGCCATTGTTTTGTCGTATCAGTTTCATCTGGAATTTGATTTATATTGATATTTCGTTTGGTATTTAGGCTTGTGAAATCGGTCACCAAATAGATATAATGAATTGACTAGATGATTTTAGAAATTATAGCAAATATAATTAAGTGCGGTAGAAAATGTGAGATAAATATTACTCAGTAATAATGTATAATATCAACATGAATTATTAGAATTGAGGTAATGACGGTGAGACATAATATTAGATAGGTAGTTGACATATGTCAAACATAATATTCTTATGTCTAAAATTTGTTGTACGTATGTCAACAATCATTAGGCTTAACCTTCCTATACTCGCGCGTTGGTCTGTGAGACCGACGAAATATTATTTCGCATTTATTTTATATTCAAACAATGCACCGGCTTTGAGCTTTTTGCTAGCTGCCTCATTTGTTGATAGCTTTACTTCAGTACGCTGAGCGAGTTTGTGCAAGTACGGCGTGTGGGTGTATTTGGCGCCAATCGGTCCGTGAGACCGACGCGAGTATAAGTGCAACAAAAAATGTGTATGAAATGTTTGTATTGATTATACATTAATTGGCATTTTATGGTCTAAAATCTTGATAGCTACATCTCGAGTCTCAACTAATAAGGTACTAAGATGATTTTTACTGAGTACAGATTTTAGTCAGTTTTTTCTACACTTGAACAAAAGTTTGATATTTTTGAAGGCTGTCACGCAAAGTCTGATAGACATTACAATAATAAATTAATAGTACGATTAACTAAGTTTATTTTGTAGTTAAATTATATGGCTACAGGAAAAAAATATACCTATGTAGCTTATACTGCTAATAATAAAAAAAAATGGGACCCAAAGTTACGGTCTGTGACACCGTGCGCGGGTATAGGTGTTACAAAATTTGACGCGAGTATAGGAAGGTTAAACATGTGTTCCCCGTAGATTTTGAAGATCTTCGAACATAAAACGACAAATAAATAACATCAAAACACCAATAAGCGTCTTTAATACATGCAAAACATCTTGATTTATACAGACATTTAAATTTTAAATTTCTTGTCCCACTTTTCAAAATTATGACTTATAATGTCATGGGTGACAGTAGCCTATTATGATTTGACAGCATTATAATGTTTTATAGGAAGTATTGAAAGGTGTAATTTTTGGGTCGACCCGTTGATTCTAGATTAATGATGTTTTAATATTCAGTTATGTATTTTAGAATCGAAGAATGCTAGAGATGGCTGTTGATGTTTGTTTGAACCTTAAGTAGTAGAGTTTTATAAGTTATCTATTAGTATTCCTCGCAAATTAATATAAAATTAATTGACTTTTTTACAAAGTTTTTTTAATGCTAGTTTTAGTCTGATTTATAAAAAATGATGTCTATATTAAAATAACGGCTTTTAACTTTTTGCAGATGCAATTTTTGACCGACGAAACGGAGGAGGTACTCAATTCAACGCGTATATTGTTTTTTTATGTATAACCACGCGTAACTTTTTACATAGAAGTCCAATTTCGATATTTATTTTTTTTATTTCGAATAGGTTCGCGTTTGACTACACACTGCCTGATGTTAAGCAGATGTGCGGTCTAGGGTGTAGCACGCTTACCTAGAAGATACCTATTTACTAGGGATTTGAAGACACCCACGTTGTACTTTAACGGGAAGACAGACCCAGGCAAAGCGTTCCACATTCCGGCTGTTATTGAAAAGAGTATACTTTAAAAATTATCCCATTTAAATTTAATTGAAATCAGCTGAGCCATTATTGATAAATCAATAATAATGTGAAAAATGCTACATCGATCCGTGCGAAGTATTCGCGAATTCTGTACACGGGTGAAGTCGGTCATGCTATAGGTATATTTAAAAACAAAATAATTATAAATTAACAGTTTTTAATATTTTTGCAGATGCAATTCTTGTACAGCATTAAGCTTAGGTAAGCTTTCCGCAACATTTTGAAATGCTATAAATTTTCAAACGTTCGGAATCGGTTCCATAGTAAGTATGTTGTTTATTATGATGTACCTAGCTCAGATGTGGTTTTCATACTACCGCGCTTTTAGTAAACACGTTGTACGTGCCGTTGAAAATCCTTGTACTTTGCAAAGCAACAATTTACTAACAAACTAAATTTTGCCCGGGGATTTATCCGATTGATATTTTGATTTTTATGCCAGGTTAATTTTTTTTTTTTGGGTTAAAAAGTATCCTACATCACCATAGGACTATGTATACCCATGTTAATTATATCCGTCGATCTTTTGCTGCGTGAAAGAGTAACAAACCAACAAACACACTTTTGGATTTATAATAATAAAAAAAAGATAATTTGTATTTATAAATCATACCTGCAGCAGAAATTATAGGTAAAGAATATCAGTCAGATATCGATCAATTCGCGGTAGCGGCGTCGATAGAGTGGTTTTGGGAAGTGATACCGATCGTGGGAGTAACTAGGCAATAAGCACCCACGTAAGTTCAATTACCTACACTTTAGGAGCTCGGGGCTAGTCACCTTGCTTATACAACCTTACGTATTATTATTAACATACAATGCACAAGTTATGGAGAGGGCTATGCTCGGAGTCTCTCTGCGGGATCGAATCAGGAATGAAGAGATCCGTAGAAGAACCAAAGTTACCGTCATAGCCCAACGGATTAGCAAGTTGAAATGGCAATGGGCAGAGCACATAGCGCGGAGTACTGATGACCGGTGGAGTCGAAAAGTTCTCGAGTGGAGACCACGTACCGGCAAGCGCAGCGTAGGACGTCCACCCACAAGGTGGTCGGATGACCTCATTAAGACCGCAGGATCGCGCTGGATGCAAGCCGCTCCCAACCGATCTTATTACAGATCCATAGGGGAGGCCTATGTCCAGCAGTGGACATCCTTTGGCTGATGGATGGATGGATGATGGAATGCACAAGCTTTTTTTACTGCATTCACACCCGTGACACACTTCCAGTCATCTATGTGACGAGCTGTTACCCGAACGCCGGCCAATTTCAATTGCAAAACTCCAGAATTATTGAAAAGTTAGCCCAATGCGTGCATTTTAATCTACACTAATATCATAAAGAGGTTTCTAATAAAGATGATAAAGGCATTCAAAAATATATATCATTTAAATATATCTCTATGAAGAGGTGGACGTGACACGTGACAAAAATGCTGGTACATATGTATTTAGTTCAACACTTAAACAGAAGACCACGAGACGTGAAAGTCGCTCCACCGATAAGAGCCATGCTCTTAAGTTATGATGATAATGAAGATGATGAGCACTGCTATTTAGCGTGGTAATCAAATCAATGTTTTTTATTCAGATCACATAATCCATGGTGTTAGTAAAAGAACTTAGAATATATTAGTACTTAAATTCTACTGCAGTAACATTGGAATTAACGTATTGTAAAGAGACATTGAGAGGCATTCTATGCGGTTACGGGTTCCTCACCCACACATTATCCGGACGAGATGCCTCATCAACGGCGCTCGAAAGTCCTCCGCCACTGTTCTCCTCCCACTCCCACTCCTTCCTCGCGCTCTCCTTGCCAATAATACCACTTTTTTGGTAATAACGCAATGCTGTATAATCTTAATTAGGTACTGCTGTCGGCTTGCTGGGTACGCTGTCAACTGGCAGTGGACTGCTTGAGCATTTGGATTACATCTAGCCCTGGGATCTGTAGATGATTCAATTGCACTTTGTTTAGTAAGTTAGTAATTTCGTTTGGGCTTGATGGCTAGCCCAGATGTTAATGCTTCTATATCGCCTTATGGCCTCTGTCAAGACCAAACGGCTAATAAAAACACAATCTAGAATTTAACGAATAATGCGAGAGCCACGATAGCGCTCAGCTGAAAATGCGCGGTCACCCATCCGAAGACTGACCGCGCTGACAAACACTTAGTCAAACTACGCAATGAGCGCTATTCGTGTCAATATAGACGCCCAAAAAGAAGTGACAATAGATAATTATTTTTTTGCAAAAAATAGCATGACCGACTTCACCCGTGTACGGAATCATTACATAGTAAAAAACAAAGTCGCTTTCCTCTGTCTGTCCCCATGTATGCTTATATCTTTAAAACTACGCAACGGATTTTGATGCAGTTTGTTTTAATAGATAGAGTAATTTAAGAAAAATGTTTATATGTATAATACACCTTTGCGAAGCCAGGGCGCATCGCTAGATCGCAAATATTATGCAGTATCACTGCATAATATCGATGTAACATTTTTCACATTATTGTTGATTTATCAAAAACGGCTTAGCCAATTTCGATAAAATTTAAATGGAACCAATTTTAAAGTATATTCTTTCCAATAAAAAAATAATTATTGAAATCGGACTACTATGAAAAAAGTTATGCGTGGTTATACATAAAAAAATAAATAATTATACGCGTTGAATTCTATACCTCCTCCGGTGGCTCGTCGGTCGAAAAATTATTTCCTTGATCAAATCATTCAGTCTATATTTTAGCTTCAATCTGAAGACACTGGAAACGAGGCACTTCATTTCTCTAATTCATTTCGTAAATCTCAAAAAGGCTTTTACGGTCCATCATGGCGGGTTTAAGGGCAAATCAAATATTAAAAAATAATACTCGTTATTACTTGTCCCGGTTATAAAGATGGTACTGGTAGGACCATAAGTGATTTGAACGTAAGACATATAATATTATTTTAATCCATTAGTTTTACAGAAGCTAGAGTTATTATAATAGCTTTCATATAGTTTTAACGGATAATAATTAAGAAATAAAATAAGTATGTGAGTGGCTTATTGAAGTGGTTAAAGTGGAGTACCTACTTAAAGCGGTAAAGTGACAACTTTAATTCTAAGGTTAATACCACAACCAGAAAAACATACCGTAAGACGTCTACCTACAAAGCGGAACAGCGATCTTTGGTACAATACAAAACGTGCTAAATATAAACCGACTCTTTTTAAAGTATATAGAAAGAGGCTAGATCCAGCTGTGACCATTCTAAAACTGAAGTAATCATGCACTAAACTGTGCACTTAAAAGTGACATAATTTTAACCTAACAATATTGTCCAAAGCCAATTAATGTCCATAGACAGATCCACATCATTATTAAGTTTTAGTCTAGTACAAACTTGAATTTAGAAATAAGGCGCAAGATTCGGGAAAGAGGAGGTGACTGTCGTTCTACCTCGTTTTTGGTGCAAAGAATGTCCATCGCCATCCAACGCGGCAATGCAGCAAGCGTTATGGGCACCTTTGCACCAGGAACGAAGAGGGGCGGGTTATTTGATTAATTTTCTAAGTAGGTATATATATTGTTGGAAGGTAGACGAGAACCAGCCGGCGAATGATATAAAAGGCGACGCCGCACCGATACTTTGCCTCGAGCCACCGTCGTAGAAACATCGTCCGATATTTCATTTCTCTTTAGTTAAATTGTGTCGAATCGCTGTCCGATTGTTTAACTTTTGATTATTTTTGTTGAATTATAATTGTCAGAAGTAATTCGGTGTTTTATTTTTGAAATAAAATCAGTTCAAGTATCCAAAAATATTTTATTTTCTGTTATTGTTGTTATTTATATTTAACAAATTTTACTATCTAAGTCTTGTACATATGTAAATAAAATTAAAACTAAGCAAAAACCTTGCACACTAAGTACATAAAACAACAGTAATAAAACTAATAAGCAATAAAAATAATCATACAAGAATTGTGACCTAAATTAGGCCTAACGCAACACTGGGAAACCCCATACATACAGCTGTTATTACAAAACACAAGCATAATACAAACAAAGCTTCTAAATTTGAATTGTAAATGTGCGCAGGAGTGTACCAGCCACCGACGAAAGTGAAAATGGCCTTAAAACGTGAACAAACAGCACCTCAAGTTTCAGCCGAAAAACAAATATTGGACGCACGTCCAGTCACAATAAGACAACTATAGAAAGTGCACTTTTTGTGCGTGTTATTTAGCTAAAAAATGGCTTAGCAATTGTAATTTTATAGTAGGTAACTGTAATTTACAATACACGTTTTTTGGTAGCCGATTCGCAATTTTGCGTCTTTATTTGCTATTCACGGCTTAATGACCATGATTTTGGTGCACCGTCATACTTAATTTGGCTGTTCTTACATTTTTGCTTTTCATTTCTCAAGATTAATAAGATTAGCGGATGAGATTAGCCCAAGACAGGGAACAATGGCACATGAAAGAGGAGTTCTATACCCAGCAATGAGTCGACACAGACTGATGATGAAGATCAATAAAATTAATGAATTGTACTTTGGTCACATCATGAGAAATTACAAATACAGACTACTCCAGCTCATCATCCAGGGAAAGGTTGCCGGAAAGAGAAGTGCTGGCAGAAGGCGGCACTCATGGTTAAAGAACCTGTGGGACTAGTTCGGCTGCAGTACCACCTCATTATTTAGAGCAGCAGCTTCAAAAATTAGAATTGCCCTGATGATTTCCAACCTCCGATAAGAGTGGAACTATAAGAAGAAGAATAAAATTAAAAGATAATTTTAGCCTAAATTCCGTACGAAAACTCGATACAAAAGAACGATTGATCGTATTATGTATATTAGGTAAGTTCATTTAGTTAATGTCTAATCTGTTATTATAATTCATTATATCAGAGCCTTTTTTCCTTCTTTTCTCCCGGTCTAATCACAGGGACATAAAGAAAAAGGTCTGGAAATTTTCAGCCATCCTCAACTATTTCAGGTCGAGCAACTTTTTACCATTCTTTTGCAGTAATTTTCATTAGACGAGCGAGAAAATTGGCAGTTAATGGCCTCTGAGGGAAAGAATGGGAGAAATGGAATGAAATTAATGAAGCTTCTATAAAACTGGAGATAACAGGCTTCTTGTAGATGATGTCGTCTAAACGACCTTAGAAAGAGTAGCTTAAAGTATTTTACAAAGTACCTACTTATTGACTGAAGTGAAGCACTGTTCAATGTATTCTTAGAGTTAAACATTGTCAGAACGGCCAGGTTTTGGATGGGTGACTGTAGCTAGCGTTAATTAAACTGAATACTGCAGTAAGTTGGTGTTGGATTTGGTGATCATTCTATATGTTTTAAGCGTTTAACATTGTCGGCTTAGAATAGCTCGACCCAGGCCAATTCGCTATGTGAATTAAAACAGATGTTAAAAACAATTTTTTTAACACGCTTTCATTAGTTTCACCTTTACTAACCAACCCCTTTGAGCTCGATTTTGACCTACTTTGTGCTATCAGATTTTCTTTAAACTTTGCACACCTATCAAAGATCGATGACAATGGATTTATTTAAAAAAATGACTACTATAAGTGTTTCTTAGTTTTTTTTAAAACTATATCCATATTATTTTCATTGCTTAAGTGTATTAGTTATATATTGTTATAGAGAGCCATTTAGATGGGTGGCCGCGGGTTGCATTTTCCAACTGAGCGCTACGGTGGCTCGGACGACACGTTAAATTGTAGGTCCCGGTTGTTTTAATTAACACTTAATAAATCAATTGATCCAAAATTATTCAATTTTTCCTTAACACTAACTGGTAAGCCGAAATCCTCCATTACATTCAAAAGTCGTATTGAGCCGACTGAACTTTTAGAATAAACACTCCATCGAGACAACTTTTATAATCAAACTTTCCACATCCCAAACCCGAGTTACCGTAACATCTGCTTTATATTTGAAGTCCAAAAGTGTCACAATAAACTCATAACAGTAAAAATGAAATGCAAAATCCGAGCTGTCAGAGGGACGAATCGTTTGATTCCGTCGTTTACGATTACGATCAAATCGTATTGGAATATCGATATTATGTCGATGTTATATCGATGTTGTATCGACGTTGTTTTGATATTATTTTGATATTATATCGATATTCGATTCGTATTACAATATCGTAACAGCTGTAACAGAGTGTTGTTATTCAATGTAAAAATATCTTTTATAGTCGTTTTGTCGATTTTTTCTGCTTTTGGCTTCGAATTTGATAGACTTACACTATATACCTATATATAGTGTAAGGCAATTTTTTTTGTGATTGGCAACATTTATCTTGGTAATAAATTCTAACATTTAATTGTTTTGTTTATTGAGATACAAACGAATCACACCAGTTACATAATGATACCTATCTTACAAAATAGTTATCAGACATGAATCGTAGATAATATTTTAAAATGTATTTATTATTTCAACAAAACTTAAAAAACATTTCATAAATTAAGAATTAGATTAAATCAGAATTATCCTGCATTTTATGTTTCACTCATGAGCAGTTTACGATTTACCTATTCCACAATAGCCAGCCTCAGATATCAAAATGTTTTTAAACAGTTATATTTAGCTTCACTCGTATGTATTAACCGACCTCCAAAAAGGAGAAGGTTCTCTGTTCGTCTGTATGTATTTTATGTGTATGTTCAACGATAATTCCGCCAATTATGAACTGAATCGAAAAAATATTTTTTAGTTCGAAAGGGTCTCGAAGTGGTCCCATTAAAATTTTACAGAAATCAGCTGAGCCGTTTTTGAAAAATCATCAATAATATAAACAATTCCAGTGAAATGTTCGAATTTTGTACACGATAGATAGCGGTTTTACCATTTTTGCGGAAAATAATTATTTTGGGTTAAATTTGAAAGTTGACCCCTTTGCCATTACTTATACTCAATATCTTAAGATAATTGCTAACGAGTTCGTTAGCTGATTACAAAAAGCGTTGTGTAACTGGGTGAGTCAGGCAGGATGGCTCTAAATAGCCCATGTCATTAGGTCAGGCCACCCTGACACAGTTTTCCTCCTTTGACCTATGGGCACACCTTCCTATATTCTAACTGCTCTATAAATAACTATTTTTCGCTAATAATACCACAACCAACTTCAATAATTGCAGTATACGTACAAAATTCGAATATTTTCGTTCGATGTATGCCATTTTTAGATTATTGCTGATTGTTCAAAAACCGTCTAACAAATTTTGATAAAATTGATATAGAACCAACTTTGAGATATACGCTTTCCAATATAAAAATAGATATCATAATGAATTTTTGCAATAAATAGCATGACTGACTTAAACAAAGTCGCTTTCCGCTGTCTGTCCCCATGTATGCTTAATGCTATGCTTTAAAACTACCCAACGGATTTTGATGAAGTTTGTTTTAATAGATAGAGTAACTCAAGATAAATGTTTATATATATAATGCACCGGTGCGAAGCCGAGGCGCATCGCTAGATCGAAAATATTATGCACGGATCGCTGCAACATTTTTCACATTATTGTTGATTTATCAAAAATGGCTCAGCCAATTTCGATAAAATTTAAATGGGACCAATTTTGAAGTACATTCTTTCCAATAAAAAAAGAGTTATTGCAATCGAACCACTATGAAAAAAATTATGCGTGGTTATACATTAAAAAAATATATACGCTTCGAATTGTAAACCTCCTCCGGTGGTTCGTCGGTCAAAAATCAGACTACTCTATAAAAATGTATGCGTCATACCCAGAAAAGTATACCTACGCGCGAATTAAGAACCTCTTCCGTTATATCGTCGGTTAAAAAATATGCCACCAAACATCAATCAGCTGTTTTACTTCAAAAAACTTTACTTACTAAATGCTTTTACAAAGTTGTCACGGCTCTGCACGTGATACCTATTTTATATCCCAAGTTGTAAATTTTCCAGACCACGTCAGTCCTTGAGTCTAATTTTAAAAGCCATCTGCGGTGGGGCCCTACTATAAACCCGTAATTTTATTTTAATACTATCACCTTTATCTTAGTATCTAATAGTCTCTATTCAAGTAAGAAGAACAGTCACGTCATTGTGGTAAAAGATACGCAAAGAGATTATAAGTATCCCCCTGATATGAATAGTTGAAAACCCAATTGCTATTCTGTCCGCGACTCTCCCACGGGCTCAGGACTTCGAACGAAGTTTTAATATATTCATTAGATGAATTAACACTCTTAATTTCACTATCGTGGCAGTCACGTGCAGTACTGAGTAAAAACTTTAAACTACAGTCACGTCGTACGTCTCGAGTTACTGGCGAAGTTGACGCGAGAGACAGTGAATGAACTAATGACATTTATTTTGATAAGATAATTGCTTAAACATCTGTCAGAACTTTAAGCCGTAAATTACTATCAAATAGCTTTTGCCCGCGGCCCCGCCCGCGTCGCATTTTGACTTTTGTACAATCCCATAGGAATCTTTTATTTTTTCGGGATAAAAAGTAGCATATGTCACTTTCTGGACTTTGAATTATATTCGTGCCAAAAATCAAGTCAATCCGTTGCCCCGTTGCTGCGTGAAAGAGGAACAAACTAACAAACCAATAAACTTTTCGGATTTATAATATTAGTAGTTAGAGAACAGAAGAACAAAAGAGTTTATGATGAATTAATTTGGCACATGGCGATGACATTGGCAGTTTTAAATTTAATTTAGAGTTAAATTTATGGGACTTATAATTTATTAAAATTATTTATTAACATTGGTACATGTTATAATTTAAGTCATTACATGTACTTTTAATAGTAAGTCATTTTGTATAGTTAGTGTCTATTTTATCAGGCTACCAAATAACGTATTTTTGCATTCTTTCAAGCATTTTAAAAACATTATCCCAATAAATATTTATATTATTTTTAGGATTTACTAATTGAACTGATTCCCAGTAGTGGCACTCATATAGGTATACCTTGCCCAAAGTACCTATAATTACTAAGCATTTTGTTCAGCCTGGCAAAGTTACCTTTGGTGAACAAGCACTTACGATAAGCATTAGAATTTATAATCTAGACTATGACAAATAATTTATTTTTACATAAATTTTTACATATCATCTGCGTCAGATTCTTGATTTACGTATGCTGTAAATCAAGGATCTGACGCAGATGATAGGGTATCAAAACACAATTATCACATTATGTTGTGACATGCGATATTCGTATTTGACTTGCATTGTACGAGAAACTTAGTGTTACATATTCCAATGTAAGTTAGCTGGTCGATGCAACCGGTACGAGTTTATAATAGCATTGTCGCATGAACATGCTGTCACATTCGATAATCGTGTTCGACTTACTCGCTTATTTCGTTCGAGAAACTCCTCAATTAAACCGACCTATAGTTACGAGTACTTAAATCGGCAACTGCTTTCCACTGCGCTGCCAAATTAATGCCATCGTTAATTCGAAAAGCATTTAGTTGCGCAACGGGTGACAGTTAGGTTACGAGTCGCTTTTCCGAAAATAAGCGATGTTTTTTCACTTTCACTGGAGATAATTGGCATCGTGTAATTACCCGTCTGGCGAAGTGACGGTCACGTACTTGTTACACAGTCTGTGGTCACCGATGATCTGTGAAAAACCTGTTGGATTAAAAAGCTGTACGGAGAAAGATGCTGTAACCATTTTGTGAACTTTTGTTTTGGTATGATAATAGTGATACTAATTTTGTTCAAATGCTTGGTTTTTATTGCGTCCTGTCTGATATTGAGACGTAATGTGGCCAATTATCATGAAGAAATAATAAATTGTACCTACATTAATCACACTATGACATCAATTTGCAAAATAATGATTTGATAAATTTTATTTAAATTGTATTTCAATTTCACTTAATTCTGATTCCAATTTTATTTTATCTTTTATTGAAATTGTCAATTTAACTCATGTTTTTGGCAAACAAAAATTTATTTCTTTCTTTCTTTCAATATCTTGTAAATCTTTTTTACTTCTACTATGCTATGTTTCATCGATACATTATTTCGGTTGTTGCCTGCAATTTCTTTACCATGGAGCATTTTTTTCGACTCTATGGTAATTAAAATGTTTTTAAAATATTTACCTTCTAAATTACAACATTGGAAGTTGAATAGTTATTGAGTATGACTGTAAAGTATAATTGATAAGCTACCATTGAAATTAATCTGTATAATGTTTTATTACAAATGTAAATATTACTTACATTTTAAATCGTATCAGGTTTCCCGCGATACAGGCCCAGCCTAGTGCGGGAACTGCTGTTTGTCTAGCATTGTATAAAACTATCCATAAACATATGTTTTCTCTTAATAAAAATTCTCATGTACTTGTGTATCTTATGTTTATATTAATAAATACATTTTCATTTTCATTTTTCATAGACTTTTTAGTTATATAAAATATATAGATAAGTCGACTAATAATAAATTAAATAAATTATAATTCATTTAATAAATAATGACGTGTACTAAACTGTATGAATAAATGAATCATACTAATATTTTAAATCCCAAAAGTTTATTGGTTTGTTCCTCTTTGAGGCAGCAACGGAGCAACGAGTTGACTTGATTTTTGACATGGATATAGTTCAAGGGCCAGAGTGACATAGGCTACTTTTTATCCCGGAAAAATAAAAAGTTCCTGTGGGATAGCACAAAAGACAAATTCTACGCGGGCGGAGCCGCGGGAAAAAGCTAGTATGAATATAAAAGTCAAAAGCAGTAAGTAACAATTAGGATAACTTAGTAGTAAACTACGTAACCCTAATTGATACTAATCATGAATCATATGTTGTGGTTTGGCACAAAAAAACCTCACACCCAAATTGATACAGTACCTATACTCTGTAAAATTTAACTTGATCTCTGTGACAGTTACATATTGACATATTTAGAGTTGGGATAGTGGAGGAAAAAATCGATTCTCAAACAATGCTGTAATGAAATCGAATGAGTAGTTGAAGGTGAGAAATTGGATTTTATTTACTTACTATTATTTAAGATAAAGTATGTACTCATGTAAATAATGTTATGAGATTAATTAAATACTCATAATAATGTAACGATAGTATTTATCGACGTTTTTCACTATTATCGATGCTAATGTAACATATAATTGGGTTTAATTTAATTACACATGTAAAAAATGTTATGATATTCAAATATACAATAAAATTAATGATAAATTAAGTTTTATTTAAAATATCGTCCGTATAAACTATCGATATTTTAATTAAAACTCTGTGGTCACGATCATTCGTCGCCCATCACTAATCGACATCCCCATAAAGTATGACATTGACAGGTACTGTCTGTACTGTTCAGAAATTCAGGACTTCATAGGCGTGATTTTTCTGAAAGCTGTCGCAGAGATCAAGTTAAATTTTATAGAGTATAGAGAAATTATGTTCCTATCTTACCTACATAAAAATGACCATACACATCTAAATGTTGATCATAACAAATCACTCTCTCGTCTAAGCACTTGGAAGATAAAAGCCAACATACATACATACAACCTCCAAATCTTTGTCTAACGCACACACGCCCAACCAAACAGTACATGCACATGTTTTCACTTTTTATTAGGGCTGGTTCTCGCAGCAATTTATGTAACATCGTGTCCACACGAGCGTATAATTGCGTTTTGTCTTATTATTATAAATATGATTGGTAATTACGGAGTGTAGTTTTGATACTATATTAACTATTTGAAAGTGAATAGTGGCTTTTCGAGGTTTGAATGTAAATCTTAGAGGTTAGTTAGAATCTTTAGACATAGTGTATAGTAATACTAAAAATATTGCAAAGGTCTATGGCTCGTTTATGAATTATGATAGCATTCATTAGTGTAATTGGATCATTAATCTCACTCGTCATACTAAATTGATAGTTTTTAATCTGTCTCTAGAACTCTGATATAACACGGTCAAAATTACCAGATCCTACAACGGTTCACCCAGGTGGTCTCAAGAGGTGGACGGTATGAAAAAACTGAATGTATGATCTTTAGACTTTATTGAGACAGCCTCAGATGTATTAGATTACTAATGAGGCTAGCTGATGAAGATGGTATTTACCAAATACCATCTTCAGTCATCCATCCCAAGAGTGACTGCATTGATTGTTACTTCACCTTAGTGATGTAGCGCCCATAGCTTTGTTTGACAAGGTGTTTGTCAGCGACCACCGAAATTAAACAACATTCGGCATGGTCAGTCTTCGAATATGTGACCGCGAGTGGCAATTACAACTGAGTGCTACATTGTAGGTCTCGGTTGTTTTAACCGTTTAGCCCTGTAAACGGCCTCTAGTATAATACGGCGCTATAAGTAACTCTGACACCAGCGCTAGCCACCCGGTCTTTGCGAACTTACTTTAATTTTACCTTGGTGACCTCAAGAACACTTAACCAAGCAATGCTATGAGCGTTCATCTTATAGCATAGCTCTTGCGCTTATAACTCAACGAGAACTTTAGATATAAATATCTAGCTACTGCTACCTACAATAGAGTTTAACACTATTCTAGCTAGTCTAGCAAGATCTTTGGATAAGTTATAGTCATGTATATATCGTCCTGCTCAAGGTGTCCGCCAATGGCGACCCCTGACTAGAATGTTAGCGGTTATGAGCTCTTATCGGTCGCAAAACTGAATTCGTTTTTGTAAGACCGGTTGCAGGGCGCACAATGCGACTGGCCACTAGTGTTATATGTGTACATAGGTGTAGTCATTTCAATACACTACGTACAATAAAAAAGTAATGCAGTGTTACACAATGTCTCTCTACTTAATGTACAATGAAAACCAGTCCACCTAACCCAAGAATGATTGTTTCGTCCATGACCCGAATACAACAATCAGAAAATCATATTATTATCTTGTCATATTCTGTTATTTCAAATTCCACAACATCATATAATTTCATCGTAATTTTCCTTTTTCAAAAAGTGAAACTCTACGTAGCTGAATTTGTAGAAAATCTACTAATACTTGTACCTACATTTATTGAATAGTTAGTTTAAAGTATATTACCGATTTATTATTCGATTACGACTTAACAGATGACGAATTCATAAAATGGTAGAGTTTTTAGGAACAGCCTTCCCAATTACTTTCATTCCAGTTTTGTAAGTTTCACTTTTAAATAGATTCTTTGTTGAAAATATTATTTTAACGCCTTCCAGAGTTTAGTTATTGCTTTGCACGTATTACAATAGCAATTTAATATAATATAGGGTTATTTCTAATCAATTAGCATCCTTTTAGGGGCTTATTTTGTACATCAAAACTAACAACTTTTGTTCTGCGACTTTTGACTCAAAAATAAGCCCCTAAAAGGATGCTAATTGATTAGAAATAACCCTGTATAGTTAATAATAGTAGTTCATAATAAAACGTTTTATTTATGACAAATCACATAATAATATAAAATACCTAAAGCAAAAAAAGTCAAGTCGATGAACCTGAATAAAGTTAACATGTCTAAACTAATTAATAAAACAATTAAATTAATAATATAGTATTAAAACAAACATTTATTTTGGTATCACTACATTTCCTAATATTGCTGTTGTATCAGAGAGTACAAGAAAAAAAGATTTGTATTTTCAATAGTTTTCTTTGTTGTGTCATTCACTAAACAAAACTTGTCTGCTAAACATGGAGCTTTCGTTTCGCACAACCAAAATGTCGAGCTCAAGTAGTGCACTCAAAGTTATAGAGATCATTGAAATCCACTCAATATATTAATAGAGTAGAATAACATTAACAATTTACTAAATTGAGTACCAGTATCTGGGGCATTACGTAACAATTCATTACCAATTAATTCTCTTCAATTACTTTCATCTCAGTTTTACAAGTTTCACTTTCAACGAGACTCTTTGTTCTAAATATTGATATAGAGCCTTCCGGAGTAAATTTATCGTCCCCCACACTAATATTGACTATAGTTATTAATAGCCAACCGGGAGGGAAAATTAACCAGCCGGCCTATTCACTTGGAGGTTTATTTATACCCAATCAACTTGGCCGTTTCTCAGACAAATGTTTCCAATTTATTAACCGAATAGAAATCTGAGGGAATTATCAACAATTCAACGGAGAGAGGACTTTGACTGCATGTAGTTGATTTACAATGAGAATAGTTCGCTCCGTGTTGGGTTTGAAATTATAATTTAGATGTGCGTGTCGTGATCACATTTCACGCAAATAGTTGGTTTTATAGTTATTATTTGACACAAAATAAAATTAATTTATTGGAATCTACTACTTGTCAATGTAATATTTCATTTTAGTTTACGAATCACTGAATCGACAAGTACAAACTTTAGTTCTTTTCAAAACTTTAGCCAAAAGTGACACATGAGCCGTGGTGGTCAAGAGGTAGTGACACCCGCCTTACAATGGTGACGTCATGGGTTCGAATCCCCGGTCCCGTACCAATGAGTTCTTTGGAATTTACGAAATTTCACACCACAGGCTTTTCGGTGAAGGAAAACATCGTGAAGCAACCTGCATACGTCCGTAGAAGAAATTCGATGAAATATGTGAAACCCGCACTGGGCCCGCGTGGTGGATATGGCCCAATCACCCTTCGTGGGTAGGCCTACGTCTTGCAGTGAACTACTAAAAAGGTTGGTACAGTACAGTACAGCCAAAAGTGGATGTAGCAAGTTTAAGATGTACCTACGCAATGCTTTTTACGTGTATTTAAACAAAGTATTATTTGTTATTTATCTAAACATTTTAAGTACGTGCCTTTCAAAATACTAAAAATTTATGGACAAAAAAATCTTGATCCTACAAAATTGTTTGTTTTTTAAATAATTTTGGCAATTAACTGGATTGTTAAAAATAACTGTAGCAGATGGAATTTCAACCTTTCCTTATGCAAATACCGTCATTATATCCGAATCACCCAAATATCTTTTTTAATTGCCAAAAAAGTATCATTTTACGTAAGATTTTTTCGGTTCGTTGGTTTTCAAAAGCTTTGTCTAATTACCTTTCTAAGAGACGGATTTTCTAAATTTTGAAAGCATTTCGCGAGTCAAAGCGAATTTCGCTTTCGTTTAACTTTTTGTTGAGATTTTTGACTTCTTTGATCTGAAATGTTAAAGGAATCGAAGAGCAAATGGAAAATTAATTAATTGCGAGCAGTAAGAAAATGTACACAAATAAAGCGCTGAAATGCGTTAACATTTTTTTTTTTGTATTTTCATTCGACATTACTATCGTTGGATCAGCTGAGAGCTGGGTGGTTAGCAAATATACCCAATATCAAAATTAACTACTTATAGATTGCTTCCAACCTATCTCATTAGAAATCTATACGCAAGGCCCAGTCGACCAGAGGACGTGCCCATAATTATATTCTACACTCAACATAAATAAATTATCATAAAAATATAACTTTTCAAATACAGCTTCTGAGATCCTGGATATCATGTAGGTAGCAGCAGAGCGTTAGCCAAGACAAGTAAAACGAGCCCAAACACGACGGGTCTATCTTGTTTCGTCCAGGAGTTCCTATGGCCACCTTCCGACTCCATCATCAGATCAGCTTCATGGTACCAATTATTGCATTTTCACGCGATATACCTACGTGCAAAATTTCAGCTCAATCGGAAACCAAATCGGAAGTTGGTCAAATTTAACTTGCAAGATTCCGCCCGAACTTACATACATACATAGGTAGGTACATCTATTGTGGTCTCAAGTGGTTGCCTATTCGCCTTCGACGGAATGCTCACATTCTTTCTTTACTTTATAACATTTTATTTAATCCTGCTACCCCACGCTACTTAAAAGATTGCTTTTGTTATTGGCACTCCTCTCATTCTATTCCTCTTAGGTCTCGAGATAACCTCACTCTTATGTCTCCCTCTGCGCGCACTGAAACATTCTATGGCAAGTCGTTTGCTTTTCAAGCTGTCCAATTGTGGAATGCTTTGCCTGTTCCAATACGCAAAGCTCCATCTCTTGATGTTTTTAAGGAAAGCGTTAAAATGCTTTACCTTTCGCAGGTGCCATCGCAGTAGTTCTGTAGTTAATTTTGTTCTTATTTATTGCTAAATAATTTTTTATTGATATCAAATTGTATGTATTAGTGTATCTTATACTATTATTATTTTATTTATGTATTAGGATGTAGGTACTAAATGTATTCAAATTTTAGCTCGTTATGTAAGTATTTATTATTTGTAATAAGTATTTTATTTGTCTACTCTCTTTTGCTACTCACTCCGTATTTTTAATATTTTTTTATTAATACCTCTCCAGAAGAAAGGATTGCCTGGAAGAGAATAAGGCCGCCCTTTGTTGCACTATTTTATGTCGTTTGTTTTTTTTTCCTTTCTGTGTATTTTTTCTGAATTGTATTTTAGTGTTAACAATAAAGTGTGTATCTATTTATCTATATATTGCAAGTTAAATAAAAGCTTGTAAAATATGATACATCGAATTGACTTTGTGTGGGATTTACTAAATGATTCAAACATCGAACTACGAGATTAAAATTTACTGGTTTCCAAACTCGCAATATATCTGATTTGCGATTAGTCATAATTATACCTAACCGTATATACCTTTACTTAAACCGATTGTCAACACTCAGACAAGAACAAGATAAATATTAGCACACAATTAGCGTGTACAGTGATTGTCTACAAGAAATAAATCTAGAAACCCAGTTGTGATGTAGGTTCTACGTTATGTCTTAGCTGAAAGCAACGGGACGGTATTGTTAAAGTGCGGTTCCACCGATGCTAATTGTGGTCCATTGTATACTACACTGTTGAACACAAATGTTTCTCTCGGCGAAGACGGGCAAAGAACATTTACAACTCAAATTCGCCCGGTATTGGTGTTTTTGCAAATTGTATAGTCAACAATTGTAGAGATTTTCTTTCCGGTGGAACCGGCTTTAATATACATAGCAAAGGGGTCATATCGAAGGTATGGCAAAGAGGCTATTAGACAGGGCAAAGGGGCCTTCAGGAAGTACCTATAGAAGAGGAAACTATGTCCTTAGTAAGTCCATTAGTACTTACTTCTAAGGTCTTTGATAGATTGTGTCCTAATTTGTGAACCAAAGGTGTCAAATACACCATCACTAGTATATTACGGGTAGTTAAAAAAATACAATTATTTTGATGGTTCAAAAAATATTTTTATCCATGTCCTACATCAATGTATCCAAAATACGCTGAAAGTTTCAGTACTGACAAACGCGCTTTGTTGCTAAGCACTTCAAAATTGAGAGCATACAACACTTACACAAAACAAAACAAAAATCTAAGATAACTACGTCAAAGACCCAAAGACCTCATTGCTTACGTCCTAAATTCAACAAACAACTAGAAACTAGACCCAGTTGTTTACGTACTAAATTCTTCGTAAATCTTACTATTGCACGGCCAATTAAACTCGAAGCAAACACGTAATTATCACTAAAGATGTTAATTAACTTGCATTTAATCATGTCACAGATCTAGCCAGATGGGAAATGTCGTTTTTTTCTAACGGGGACAGAGTTTTGCACAAAAAATAACACGGCTTAACGCTTAACAGCGAATTTGGTAAATGCACTACTTCGGATATGGTGGATTCGTTTGATTTTAACAAATAATAAACTTTTGATATGACATCTACGAGTAATTGAGTAATGCTACTTAAGTACTTGTAGATGTTAAATGCCACTAATTACACAATTGTTAAATACTCACAGTGCTCAACAAATTGCTTATTTATATGCGCTCAGACAACACTGCATCTGCACTGTATGTTTCGCAATACATTATACGGTGTGTGATTATTTTCTACATATAATACGTAAATGTTTTGCGTGCTGGGTATTAAGACCTATCTATAAATCTCTATGGACCGTATCTTACTCTTATCACTTTGAATTGTAGGGTATTTAAACGGTTCTTTTAGCCCGACTGTCACATTGAATTTAATTAAAGCGTAATTAACAGCTTTTAGCTTCAAATTAAGTTCTTTAATTTAATCTGGCTGCGTTTCGCGGGAAAAAAACATGGCGGGATCGAGGAATGTAATTAAAATAAAGCTTCGGGTCCGAAGCTTTACAAAAAAGTTTCTTAAAGCTATTTTGTGTGCTTAATTTGCCACATTCGTTTCAAAATTTTAAATTAAATATTACATCTTTATGTCGTGTGTACTGTTTCAATTTATTTAAAAATGTGATGTTTGCATGGTATGCAAAAAAATGTCTTTAAATTAATCCCAAACAGACGGACAGACGGACAACAAAGTGATCCTATAAGGGTTCCGTTTGAGGTACGGAACCCTAAAAAGGACATGACAACTAATAAAGTACACGACAATTTGGTCATCATTAGATGAATTTGATGATAGCGCAATAAAGCTGGAAACATACTATCGGACGCGGCTGACGGACGCGACTGACAGCCGCGACTTAGCAGTGTGCACAGTCTTAAAACATCGGGCACGCCAGATCGCTCTCGGACGTCCGAACGCTCAAGGTTGTCCGAAGGTGACGTCCGCGACTTATGTCCGACAGTGTGCACGGCTAAGTGTACTTTCATAGTCTAGATACCAATCAGTCGCGGCTGTCAGTCACGTCCGATAGTATGTTTCCAGCTTAAGGCCTCAGTTTTAACTCGCCATACTTTTTCACCAATATTTTCTAGGAATAAATAGTCAATTGTCTTACTCGCTCGGATGATTGTTTTACTCGATAGTTACTTGTAATTTCAAAATCAATTTTGTATTGTATTACTACTATATTTACTAAGTACATTATATTAAGTTGTAAAAGTAAAGGACATATCCACAAAATGTATGAAGGCTGGTATAATAATAATCAAAAATTCGAGCCACAACACTAGTTACATTTCAATAAAAGTCATATTTTTCTGAGTCTATTACATCAATTAAAACCAAAAAAGAGCCCTCCGATTTTTTAAAAATCAATTTTGAATTTATTAGGATAAATAAATATATTTGGCTCAATAGGTAGTTTATCTCTAGCAACCCTGATTAAGTAACCTCTAAATTGTTAAATAGAAGCATTTTTACCAATTAGACACACTTTTAAAGTGGTTTTTTGTCACATTGTACCTACTAACTGGTCACACTGGTAGGTTATAATTTTTAATTTTAGCAAATTAAGTGATGAATGTGAAAGAATCAGCTACGAATGCAAGTTAAATAACGATATAAGCACGTAATCATTGCTAAACTAGAAAAAGTAATAAGCTGTATTGTTATTTTTCATACAATTTATTTTACACATTTAAAAAAAAATTGGAGGGGCGAAAAAATCTAAATTAAATATTTTTGGGAAGCCCATAAAACAAGCTTTCAAATGATGTATATATCATCTTGGTTCGATTTTTCTCTGAATAATATACCACTTGTGGACGTCACCTTTTTGCATTATGTTATGTGACTTTGATGTTTTACTTTTAGCATAGGTACTCTGTTAGTTTTCTGAAAAATATGACGTTTGATTACGTGGCCTGTAGTTTTTATTATAGTACCCAAGTTTCTAAAATTACGTAACGCATTTCAGCATATTCTTATACACTAAGGGACCATTAAGTACCTAACCAAAAGGAGTCGACACGCCTAAGCACCGAAGGCTGCCAAGTCAGTGGGGGGTGAAGAAACGCAAATAGAAACGAAAAAGAAACACAAACCAAAATATAACCAAGTTTACACGCACACAAATGTAATTAACTAACACTAGCTGAGAATTAACACAACACAAGCGCAACCATACCGATATATTTATTTAAAGATCATGAGCGCCGGTCGCGTACTTTTGGCAGAGGGGTAAGCTTTGCAGTGTCGTCTCCTTTTGGTTAGGTACTTAATGTAAGGGACTAATCGCGCACTGAAAATATGAAGTAACAAATAGATACTTCTCGATCCCGACATTTCAACCAAATTGTATCGATCGTGGTCACGGGCAGAAGAGAACACGGAGCCTTATTAGTTATTTATGGTCCCAGCTGTTCGTTGAATTAACCAGCACTTCTCATAGGTGTAAACTTCTTTCGGCGTCACATGTCATCACCAAATTTACGACTCCCTCGGGCAATTAAGACATTAATTCCCAACCGGGCCAGCGGGTCAGTGCAAAACACTCGCGTTTTCATTAATATTTATACAGAGAAAGTGCTCTTTGGGTAATCATAAACTTTCAGCTTAAACACAAGCTTTTATTACTCCGTAAAACTCTGGGAAGCACTCGGAATAATAGAAATAGTCTTACTCGTAATTCGAGTTCCCAGGGAAAATTTTAATTGACATCTGGCTATTCAAGTTCGCTTTTCTCATTTTGTGCAATTGTAAACTTAATTGCTTTGAAATTGAAAGTTTAATTTTGTTGTACTACTGTTCACTACTTAAAAGATTTTCCGTTTCGTTCTCTCGAGAATGGTTACTAGCAGTTTTAAGTTTAATTGGTCTCAGTTTACTAAATAAAACTTGACACAAAGCAATTTTTATATATAAAATGACTAACGTTGTAATATTTATTTATTTTTTGCAAAAAATAGCATGTCTCACTTCACCCGTGTACAGAATTCGCGAATATTTTGCACGGGTCGATGTAGCGTTTTTCACATTATTGTCGATTTATCAAAAATATTATCATCATCATCAGCAGCTTATTTCGGCCCACTATCCCTGTCCTGTGCCAGTCTCATCCAGGTGTTGCCGCAAAACTTTTGGATGTCATCACGCCACCGTTGTAAGGGTCTACCGGGACTGCGCTTCCCGTCACGGGGCCACCATTCAGTCATAGCCCTGTTCCACCTATCAAAAATAGTTCAGCCGATTTCGAAAAACATTAAATGGGACCAATTTCAAAGCAAATCCTTTCCAATAAAAAATAATTATTGAAATCGGACTACTATGAAAAAGTTATGGTTATACATAAAAAATATACGTGTCGAATTAAGTACCTCCTCCGGTATCTTACATGAGGTATTTAATTAGAATATTAGAAAAAGTTACATAATTTTGTGTACCTAATTTCAATGTTACCTACTTAATTATGCTAATCATGTCTCAATTTGACTAAGACCCAGACAGGTTCGCGTGTTTCCAATAAAAGTTTTAGCATAATTATTATGAATCATCGTTAAGTGGCTCCCAATTATAATTCAAATCCGATGGGAAATGCCGCACGGTCGCATGAGACGTCGTGAGTTGCTACTTTTAAAGCTTTGACTATTTAAATAGAAACTGCAGACCAAATGGGGACCACAGAATTGTGAGCATGGCGTAGGACATTTACGTATAAAACATATGGAAACATATAGATGTCAATAACAGTTTAACTAAGATCGCCGATATTTAGATCCATGACCTTATCAAGACCGCAAGATCGCGCTGGATGCTAGCCGCTTCCAACCAATGTTCTTGGAAATCCATAGGGAAGGCCTATATCCAGCAGTGAACGTCCTAGATGGATGGATGACTTTCTGAGTCTTGCGTCGTTTCGCCCCGCAAGTGGTTGGGCCCGCGGGGCGAATCGCCCAAGACTCTTTTTGAAGGTCCCCATTCAGCCCGCTCCAAACAATGCGGGGCGAATGGGGACCTTCAAAAAGAGTCTTGGGCGATTCGCCCCGCGATTCTCTTTATTAATCAAAAACAAATTCACAAAATACGATGCCAAAAACAAAACACAAAGCTCTCTTATAACAAAAGGTTTCCTTCATAAATGTCGCCTATTATATTATATGCTGTTATTATATAATATCTTATATGGTATAGTTTCTTCAACTAATCTCAATGTTCAACGTCACAAAAGGTTCCAATACGAAAGTTGGAATAACCAAGCCGAGAAATTCACCAGCTCTACCGGATTTGATCACCCTTTCATCAAACATTGTGCAAACACGCCTCCGCCGTGGGTTTCCCGAAATTGGTTTCCACATGAGTGTGCGTAGTTACGAAACTTTTTGTTTTCAGAACCGTGTCGGTTGTGAAACAGTGAGACATGTGGACACGTCATTTCTTTTTGTTTTCTGTAGCAATCTCTTTGAATATGTATGACAGATGCAGGTGACACACCTCTGTTGTTAGGTATTCTGAGTTTTTGGTCTTAAAATATAATAAAGGAATTAGTACTCTCTAATGAGAGTCACTATTGATTTGTTACAACAGATTTCATTGCAGTGAGACGAGATTAAGGCGCCATAGTATCAGCGTAATTTTTCATATAAGGCGGGTGAAAACTAATACGCCCCCGGTGTCGCCCGATTTTCGCATTCAAAAATCAATATGAAATTGATATTACTTACCACTTTTCCTAAATTTTATGGATGAAAGCTATAGTTCACTTCATGTGCATAAATAACAGACTCAAAAAAAATTGTAAAAATGTAGAGAAATGCAATAAACTTTCTTAGAAATCATGAATTTGTTCTAAAAAGCGGTATCTTCGCATTTGATTTCTATCGAGCGAAGTTTTTTGAATTGTGTTTCGAGTTATTGAATTCTCTGTCGTATAGTTTTGAGAATATTGTGTATTTTATGTTTATTCGACAACTTCAAGGTTTGATGAAGAAAAAGTCAGTTTAACTGGGGCTCTGTACAGGTATTTTGAGATTGGATGGCGGCGGCTTAAGACAGATCTATCCTTTATCTTGCTAATCAACCTTCGTGACGGACTGAGGATATCTAGGGTTTAGCTCATAAGTAGGAAAAAATTGATATATTTTAGTGCCATTTCCAGCGTTCGTAGCTATGGCACCTTAGCCACAAATACCGATAAAATAATAAAAGATGTGAGCACTGGGAAACCACCGTTTTATTAATGAAGGATCCATGAAATGTATAAACTGCGCAGATATAGTTTTTAACGATGTTGTTACGCAGTTTTAAGATGGCAGTAGCGCTTAGAGTTATTTTTCAGTTTCATGGCATGAAATATATATACTCAATAGGCCACATAGACTAATAATAGTCATCAAGGTAGAGAAAAGGTTATTTAAAATATTTAATGGATACAGTCATGTAGGTATTGCAGCGGAGGCTCCGCAAAGCAGATAATTTTAATAAGTCGCAACAAATATTTTCGTCTTTTCCTCTTGATAGATTAAACCTATTTGACAAAAAGCGGGGATGTTCTTACCGGGTGCGCGGGCGGCATGCATGTGTCGATCGCGGGCGCTCGCGGCGCATCACCGCTCGAGCTACTGCTGCACACACCCTGTGAACAATAACAATACATTTGTAGCTTCAAAAGATACATAGTAGGTATAACATATTATTTATTTAAAATAAAAATCGGCCAAGTGCGAGTCGCACTCGCACACGAAGGGTTCAATACCTACCGTGTTGGAGCTTCTTTAGCCCGGTTTCTCTTGCCATTATTAATAGCGAGCAAAAAATTCCTAAAAAAACACGTTGGTTGTATGGGAGCCCCCTCGAATATTTATTTTATTCTGTTTTTAGTATTTGTTGTTATGGCGGCAACAGAAATACATCATAATATGTGAAAATTTCAGCTATCTAGCTATCACGCGATACATCCTAGTGACAGACAGACATACGGACAGTCTGATATCGTAGTCTTAGTAATAGGGTCCCGTTTTTATCATTTGTGTACGAAACCCTAAAAAACGTGTTATGTCAAATAATAGGATATAACTTGGGTCGGCGCGTAAGCGGCAGCCCGCATATAGGTACGAAAGCTGTTATTATGCATCTTCAACATACATTTTCAGAGGTACCTAGATAAATATACTCATCGCTATGATAACTTTTAACAGATAGCGTAGTTGGTAGTGAAACATATGAAGCAGCAGGTGATGTAGTCAAATTCCTTAATACCTATCTAACACAGAAACAGAAAGCCCTAACAAAAGTTTGTGATAATTTAAATAGGTGAGACGTGTTAGTTTGTCTTCGGAGGGCAACAAGAGGCTTTTATCCTGCAGTAACTATCCTACAGGTGATGACTGTAATGTAATAAAAATAATAGTATAGTTAAATTATCAAAAACTCTGCTATCACGAGGTACCCAAACCGCATACACTAAGTTCACAGATGCTGTTAACGCTTCCAATCCCAATATAAAGCCTATTGATTCCTCCCACGCATAAAAAGCACCGTTTATCATCACACGGGCCGCGAGCTCACGTTTGCCCCATCGCATCGTCGCCCATTCATGATCACAAAACCAGTTGATTTCGACGTGAATGCCCGGCTTTTTGCGCGTCTGCCTGTCTGCCTGGCATAGATACGGTCCCGTTCGTGGTGTTTTGTCTGTTCAATGCTACGACTAACTGATGAAGTTCATAAGTAGAGTCATGTTTCGTCAATAATATTTTAATAATAAACGCCGCAACGGATGTGATAGCCTATCCACCAAACTGCGCTGGGCCAGACTGGTGGATATAGACCAATCACTTTCGCCGGTAGGCTAATTACTGATTAGTCATCAGTGGACTATTAAAAAGGCCGTTAACCAGTGCAGTGGATTTATGTAAACTCTTTTGATATAATTGAAAAAATCTGTTGGTGAAAGGATGTACAAATTTTACGAACGTCAACTGTAACATTTTAATCGATTTAAATCTATTTTCATGCGACGACAGGGCCGTAGCTTTCATTATAACTATTTTTTTTTATCAGCCGTATGATCAAAAAAAGAAACAAACATTTGTGTTTTTTTTTTCTTCTTTTATGATGAACTTCGGGGATGTTGCATGAAAATGTTCTTAAATATTGATGTTTACTGGGTATAAAAATCATTATTATAATTAGTTCGTCAGTTAGATTATTAAAAAATATTGGACACGTATCTTTTCTTACTCTGGAGGATGAGAAGATGAGATCAAACGACGATGCGCTATCACCAGATCGGCAGTTGAGCGACTAGGAAAAATATGGAAACACAGGCGTATAACCAAGAAGACCAAGGTTCGGCTTATGAAGTGCCTAGTCTTTCCAATCTTTCTTTACGCAGCTGAAACATGGTCACTAAAGCTGCAGGATCGCCGAAAAATCGATGCGCTGGAGATGTGGTGTTGGAGACGACTGTTGAAAATACCATGGACAGCGTTTCGCACTAACAGTTCCATTCTCAAAGTACTTCACATACAAGATAGGTTGTCGTCGATTGTGCAGTTGCGAATACTGAAGTTCTTTGGACATATCTCCAGGAATGAGAACTCGATGGAGAGACTTGTAGTGCAGGGCCAAGTGGAAGGCAAGCGAAGTCCAGGTCGGTCACCAACTCGCTGGACCGATTTAATTAAAAAAGCCACACAGTCTACCGTGGTGCAGTGTGCTCGTGATGCGACTGATCGGCACAGATGGAGGAACATCGCGAGACGTGCAGCAGCTCTGGGAAGAGATGACAACGGCGAGGAGCCTACGTGAACCATCCACGCAACCACGACCACTCTGACAAGAGTGCACGATTAAGAAGAATCTTTTCTTACAAAAAAACCTTGCCAAAGTTTGAGAGTAGGGGCTCGTGACGACACTAGCCGGTACATTTATGGATTTACGGATACCGGTTAGTGACGTCACGCGGAACTTTGACGCGCTATATCTTCATCATTTTGCGTTAAATTGAGAAAAGAAAAATACGTGTATAATATTTTTTGACAATCTATTTGACGGACTAATTATAATATTTTAGTAAACATGCCTATTCTTAGCAACAAATGTAGCTGTTTAGACTGAAATTAACGTTGAACCGGAAACATGTTACGATATTGGAAAAAAACACCGTTGCAAGCGAATTACACGAATATCTCTACTAAACGTAACACGGGCATGTTACATATGTGTTACCACAAACAGTAAAGAAAACCCTACAGAATAAACAACAGTTAGTAAGCTTATAGACTCACTCGAAGGTATTAAGTCATTTGTTGAAACCACAGACATTCATAAACACCGCAAATGCGCCGATATGTATGAATACCAATCTTGCACATTTTTTGTTTATTACACTTACATATCGGCGTATATTACATTATGATAAACTTCAACTATGGAACCAAATCGCGAAAAAAATTAGCTGTTCCATACATTTTGTCGAGATAAACGTTTTGTATATAATAGTTGATGTTTTTTCGTAATTTCGCAGTTGGTCTCAGTAAAATTTCTTCATGATGATGACATATATACAGGGTTACAGGCTAAGTCGACCTATTCCCGTTAAGCGTGTGTAGTTTACTACGTTTCTGACTGATTTGACTATGAAACATCACATCCTAAATCTCACAGTTTTCGAGATATTTGAATTCAAGTACTTTTTATAAAAGGTTAATTTTACGGACAATATGTGTCAAAATAACTGAGCTGATAGCCGAAAATTGGTAATTTTATAAATTCCAATTACAAATATCTGTTTTTTTTTAAATTTAGGATAGTGTATTTCATAGTCAAATTAGTCAGAAACAAAGTAAACTACACACCCTTAACGGGAATAGGTCGACTTACCCTGTAACCCTGTATACATCTGGAAGTACATAGAAAGTTGCTTTGCAAAGTCCTGCAAAGCAACTTTCTATGTAAAAATTCTTAAAATATTTAAAATATGATTAGGATGATTTATGATAGCCACACTTCTAAAAAAAAGGGTCAAGATTCCAATAATTAATATCAATTTTATTGTCCTCATGATCATCACCATTTCTAGCTTGTTTGTGTTAAAGTCATAACTGTCATAAGTGTGTAAGATGTCCCAAAATATTTATTTATATTTATTTATTTATACAAAATAATTATTATTCGCAAAAATGGAAAAACCGAGTTTCATCGTGTACAACATTAGAATAGTTCGCTAAAATTGATGTAAACAATTTTCACATCATTGTTGATATTTCAAAAACGGCGCAGCCGATTTCGATAAGATTAAAATGAGACCACCTCGGAAGTATACCCTTTCTAACCAAAAAAGTATTTTTCGGTTCGGTTTACAATTGGCAAAAATGATGAATTTATAAATAAAATACATACACAAAAGAACATACAGACGAACATATAACCTCCGCCTTTTTAGAAGTTGGTTAAAAAGTAATTATCGTTACTCATATTAGGCTTGTGTCCCAGCTATGTAACAAAAACACCCAAATGCAAGTAAGTAAAAATAAGATAAGCAACAATATGAGTATAATAATGCATATCTGGTAGCAGCGCGTGCGCAGTCGGCAACAGTACGTGACCATCATTAAGGTAGCGGGCGCGGGGTTACCATATCACGACTATTGCTACTTTTTGGTACATTTTGTCATAAATTTAAATACCTAGGTGTATTTTATTATAGAAACTTTACGTAACAATTTGGTAGCATTTTGGCATTGCATCGCTAACTAAATCAATATAATTTTATCGGCCAGGGAAGGGAAAGGGCAAGGTTTCCGAAAAATATACCCTAGAGCTTTTCAAAGTTGTATCTTCTAAGTCTGCGTGCCAAATCTTTGACCACAACGTTACCTACTATCAAACGAGTTCAAAGTCAAATCATCTTGCAACATATGAAATTTACATGCGGTTCTTAGTTGACATTTTTTGTACTTTGACAATTTTATTATTTGTATCAGAACGAAACATTGTTATGTTTTCTAGATTATCGTCAAAAAATTCGTCTAATGTGTAATAGCATTTAAGTTGGTGGTTAAGCGCGAACTTATACTTACGCAATATTTTTTTGAAGTGGATGTTAATCACATTAAGTAAGGTCGTATAGGCCGGGTGGCTAGCCCTGGTGTGAGTGTTTTTAGGCTGCCTGAAGGCTTCAGACTAGGCTAAACGTTAACGTTAAAGGTTAACGGTTAAAACAACCGGGACCTACAATTTAACGTGTCGCCCGAGCCACAGTAGCGCTCAGTTGGAAAATTCCACCCACACTCACTCATCCAAATACTGTCCGTGCGGAACGTTGCTTAATTTCGGGGATCACTGACAAACACCTAATCAAACTACGCTACAAGCGCTACATTGGAAAAAGTGGGTATATTGGTAAGGCACGGGGTTTTGTAAAAAAGGTTCTCATACCAGGCTGCTATGGCTTTTTGTCATCATCATTATCAACTGTCCAATAGACATAGCCCACTTTTCTCGTAAGTAAGTATTTTGTTACTTCTGTTGGGATTCGAAAGAAAGCCTAGAGGTGGTGGTCTAAAGGTAATGACACCGCCCTTATTATTGTGAGGTCGCGGATTCGAATCCCGGCGTTCTTCGAAATCAATGTACGGTATTTCACACCACTGGCTTTTCGGTGAAGGAAAACATCGTGAGGCAACCTTCATACTTCCGTAAACGAAATTCGATGGCGTATGTGAATCCACCAACCCGCTCTGGGCCAGCGTGGTATATATGGCCCAATCACCCTTCGTAGGTAGACCTACGTCCTGCAGTGGACTATTTAATTATTTTTTGCAATAAATAGCATGACCGACTCCACCAGTGTACAGAATCATTACATAGTATAAAACAAAGTCGCTTTCCGCTGTCTGTCTCCATGTATGCCTATATCTTCAAAACTACGCAACGGATTTTGATGCAGTTTGTTTTAACAGATAGAATAATTCAATAGAAACGTTTATATGTACAATACACCTGTGCGAAGCCGGGGCGCATCGCTAGAACGCAAATATTATGCACGGATCGATGTAACATTTTTCACATTATTGTTGATTTATCAAACATGGCTCAGCCAATTTCAATAAAATTTTAATAGAACCAATTTCGAAGTATACTCTTTCAAATAAAAAAAAAATTATTTAAGTCGGACTACTATGAAAAAAGTTATGCGTGGTTATACATTAAAAAAAATATATACGCGTCGAATTGTATACCTCCTCCGGTGGTTCGTCGGTCAAAAAGGCTGGTATAGTTGCGATTTGATATTTTATTACTTTTAAATTAAAAATGCGTCTCCAAATAACTGTACCAAATCAATTTAGACCATAAGTATTATTTTTAGTAGCTGGAGATTTGACATTTCTAATAAACGATTAGCCAATCCGCCATAAATACGTTTATTATCTATTTTATGTGTCTGTATCTATACTAGCTATATTTTATTTGCTTAGGCACGAATCAAGTAATTTGAGCTAAGTGCTCAGTTTTATTTCTACTATAAACTAACAACATAATGATAGAAAGTAAATAATCACACAAATAGTCGAAATCGTTCTTCGAATTCATGACATCGCAAAAGATTGGGTCAATTTGAGACTTATTCTTTCATATTTGAAAACATTTTAATGCGAAACTATCTTGGTCACTCTTACTCTTAGTACGCTTTTAAATGGAGAAACAGTGAGGGAAACATTAAGCACACAAAAATCTTCTTGAACAAATTACTCTACAGTAGTACGTTGAGCAAATATGCAAAAAATTGAGGCAATTCATTCAATAATTTATCTTGAATTTCAGCGCAGTAAGGATGAAAATCGCGTGACGTTTTTAGACAGGGAAAAAAGTACGAAATATAGTAATCAGAAATTTCACAGACAATACGTCAGGCCACTTTAGAATAATAAGAGTTATTTGGACGTGCAAATTATGCTTATTTGCGGTGTTCTACTCACGCCATGCGTGTCTGCCAAATACAAAATTAAATTTCTTTCTGTTTGAAGTTATCATTTTTCAGGGTTTTTAAGAAGTCGTGGCCCTAAGTACCTACCTAAGCTTGGTCAGCACAATAAGTCAAACTAATATTAGGCCAATTATGAAGGCGCCATTGTAATTATAACAGCTAATTATACTATTTCTGTTTATTTTTCACTTTAGGCATTCGATAGAGAGAAAACTTTTTACGTTGCTATTAAATTTGAGATGACGCCTTCATAATTGGGCTTATTCTATCCAGTTACATCTTACTTTAAAATGTAAATTTCAATTAAAAAAAAACATTCGGATAGATTAATCTGAACTTTAGAAATTGATTAGTTGGTCCAACAAGTTTTTTGTTTATTTTTACATTTTTATGCCGGAAACATACTATCGGACGCGGCTGACGGACGCGACTGACAGCCGCGACTTAGCAGTGTGCACAGTCGAAAACATCCGGCGCGCTAGATCGCTCTCGGACGTCCGAACACTCATGAACGTCCGAAGGTAACGTCCGCTACTTATGTCCGATAGTGTGCACGGCTCAGTGTACTTTCATAGTCTAGATACCTGTCAGTCGCGTCCGTAAGCCGCGTCCGATAGTATGTTTCCAGCTTTGGTTTCACCCTAGTCGCTAACGTATGAAAATTTAACGTAGATTTTAGTGACATTCGAATTTTTCCATGCAAATCGCGCCTGAAGACGCCAACTTTTTTTAAAGCTTCATACTTAAAGCGCTTTATTATAGAATTCCCCTTTGACTCTACAATTAAAGGTTCTATTAAAGTGTTGACTTAAAAGATTTCTATTTTCCTACTTACTCAATACAAAGTATTATGATCGAGTTATTTTCTATGAATATTTAAATGATCAGCGCGGCGCGTGATACGAATACCGTTGCGACTCGCAACTCGCCCGTGTATCAAACGCATCAGCCATTAGCCCGGCTGGTCCCTACCTTCCGTGATGCTCTGTAATTGATAGAAATAACATTTGCAAAAGCGGTTCCCCATAAAATAAACTATTCAGCTCAAATAATGGACTGAAAGATAAGTATTTAGCATATTTTATAACTGTATCAAGCTATCTCGTAACTATTTAAGTTTTTGCCAGGTTTTATCCACCCGGATTATACTCACGAACTTACGTATTAAACAGATAGATATCTGTATAATAAATAAGTTCGTAAGTAACTTACTATACAGATAGATATCTATACAGGGTTATTTCTAATCAATTAGCATCCTCTTAGGGGCTTATTCTGTACATCAAAACTAACAACTTTTGTTCTGCAACTTTTGTCAAAACTCAAAAAAAATCAGCTGTCCCATACATTTTGTCGCGGTTGAACGATATTTTTCTATGAAACAACAAAAATTTTTTTTGGGTTTTGAGAAAAGTCGTAGAACAAAAGTTGTTAGTTCTGATGCACAGAATAAGCCCCTAAGAGGATGCTAATTGATTAGAAATAACCCTGTATAATAAGTAAGTTCAAGTTTTTAAGCCGCCTGAAGGCCTCTGACATGGCTAAACAGTTAAATATAACCGGGGCCTACAATTTTACGTGTCATCCGAGCCACGGTAGCGCTCAGTTGTAAATGCCACGCGCGGTCACTCATCCGATCGCTAACGAACGCCTATTTAAACTACGCTGTTAGCGCTGTAACCGTATAATAATGAAATGATTGCTCTTTAAGAGTAGGCCTGTGTTCAATAGTGGCTATTAAAAGCTAATACGGTGCGATGCGATAGGTACATAGTTTTAGGTTCAAAAAATAAAAAAGCGATCACTTTTAGTCAAATTAATATCCAAACTAGCTGCGCTCCGCGATGTTACCCGCGTTAGCTCGAGATAAAAAGTACCCTAAGTATGTGTTAATCCAAGGTTAAGTTACCTTTATACCGAATTTTATCCAAATCGGTTAAGCCGTTTGTGCGTAAAAACAGCCGTACAAACTCACAAACTTTCGAATTTATAATATTAGTAGGGTATTTATTATAATAAAATTAGTAGGTACATCTAGTATATAAAATATTTGAATACTAGTTTTTACCCGCGGCTTCGCTCGCATACGCAATATATTATTATAATTTATAGCCTATGGGTTATTCTGATATATAAGCTATATTATTGCAAGGTTTCATCTCATTCCGTTCAGTAGTTTTTGCGTGAAAGAGTAACAAACATCCATACATCCAACCATCCATCCATCCATCCATCCATCCATCCATCCTCACAAACTTTCACGTTTATAATATTAGTAGGATAGGATAGGATGTACTTGCTCTAGTAAAATGTTAAACAATATTTCCCAATAACAAAATTAGGTCCATTAAAACCAATTTAACAATCTATAGCAATTATCTCTATAATTTTACTTAATAACTTTCATTAATCCCGCTCAATTTAATTTAAAGATGGCTGCCACTTTCGATGTTTTCACCTCTTTTGAGTTGTACAAACAAATTAACAATGACCATGATTTAATTAAGTAAACCTTTTACGAGATTCAAGTTTTCACTTAACTTAATGCTTGAAGCATTAGAAAGTACAAACATCTGAGAAATAAGTTTTATTGATAAATATTTTACTACCAACTCAGTACCAACATAGACCTCAGAGAAAATTATAATTTTATGTTCTCTTTTTTGCCTTTTAACCGACTTCAAAAAGTTGTTGGCTCTCTATTTGACTGTGTGTGTGTGTGTGTGTTTTTATTTTGTATGTATGTCACATGATCATTCCGCCAATTATTAATCAACTAGTTTTTACCCGCGGCTTCGCCCGCATGATATTTTAATTTTTGTGCTATCCCATGGGATCCCTTTATTTATCCATGATAAAAAATAGACTGTCACGTTCCGTCTTTCAAACCCGAGGCCTTACCACCTTTAAAGGAAGTGTAAAATCCAAAAAATAAAACAAAAAACGATTTGACGGTTGTATGCCTACATAGATAAGGTGTTAACCCCGACACGATAGCGCACTGTTGTAAACGCCACTTGCGGTCACCCATCCGAGCGGTAATCCTCGTGTCCGTTCGATGATGGGTAAGGAAGCCCAACCAAGCCACGCTATTCTAATCTAAAAAATAAGTTTGACATAAAAATATAAACATACGAAATATTTAATTAAAAAAACAACAATCCTAAATTACATACCGCTAAAATATATTAGTCATAGATTTTAATGATCTCAACAGATTTCATTACTATTAATGCAATCAGTTTGGCGAAGCAAAAAAACAAGCAACTAAGAATCGAATGAAATGAATGAATGACCCGTGACCCTGCCCGACGCGAGTCGACGACCTCTAATTAAATACCTACTGTTACCACGCTTAGATAACTGACTATCCAAGATGACGCGCAGCTCAGAAGATAACATGAGAAACGTTTCTATTGTTCTCAATTCAAATTTAAATAAAGAAAGGAAGCTATTGGTCACTGTCCATAAAAACATTACATTATCTGTGGTAAGAAAAGATTAAAAAGTCAACGTTTCGATTACGCGACTGTCATGTTTATTTCATTTTAAAAATAGAAGAACGAGATTAATGATCTAAAATGAAAGTTTTGCAATTTATTTGGTGACGGTGGCAAGAAGGCAAAGTATTCGCTTTTACCGCCGAAATGTTTGGCGGATTCTGAAAATCGATTTATTCTCGAATCATTAAAGTTATCTAGACTTTAATTAACTTTCTATATTATCTTGAGCTTGCGGTTCGGACTCTGTGCTGTGGGCGAACAAGTTTATCTCTCTGGCTATGATTTAGAGTATCAGCAGTAAAAAAAGTAAACTAACGTTACGTACAGCCTAAAATATTTTTGGTCGGCAAATTATGCCGAAAATATATAATATATTATAACGGAAAATAGTTTGCCCAATTATATATAAAAATAGTTAAAACAATTATTGTAGACTAGTTTTTACTCGCAGCTCCGCCTGCGTAATATTTTGATTTTTGTGCTATCGCAAAGGAACTTAGTCCCGGGATAAAAAGTAGCTTATGTTACTTTCCGGCCTATGAATTATATCCATGCCATTAATCAAGTCAATCCGTTGCTCCGTTGCTGCGTGAAATAGGAACAAACCAACAAACTTTTCGGATTTATAATATTAGTATGATATTATTTATTATATTTTAGTAAGGATATTAAGATTTTTGATTTCAGAATATGAATATTCCGTGATACTATCATCATAGGTTGGGATCTATTGTGTTACTGCCCGATAAACCCTATCGGGGGCCCCACGCAGTGACATTCTCGGGGCCCTTTTACAGAACCTTTACTGCCATAGAGCGGAAGGGGTGGTTTTCAATACTAAGATTCTTACTGATTTGTACGGAACCCTTGGTAAGCGAGCCTGACTCACACTTCTCCAGTTATTTTTCCCTTTACACGCACGTGTTTCGCGCGTTGTGCGGGCCCCGTACCCGTGCCTAGGGGTCCTTAGTCGATGTGGGGCCCCTAGGCAATTACCTAATCTGCCTTGGGATAATCTGGCATAATATTTTGTACACTGATCAGCAAATTTAATCACCTACTGTCATTCAACTTGAATTTGTCGCAATAGAACTTATTAACGGTCTTAAAAATAAACTTTCACGGTCTTAAAAAGAAAATTTCATTATGACTAAACAAGGACTTTGCTGACCACAAGCTACTGACCAAATTACACATTCAGCAAACCACTTAAACACTTCTCCTTATCGATTACGTTTTTCAACGTCAATGTGACCGATAAGTCGGAGTGAAGTTATCAATCTTTTGACTCCATTGTTGACAAATTGAACTAGGTTAAGTAGGCGAAGTATTTTATACCATGAGTTATGTTTGAAGGTTTATCAAAGCGCATTAATTTACGTTTTAATAGTCAAATACAAGATATTGATGACAAGGAATGAACGAGTGAATGATTTAATGCACAATTTTGTAAGCTGTGATTTAATTTATGAGTAACTGTAGCCTCCTAATTTCAATGTAAAAGTAAACCAGTACCTAGGTTTACGTTCTTTTACGTCTTATACAGGATTATCCAGAACTGGTGTACTACGCTGAAAGGAGGTGATTCAAATCATCATTATAACCAACTTTTAACAGTGCGTTATTCGATTTGGTGAGTCGCCTCAAGTGATCCGGAATATGTAGTAGTATTAAGTAGCTAGTAAGTAAAAGTAAGCGAGAGTACAATACATGTATGTTTGTATGAAAGTCCCAAAAATATTGAAAAATATAAATATAGACGCGATCAAAGCGCCACCCTTTTATGGTGGACATCCCACGCGTTAGAACCAAGCGCTTTGAATCCACATTCCTCTTACGAACTGCCAGAATGAGGAACGCTTTGCCTGAGTCTGTCTTTCCGCTAAAGTACAAGGTGTCTTCAAATCTCGAGTAAATAGGTATCTTCTAGGTAAGCATGCTACATTCTAGACCGCATATCTGCTTAACATCAGGCAGTGTGTAGTCAAATGCAAACCTATTTGAAATAAAAAAAAATTGGATTTAAAAAAGAAATAACAATCAACAGTGTCATACATTATGTCGATTCCAAGTTTTAGTTTTGTTTCGAACAGCTGTTACTCGAATTTTGGTTTGGCCCCATAGTAGAAATTATTCACAACGATGGTCTTCATCAGCCCATTTTGGTTTACTACAGGGTAAGCAGATAACCCCGTATATATAAAAAAATATTATCATTCTCATCATTTCTGAACGTCCTATGGACATAGACGCCATAAAGGTGACGTCCACAAGTGGTATATTATTCAGAGAAAAATCAAACCAAGATGATATATACATTATTTGAAAGCTTCATTTTTGGGTTTCTCAAAAATATTTAATTTAGATTGTTTTATCCCTCCATTTTTTTTAATGTGAAAAATAAATTGTATTAAATATAATAACAGCTTTGTATTTTTTCTAGTTTAGCAAAAGTATATGTAACAAAGTGCTTCTGTCGTTATTTTACTTGCATTCGTAGCTGATACATTCTACTCTTAATTTGCTAAAATTAAAAATTATAACCTACCAGTGTGACCAGTTAGTGGGTACAATGTGACAAAAAACACTTAAAAACTGTGTTTAATTGGAAAAAATGCTTCTATTTAACCATTTGGAGGTTACTTAATCAGGGTTCCTAGAGATAATCTACCTATTAAGCCAAATATATTTATATATCCTAATAGATTTAAAATTGGGCTCTTTTTTGGTTTTAATTGATGTAATAGACTCGGAAAAATATGAACTTTCTCGAAATGTATAGAGTGTTGTGGTTAGAATCTTTGATTATTATTATACCAGCCTCCATACATTTTGTGGACATGTCCTTTCAAATAAGACTGGTTCGCGACAGTGTGTTTTTTTGGTCGTCTATCCACCTTATCAGGATAGGTACCTACATCTATGCTGCGTTTACTGATATATAGTCTCCTCTAGAGAACTTAACGTTCCAATGGCTTTCAGTTAAACGTAGTACGTGCCCTGCTTACTTCCGCTTTAATTTGCTAATCCACGGTGTTGTATTGATAACTTTGGTTCGTCTATTGATCTCATCATTCCTGATACGGTCTCTCAGAGAGGCAAAGTCAGAAGATAGTTTAAATAATATAATACCTATCATCATAGTTTGTACCTACCATGATTTAAGTTATGTACCTTAATATTTTCTTTTCTAAATTAGTACTATTTACCGACAAAAGTATGGGCAATAAACCAAGAAAACAGGACAAATAATAACTTACTTAAACGTATAATTTCTATCACTTAGTGCCTAAGTAACTGCATACTTAGTTACTTAGAGTACACGTACTTAGGGTCTAATACCTACTTTACTGCCACTTAGTACTTACTTACTGTACAGGTATTATTATATATGAACTGTATTGATTACCTTCCTATGTAGGAACAACTTCTTAAAGCATGTTAAAAAAAATCACTAAAAAAGAAGTAAGAAGAAGTAGTTGCATGGTCGATTAATAAATATCATCATCAATATCCATCTTTTTCATCCTATTTCAGTAGCTAACAGCTATTTCATGTTTTTTCGCTTCCGATGATTCCTTTTTTAGGGTTCCGTACCTAAAGAGTAAAAATGGGACCCTATTACTAAGACTCCGCTGTCAGTCTGTTTGTTTCTCTGTCACCAGGCTGTATCTCATGAACGGTGATAGCTAGCACGTTGAAATTTTCAGAGATGACGTATTTCTGTTGCCGTTAAAACAACAAAATAATACTAAAAACCGAAAATAAATTATTTAAGGGGGCCTTTCATACAACAACCCATATATTTTTACTGATTTTCGCTTGATATTAATAATGGTGACAGGTAGATGCTTGAAATATTCACAGAATATTTTGTTTAATATTAACTTCAAAAATAATAAAAAAAATAATCAATCAATTTAAAATTTTAGGGACCATACAAGAAACGTGATTTTTTTGCCCGACATTACTAACGGTAACAGGAAAATGATTGAAATATTCACAGAATACATATTGTATATTCCCTTAAATAATAAATAATTAAATTTAAGTAAAATATATTAAGGAAGAAAAAGAAACGTGGGGAGGCCACAAACACGTTGGGCGGACGAAATCTTTACGATAGTGGGAAAAAACTGGATCGAAGTAGCACAAAACAGGAAAAAATGGAATATATTGGAGGAGGCCTATATCCAGCAAGGGATTGCTATATACACATAATCACTGCTTACACTAACACTAGGTTTAATTTAATTCTACTAACTTTAAAATTAAAATTGTAAAATCATTGTTTAAAATTGTAAATATGTTTAGGTTTATAGCAAACAAAAAGGCTTTTTCATTTTTTTATTTATTTTTTTTTATATTAAGGATCCATACGGTACAGAACACTTCGTGCGTGAGTCTGACTCGCACTTGGCCGATTATTTAAGCCGGTAAGCCCCATAGTAAAATGGGTAGGTATATACATAATAATAGACGGAATCATGCCCTTTTGGCTTGGTACAACTTTTCTACATAACTCTCTACACTTGGACTCTTGAATCTAACAACAAAGTTGTAGCAGCACTTTACTAGGCCAAAAGGACAGTCTATGATTATATTTTCAAATTTATACTGAACTGAATGATTTATATCTTTGGAAACTATTTTACTACGAACTAATTTCACCACATGAATAAAGTAAGCCTTTGAAAGGCGAACCGTCACGTCGGCGATCACGGTTCGCAATATGGTTTCTTTTTGCCTTGATTTATTAGCATGCTTCGAGATACACGATGTATGCTACAATACTCTCACTAGTAATCGAGCTACTGACATACTCGTAACGCATAGTTATAGTAGTAACTAGACACGGCATAACATTTATTAACACGCTTTTATTAGTTTCACCTATATGTTTGCTTTCTTGTAACCAACTCCTTAGAACTCGATTTTGATCTACATTGAGCGATCAGATTTTCTTTAAGCTTTGCACACCTACCAAATACCGATGACAATCCATTCATAAAAAAAAAAAAATATTGATGACTCCTAAGCGTGTTTTTTAGTTTTTTTTAAACGATATTTTTTCCGACTTTTACAAAGTAGGAAGTACTATGTTTGTTTTTATGTGTACGTTTATCGATATTTTCGCAAATTGCGTGTTGAGTTGTATTATTTTTATTTCGAAAGGGTGTACTCCCGAAGTGGTCCTATTTACGAGTAAATTAAAATGGCGGAGCCGCTTTTGACAAATGAACAATAATGTACATTAATTTCCTATCGTTTCGTGCAAACTATTCGGATTCTGTACACGGTGGCAGTCGATTCCATTTTTTGCGAAAATATATATATATTTAATTAAATATATACTCGTATAATAGAGTATATATTTAATTAAAATATTGAAAAAAATTGAATTTCGAGCGGCTAGGAATGTATACGGAACTTTGACAGATCGTAGGATCGTTAATCATAGGAATCGCTAGGACATATAACTTTGCGGATACTCCATCTATCAAAGTTTAGTATACCTACGTTCAAACTCATTCTATCCCTTGGACGCTAAATCTTTTTGGCTATATTTGGTTATGTAAGTTAAAAAGTTATCACCGTTATATATGTTTTTGGTGTCAATCGCTTGAGTAAGAAATATTGCACGCTCGTTCATCTTAATATCTGCAGATTTTTCTAAAGTTTAATGAATACTTTTCAGCCAAAGTTTTGCGTGAAAATATGACTTTTAGAGGCTTATAACTTTAAGATAATTAACTAAACGTTATGTAAAAAACTACATAATAAATTACAACTACTAAACTACTACTAGACCATTTAAAAATTGTAAAAACTACGACGTATAATCCTAGTTATTGAAATGCTGATAACATGAAAAAAAGATAATATCTAGAGGTAGATAATAGTTAGTTGTTTTTGTATGGACAAATTGGCGCCTCACAATGATCTTAATTTTTTTTTGAATTTTGAATTAATTTCATGAATTATTATAATAGTGTCGTTATATGCGTAAGGTGTGGAAATAACAACAGCTAGAAGTAATAAGTATTTTTTTTAATTATCGTACAGATTTGGACGCTAAATGTTTTTGGCCGTATCAGAAATAGGTTATATTTAGTTTTACTAATGATATAACATTATCGTCTTACCAGAAAAGTTTTACGCACGCGTTAGACAATGTTTAACAGTATTAATTGCTCGGCTAAACAGTATTTAAAGCGAGTTTAATTTTTTATGTGGTAAGACGGTATATGATTAATACGTTATTTTTGCACAACATTACTGTTGGCAGCTTATTTAAACTTTGTAGGAAGAGCATAATTCATTATTCACCGCTGTACTCTTACACACAAACACTGGAAAAACACAAATTTTGGAAAGTAATAGGTAATTAATTTATTGAAAATTAGTTGACCGGTCTAACTACTCAAAATAGAGCAGTAAAAAGTCCTAAATGTATATATAAAGCGGCGAATAACGTGCTTTCTCTGAATTTGATTTCTACCAATGATTTATTGTAAGTGACATCAGTGAATAAATTGGATTAATATACTATTAAATGAAGATTAATTCTTAATTGTTTAGGTCATGCCAACTTTGGTTCAGTTTTTTGGTAAATACAGTATAGCTACTTCTTTGTTTAAAGAAAGTGTAGATCATTCTAATTTAGCAAGTAATAACTTTCAGATGTCCTGTATTCCACTTAAAGTTTTTTCGTACCCAAAAAGTATACGTATACCTACATATATCAGATAACAAAGTCTAAATACACTATGCAAATGAAACCTATTTACTTTGTTAAAAAATATAACGATTTTATTTACGCACAACCTACGTTTAAGCTTAATGTGTAAAGTTACACAGCTAGCGTCATCACAAAACAAAAGGCCCGTTTTGACAGTTGATTTGCTATTTTTTACTTATAGAAATGTTCAATGTAATTACATTTTTCATTAATGGGTACCACCCACTTCATAACGAATTTTCATACTATCCATGGTATGGTTACACCACTAGTTACCAACGTCGCAAAGACAAATGTCAACGGGCCTATTATTTTGTGATGACAGTAGTTCTAAATTGCACATTGATCTCAAATTATTTTCTTTCTCTCATTTGAAACCGCTAGAGTTTTGTCGTAGATGTAATTTCTGCATTGTTTTTAGTATCATCATACAGCCAATATTGTAATACATAGTTGTAATTTCTACATTATTTATGGTAACACTGTGCGTTAGCTGCGTCCAGCTGTGATTTCGCAAAGCAACTGAGAAAATTCGCATGCGATTCGCGCTTGAGGAAATTCATGCAAATTAATTAAATTTAAATAACAAATGGGCGGTGGAAGTGCGAGCAATATCTCGAGGGAGATAGTTTAACACTACATTTGCGTGATCTGCAATAGTGTCGATCTCTAACTAGCTTGTGGTGTCGATGGGAGTTTAATGGCGTTTGCAGGTTTTCTGCACGCATTTGAAAGTTAGATACGTAGATTATGTATTACGCTCGGGCGTTTTAAATTTTTGTTTTTTTTTTAAACTTTACCTACGTTTGAAGGACAATAATTGTTATTTATACTCTCTGCCACGCTGAATCAGAGAAGATGGGTGAATAATTTTTAATTGATTCAAAAATATATTAATATCCGTCTCGAGAATATTTCGGTAAAATGAATGTTATCAAAGTTAACATAAATTTCCTATTCGGTATCTTAATTTTTAATAGATAAAATTGTTTTCACAAGCAAAAATTTAACTATAAATTACGGCATGTGAATGGAGAAACAATGTATCAACAGAACTATTTGAATTTTAAATAGGAACATAGCGTGAGTTTCGGTAATATGTCGCACGCAGCACCGCGCACTGTATTTATCGTGGTTTGCGCATCCCGCGTGCGATGTATCAGATGTATGTCTCTTCCAGCGCACTCTCGCGCATCTCCTACATGTCGTGTGCACGCCTGCACGGCGCATGCGCGGCGCCGGCGCGCCGCTCCGTCGATTTCGTGCATTTTTTTGCAAATGACCACTCCGATTTCTAAATAATTTAAATACGTGCACGACTCAAGAAACTCATTACACTTAATTGATCGAAAATGGGTCGTAATATCGCGTAAATAAACGTAAAACTTACGGTTGATTGATGCACGATCAGAGAATCCGATTGGAACACAAAACCATGTCACTGTCACAATGTTTTTATTTACACTTACGCGCGATCAGCTGAGAGCGAGGTGCGGCCGAGTGCACGTGTGGTCTGAACGGGCGCGCGCGGGCGACTGGTGCCGGCACTATGGAGAGTCGCACGCGCCGGTGAAAATCCCACTGAAATCTCAAAACGAAATCGCATGAGCGACCACTTTTAGCATGCAACTTCAAAAGTAGGTTATCGGCAACCTTTGAAAATCTGAGATTGATTCCTAAACTGTGAAGATATCGACCGCTGCGCGTACAAGAGAGATAAGTATTGAATCAACAATTTGATGAAAATGTCAACAAAATAGTGTCGTGACGTAGGACTTATGAAATTTGATAGTTAATAGTATTAAAGTTAAATAAATAGATTTAAAGCAATATGCCGTTATTTTTAGAAAGTTAGTAATTTGCTGACAGTATCATTTTAAATTTCGCAACAAATGTCACCAATGAAATCCTTTGATGTTTCAGTGTACAATCATTTTAGACTGGGCATTTTGCGGAACTACATACCAATGGTATGACCCCAGAACAAATCATAATAACGACGATTCTATGTGCGGTAGAATACTTGTGGGTAGATCATAATATCTTTCATACCTACATTTCAGAGTATTGTCGCTTTCTGATTGAGACTGGAAATTGGTTTAGAAACATAGTTTTTAGTATTTTTTTTATTTTATTGAATTACTATGATATTGAATTTGTTTTTTAATCATTTATTTAGGTTGTGATCTTTTTTTTGGACGAGTCCATTAATAGGAACATTGATGAGCATATTATTTTATTTTATTGTTTTCAATGTACTATTATGTTAATAAATGCTTTCATTTTCATTTTCCAATTTTGGTTGTGTCAAAGTGTAGTTGTAGTTATAACTCGCTTAGGTCCCATTGACCATCGCTCCGAATGGATGACATCCAAACGGCTGTGGTTAATGTTGCTAATTTAGAGTGTAGTTAAGTTTTGGCTTCACGTTTTACACAATCATTGATTGGAGATATAGGTAACAGGAAATATAATGTACTTAAAGACAAATCTACAGATGCTTTAGTTTCAAGTTTGTGAAAAAAGAGCAGCGTGGAGGTGAGGTCGCGAGTGTGCCATTTTACTAATTTTGTTACGTTGGCAACACTGCTATTTCATTGATAGTACAGGCAGCGGCACGTAAGTATAGCGCTGAGGGTACTGTGGAGGGGATGGCTACGCATGACGACCGCCATAATAAACCCATGCGCAACCATCCTACACACTTCTCTCAGCGCTACACTTATATACCGCGACCAGTACAAAAAAAAATGTTTGATACTTGATAGACACCAATTCGCTTTTCATCAGTACTCGAGTCTACCAAGTATAGTCGGTAGCTTGGCTGCTGATTATAACCTTATTGTTAGTTCACCAAAACTCCACGACGACGGTTCTCTTTTTGCACATGCTCTAACAAGAACTGTTGCCAAATCTATTTGTGACGCTGAGGCGTTTACTCGCTCAGTAAAACAAATCAAAATTGCTATTTATAACTATTTTTAGGGTTCCATACCTCGAACGGAAAAAACGGAACCCTTATAGGATCACTTTGTTGTCCGTCTATCCGTCTGTACATCTGTGTGTATGTCAAGACTCTTTATCTAGAGAACGCGTAAAGATATCGAGTTGAAATTTAAACTGTATACGTATATCTATAGTTTCTTGCAGTTGTGTAAAAGAAAAACTTCTCAGTTATCGTTTAAAAAAGTTACAGCCGTTTATGTCGTAAAAAAACCGCATATTTCGACACTCACAAAAATCAAAACCTATAGGGTACTTCCCATTGACTTAGAACTATGAAATTTAGCGAGAAGCATTTTCTTAGAGGACAAATATAGAAATAAATCTGAAAACTGTACATTTTTATTTACATCACAAAAAATAGGGCCTCAAAATTAACAAAACATGGGTTTAAAATTCTATATAAATTGTAAGGTATCTAAGCTATCCTATAAAAGAACTTCATTAGCACATGCAAAATTAGGTTTTTAATTATTTTAACAATGTGTTTGTACGGAACTTTCGATGTGCGAGCCTGACTCGCACTTGTCCGGTTTTTTATTGATTTGTTACTCTCCACAGAAACCGGGGCCTGTGCTCTTTAAGATATGCATTACTTTTTTTAATATAATTTGAACAATATTTCTTAATTGCAGTTAATTCTTATTTATAAATTACAGTCGTTAAATTGGTAACACTGAATGGGTGTCAGTCATCCATTTCGGAGCGATGGTCAGTAGGGGCCTTTAGAAACTGTTGCACATTTACGACTACAGGTTCTCGCAGACGCGTGTAACACCCGGTTATTATGCGTAAAGTTATAAAATTGTGTCGTCTAGTTATCTTAATTAACTACCAAGGAATATGGACCAATTTCTCCTATTAACTTGGCGTTTTCTCCGCCATTGTATTTAGCGCTATAAACGCTATGATGGCCAATAACATTTGCTGGTAAATAGTAATCAAGCGACGCTGACGGAGCTGTTAAGTATTAAATGGTGCGTTTTATTTGTGGTTTTATTATGAAAATAAGTAGTTCATAATTCTATAGACAAGTTCGTATAGGACGGGTGGCTAACTCTGGAGTCAGAATTTCTCAGCCGCTTGAAGGCCTCTAAAATGGTTAAACGGTTAAAACAACCAAAGCCTGCAATTTAACGTGTCTTCCGAACCACGGTAGCGCTCAGTTGTGAATGCTATATGCGTTCACCCATCCGAAGACTGGCGAATGTTGTTTAATTTATAAATATTTGTAAGTATGGAATACAGACAAACAGGATTGTTTCCTTTTTTATATAATACTAGTTTTTGCCCGCATGATATTTTTATTTTTGACGCAATATCATTATAATTTATAACCTATGTATTATTCTGATATATAAGCTATATTATTGCAAAGTTTCATCTCAATCCTTTCAGTAGTTTTTGCGTGAAAGAGTAACAAACATCCGTCCATCCATCCATCCATCCTCACAAACTTTCGCGTTTATAATATTAGTAGGATGTGTTATTCTGATATATAAGCTATATTATTGCAAAGTTTCATCTCAATCCTTTCAGTAGTTTTTGCATGAAAGAGTAACAAACATCTATCCATCCATCCTCACAAACTTTCGCGTTTATAATATTAGTGGGATTTTTGTACTAAGTAGTGTTGTTTGTTTTCTGTGTTTTACATAATTCTGAACTTCTATAGAGCATAATCATCAGTGCGGAGAAGCAGTAATCTTGCACAAATGCCAATGCGTTTTTGTGACAGTTTTACTGCTCGTTTTTCAACCACCATTTGAAATCCACTTAATTTTTTTACGACTGTACTAATTAACTCATAAAATAGTACTAAAAATAGTAAGCCTCGGATCATCATTTCATCTGATTTTATCAACTCTGGAGAAGTACTAATAATAGCTTTATAAAGTAAACTAGTATTTCGGGCGGTGCGCGGGCCGCAAGCGGCCCGCGTGGCCATTCTTCCATCTCTATACGAACTATTATTGTCATTGAAGAGGCCTGCGTGGTCATTATTCCTTTTTTATTACGAAAAAAGTACCAATGTATGGCGGCCATCTTTAAAAAAAAACTTTTTTAAAATTTTTTTTCGTCAATGAAATCAGGGACCCCAAAAACCCCCAGATGCAAAAAATCAGCCCCCTCGGCCCATTTTGAAAAATGGCGGCCATTTTGAATCCGCCATCTTGAATTTTCATCGACCCCACCAGGTAGATCTCTCGATTCCCTATGACATTTGGTCAAACACTTGTTATTAAAGTTTTACCGTTTCCGAGCTATTGACGTTTCAATTTTGTATGGCGGCCATGTTTTTTTGTTCGGCGGCCATCTTTTTTTTCAATTCTCCAAAAAGGTCCCAGGGTTTTATCAATTTTTAGTTCAACTGCTTTGGTAAAATTATTTACCGTTTTCGAGATACGAGGGCATCTCACCATCAGGGTACGACTTTCTTCCAATTTCGGATTTTTCCCAGAGGTTGTGGAACACCCCCTATATGACCCTATATTCACTTTTTCCCCCACACTTCCCAGTTTGCCCAAACATTTCTCTATGTCAGTCAGTCAGTCAGTCAGTCAGTCAGTCAGTCAGTGGTAATTTAACTTTATATAGTATAATAATAATAATAATAATAATAATAGTAATATCGCAGGGGCGGCTTTGTGGCGAGCCGTCGGTGATTGGCGACACCGCGAACCCTGATTCCCTGGGGCTAAATGAGACCCCTGACTCCTCTCTTGCCTTAACTGGCCGGTTTGGAGTGGAAACCGCAAGAGCTAAGAACCTAAGCTCCAGGGTGGAAGTGTTAAAGGGCATAACGCCGCGAGTAGCGTCTAGTTAAAGCGCAGCACACCTCTCGACACCCTAAGCCGTCCACACCAATGTTGCCCCTCCGGCGCCAAATTACGGTAGCCTTTATGGGGGGCCCATTTAGTGGATGGCAAGTCACCACCCGCCTAAATATTTTGAAATGAGGCATCTCTTGGCGGGTGCCGCACCTCATTCTATAGACCAGCTTATAATAATGTAATAATTCATTAAAATAGCCTAAGAAGTACCTATTCCCCGCCTTTACAATAGTTTCCGTCTTCCTATCACCCAAAAACTGTATTTTTTTACTTAATAATTGTAAAAGGGCCTCTTGGTGTTGGTTTCGGCCCCATCAATGCCCTTCAAAGATCCGGGGCAACCCGTGAGTTGTAAAACAAATAAATGGATAATAATAATAATTATATTGCATTAAGGGCTTAAAAGGCTATTAATATGCACTAATCACTAATTTTTATTACTACATTAATTTCTCCTATGTACAAAAGTCATATCTAAGACCTGTACACACACTTACACACCACGTCATATACAGGGTTATTTCTAATCAATTAGCATCCTTCTAGGGGCTTATTCTGTACATAAAATCTAACAACATTTGTTCTACGACTCTCGTCAAAACTCAAAAAAAAATCAGCTTTTCCATACATTTTGTCGCGGGTGAACTAAATTTTTCTATGGAACACCAATTTTTTTTTTGAGTTTTGACGAAAGTCGTTAACAAAAGTTGTTAGTTTTGATGTACAGAATAGGCCCCTAGAAGGATGCTAATTGATTAGAAATAACCCTGTATACACACTTAGTGGCAGATAAATAAATATACCTAGATATTTTCAAAAAAATATACTTAATAGGAAAACCGAAACAACGTTCAACTTTTCCTTATCGCCGATTAGATGCAGTAAACGGTAAACCATCCATTTATTTACCTTGTAATTACATCACACAACAATGGGTGTAAGTAAAATTAAACACAAAAGAAAGATTAGAAACCGTACCGCTATGGGCTCTCAAGTGTTACTGATGAGATACATGGATACATAGATTATTTGCGGCCGCGCGGCGACCGCACTTGGATTCTAGACGATTATGTGTGATGAAACGATGTATGCATTTTGTACATGGCAACTGGATACATGGCAAGTCTTGCGGTTCCAATTTTTTCCGTGAACAGTCCTTACTAGAGTTTGTGCAAAAAGAGAAGCGTCGTAGGTGAGGCCGCCCGTGTGCTATTTTACTAATTTTGTTGCGTTGACAACACTGCTCTGTCATTGCTAGTACAAATAAAAGTGTTTGATACTTGGTAGACATCAATTCGGTTTTCATCAGTACTCGCGTCTACCAAGTATAGTCGGTACCTTGGCTGCTGATTAAAATCTTATTGTTAGTCCACCGTAACACCGCGACGGTTTTCACTCTTTTGCACATTCTACTAATATTATAAACGCGAAAGTTTGTGAGTGAGGATGGATGGATGTTTGTTACTCTTTCACGCAAAAACTACTGAAAGGATTGAGATGAAACTTTGCAACAATATAGCTTATATATCAGAATAACACATAGGCTATAAATTATAATGATATTGCGTCAAAAATCAAAATATCATGCGGGCAAAGCCGCGGGTAAAAACTACACTAATATTGTGAATCCAAAAGTGTTTTTGTTGGTCTGTTACTTATTCATGCAGCCACAGAGCATAGGATAAATATGAATTTTTGGTATGAATATAGTCCAAAGGTTGGAAATAGATATAGGCTATTTTTTACCGGAAAAGTAAAAGGTTTCTGTGGGATAGAATAATAGTCAAAGACTAGCTATAAATAAAACAATGTATTATTAATATGTGTTATTAAACTATTATCTATGATCGATAAAATTACTATTATCATTTGGTATTTCGTATGTGGTAACTGTTTTTGTGATATGATGACTTTTGGTATTACTTACGCATGTATATTGCATATATCAAAATGTGTACATTTTTGATGTGTAAAGAAAAATCCCTACTATTATTTATCTATTATAAATCTGAAAGTGCATTTGCTAGTTTGTTTGTTTTAGCACAAGATTAGAGGGTAATAAAAGCCCTATAAAGAAAATGAGAATAGGCTCTTTTTTATCACGGAAAAATAAAAAAATTCTATGGAAGAGCCCAAAAATCAAAATATACGCAAGCGGCGTCTCGAGCAAAAACTAATAATATGTATAATTGTATTGTAATGTTACTCATAGTTTTGTATTGACAACCGTAAGCTACAATAAGTCAAATGATAATTAACAAATAGTACGCTAAGTAATTATTATTAAGATGCGAACAATTAAATAATAGTTACTTTATAGAATTTTGGTGTATTCAATTGTATATATATATAAGCCGTGGTGGTCTAGAGGTAGTGACCCCCACCTTACAATCGTGAGGTCGTGGGTTCGAATCCCCGGTCCCGTACCAATGATTTCTTTGGAATTTATGTGCGGATTTTCACACCACTGGCTTTTCGGTGAAGGAAAACATCGTGAGGCAACCTACATACGTCCGTAGAAGAAATTCGATGGCATATGTGAATCCACCAACCCGCACTGGGCCAGCGTGGTGGATATGGCCCAATCACCCTTCGGGGGTAGGCCTACGTCCTGCAGTGGACTATTAAAAGGCTGGTACAGTACAGTACAATTGTATATACTAATAAAATAATAAAATAGATGTGCTTAAATATTATTAAAGATATTAATTTTTGTTTTTTTTTAAATATCAGAGCTATGTCGTTTTGTATTCGTGACGTCGTTTGCATATAATAAGTCAACGTAAAGATAAGATCAAACTTAAATTGAGATCTCCACGGATGTGTCAATTCGACAAATTTAATTAGCTAATTAATTAAAGAAATCTGGTCACACTGGTATTATTTTCTAGCTGAGTATTTTTACGCGCAGTCAAAAATTTACTCGTATAAAAGACATCAACGCGTGCGCATGCGCTGCTTTTTGCTAATCAAATTACTACAGGCGCGTCGATCTTTACAAGTTTCAAAGTATGAATTAAACGGTAAAAATAAAATGTCATCTATAATCTGTAACAATTCCTGGTATCCTGGTAACGTCGCATATGAACCCCAAGATACAAGCCTGTGCTTAGTTTGGGGCTCGCCGTCTAGCTTTTTATTGAAATTATTGCTTGATTATTTGTAATCTTCGAAACTACAGCTATTTGCATTGTATTAGTTTTAAACTTTTTTGATGTATTACTTTTGTTGTGCATTTCTTTTGGTAATAAACTTATATTATATTCCATTTATTTGTTTTACAACACACGGGTTGCCCCGGATCTTTGAAGGGCATTGATGGGGCCGAAACCAACACCAAGAGGCCCTTTTACAATCATTAAGTAAAAAAATACAGTTTTTGGGTGATAGGAAGAGGGAAAGACGGGGAATAGGAACTTTTTAGGTTATTATAATGCATTATTACATGATTATAAGCTGGTCTATGGAATGAAGTGCGGCACCCGCCAAGTGATGCCTCATTCCAAAATATTTAGGCAGGTGGTGACTTGCCATCGACTAAATGGGCACACCCATAAAGGCTACCGTAATTTGGCGCCGGTGGGACATTGGTGTGGACGGCTTAGGGTGTCGAGAAGTGTGCTGCGCTGATCACTAGACGCTACTCGCGGCGTTATGCCCTTTAACACTTCCACCCTGGAGCTTAGGTACTTAGCTCTTGCGGTTTCCACTCCAAGCCGGCCAGTTAAGGCAAGAGAGGAGTCAGGGGTCTCATTTAGCCCAAGGGAATCAGGGTTCGCGGTATCGCCACTCACTGACGGCTCGCCACAAAGCCGCCCCTGCGATTTATATTATATTATTATTATATTAAATTATTATTATCATGTTTTGCACATACTCATATAAAAATACTCATGTAAAATCATAGGTTTTACCACGAAACCAACCCTATATCGCGAATAAAATTCGTTAATTCTACAGAAAAAATGCACTGAACGTGGAAAATATGTATATTATTCACATTCTTACTGTTTTACGATTAATATTTCATGCAATAAATATGTTGGTTCCATGCTCAAAAACTTTATTTTCTCTGATTTAATTTATTTATCGGAGGTAAACCTCTCAAAGAATAACTACAGCAACAAATTAATTCCAAACTTATCCAATATTACCCGTAAAGTCAAACAACGTGCCGCTTTAATTACATTAATACGAGTACTTCAACATCACAAAATCCCACTAGGATACAACAGCTTTATACACACAAACTCATTTTCAAACACGATGTCATAGACTTATGTCACTACGTAAAGATAGGCCCTGTAGATTTTTTTGCAAGTGATATGTTTGCGTGAGGACATAAAAAAATCTTTTAGCTATTATTTTTATTGTACTTACCGTAAATTATTGAAGTGTATAGAAATGAATACAAGTAGCTTGAATATACTCATAATAGCAGTAACAACTGATTATTATTTTTTTATTTATTTATTGAGGCTTTTCATTAGCTATTAATGATTAATACATACATTATAAAAAACTACGATATAAAATTAACTGAATGTGCTTTTTTTTAAGAAAGCACAGCATGCGTTATTGTCTACAATACAATTAAAAAAAAGAACAAATTAAAAATTACATATCTAGAATTACATTAGCTTCTATAATCTAAGGTATTCTACAGAAAAAATAAAATTACATATTGAAATATAGATAACACCTATTCTATTCTACTCTATTTGGCCCATTTCGGCCAAAGTGGAGTTTAAATTAATTTTAAATTTGTTCAAACTGTCTCCAAATACATCCAAGTCACTGTGTTCAAATTCGTTGACGAGCCTTATTCTAGGAACCGGTGAATTTGCGCCTAACACAGAATTAATTACACAAAATAAATTTATTAGTTATTTTTCGTCTAAATTGGCATAACTGACTTCTATCGATTACAGAACTCCAAGCAGTTTGCACGAATCTAAGTAATTATGTCATCCATATAGTATTTTTACATTATTGTTGATTTTTCAAAAACAAGTCAGCCGATGTTGACAAAATTTAAATAAGATAATATTTAAAGAAGTTTGATGATCTTCTAAAAAAATCACCAAAATCGGTTCATAATTAGCAGAATAATCGTGTAACATATGTACAGTACATACAAAAAAAACATACAGTTGAATTGAGGACCTCTTTTTTGAAATCAGTTAAAAAGAAAAGTCTATGTTTTGGTTTTCGTCATATCTGGCCTGATATATGTGGTGTTAAAAATCGTGTAAATGGTGTTAGAAGATTTTTTTTCTCTAAGTTAAAAGACATCGGCTTTGTAAGAAGCACAGTCTTTGGATATTAACGACGTAATATATTTATTGTTGTATCTTGTCTCTAGAATCTAATCTACACTAGAGATGTACATAATTGGTTAAAATTTAGAATTTAAATAAAGATCTTTTAAAAACAAACAAGTCTTTGCAAATCTATATACTTTAAAATGGGTATGTAGATATTTTTGACGTGGTTTGCATATGTGTGCTTGGTAGTAGGTATATAAGAATTAAACGAACACATTGTCCAAATTATTATATGAATATTTGTTATATTCGAATATGTTACACAAATATGAAATACTCCCAGATCGCTAAAAATATGGCAAATACGCGAACAATAATAGCATTTTGATAAACCAGCATTCCGTCGTCAGAAGCCGTGGTGGTCTAGTGATTGTAATGCTGGCCTGTCATTCTTGAGGTCGTGGGTTCAAATCCCAGTCCCGTACCAATGAGTTTCTTTGGAACTTATGTACGAAATTTCACACCATTAGCTTTTCGGTGAAGGAAAACATCGTGAGGCAATCTCCGGACGTATGTATTCGATGGCGTATGTGAATCTACCAAACCGCACTGGGCCAGAGTGGTAGATATGACTCAAACACCCTTCATGGGTAGGTTTACTTCCTGCAGTGGACTATTAAAAATACTGGTACAAACCAGCATTCGAGGGGCGTATCCTTAACTGTTATATCTTTGCACGTCACGCGTATTATATTTTAATTAATTAATTACTTAAGTTAAAATCTAACGTGGTTTCCTTTGAGAGTTCTCATGCACAGGATAAAGGTACATAATTAAATTAGGAAGCAGAAATTAAGTGAACTGTGGCGACCGGGCTGATTCACAATTATTAATTCATTTATCTGTTTAAAGGAGTTCAACCTTTACGTAAAGGCATAGCTATGAAATTAATTAACAATACCACTTAGAAAATTAAGCTCTCAAATTAAACATGCTTACAAACCAAGCACCGGTAAAATTCAAAACAAAAATAATGTAATTGGTTCGCGTGCGTACCTACTCGCTTGCAAGAAAATTTTCCAACTGGTGACACACTGGACTTTTAAATTCCACCTACTTAGACACAACTTTGGAAAGGATTTTTTTTTTATATAGCAGTATTACGTGACTTATTATTTACTAGTAATTGCCCGCGGGTTCGCCCGCGTAAAAATTTGACTTTTGTGCTCTCCCCTGAGAATCTTTTATTTTTCTGGATAAAAAGTAGCAAATATCACATTCTGATCTTAGGACTACATTTATGCATTTTTGCGAAAAATCAAGTCAATCTGTTGCTTCGTTACCACGTGAAAGATGAACAAACTTTCAGATTTATAATATTAGTAAGGATTCTTAGTATAATACCCTTGAATTACCTACAGACAGTTCCCAAAGGCAAACCGAAGAAATAGCCACTAATTTTAACAACTAATTTACTTCAATGTTCATATTCAATTTGTTAAACGCTCAGAGAAAAAAAAATCAAGAGAGAACGTCGTTGAACAGTCAAGTGAAGCCGGTTTTTATACATGAACTGAGTGCGTCGGTGTTGCGCCGCCATAGTTCGACTGACAATCCAAAGCGTAGTTTCATTGTACGTGTATATGTGTGTAATCGTGTCTGTACACGGTAAGGCGCAGTATTGCTGGCTTCACTTGTTTGCTTCTCAACATTCTGTCTTGTTTTTTTTATTGGGTTTGAGGCTACAGGACCGTACCACGCACGAGTGGCGGCACCTCTTTTAAAACTATTTCATTAGCTTTTTCTTAAACCTAGTATATTAATTGACTTTACGGTAACGAGGTAATTTCCTTTAATTAGAACTGCTAGGGATAGCTTTTTAATGACAGTAAGATTCATTAATAAATCGTAAATCTAGTTATAACGCTTATTTATGATGTGTTTGCTGTTTTTAATGGTAACATCTCGTTTTATGGACACTGCGTAATAATTTACTGAGATAAAATGATATTTCTACTACCTTTAACTAGATAACGGTATTTTACAGTAGCTTAGTAACGAGATTAAAATTCTGACAGCTAAGATCATGGAAACTCACTAAAAGTAAACGCGCATGACAGAAGGGGAAGAATTAAATTAAAGATTTTTATACTTTTTACAACGTCTATTCTCTTTAATAGCATAGGGCGAACTGCCCTCAAAACATCTCATTAGTTAACACCTACAAAGTGCTACTATATTCTATGGCATTAGCTACTTTTCATACAAACTATTAAGTATCTATGGCAAAGGACCCTTTTAGTAGTAACTATCAAGTATTCTTCGGCAAGAGTCGCTAACAACATAGATGTGCCGCATTAGCCTTATATGTACAGTGGACAGATTCGCAACGTTACATACAATTTCATATACAAAATAAAAGATTTCATGGTATTCGTAATGTAAAGTGAGGTATGTTAATTTGTAATGAAATCAACAATAATCGGCCAAGCGCGAGTAGGACTCGCGCTTAAAGAGTTCAGTACTGTATAGGAGCCCAACAAATATTATTTTTTTAAATATTAATTTTATTCTATAGTATTTGTTGTTATAGCGGCAACAGAAATACATCATCTGTGAAATTCAGCTTTCTAGCTATAACGATTTATGAGATACAGTCTGGAGATAGACAGACACACAGACAGACGGACGGAGTCTTAGTAATAGGGTCCTTTTTTTACCCTTTGGGTACAGAACCCTAACAAAAGTATAAATAAATGTGTGAATAAAATGTTGCTTTTATTTATTAATAAAACAATGATTATAACTTCCAAAAAATGTAGCTTTTAAAATTAGCAGTTGAATCTTCTATTTAATAATATTTTCTAATTTACTTGAGCATTTTTTCTTGTTTTATAAAAGTTGACTAAGTAAAGAATTATTCAGGCAGCTTAATAATTGGCCTATGCAAAGTCAAATAAATAATAAAGGGCATCTTACACACGGTCTTTGGACCCAAACTAAGCAAAGCTTGTTATATGCCGGAGACTAAATAATACTATACTTTGATAGATAACAACATCTAGACACAGAGTAAATACGTATGTTTATTACAATTTTATTTTTCGCAAAAAATAGCATGGCCGACTTCAGCCGTGTACAGAATTAACGAATATTTAGCACGGTTCGATGTATTATTTTTGACCGACGAACCAACCCGAGAAGGTATTCAATTCAACGCGTAATTTTTTTTTTCTTTCCTTATGTACTACTACAACGTGGTCACATTAACTAGACGCTTGACCAAGTGACGTTATTATGGCACTCAAGTACGGTGTGCAAAAAAAAACGGCCAAGTGCGAGTCGAACTCCCGCACGAAAGGTTCCAAACCATCATCTATGTTTCTACCTATTTATTAAGATCGAGTAAAAATTGTTTAAAAATTACTGCGATGCGTCGAATTAATGTAACCGCGTTATAACTACTATCTTTTTCCATAGTAGTCCGATTTTAATAATATTTTTTATTGGAAAGAGTAAACTTTGATTTTGGCCCCATTTAAATTTTATCGAAATCGGCTGAGCCATTTTCGATAAATCAACAAAAGTGTGAAAAATGCTACATCGATCCGTGCATAATATTTGCGTTCTAGCGATGCACCCCGGCTTTGCACAGGTGTATTATACATATAAACAATTATCTTGAATTACTCTATCTATTAGTTTTAAAGATATAAGCATAGATGTGGACAGACAGCGGAAAGCGACTTTGTTTTATACTATGTAATGATTCTGTACACGGGTGAAGTCCGTCATGCTATTTTTTGCAAAAAAATAATTATTCTTATGCATTAATTATTGTTGATTTATCAAAAATGGCTCAGTTGATTTCAATAAAATTTTAATGGGACCAATTTTAAAGTCTCTTTCTAATAAAAAAAGAATTATCGAAATCGGACTACTGTGCAAAAAGTTATGGGTCGAATTGAGTAGGTACCTCCTCCATTTTGTCGGTCAAAAACGCTTAATTTTGGTGGAAATCGGACCCACGCCTCCTTGGCCACAGTAGTTAAGGTCATTAACCACTAGACCACCGAGTGAGTACTTACTCAACGCTTCCAGATATTTACAATTACCATGTGTAATGAAATTAAAAAAAAACTCCGCAATGTTGCATTGAAATGCCTTACGACTACGTGTTTATTTGTGAAAATATAAAAGATATAGCAATCCCATTAAAACTTGCAAATACTTACAAAGATCCTAATTCACACGCGCAAAGTCGAACCAGTAGCTATTATCGTGACAAAACACGAGACATAAGAGCAAGAAGACCACTTAGATTTAGATTTCTAACATGAATGCTCATGGTCGGTTTATGGGCTTGCCTTTTCACCTTATGGGTTGTGTTTAGGCGCGCTTGACTAAGGTAAAAATTGAACTGGATAAATCTATACCACCTTTTTAACGGTCTCTAACCCCAACCTATCTCTCCGTCCTGAAAAAGACTTATAGTTAGCAATGGAATCAATACAAGCCGATGATTATGTGATTACAACGTAATATGTGTGTATTTTATGATTGCAAAGCCTCAGAAGACAATAGAAGAGCTAATGGTTGCATGATGCTTCTGTACTATTGCCAGTTTTGTCATCTATAATTCGACCTATCAACCCTCCGCGTACAAGGTGGGTATACGTTACCCCAGCCCTGGAAAAACAGCTTAATTCTTAAGTAAAAATCAAGCAATTGAGTTGAAATTTACAGTAGCTTGACGTTAAACATCACTGCATCGATACATCATCATATATCAGTGCTTCTCTAACTGTTTTTTTCTGTAGGCGCGTTTTTACCCCACGTTGTACGGGACGTAGCTAAAAAGGCTAGTACATACTTTTATACTTTTTTGAAATTGTCAATTTTAAACTTAATTGCTGTAAGTTCTTTACTATTACAGACATATTTTTATATATAATTGATTAAAAAGGTCTGTATGTCCAAAATAACAATATTGTGGCCATATTACTAGAAAAAAAATTACATTCATTACAAGGTCATATTTTCCTTTCTTGCCAAAAAAGCACGATGATTTGAAACAAGAGGTTCCAAATTTGTCGATAAAGCAACCTAAAATGTATTTGTATCCTAAATATATAGACAAAAGACATCGCATGGTTCATTGGTTGCTTCAGATACATATTTATGCTTACAAAACACATGAATCTGATGTACCTAAATTGTATTGATTTAGGTAATAAATGATTTCACCATAATAAGCCTAATTGATAATGTTTATGTTTTATATGACATAAATATGTCTGGTTTTGTAATAATTAAATGATAATGTTTAAAAATAAATTATATTTTTAATATATTTATTTCTAGCTTTGAAGAAAATTAGTTTATTTTTGTGAAGTAGATGTATAATTTCATTTTTTTTTTACTATTAAAGGTTCATCTTAATAAATTATACAGTTTTATTTACTAGTATATTGTGTCGTAAACCTATATTAACCATCTCAGCTTGTTATATTTTTATAATCACCTACTAGGTAGATATTTAGCGTGGGGCAACGTGTACCCCACATTGTACAAGGAAGGACTTTTTGTCACCTTGTACGCGAAGGGTTAATGTCGTGAGTGCAAACCAGCCGTGCAGCACGGGCAGCATGGCAAAGGGACAAATGATCTTTCCACCATTATATTCCCACGAAGAGGAAATATAGTATGGATTGACAATGACAACTGACATTATAAGTGGATAAAATGTTTTTTCCTTTGCCACACTATCCGTGCAGGAGTGGGTAAACGCTCCCCGGGCCGCCATAAAAACAAACCATAAATCTGTCAGGCGACTTTCATAGATCCGTCGCCACAAATCAGACTCGCGTCGGAGTCGGAGAAGCAAACTGCAGAAAGAAGCACGAGAACAAATCAAGTGTGTGATACGCGTACGTGACAGATTCATGTGGGATTAAGATGTAAAGGTTACGTTCTGTTTCTGCAGTATTGCACATTGAGTTGGACATTATTTTGAGTTTTATTGTACAAAAACCGTGACAAAAAAAGTAAGAAATCCGTAGATGAAACAAACAGGCTGACATAGCCCAGCAGATTGGTTTAAATATAATATAAAGCAGTTATAATGGCAGACGACAGATAATTGCTAGGATCGAAAAATTCTTGATTGGACGCCATCACACCACATGCCGTAAACAATCACTCACAAGGTGGTCGGATGACCGCAGGCTCGCACTTGATGCAAGCTACTTCCAACCGGTTTTAATAGACTCCATCATGATTAGACTGATAGATGTCTCATTCAGGATTTTAATGGATTTTCAGTGCCAGATGATAAGACAAAACAGAAACATGAAATATTCATGGCATAATGTCATGCACTAGTACTAGCACTTAGTAATAGCTCTCTTAGTGATAACATTGCAAGCTATATTAACCTATTCAGTGGACGACCGAATAAATAAATAAATATTTTGGGACATCTACACACGGCCTCTGACCCCAAACTAAGCAAAGCTTGTGATATGGCTGCCAGAGACTGATATACTACTTATACTTTTTTTTTAAATACATACTAGACCGCATATCTGCTCAACATCAGGCAGTTTGTAATCAAACGCAAACCTACAAGCAATAAAAAATATATATATATACATAACATATAGCATAAGCAAAGCTTGTGATATGGCTGTCAGAGACTGATATACTAAATATACTTTTTTTTTAAATACATACTTATATACATATAATAACTAAATAACACCCAGACACAGAGCAAACACTTATGTTCATCACATAAATATATGCCCTGGGTGGGGATCGAACCCACACCTCATTGATCCAGAAGTTAGGGTCACTAACCACTGAGCCACCGATGCAGTCAAATGTCTTAACTATCAGCCCATGGTGATGATTACAATAGCAACCATGAAGATTAATCCTACTAAACTTCAAAAACATATCAAAATTTTGTATCTACTTGAAGTTCACAATGAGGCAACAAAGTTACCTCTCTGTGCTATGTTCTGTTTGCTATCAGTACGGCGTGAATCCATCAGTTGGAGTGAAAGTGATCGTCGGATGGGACTCGACGCATCTCGCGTCAGCTGAGAGACGAAAGCCGTCTAAATTACTCGTCACCAGCTGTCTTCTGTTCCTTAGTGGGATACGTAAATTGGACTACAATTGGCGGGGCGCGATTTACTGTGCATAAATAGCATCGATGTATCAGACAGGAGGATGCGTGATAAGGTTGAAAATCGTAGCCAAGATTATAAGCAAAATGGTGTTGGATTTGCACATAACATCACAGAACAGCAGAACCAGCATACCATGAAGCAAAGGAACTGCAACATAATAGTTGATATAATTTGATATTTTAAGTGACATTTGGAATACTCTTCATATGTCACATTAGTGAATTCCGCAAAATGGCGGACATTTATAATGTTGTAATATACTTTGCTTATATTGGAGCGCATTTTTTGAACACTGACTTTGCCCTTTACTGCCGATTCTTTTCTATCCATGGTCGATTGACAGCTTGGTAACAATCTTATTTTAGTCGACAAGGTCATAATTTGTAAATAATTTGTAGTTTTGCATTCTTATCAAAATTACTAAGGAAAATAATACTCATCTTTAGTACTATACCCACCCTGAAATCGCTAAAAATATCAACCGTTCTATAATACAGGGTTATCCAGAACTGGTGTAGTAAGCCGAAAGGAGCGGTTTCAGATCATCGTTATGAACTACTTTTACTATGGGGTCAACCCGAAATTTAAGATATAAAAAAACAGTTGTTTCATACATTTTGTCGATTCAGAATTGCAATTTTGTATGGAAGAACTGATATTTTTAATTGGAACAGCTGATATTTGTAATTCCGAGTTGGCCCCGTAGTAAACGTTTTTTATAATGATGATCTGAATCGCCCCCTTTCGGTTTGTACAGGGCAAGCCTGGGCAAACCCTGCACACAAACAATGAGTGAAAGTGATTGTTCTTATGGAGCTTGGTGCATCCCGCGTAAGGTGAAAGAGGAAAGCCGTCAAATTTACTCGTCACCTTCATGTTTGCCGCGCCTTACTGGACTATGTAAATTGGACTACAATTGGCTGGTAAGAGTGGTAAGTGGGCATCATCAATATAGAACAAGTCGATGGTGGGCATAGATTGGCAGATTGCAAGCTATCAAGGCTGCCTAGCTATAAATGAACTGTAATTTTGGAAACTTGACATATTTACAGGGGGAGATAATTATTTAATAGTTATGAACAACTTTTCCTTGGTATCGGTTCAAAAAAATAATATTATGAATAAAACTTAACTGAAAATTTCCATATTTTTGAAATCAAAATTGAATTAAAATCGGTTAAAAAGTTAATAAATTTGGTGTATATCCAAATGACAAAAATATCCTTTTGTAAGACCAGTCTCGAAAACGCGCAAAACAATCAGCTGTTCCAACTAAAAGTTCATTGACTGGCTCGGTAGCTCAGTGGTTAGTGGACCTGACTTCTGAATCAAAGAGGCGTGGGTTCGATCCCCACCCAGAGCAAATATATATGTGTTGAACATAGGTGCCGCTCTGTGTCTGGATGTTATTTGGTACTATTTATATAAATATGTATTTAAAAATATGTATAATAATAATAATAAAAAGTGAAAGTAAATAATATGCCAGCGCGCATTGTCAGGAGGTTCCTCTCTCTGTAGACCCAACCACCGGTAGCTTGGGCCTCGCCCCGCTGCCGGCGGCACTCTAGGTTTAGGTTTTTTTTATAGTATTTTGTTTTTTATTATATAAATATTGTAAAAACAGTACAGTGTATCAGTCTCTGGCAGCCATATCACAAGCTTTGCTTAATTTGGGATCAGGGACAGTGTGTATTATATATATGTTCCTTTATAGCTAATTTCACGATATCCGGTCGGTCTCATTATAAATGTTGATCACGGAGACGAGTACAATAATATTCTTGAATTTATGTTGATGGACTAATGATATCCCTATGTATATATTATAACTCAGTCTCACGTGTCTAAAAATCATCAACTAAAGATCGTCCACTTATGCCGTTGTTTTCATCACAATCTATAATTACGCGTTTTCGAAGCCATCTTACTGTAATTACGTCTTACTAATCTACCTTAGGTATTTCTGCTTTTTTTCATTATTAGTATTTTTTCATTATTTTAGTAGTATTAGTAGTGCCCTAAAAACTACATTCTCAACGTAGTTATGGACGTGCGTACCATTCGTCAGCCTTCGCAGATCTGTAAAAAGTCCATCGTTCCTCCGTAAGTGTCAGCCTAACATGAACCTCTCATATATTATTTGCAAAGTACCTTTCCCTGGCCCTTTACGGAGTGTTAATAGCCTTAACAATATGTTACCCGTGTCATAGATGCTAGAATGCATGGAGGAACCACGTCAAGCGATTTATTGCAAAAATGTAGGAGCAAAACCATACCTCAATACACATATTTATCTTTCAATTTAAATATTCAATACCACGAATATAATGCCTTCAGTTGCATTCATTAAAAGAAGTACATACAACTAATTTTATTTTAATTTAGATACCTATCTATATTCAAAAAGACTTATTTGATTCTTGATACGACAATAGAAAATAACACAAAAATGACTGACGAATTGATGAGTGCAGTACAGTTTATTTATAATGACATCATTACTATTTACTTACCAGCTGCGTCTATTGTACCTGTGTAGAATCGCAAAGTAGAAAATTTTCGTCTCTAGCATATATACCACGTTTGATACCATCGACTTGGATTTTTTTCTGTTTTATATTGATGTTTGATACGCATAAAATGTCATTTTTCAATCAATTCTTCATCAAAAAGACAATCATAAATCGACGAAACAATATTTATTTTTATTCTAACTACCCCAAGGCCTATTAGAACATCGTATAGATTTGCAATGGCTATTCTATTTGTTCGATGTTCTGTGGTCACTTCCATACTTGGTGACTTTTTAGACTAAAGGCAGGCGTTTGTGTGGTTTCACTACTTTCTAACATAGATCTGAAAAACAGTCATTGAGAAATCGAGCGCTGATTGACTATTCCAATGTGAGGCTTTCAAATATGGCCGTTCATAATTTAACTGTTGTTTTAGTTTAGCAACGGTCAACTAGTTAGCGCTGTTCAAACATAATTATATTACAAATCCGTTGATCAGTTATTCACAGCGGATAATTTATGCTGGATTTTCAAGCTGGTTAAATTTATGCGTGATTAACACTTCATTAATCATCAAATGTGATCGAAATGTGTTAAGGGTGGTTTTATGAGTACCTACTACTAAAAGCTAACGAGAGACAAAACATTGACCGCCTTACCACAAAATACTTAAACACGCTTTAAACACTGTTTAACCGTGTGAAAATTTGTACTATTAAACTTTGTCTAAAGCGTGCTGTTAGACTGAGCTTTAGAGTTCTTTAAAAAAAACAACTCAGTTACTCGAAATGATCACTTTAATAGTCTAACTTTAAAACACATTTAAACTTTACACTTTTACTAGGCACCTTTCCTAGACCAATAGACTTGGTGGAGAATATACCGCGCGAGATTCCCTTTGGGAGACTTCTTTCTTAGGACCGGCGGGCAGGAACCAGGTCCGTAGCCTGAGAGGTAGAATAACCTTTGGAGAACTAACTGGGAGATTTAGATTGAAAATGTGAGTTTATATACGTAAAATATTGCAGAGTCTCCAATATTGGTTGGCGTAAATCGGTAGGCAAGTGGGGGCTGCATAGTCAGCAATATGTTGGTTCTAACAGAGCGTGAAGCTTTTAAGGTTTTACCAAGTTAACGGTGAAGGTCCCGCGGTTGTTTAGCTGTTATTTGTTATGTTATTTAGTTGAAAGTCATTATACTATCAGGAATGTGGAGATTCGTAGAAAAACTAAAGTTACTGACATAGCCCAGCGGATTGGCGAGTTAAAATGACAGTAGACAGGGCAAATAGCTCAGAGGACTGATGACTTATAGAATCGGAAAGTTCTCGAGTGAAGACCACGTACCAGCAAGCGCAGCGTAGGACGTCCACCTGTTTAATAATAATGTCATAATAATATGGCCATTTGGTTGACGGATGGATGTTGGATCAATTTCTGAGTCCTACCGTAGGACTTCCATTGATGGCCATAGGACTCTCCTATATCTATAGACTAGTTTTTATCTGCTTGATTTTTGACGCAATATCATTATAATTTATAGCCTATGTATTATTCTGATATATAAGCTATATTATTGCAAAGTTTTATCTCAATCCGTTTAGTAGTTTTTGCGTGAAAGAGTAACAAACATCCATCCATCCATCCATCCATCCTCACAAACTTTCGCGTTTATAATTTAAAAAATAGGATAAAAGAGTCACTTGGCCAGAAGATAAACCAATTAATCTAATATGACCAATTAGAAACAAAATCTAGCGCTGTTCTGCGACCGTTGTACATGTTTATTCGTCCACTTTGTAAATTATGTCCTTCACTATTACTTGCTGTTACGAGGTCTGCAGCCCAAAAATTTTGGACCCTACCGATTATTTATATTACCAATTAGTAGGTACTATGTATCATTTTTTTACTGACCTATGTCGTTGATTTTTCGTCTTAGCCTTAATTGTGCTTTCTGAATTTTGGATGGTAAGTATGTACTCGTATAATGCAATTTTCAAAGTTATTGATGCAATCTTAGAGCAAGCACTTGATTTCATCACATAAATATTTGCCCTGGGTGGAGATCGAACCCACGCCTCTTTGATCGAGAAGTTAGGGTCATTAACCACTGAGCCACCGAGGTAGTCAATATGTAATACCTTTTATAGCTTTAAGCAATTTTTAAACAAGCAAAGCTGCTGGAAGCAACTAGTAAGAAATATCAAAGGTATTATGTACCTTATTTACTCCAGATTCAACGACATCAATAAACACAACCACTTTGATCTTCAACGTGTCACTTGCTGTTGCCCGCGGCTTTGTCCGCGAGATATTTTAGTTTTCATGGTATCCATAAGAGCCTTTTTATTTTTCTAGGATAAAACGTAGTAGTAGTGTAATCGACCTTCAGATCATACAGGGCTATCTCCTTGTCCTGTACTAAATTTTTTACTATGGCGCCAACCATATATTTTTTTTAAATTTATTTTTTTATTAAAAATATAAATTTTGGTTAAAAATAAATAAAGAATTAAAGAATAGTTAATTATTTTGTTGTGAATTTGAGATCATACCAAAGAGCACACACACAGACTCACACACACATACACACACGTACAAACACACATATTTATAAAATATACCTATGTTGTTATCAGATTGTAAAGATTTTCTTTCTTAATGTTAATAACTTTGGCTTTCATCTTTTTTTAGGGTTCCGTAACTCAAACGGAACCCTTACATGATCACTTTGTTGTCCGTCTGTGTGTATAAGACTTTATCTCGGGAACTCGTATGTTTGTCGATGGTTATAGTATAGAGATTTTAACAACTTACTTCCCAATTTTATGAAATTTTCTGGATTTGTACGGAACCCTTGATGTGCGAGCCTGACTCACATTTGTCCGGTTTTATTTTCTGAACTAACTTTTAACTCAAAATTGTATTGTCTATAATGTGTACCTGGCGTCATTTTTATAAATTGTGTACCTATAGGAGAGTCCATCGGCTCCTAAAATACAGTATCTAACTAGTTTAGGAGCCTTTGGGTCATTTATTTAGTATTTATAACCCGGAATTCAAGAAAAAATAATACATCATTAGCTGTTCCATCCACTCGGAATCAACAAAATGTATGAAACAACAGATTTTTTTTCGAATTCCAGATTGGCCGTATACTTAGTAAAAGTTTTACATAGTAATGGTCTGAATCCACCTTTCGGCTCAGTACACCAGTTCTAGATAATCCAGTATGTGTTTATTCCATACAAAAAATGAATCGATCCCTCCGTCTGTTGCTACGTGAAAGAGTAATAAATAAACCAACAAACACAGTTTCAGATTAACAATATTCGTAAGGATTTACTCCAGATACGATGACACCAATAAAGACGATCCCTTTGATCTTCATCATCTCACTTGTCATATCTGTACCACCTACTACATATTCTGTGTCTATACTTGGTTTAATATAACATGTGTCTTTATCCCAGCCTCAAGTAATTTGGGATCTGTGACAAGAGACTGACAAGGACATCTGCTCAGCTTGCACCGCAGAAAATTAACAATCAGTGAGGTAACATCGAATATTTAACATACAAAAAGTATTAGGCACCCTGTATTTTCACTCTATCTTCTAAACTAATTTCACTCCTTTTTGGCATTTTTTACAAAATTAGGTGTCAGTTTAATCACATCAACAGAAATGAAAGCTTGTTTACTTGTTAGAGTCCAGAACACAAGTGACCAAACATTGACTGATAAGACCGAAAGAAAACTGAATCCTTTGTTTTCGGTCACCCGGTGTTTTATACCAAAGAGCCGCTTGATATTCTAAGAGGTTATTTATGACCCCAGGAAGTCATTTAATATAAGCACTCAGTTATTGGTTAAGTAGTAAACACGCATTTTGTTGCAATTTTGATGCAATTATTACTATATACTACGGGACTAATCGCGCACTAAAATTACGAGATAAATAAATACCTCCTCATCCCTGCAAACCGTGACCACCTGTTCAAATCGCGAAAGTTTAAAAACTACGAATACTTTTGGCCAAGGTCTACACGTAGGCCTAAGTCTATCCACAAAGGGTGATTAGGTGAAGAATAATGAGATTGAGTGGGTTTGTGGAGTCCCGTACGCTATCGAATTTCTTCTTGGGATATATGCAGGATTCCACGATGTTTTCCTTTACCAAAAAGCCAGTAACATGAAAATATCTAGGCTTAAGTTTATATACTGTTTACAATTCACACTAGGTATATCCAACCCACAGGTCCCACCATTCGTATCGGAATATTCCAGAATTCCGAGATAGGTTATCAATCTATTTGATTGAATACGCGCTTCCATGCGGGAATATCGGATATTTGGTGCGGCTATAAAATAATTCCCTCAATTGTGGGAAGCTATAAAATAATTCCAGCAATTCTGGGTAGGTTTATTGACGGCTTTATTGGGATTTGTTTTAGTATTTTATTGGTGACACAGGTGCCATTAGTATTTACAAAAATAAACCTAAAGGGAATAAAACCGCTGTTTCACTCAAAACGTTCAATGGTTTTCGACAAAGAGTAGGTAAACTGTTGGTTTTTTGTCTAGTACAAGGCTGGTCACATAGTAAAATTTTTAATATCTACGTAAGACGTCCGCTCACAAAATGGACAGAATAGTCGTCAGATCTTAGATAAAAACGAAAAAACGCTTCTGAACGATTATAATTAAGAATCTATTAAGCAGGCCTACATTTATACCAGGGTGTGTTTTTAAGTCCGCGGAATGAAGGGGTTGGAACGGGGGTAGCAGACTCGTTGAAGGCTTTATAACTAGTATAAATATTAAATTTTGCAAGAATCGTACGATTCGTTTTTGAACAACCGAGGACTAAGCAACTCAATCGGGAAGAACATTTGGAGAAAATCGAGTATCATGCCGCCTTAAAGTTTCATGCCACACAAAGTAAATATGTTTAAATCATACTAAAAAGATGTCATCGGTTTACGGGACCTCTTGCTTTGGGATAACGATAGATTACATGTGGCACAGCCTTTTCAAGGAATCACTTAAAGACGGCTCAAGATCTTGTTGAAAAAGTTGAAAAATTTGTATTAGAAGATATATCGAATAAAGATGAAACGGCTTGTAGAAAAGGTTGGACTATCCGATAAAATCGTTTTTAAAATGCTGCACGAATATCTTAGCTTGACTATGATCAATGGACGCTGGGTGCCAAGGATCCTCACGCCACCACAAAACAACAGCGCGTTGAATGATCCCGTGCGTTTTTGGACCTCTGTGGTGAAGACAAGAATGATGTACTGAACCAATTTGTTACTAGAGATGAAGCTACATTTTTTGGAACTCAGAAAGAATCCTGTTGATCGATTATAAAGATGAAAGATTCTCTACAACCAAAAAGTACTAAGCAACGATTTGAGTTTGGTTGAAAGAGGCAATTAAAGAAAACAGAACAGGAAAATCAAGGGGAGGTGTCTTGCTATTGCACGACAATAGACCCGGCCAAAAGAGCCTTGTAGCACTGGCTGCCCTGTATAAGGTGGGCTACGATATTTTAAATTATCTACTCTATAGTCAAGAACAGACTCTGGACTCTCTGACTCTTTTCAATTTTCAAATATGAAAAAAAAAATTCTACTACTTTTCCACCGATGAAGAAAAATGAAGACGCAGTTTTCTCGTATTATGACGATAACGAAATACATGTTTTATGAGGATATAGACGAGTTAATGGAAATTTTTCAAGAATGCATTAGTGTTGCAGAAGAGTACAAAGAATAAGAAAAATAATTTTGACCTTTTATTTTCCATCCTTGTACCCCATTCTGCGAATATGAAAACGTGCCCTCGTATGCGGCACGCCTTAGGTTTAAAATGATGATAATACAGAAACTCTTACTTTTCAACTATTTAGAATGCAAAACTATTACTGTAGGTATATTGAAAGAACCGACAATTTACTGAAATTATCTTAATTGTGACACGAGTGTATATATGGTCTCTGCAATACCTATTTATCAAGTGTGTTATGCAGGGTTCCATGGAATGCTGGGCCTTGTCGCAGCAACGGGAAAATCCAGCGGTTTGCGGCTTCCCTGCTAATTAAAACTGAATAATTAGGTCGCTCCGCTGTCCCTTAAAGCCTGTAGTAAAATTCCTTGTTTACATTGCCTTATGGTACTATTTCATAGCACGCAGCGGCACTACTGGTTTCTGTATATTTCTATCAAATGCATTCCATAACTAGCGACGCGTAATCTGTGCCAACGTCTGACGTGTCGCCCGATGACATTATAGTCCTCTGCTGTAGCGTGCAGTTGACGAATACGGAATTGTACCTTCACAGAGCACTGTACTAACTGATCATTATGAACAACTTTTATTACGGGTAAGTAAGTAAGATCGTATAGGCCAGGGACTAGCCCTGGTGTCAGATTTTTTAGGCCGCCTGAAGGCCTTTGGCATTGCTAAACGATTAAAACAACCGGGACCTACAATTTCATGCGAGCCACGGTAGCGCTCAGTTGGAAAATGCCACCCGCGGTCACCCATCCAAATTCTGACCGCGGGCGGCCTATAGTAAAACATATACTGGTGGTATATACTGCTTCTATAGTAAAAAAAAATCATCATAATCAATTTATTGATAACAATAGTAACAGGTCAAAACATACATTGATTTTCCAATTAGATACATAAAAAGGTACAGTGTTGTACCTGTAATAATTATCGTAAAAATTGGTAAAAAATATAGTAAAAATGGTAAAAAAATCTTTTAAAAATAACATTTCTGAGTAAGTAGGTATACATAATTCATCAAAAATAATCAGAATAAAATTATCAAATAAATAATCAATGTCAAAAAGGTAGGTACATAAGCAAGATCTATGATTTGAATGTTATAAATTCATTATAGCTGTAGAACGTCTGCTCGATAAGCCAGTGTTTCAGCTTTGATTTAAAGCTTCCCAAGGTCGGTGCTTACCTGACCTGCTTTGGTAGTTTAGCACATCTTGATGTAGGTACTAAAGTCTTTCCCGCCTTGTCGTGGCGGGGGGGCTTAGTAGCCAGGTACGGTCTGGTGAACCAAGAGGAACCCGTGGTGGGGACGCATCTCCGGGCTTTTGCCTGAGTAGAAGCTGGCCAAAGTAGGTTGCGTGCCTTATGGGGGGCACCGCAACTGAGGCGGGCTGCAGTGTCGTATGGGAGGTACTGCAGCTGAGGATTGGCCATTGCCACTTTCCCTGTCTTCCGCGGCCTCGACGGGGTCGCCACCGTTTTGATGGCAGACGCGGTGGGGCTGCAGGGGAAGAGGAATGTTGATATCTCGTAGGCCGCTCTCCCTACCCTCTGCAGCCGTAGTGGCAGGCGCGGGGCCACTTCAACTGACCCGTTACATTGGGACCAGGGCTGTCGGACACGGGTGCTGTATGTCCAGTGCTGATTGGTACCAGGTGATGGATGACGATGTGTCTCGTGTTTGGCACATCGTCATTCTGACGGGAACTTACGCTCCTTGGTAGGGCCCGGACTGGGCCAGCGCTGCCGGGTGCCGCGGAGGAGTGTGAAAGCGTGCCCGTAGCCCCGACACCAGGCGCAATGGCGGAACACCCAGGGGTTTCCACCGTCCAGCTATTGGCGGGGACTCCCACATAACCACCCGCCTGCTCCAATATGCGGTAGTAACTTTAAAAGATTTCCCCTGAAATAAAAAAAAATATATACGAGTATGTACCAAAGTCTTTAAGAGGTTGTTCGTGAGTGATAAAACTGACTAACATTATTATCAAAACAAGTTTGAATGATAGTAGTGCATTATCTGTGCAATATTTGCAAGTATATGTGTTATGTAGGGTATCAACGGGAAAATCCAGCGGTCTGCGGCTTGCCCGGTAATTAAGCCCGAATAATTAGGTCGCCCTGCTGCTTCATTACGGGGTGCACACACGCTGTAAGCCTTTTATAAAAGCCAATAATGCCTAGTTTATACGCACGACTTTGTAGGCAATTTCATGACGATATCAACGTAATCAAATTTGTTAGTTTTTTTAGTTTAGTTTTTGCTTGCTAAACAGCAAAATTTCGTTAAAAAGCTGTTTGAGATTTAACCAACGGTTGATATATTAAACATATGTTGGTGAACTAGGGTCCAAAACCAGAGTTTAATCGTTGTTTAAATACAGTAATCACACGTTTAACTTAATCAAGCGTTGGTGAACTTGGGTCCTTAATATGTAATTTTACACTTGTATTAGTGACAGAAAAATTATAAATTAAAATTCGACTTGTCGACGATAACTAGTCACTGGAAATATAATCATTTGTGCAAACTGAGAGCCACTGACAGCCCACGTAGTCGTGGCTGTTTGCAAGAAGTCAAAACTGTAGAGCGTCTTCTGTGGCATTGCAAAGCCACAGAAGACTCGCTAACGAATAGCTAACGGATTGCATGACGCTTCTGCATTAGCATTATCATCAGCTTTGTCATCCATATCGCCCGCGCTGTCATCTTAATTACCGTCCGGGCTGCTGGAGCAGTTTTTCCAGCGGCCTAGAGCCACGCGCCAACCTCCAAAAAGCGTATTTACAAATTAATTATTATTTTTCGCGAAAAATGGCAAAACTGACTTCCACCGTGTACAAAATTCGAATAGTTCGCTCGAATTGGTGTGTACAATTACCTATTACATTATTGTTGATTTTTCAAAAACGGCTCAGCCGATTTCTATAAATTTAAATGGGGTCGCCTCGGGAGTATACCTTTTCGAACTATAAAGATTTTTTGATTCGGTTGCTGAAAATATCGATGAACACACCCAAATAAATCATACAGACGAACATAGGCCCTCCTCCTTTTTTGAAGTCGGTTAAAAAGTAGGTATGTATATACTTATCAGCTGCAAATGAATGCGATCGATAAGAGACAGAGGTGAAGAACATAATCAAAGCAGGCCTATACCCAGCAATGAGTTATCAACGGCTGATTATGATAGTTATCAGCGCTATTACATAATTATATTGATAGCAACTATGGTCATAGTGATTCCGCACGTATTATCGTAGGCCATGGAATAGTTGATTTTTCGGGAACTTTAAGGTTGGTCCCATAGCTAAAGTTGTTTATGCTGTTGTTTTTGTTTAGTTGTTTACATGTCCTAGACAAACCATTGAGATATTGTGGAAAACGATATTTTCATTTGCCAAAAGCCAACAAGTGGTAGAAAATCTGTCATGTACTCGTATCTACAAATTAGTATAGAAAATCTACTGAAACATTACATTCATTGTTTAACCAATAAAATTTGTGTTGATGTTATGTTTCAATCAAGATAAAAGTAATATATAAGAAAAAGAAGGATAGATATCATAGCTCAGAAATGAAAAAGGACATCAATAACTCAATTTACTTTCCTATCGACGGATAAAGGTTATGAGTGATATCGTCAAATATTTCACTTTCCTCTTTTTTCTTCTACAGGGTTTCTGTTAACAAAGGTACACACAACCTCTTAAGGCAACTTTTAGACATTAAGATTTACAATCATAAACTTAATACTCATGGAATTAGCCCTGAGACCGCAAAAAATATCGGCTGTTTAATTTTGTGCGGTATAGCTTTTTTTTCAATTTTATGCTTATTTTTAGGCTTTTTTGTAAAAGGTGACGTCCACAAGTGGTATATTATTCAGAAAAAAATCGAACCAAGATGAAAGCTTAATTTATGGGCTTCTCAAAAATATTTAACTTAAATTTTTTCATCCCTCCATTTTTTTATGTGAATAATAAATTGTTTGAAAAGTAATAATACAGCTTATTATTTTTTTCTAGTTTAACAATAATAAAGTGCTTTTAACGTTATTTTACTTGCATTCGTAGCTGATTCTTTCACATTCATCTCTTCATTAGCTAATATTAAAAATTATAACCTACCAGTGTGACCAGTTAGTAGGTACAATGTGACAAAAAAACACTTAAAAAGTCTGTCTAATTGCCTAATTGCAGAAAAAATGCCAAGTCAATTAAAGAAAACAATGAAAGGTGACGTCCACAAGTGGTATATTATTCAGAGAAAAATCGAACCATGATGATATATACATCAATTTAAATCTTGTTTTATGGGCTTACTAAAACTATTTAATTTAGATTTTTTCACCCCTCTAATTTTTTTTAAATGCGAAAAATAAATTGTATGAAAAATAACAATACAGCTAATAATTTTTCTAGTTTAGCAATTATAAAGTACTTCTATTGTTATTTTACTTGCATTCGTAGCTGATTCTTACACATTCATCTCTTAATTTGCTAAAATTAAAAATTATAACCTACCAGTGTGACCAGTTAGTAGGTACAATGTGACAAAAAACACTTAAAAAGTGTGTCTAATTGGAAAAATGCTTTTATTTAACAATTTGCAGGTTACTTAATCAGGGTTGCTAGAGACAAACAACCTATTGAGCCAAATATATTTATTTAACCTAATAAATACAAAATTAATTTTAAAAAAATCAGATGGCTCTTTTTTGTTTTTAACTGATGTAATAGACTCATAAAAATATGAACTTTCTCGAAACGTAACGGTTGTTGTGGTTAGAATTTTTGATTATTATTATACCAGCCTCCATACATTTCGTGAACATGTCCTTTGTTCATCGTGATGTATACGGGGTTATCTGCTTGCCTTAAATTATATGCAAAAGATTTTTTACCATGGAACCAACTTGGAGTTCGAGAAATAAATAAACAACTGTTCCAAACAAAATGGCAACTTAGAATCGACAAAATATATGAAATTGCTGATTTTTTTTTCTCGAATCCCAAGTTGGAAATGTTGTCCAAAATGGTGGTCTGAATAACTTCCTTTCATCTTAGTACCTACACCAGTTTTGGATAACTCTGTATACTAAAGTTAACCTTAAACAGCTGTCCGTAATTTTTAGGGTTCCGTACCCCAAAAGGAAAAAAACGGAACCCTTATAAGATCACTTCGTTGTCCGTCTGTACGTATGTCAAGACTCTTTATCTCGAGAACGCGTTAAGATATCGAGTTGAAATTTAAACTATATACGTATTATCTATGGTCTCTTGCAGTTGTGTAAAAGAAAATCTCAGTTATCTTATAAAAAAGTTAGAGCCATTTGTCGTAAAAAACGCATATTTCGACACTCACAAAAATCAAAACCTAGATTAGATTATTATTATTAGGCCTAGATTCACAAAATATGGGTTCAAAATTCAAAATGAGTAAATCGTATCATGTAAGGTATCATATAAAAAAGGTTCAATTAGCACATGCTAAAATTAAGTAAAGTTTTTTAATTATTATAACAAACAATGTGTAATTTTCGATGTATGACGAGAAAAATGAAAAAAATAACTTTTTTGTCGATGATTATAGTTTATTTAGAGATTTTTACAACTTACCTCCCAATTTTTTGAAATTTTTTAATTTGGTCGGAACCCTCGGTGTGCGAGCCTGACTCGCACTTGTCCAGTTTTTTTGTTCCCGTAACACAGTAGAAATCAAAGATAAAATCAACGTACAAATGTCGTTTGAGCATAATAAAATGTATGTTTGGTCTGCAGTTATCCAGTTTTATTGAGCTACAGCTGTAACATGCCAATAAAAGAGCAATATGTCCATCTAAATTGTATGCAGTAAAAATGCGAACAAAATGAGCGCATTACCAGTGAATTACTTTTGGGTGTAATTTTATTACTTTATGTCAGGTTTTGGTAGCTTTTATAATTCTTCCGTTTATTATTAAGATTTTTGAACAAATTCTATTTTGAATACGTCACATTTTTTCGAACACCACGCGTCTTTTTACGTTTTTTTGCAGGTTGTCTATTGTAGATTTAGAGTCTTCTTAATTCTCTTAGCTATTATTAATTAGGTGTTGTAAATAAGCTTACCTTTAAAGAGGGGTTGGGTCAATATCTCTTTGGCAATCAGATCAATTATGCAGATTGACCGATTCAAATAAGCCTTCCAAATTCTTACTGAATGCAAGTACCAATTCTTCATTCAATATTTTTTACGGTTTTTTTCTGCATTGAAAGGCTAGAAGTGTGAAAATCCGTACATAAATTCCAATAAACTCATTGGTACAGCAACAATGTACGCGTACCACTTGCTGATTGCTTGTTTGCTCGAGGCATACACATTGCACCAAAAAAAATACAATTATCTGCTAACTATATTATGGAAAGGTGTGATTTAATCCCTCAGGTGGGGACCTGGAAAGAAGAGTCTAAACAGTCTAGATGATAAGATAATCAAAATGGGCAATGGCTATGGACATGTCCTTGTTCATCGAGCAGCTCAAACAAATAAAAACATAGCTAAATACAATACATACGTGTATTTGAAGCCATGGTAGTCTAGTGGTAGTGACACCCGCCTTACAATCGTGAGGTCGAGGGTTCAAATCCCGGTCCCGTACCAATGAGTTCTTTGGAATTTATGTACGGAATTTAAGACCGCTGGCTTTTCGGTGAAGGAAAACATCGTGAGGCAACCTGCATATGTCAGTAGAAGAAATTCGATGGCGTATGTGAATCCACCAACCCGCACTGGGCCAGCGTGGTGGTTATGGCCCAAAACACCCTTCGTGGATAGGCCTACGTCCTACAGTGGACTATTAAAAAGGCTGATATAGTACAGTACAGTACATGCAATCAAATGTTTTTTTTTTATAGTTATAAATAGGTATGTGTTATTTTCAACTGGCCACATTTTACCGGGGCGCCCTCTACACGTTTAAATTCAATTACTGTTCTTTAACAATTTAAATTAATGTATGTCTACGCGTTAATTTATTTGCGCGGTTTAACAAAGCAATTTACTTAATTACAGTTCAGCTTTACCTTTAAATTTCAGGTGTAACAGATGTTCTCACATTTATTTAAGCTGGGGGCTTAAATAACATTAGCGGTGGGATAAAGAATAGTTCTGCTTTCTTAAATCCTATTTTCGCACTAAAATACTGGATAACTTACAAATACACTATATTTTCAGTAAAGAAAATCCTGAAAAGGTAGGTGCATAGGTGCCAACTGGAATAATTAAATGTACGAGTACTGTACTTTTTCTTCATCTATTACGCCGACGACATCGAAAATGATGCCATCAGTCGATTCGTGCGGCGCGCATCGTCTGTGTCATCGGAGACTATCACGAAATACAACCTGCAGATGGCCGTCAGAGATCGGAACGAGGCGGTGATGGAGGCTTTGGGCCGGGAGAAGGCAACTAAATTGGCATAGGACGTGAAAAATGTGTATTTGTAATTTATAAGAAATAAGCATTGTTTGCATGCCCCAAGCATTCATGCTCGCCATCGAAGGCTCCTTCTTGCGGCGGCGTCATGTGTCGGGTCGTTCTCCTCCCTCAAATATGGTCGAGGAGAGCGATGGCTGGCACGTGTGTCACACTCGTGATCGGGTGCTGCTTGCGGGTCGCCGGTCTGCTCGTGGCATTCACGCAGTGCATTGACAAGCATAGGCTAAGATTTCTAGTTCATTCATTCGGATTTAAGAGCACTGCTCTTGTCGGTGGAGCAACTTCCACTTCTTGCGGTCTTCCGCCAGTGTCTTCACCTCCCTGTACGACATGACCTCTACCTTCTCTTTGATCTGATCTAGGAACGCTCTCCGTGGTCTTCCTCTCCCTCTCTTTCTTTCTACTTTTCCTTCTATTATGGTTTTCATTAGATTGTCATGTCGTACAAGGTGGCCAAACATCTTTCCCCTTCTATTTTCAACTGTTGTCAAAATGTTTCTTTTCTCGTTTACCATGTCGAGCACCTCTTGGTTTGTTTTCTTTTCAGTCCAACTGATTTTTTCCATTCTTCTCCAACACCACATCTCGAACGCCTCAAGCCGTTCCCTATCTTTCTGTGTTAATATCCATGTTTCGCTTGCGTAAAGTGCAATGCTCCATATATAGGTTTTGATCAGTCTTTTTTTGATATGTCTTGCTATTTTAGATTTGAAGAGGTGTTTTTTGTTGTTAAACGCTTGTTTGGCTATTGATATTCTAATTTTGATGTCGGTGGTGCATTTCGCGTCATTGGTGATGGTGCTCCCTAAGTATTTAAATGATGTTACCTGTTTTATTTCGAAATTATTTAGCTCGATTGGATTATATGGTGGAGTATTTCTTGTGATGGTCATTATTTTGGTTTTATTTACGTTTATTTTAAGTCCTATTTCTTTGAAAGCGCGGTCCATGGCTACTATAAGTTTTTGGAGTTCTTCTTGGGTTTCTGCTAGTGCTGCGATGTCGTCTGCGTATCGTATGAAGAAGATGCGTTCGCCATTGCAAAGATTTGCAAAGATTTCTAGTACAGTATAATAAAATAATTGTAAATTTTAGTTAACAAAGGGCACAGACCCTGAAGTCTGTGGTTATTAAATTTTAATTAAAAAAACGTAGGTGGCCTTCGCTTAACATAAGATAGAATATTATAATCACACACAAATCTAAATAAAATGAAAACTTTTGGTCCATATTGACCATGTGTAAGATGTACAGCAATATTTATTTGTATCTAAAACGCCTTATCAAGCTACGGTATGAGCGTTACAACTATCGTTATCCGAATCCAACCTCCTAATCTTAGAATAAATGCCAGATCGATGATTATGTATCTGTCAATAGATACCAAAGAAGGATGCGCGAGCCCATACATACCAGGACCTGTTATATACGAACACACTAATTTTTCCTCACTTATTTTCTAAGAATGATATGTTCACCAATGTGATTTATGACGCTTCTAAAACTGTTCAAATATGTACAATTTGGCTAAAATTGAATATAAAATAAGAAAAAACGAAAACAATTTTCAAGCTATAAGTACCTATTGTATACACACTTTTTTTTTTTTTTTTTTTTTTAATTTATTCATGACCATGGATACAGAGTCCTTCAGTCGAAGTCTTAAATAATAAACAATTTACAAACATATTTTATCAAAATAGTCACAGTCGTAGTCTCGTCATAGTCCAAGTCGCTGTCAAATCCAATCATAGTCCAATTCATACCTCAGTAAAGCAGTGGAGACTTTACTAGAGGCGTCTATGGAGTTTTGGTAACAACACGGAACAACATGATACGTCACATTATATCACTTGCCTACACTCATGCACGTAAATCAGCTCATAATCAACGAAATACCACCATTTTTCACTAATTATCACTGATAAAAACACAAGTTTAACAAAATAATACAATGAGGCGACATGATTTTTCCGCGTTCCCGCCAAAACTCCGTATACACACTAAAGATTATGGATTGCCATGGATTGGTTTGTTATGTTCAGAGTGCTAAAATGGTGCTCGATTTTAAAAACTTGATGTCATGTATTTTTAGTCAATATTGTCTCAATGATATTTATATTGATTTTTAAAACAGTGCATGTCATCTTGTCTGTAATATCAGATTACTTTTTGGAGTTCATCGATTTATAAGACGTTGTCACGTCAAAAAAATCAATGTCTAGGACTGATATAAAAAGAAAATGAAAAATGGAATGATAAAGAAAATTCGGTATTCATCCATTTCATTAGCAAAAGTACAAGAACCGCAACTATAAGTTAAGAATATAAGTAAAGCAGCTATTCGAATAAATTCAGCTCGGCTGCAGCCTGCGGATGCAGATTGCGAATGGAGGTAGCACACACATGAGCCGCTGCTTGTATCTGCAGTCGGGAATGATTCCGATGCTGGTTGCCTACGTCGTACATCGCAGGTATGTTGGACTTGTTTAAACAGGCTAACAACACTTGCAGCCGAGGCTCGGTAGCACATGCTGCCGCAGCCGTGTTCGGAATCTTTTTGTAGAAATTCATACAACTACGTAGATAACCAGAGCCCTTAGTCCAAGTTTTGTGTTGTTTACTTAAACTTTTGCGTTCGCGTGTGGCTCCATACATTTTGGTTAGTTCTTCATCGTTTCGGCCAGGGGCGCTGTACAAAAATGTATAGGGCAATATCGAACAGATGTAATTTCAATTTATGTGTAAACCTGGACTAACGCCTCAGTTGTGTAGCCACAGCCGGCCTAGTGCAGCTGCTGCAAGTGTAGTAAAGCAAGTGAAAGATTCGAATAGCACCCTTAAGGATTATTACGAGTAATATTAAAATTGCCACGAATTTCTCGGATAACTTCAACAACTGCTTTTTGTTTTTAGTAGTAAAGTATATGATAAAAAGTACATGTAAAAATAATAAGAATATTCTTTCTTTTTGATAATCTTTTAGTATACAAAAATGCATGTTTCTATAAAAATGTATAATAACACCTCAGTTTGTAAACATTACTGGCTAAAACGAGTTAACGCAGGATTATGTGCCAATAGTTAAAAAAGAAAAAAATTATTACATCAACACGTCAACATTTCCAAAATTGCTAAGTCTGGATACCGAGAACGAAGTCTGGCAACACTAAATACGTCATCTGATTGACTGAATTTGACATTTCCTTTTTTTTGACAGCTACAGTAATAAAAGATTGTTTATTTTTTCAAATAACTCGCCCATTTATGGATACTAAAGCCTTTAAGACCACACCGCCACTTCTTATGTATGTAATCCGTAATGTAAAAACAATAAATAAATTATTGTAATTTTTCTGGTGGGTTAATTTTAATTTTAATTAGTGATATGAAAACACCAATAAATCCCTATATTTTTGAAGCACATATCATTTTTAGAAAATATGTTTGGTTTTTTACTAACAAAAAAAAATATTGACAGGTTAATTCCGTGCAACCTTCTTTGCTGAGCAGAATAGTCCAAAAAATTATACCCAAATATGGTGTTTGTACAAAATTTGTATAAGCATACAAATGTTGACAGTTTAGACAAATGTTGTTTTTAAAATTTCGCGATTTGAACACATTATTATTATGCACTATGGGACTAATCGCGCACTAATATACCGAATAGGTGAATTAACCGAGTTGCATCGATCGTGTAGACCCGTGACCACTCGGTCGAAACGTCGTCGGGACGATGAGGTATTTATTTATCTCTTAATATTAGTGCGCGATTAGTCCCGTAGTACATAATAATAACATTATAGACAATACATAATATCTATGTTTGTGCACAGTGTTAAAAATCTTGTCCGTTTTTTTTAATCGATGTTTATATTTATCCGTCTAGACAGATACATAATCAAAGCTCCTAACCAACACTAGACCCTAAAATTGTTAAACAAGACCTTGTCTCAGTCCTGTATATTTCTCTTAGTTCTAGGTTTAGAACTTCGTCGCCAAAGCTAACGATTGTAAATTATTGGCGACCCAGTTGGCGAACGAAAGCCTTTCGAGGCTTCGATTTCGTCGCAGATTACCGAAGCTTATTTATTGCTTCGGACTGCGGAATTAATAATTAATTAGAACTGGATACTGGAATTATATAAATGTAAATGGTTTGCAGCTGAGAACGGAGACTAAACTGCTAACTGTATTGTGTAGATTTAAACGTTTAAAACATTTGCAAACCTTGGCAAGATATGAATGTAGATGCACCAGTTATGGCAACTGCCCCGGTTTTCATTGATTTGTAAATATTTTCTACGTACCGTCAAGCGTAGCGTAAGACGTCCGCCAACTAGGTGGTCTTATCGTAAATTTAAGATACCATGAACGTTATAGTTGGAAATCTACAGGATTACAGGGTAAGTCGACCTATTCCCGTTAAGAGTGTGTAGTTTACTTTGTTTCTGACTAATTTTACTATGAAATGCACTATCCTAAATTTAAAAAAAAAAACAGATATTTGAAATTGGTATTTATAAAATTCCCAATTTTCGGCTATCAGCTCAGATATTTTGTGTAAACGTGTAAGTCGTATTATTATTTTTATTTGATTTTTTCATGTAAAATAATGTTTTATGACCTCACTACCCAATATTGTCCGTAAAATTAACCTCTTATAAAAAGTATTTCAATTCAAATATCTCGAAACCTGTAAGATTTAGGAAATGGTGTTTTATAGTCAAATCAGTCAGAAACGATAGTACACTACACACGCTTAACGGGAATAGGTCGACTTAGCCTGTAACCCTGTGTAGTGGAGACCTATACCTAGCAGTGGGTATTACCATACAGCATTTTACTACAATAATATATTGTATAGAGTACTTCTCGTATATGTATTAGTACCCTACATCGTACGTACAAGATGAGTTAAAAATATCGATTTAAATTTTTAAGTACTAGTTTTTACTCGCGGCTTCGCCCGCATACGCAATATATCAATATAATTTATAGCTTATGTGTTATTCTGATATATAAGCTATATTATTGCAAAGTTTCATCTCAATCCGTTCAGTAGTTTTTGCGTGACAGAGTAACAAACATCCATACATCCATCCATCCATCCATCCATCCTCACAAACTTTCGCGTTTATAATATTAGTAGTATCAATATAATTTATAGCTTATGTGTTATTCTGATATATAAGCTATATTATTGCAAAGTTTCATCTCAATCCGTTCAGTAGTTTTTGCGTGACAGAGTAACAAACATCCATACATCCATCCATCCATCCATCCATCCTCACAAACTTTCGCGTTTATAATATTAGTAGGATAGGATTGTACTTTCGATTGATTTAAGTTTTAATACTCCCTAAAAAACTGTAACAGCAAATGATAATAGAGGTTATTGCTTGCTCTATCTTAACTTCTTAAGGAACGAGCAAAAAATTATATCACTATAACCACAACTTTTTTCTTAGTTATACGAGTACGACCTCCATCTGTAAAACTAAAATGCAACGCAGAATAAAGCTATTAATTGCTTATAGTGAATATCTCCTCAGACCAAATAAAAAATTAAGACAGAACGTCGTGAACAGACAAGTGAGGCCAGTTTTTTATACATGTGTGTGTGCGTCGGTGTTGCGCCGCCATAGTTTGACTGACGTGCCAAGGCGTAGTTTCGTTGTACGTATAGGTAAAATGTGTAATTGTGTGCACGTCGAGGCGTAGTTTTGTCGGCCTCACTTGTTTGTTCACAACATTCTGTGTTGATTTTTTATTTGGTCTGAGAATATCTCGCATAAAATGTAGTTCATCTTCTTCTTCTTCTTATATGTATACCTATATGAAAATGAATCATGGTTGTTGTTATTCTCGCTTAAACTCAAGAACGGCTGAACCGATTTGGCTAATTTTAGTCTTGAAATATTTGTGGAAGTCCAGGGAAGGTTTATACGGTGAGAAAATATAAAAATGTAGCGATTAAAATAACAAGTACATGAATTTAGTATTCCCACACAAAATGTTCCTGCTTGTAAAAGTTGTCATCAGTTGTTATTGTTAGTTTGTAATAAATATATTACTAACCCATAGTTAAAGAAATATAATTAAGACTTGCAATTGCTAGGAAATCCAATATTAGTGTGACCCTCCAGCCCTCTTTCACCCTCAGCAAAATTTGATATTAACAAAGAAAAAATAATAATGCAAAACTCTTCAAGTCGGGTTTGTTATGAAATTGGATACCTGTTCCGTACCACCTTAAAAGCATATTTGCAAAATAACTGTATTTCCCGTTCAAAATAAAATATGTAAAAGGTGCAAATTGAGGAAAACCGCAAGGCTTTATGTTTGTTTATATACGAGGGTTTGAGTGTTTGGTTGAATAAAAAGTGTTATACGAATGTATCAAAGGATGGGCGGTTCTGAGGACGGACTTTGAAATGGGTAATACCTCATCTATCTACATGTTTTACAGTATCATTTTTGTATACAACGTTATACCGTTTCAGCTTTTAATAGCCTGTTAGATATAATTCTTTCTATTAAGGATGACGGAGCCATATCCCCCACTTCTACTAACGTAACGTAATACGTGCATCTAAGTAATCCAAAAGTGCTATGGGTCTGTGCAACTTAATATTTGGTAGGTATGTAATAGTAGGTAGCTACATTATCTTAGAGATCCTACTTCCTACTAATATTATAAACGCGAAAGTTTGTGAGAATGGATGGATGTTTGCTACTCTTTCACGCAAAAGCTACTGAAAGGATTGAGATAAAACTTTGCAATAATATAGCTTATATATCAGAATAACACATAGGCTATAAATTATAATGATATTGCGTCAAAAATCAAAATATCATACGGGCGAAGCCGCGGGTAAAAACTAGTCCTACTAATATTATAAACGCGAAAGTTTGTGAGGATGGATGGATGGATATATTGATGTTTGTTACTCTTTCACGCAAAAACTACTGAACGGATTGAGATGAAACTTTGCAATAATATAGCTTAAATATCAGAATAACACATAGGCTATAAATTATAATGATATATTGCGTATGCGGGCGAAGCCGCGAGTAAAAACTAGTTCAAAATAAATTTGTTCTTCCATAGAAAAATATCGTTCACCCGCGACAAAATGTTTGGAACAGTTGATTTTTTTTTGAGTTTTTCAAATATCGCAGCACAAAAGCTGTTAGTTTTGATGTACAGAATAAGTCCCTAAAACGATGCTAATTGATTAGAAATAACCCTGTATACTTACTGCAATGTAATTGCTTCTAGCTTTTGAGAGTAAAGGAATACACCGTAAGAAAGCCTTGACATTAAGTTTTTAGTAGATATTTAGTGTTAGACTATGGTCTAGTCCTTTCCATAATGAAGAGATCCTTGTAGAACATTTTAATACAAATCAAATACAATCTGCGTAACTGTCGACGCCATCGGTTGAAACCAACTATCCAAAAGAAATCGCCATAAAACGCAATTAAAACGCAACTATTTTAATTAACGAAGTATCTTGCAAAACGTAAGCTAATATAATATTTTTTATGTTACTCCTATCACTATGTTACAGGTAGTTAATTTAGGACCACGCTTTCTTCTCTCGGTGAAAGTTGGTGTCATATTTAATTTTTGAAACATATTACTGTCTGTTACAAGTTATAATTATAGCTGTGCATTATCTTATGCGTCAAATTACGTCTATGCGTGACGTTACATCACGAAAATTAACTGACTTTAGAATTGTGTTTGCGAATTGCGTTTGATACTAACTGCTCATTTGATACTAAGCATTTTACAATAGTTTTATACTATAGGAGACTGAGAGTCTCATTCATAGCGTTTATAGTGAGAGATGGACTTGAATAATAGTATTTCTTCAGGCGCAATCTTGCCGATGTATATTTAAATTTTTAACTGTTTCTAAAATCTAAGCATTTTCTTATGTATAATCACTAACATTAATTTTATAATTTTTTTCATGCACGTTAAACTTTGTCGCACAAACTTTCTAGTAACTTCACACTTGAGCTCCAAGATACAAGCATTCAGCTTAGTTTGGGGCTCACTGCAATATCTCTATCATATAGAATTCAAAATCTAGGTAACTTAGGAGTAAAATATATTGTTAGATGTAATTATCCTACTAATATTATAAACGCGAAAGTTTGTGAGTTTGTGAGGATGGATGGATGGATGGATGGATGTTTGTTACTCTTTCACGCAAAAATTACTGAACGGATTGAGATGAAACTTTGCAATAATATGGCTTATATATCAGAAAAACACATAGGCTATAAATTATAATGATATTGCTTTTTTTTTCATAATATAACGATAAGTGTTAAGTAAGATCTGAGAAGCTACTCTAGAGTGCGCTTCAAGAAATGTCAAAAAAATCAACTGTCGAACCGAACCACCGTCAAATCGTTTTTGTTTTATTTTTTGGATTTTCCACTTCCTTTTTTAAGGGTGGTAAGGTATAGCCTCGGGTTTGAAAGACGGAACATGACATAGTCTACTTTTTATCCCAGATAAATAAAGGGTTCCCATAGGATAGCACAAAAATCAAAATATCATGCGGGCGAAACTAGTGTATTCTAAAGTTGTAAATCGTATTTAAGTATTATAATATAAATCTTTGAAAATCTTTGAAATAAATCTAGTTTTTTTAATCTAGTCTTTGCAAATAAGTATGCAATATTAAAGAATTTATAATTATGATTTTACTAAAAGTCTAAAGTTAAGTAAAGTAGCCGAAGTAAGCCTTAGTCGTAAGTTGATTAAAATATTTTTCTTGAAATTTTGGCACATTATTTTATTTTTTCTCACATTTTTAGATTCTATACCTAAAGCAATAAAATATTGTAGTGCCCTTATTGTTTTGTAGTACCGCAATAAATAAACGAAGTAACCAAAAAACTACACTCATATAAAACACTGTAAGGTTACTTATAATTATAACACGCACATTTTTAAAACAAAAGTCCAAATGACTTAAGCGTGACACAAAATTCAGTAAAGATATAAAGAAATGGAATTCCGAAGACTGACAAATTTGTCGTTTGATTTCTCCTAGAAAACCGTTAGGAAAACCTCGAAGGAAAAAGCAATTAGGATTTTGAAATTGGAATTGACATTGGATCGTCAGGTCACGTGGCAGCGAGCTAAACTTTCCCCTCGAGGGTATAAACGAGTCGTAATTCTAGAGGAAGTTGGAACACCTTTCTAGCCGGTGAAAAAAACTTTGGCAGATAAATTGATCTCTACAAGTGTTACAGGAACTCCCTAAGTACTACATTTGCACGGGAAACTGAGGTAAGTATTAGAATCTAGTCGGTAGATACCTATATATCGTCGTCATCTCAACAATAGGTATGATGACAATAAATATATAATTAGTCCGTCAGATTTACTATCAAAAAATATTAGACACGATTTTTTTCATTGTCAATTAAAGATTGATAAAGATATAGCCCGTTAAGCTGGAAACATACTATCGGACGCGGCTGTCGGACGCGACTGACAGCCGCGACTTAGCAGTGTGCACGTCTTTAAACATGCGGCGCGCAAGATCGCTCTTGGACGTCCAAACGCTCAAGGTCATCTCAAGGTGACGTCCGTGACTTATGTCCGATAGTGTGCACGGCTCAGTGTACATTCATTATCTATACTCTATAAAATTAACCTTGATCTCTGCGACAGTGACATTGACATAGAAGATTGACATTTTTAGAGTCGAGATAGTGGTGGAAAAAATCGATTTTCAAACAATGTTGTAAATAACATATAATTTGGTTTAATTTAAGTACACATGTAAAAAATGTTATGATATTAAAATATACAATAAAATTAATGATAAATTAAGTTTTATTTAAAATATCGTCAGTATAAACAAAAAAGAGCCCTCCAGTTTTTTTTTAAATTAATTTTGAGTTTATTAGGATAAATAAATATATATGGCTCAAGAGGTAGTTTATCTCTAGCAACCCTGATTAAGTAACCTCCAAATTGTTAAATAAAAGCATTTTTACCAATTAGACACACTTTTTAAGTGTTTTTTGTCACATTGTACCTACTAACTGGTCACACTGGTAGGTTATAATTTTTAATTTTAGCAAATTAAGAGATGAATGTGTAAGAATCAGCTACGAATGCAAGTAAAATAACAATAGAAGTACTTTATAATTGCTAAACTAGAAAAATTATTAGCTGTATTGTTATTTTTCATACAATTTATTTTACGCATTAAAAAAAAATTAGAGGGGTGAAAAAATCTAAATTAAATATTTTTGGAAAGCCCATAAAACAAGCTTTCATATGATGGATATATCATCATGGTTCGATTTTTCTCTGAATAATATACCACTTGTGGACGTCACCTTTCATTGGGTTCATTATTCGACTTGGCATTTTTTCTTTCTATATTGATAGTTTCATTGGACATGTAAAATTTCAATTGTTCTAACCATTGAGCGAAATCGGAAGTCTCTAAGCAGCTAAAGCTCTAACAGCAGGGCAGGGCCATACGGCCTAGATACGAACTTAAATTAGTTGATTGAATCAGGCGTTACTTTGCGGAAATTCATCTTCAAATCTGTTTTGAGAGGCGAAACACGTGTCGAACAGAGTGTAGTGCAGTGAGAATAAGGGTGTTATTTATTAGTGAAGTGTTTTCAATATTTTGCCTTATTATTTTTAAAAGATTTTTATAGTATTTATTAGTTGTTAACGGATTATTATTGTACTGTTTTTAAAAATATATATAATATAGAGTGTAGTGAAAATAAGTTAGACAGTAGTTAAGTAAGACATTTATTATTATTTTATCTATTTTGTAAAATTAAGTTTTTAAATGTATAATTATTGTAATATTAGTAATTGTTTGTAATTTTTTTTTTGTTTTCATAAATGTCCTTAATGCACTTAATGCCCTTAAACTTATTTGCCTACAACAAGATAGCGGAAATACACTAAATATTAAAACATAGATACGAACTTAAATTAGTTTGACGATAAATAAAACAGAAAAGTACTGTTGGTTATTTCTTCTCGTAACAGTATATGTCGTTCCTACTTTTACTATCCAAATGTTAGATTAGTTTTTCTCGCTTGTCATACAGGAAGCTGATAATATTGATAGGAAGTAGTTTTTACGGCAGATAGCATCTAGAGAGACGAGCAAACACGATAACACGATCAATCTACTTGTTTCCGCTCAGAATCTTTGATTGGATTGTGCGACGATGAAGTCACTTAAGTACCCTAAGTATTTAAGTGAGTATATTTATTGTACCCGCCCGGGAAAGAAAGTGGGAAAAATGTTGATACGAATAGGAAATCATTATTTATCGCTATTTAAATAAATCTTCGAACAAAACTCTTTTGAATGTATAATAATTATTTTTTGCAAAAAATAGCATGACCGACTACACCCGTGTACAGAATCATTACATAGTACAAAACAAAGTCGCTTTCCGCTGTCTGTCCCCATGTATGCTTATATCTTTAAAACTACGCAACGGATTTTGATGTAGTTTGTTTTAATAGATAGAATAATTCAAGAGAAATGTTTATATGTATAATAAACATTTCTCTTGAAGCCTGTGCGAAGCCGGGGCGCATCGCTAGAACGCAAATATTATGTACGGATCGATGTAGCATTTTTCACATTATTGTTGATTTATCAAAAATGGGACCAATTTCAAAGTATATTCTTTCCAATAAAAAAAGAATTATTTATTATATTAATAATTAATTAATTAATTATTTATTATATTAATTATATAAATATTAATTAATTATTTATAATTATAACTCACGTTATAATTATAACGTGAGTTTTAGCCGTATTCTGTTATAGCTATGATGAATACTCACGGTAGTTTTAATGAAGTGACTACAAAAAAAGTTATGCGTGGTTATACTTAAAAATATATATATATATATATATATATATACGCGTCGAATTGTATACCTCCTCCGGTGGTTCGCCGTTCAAAAAGAATTTTCAGCTTTCTTGAAAAAATGTTTGAATGTTGTTTTGTTTGTGAATTTCATGCAGCTGAAAATAACTAGTACGAGATTTATATATCGTTTGACCTCATCTTACCAATTTTCTTGTCTGCTTTAAGATGCGGGCCCTTTTTACAAGCTTTTATTTAACTTGCAATGAATATGCTCATGTACATATATTATGTATGTATGTAAGTTCGGGTGGAATTCTCGCAACTTGAATTGACCAACATGCCGGTTTCCGATTGAGCTGAAATTTTGCACGCGTATGTATATCGCGTGACATGGAACAATATGGTACCATGGAGCTGATCTGATGATGGAGTCGGAAGGTGGCCATAGGAATTCCTGTACTGAACAAGATAGACCCGTCGTGTTTGGGCTCGTTTTACTTGTCTTGGCTAGCACTCTGCAGCAGCATTATTTCACGGATCTCAAAAGCTTGTATTTAAGAAGTTATATTTTCATAGCATTTAATTTATTTCTCTTTTTTGTTAGAAAGTGTTATAGACTATATTTTACTTCGAAAAATAAAATATTTCTATTAGATAGTACAAAAATCATCATCAGTAGGAAGCCGTGGTGGTCTAGTGGTAGTAACACCCGACCTGCAATCGTGAGGTCGTGGGTTCAAATCCCGATCCTGTACCAATGAGTTTCTTTGGAACTTATCTATGGAATTTCACATCATTGGCTTTTCGGTGCAGGAAAACATCGTGAGGCAACCTGCATACGTCCATAGAAGAAATTCGATGGCATATGTGAATCCACCAACCCGCACTTTGCCAGCGTGGTGGATATGGCCCAATCACCCTTCGTGGGTGGGCCTACTTCCTGCAGTGGACTATTAAAAAAGGCTGGTACAGTACAAAAATCAAAATACTTATTGTTCAGGCGCTAGCCAATCTCTGCAACGATTAGCTAAAGCCTGATGAAATTTCGGTTAGTACAGCCGCCTCTCACTTATCAACTGACGAAAACTAGTCCGAGATTCATATAGCGTTTAAGCACATCCAACAAATGTCTTGTATGTTTTTTATACTATATATAACGGGACTGAACTCACGTGTGGGATAGTCGTAACGACTATAGTTTCGGTCGCATTCGGCGACCTTTCTCAAGTTGGCGAGTGCTAGCACGCGGAGCCGTCTCGCAATGCACTGCGGGCTGCGGCGCGTCGCGCTCGCGATGACAGCGGTTGCGGTGGTGGGGCGGGGGCGGGTAGAGAGGATTGTTGTGTCGGCGCGCACTGAAGATCCTCTTCGTCGGTATCCTGGTATACGTCGGAGATACTCCAGCACACTGAACTCACTATGTCTCCACCAGTTCCACGGTTAAGTCCTTTGGATCCCTAAAGACACGGTTTCCACGTCGGTGGCAGTATCCACCTTGTATTGTATGCTTTAAGATGCGGGCCCTTTATTGCTAGTCACTAAACATTGATCATCGAGCTATGTCTCATTCGCTCCTGCAGCGCGATATAATAGGACTAAGCAAGATAGTAGATTGCCGTAGCCCAAATGCGAAGACCAAAGTCAAGAGTAATATCATGTTAAAAGCGTATCGCATATAAGATTTAAAATTATATTTTAATACCCCAGAAATAACTTTGCTGATAAGTATTTATAAATGTACTTACTACCATCGTCCGGGTCGGCAATCAAATATAAACAAAAGTAGGTATACACGCGTACCGCACGCGTCCAAACTCTGGCTGATTGTAATTACACTCCCAAAGCCGGCAAAAAAGGATCAAACAAACGAATCAACAGACCCTCCGATATCCGATGTATCGGGGAAAAGGAAACGACAATCTATATAATGGACACGTTACAGACGAACAAGAGATCACACTAAATCGTGTAGAAAACAGATCGTTTCCTAATTCTGACATGGATATACCTAGTCAATAGGTCGGAAAGTATAATGGGGAAAAAATAAAAGGCTCCTGTGGGATGGCACAAAAATAAAAAAATATACAGGCCAAGCCCAGGCAAAAGCTAGTTCGATATATTTGTTAAACATGCAGGAATGTTTTAATCCAAAAAATAATATTGCTTATAAATCCTTGGTACGAACGTGTTGTTGCGGCACGGCCTGGAGCGCGACTGAGAGAAGTTCCGGCATTTACCTTAGTTTTTGTTGCCAAAACAGGAGTTATTAAGCCTTATCTATAGTAAAATATTATTGGGAAAAGGAAATAGACCCGAATCCAATCCGTACCCAATTAGTTGGACGAATTGGTAGGTTTGCTCTGCAAATAAATAAATACTTACCATGATTGCCGACTGTAAATATACTCTAGTGATTTTATAAGCTTTAGTGAAGTTTCATAGTAGTGTTATTTTTGTAAATTTAACATTTAAATAAATAGCAGATTTTTTTTCTTAGTAAAAACATCATATATTTTGCATTGGAATCTATAATTGTACTTAATAGCGTCTATATTTTACTGCTATTAACGACATATATTCTAGACTTCATGCACTTTGCTTCGCTTTATAGTCGTTCGTATTGCGTAGTAGCTCGAGTGTGACAAACATACACTGCAGGGCGAGACTTTCGTTCGATGTAGAGGTCTACAAATTAACAAATTAATTATATCCATTTATTTTGTTACAATTCAATAAATTATATACCTTATGCATTATTTTATACAATATTATATCTTAAAATATCATACTCAATGTCAAATCTGTACTACATATTTCTGTTTTTTTTTCTATCTCTTCTTATTTTCTAATTTTAATGTTCTAAATAAAACAAAATCCGAAATAAATATGTACACAACAAAATATTGTGCCTTGAATATGAACTAGTATTCGAACACGGGTTCCCCACACCCAGTTTGACAGCTAGAGCCTTCGAAAACTTGATGTGCTTTTCATTAATAAATACTTTTTAAATTTAGAGTTTTTTGTATCTAAAAACACATCCAAGTTTAATTCAACAGTTATATAAAACAATATTACCCATTGACTAATTTTCTACACTCACTTGAAAATAGAACTTAACTAAAACACGAACGGTTACCAAACCAACAAAATCACTTACCTAGTTAGGCAGTTGTTAAGTGGCCTGTTCAATTAATGTCGGAAAACATAGTTTTCATTAATCTGATCGTTATCTTCGTCTCACTTGTCCACATGATGTATCATGTTCAAGCTACCTAGTAAGACCCTTCTCACACGTCACAACGGCAACGCTACCTAACCAAAGATATCATTATTTTAGTTTAATAAAAAAATAATGTTCATAAGAAAAGTTAGCTCGTGAGCTCAGCCTATGAGCCGGGACAGGTCAAAAATTCTAAACTATAGCTTAGGATTGTTTACCTGTTCCGAAATTTTAATGTTGGTTGGTAACCAAATCCTGAGTGGCTGCACTGCCGGTTGCATGTGACTGGCTGACGTGCCGTAGTTGCAATATCTTTTCAAAAAGTTATTATCAAAAAACTATTTTAGCACTCATAATAATACTTTGCGTCTTTCTAAACAACGATCATATTTTAGGATGTCATTGCAGGCGCGTTATCAAGACCAACCAGCTCTAAACTGGCGAAACAATCGACTTCTTCGTACACTTTGTCTAAAACCATATATTTCTAAGGTACAGCGCATTTTTTTTGCTAGTTCAGAGTTGGTCTCTAGACAAACATTCATCTATCATCGTAATGATGACAATGATATTTGTGAATATGTCTGTCGTCTAGAGAAACAACCCTATTGGCATGCTAACACATTTGCTTACGCCGCCATCAAAAACTTATTTTGTTTAGCCTCGTTGTAACCTTTTAGTCATGTCAGAAGCCAAAAAAATCGGACTCCTAGGCTATCCATGCGAGCCATGCAAGCTTACCGGTCGCGTCATGTAAAAACAATACTTAAAGCCGAAAACTACGCGCAAGGAAATTGAACTCCTATTCCTTAGTTGATAGGAGTTAATTCTTCTAGTACACAGCTTTAATTGCAGCAAGGAGATTTAATTCCTGTTACGTCTCCAATAGGAGTTAAATATCCCTGAGCGGAGCTGCACTCCAGCGTTCTTTTTACGGGACGCGACGTATACGTACTTACTATTTGTCCTCGTGTGAGATTGTTTTACTTCCAGGCGGAAAAGTGGGCATCATTCCAGCGATACACGGCCATATTTCCACCGCTGCCAACTAAAATATCTGATGGGTAGAACCGTGCAGTTTCAATTTGGCTAGAGATGACATAGACACCTAATTGGTCTCTAACTGTCTACCTAGTGATTATTTTCCGGCTTTTTTTCTGAATCTGTTAACTACTCCTTACTGAAGTCACTTTACAGGAGTACTGTACACGCAAATATTTTTGAGATCTCTGAAGTTAGGCACAAGTTGCACGCTATACATGCAGGCGTTCTACGCTGTGCTTGCGCGACCTTCAGAGACCTCAAAAACATTTGTTAACAAAACAAATGTTTAAAGTAATGTAGTAAATTTTTGATTTAATGTAGTAAATTTTTGAAAAAAATATATATTTTAATATATAATTTTTTCAGAGCCTATAAATTCAGAAAAACAATTGTTTTAACTAAAATATAAATTATTACAAAAAATACCTAAATATAAACAAAATAATCTTTTTAGGGTTCCGTTCCTCAAAAGGAAAAAACGGAACCCTTGTAGGATCACTTTGTTGTCCATCTGCCTGTCCGTCCATGTGTCAAGATCTTTTATCTCGGTAACGCGTAAAGTTAACTAGTTGAAATTAAAACCACATACCTACGTATACGTATGATTTCTTTCAGTTGTAAAAAAATCAAACTTCTGATTCATCGCAGAAAAAAGTTAGAGCCGTTTATGTCACAAAAAGCCGCATATTTAGACACTCACAAGAGAATCAAAACCTATAGGGTACTTCCCGTTGACCTAGAACACTAAAATTTGGCGAGGAGTGTTGTTGTTGTTGTGGGACTAGAGTACATAAAATACAGACTCATAAAATATCGGAATTCCTTTGAAAACTGTACATTTTTAATTTAATTACACAAAAAAGGCCTAAATAAATGCAAAAAATATAGGCCCCTAATTTCAAAGTCAGTTAATCGTGTCAAGGTATCATAATGTAAGTAAGTTTTAGTACCACAGCACAAGATAAAATCAGTTTTGATTATTTTTACGATGCGTATATAATTTTCGTTGATGACGAGCAAAAAGTTCCCTAATGTTGTGCAATTTTCTGAATTTGTACGGAACTCTTGATGTACGAGCGAGACCCGCACTTGTCGCATATTGCTTGTATTTTTTTCTATTATCCGGCGTTTTCTCAGCTTTCCTCACATCTAATGCACCATCCATGATACAGTTGTGCTAAAATGTTTGGGAGCAATGAAAGTGAGACGAAGCACATGAATATGCATGGCGGGCGGCGCGGCGTGCCGGAGCATTCACTGTTACCGTTCTAATACATCCTTGCATTATTTTTAAACAATGAAAAACTTGACGAACAAGTGTAAAATACCGAAATATTGAAAGTTTTAAGAAGGTTTGTAAAGCGCTTGACAACCCAAGTGATCGTAAAAACGACACATAGGTACTTACCCAATATTGAAATTTAATATATTAATGTTATTCATATTCTATGTTTCTACTATACCATACATAGGTATATCTATTGGCATAGACAATTGGTAATTGATAAGTTAAGAAGTAATCCACTTTTGGCCTTACTTTTTGGTAAATATTTTTTTTTATTCGCGTTTAATATGACCTATCCACACATCTACAACGCGGTCACATTAACTAGACGCTTGACCATGTGACGTTATTTTGGCGCACAAGTACAGTGTGAAAAAAAAACCGGCTAAGTGCGAGTCGGACTCCAGCACGAAAGGTTCCGAACCATCATCTATAAAAGATAAGTTTCTACCTGTTTATTAAGATCGAGTAAAAATTGCTTAAAAATTAATGCGATACGTCGAGTTAATGTGACCGCGTTATATGTAAGAATGTCTACATGTATGCATGTTTTAATATAATTCAAGACCTGATGTATGCTTTATCACCAAGTCTAAGTTGGTATTTACCAGACCAGAGTATCTATGGCCCGCCCTAAAAGCATGCATAGCTAATTTTCGGATTACAACAAACATCCCACCCAAATTTTAGACATAAAACATCACCCTTTTTCAAAGAGTTTAATGTTACATTACAAGGTGCCACTTGAAAAGATTGACACACTGCCAACTGGAGCATTCAATCGATCAATTCCTTCCGACTTCGAAACAACCCCAATGATACGTTAAATCTCAGATCATTCAATCATATCCCGTATAGTATCAAGTAAAACAATTCGCAAACAAACCAAAATAAAAGCTTCGATCCCTGAAGAAAACTTAGCTGTCATCTTTTTCATACCCACCTAAAGAGAGGGGTGTTATAATAAAATTCTGTGAAGTTGTACCTGGTGTAAGTTTGTAGCGAGCGACGTCAGAAATGGACAGTTTTTAATGCAGTTTTTTATTTACAAACCTGAAGTAAGCAAAATAAGTTTGATAGCTATTTTCATCATCTTGCGTTCTTAGCTAACTAACAAAAAATTATTATTAAAAAAACGTATTTATACAGGGTTATTTCTAATCAATTAGCATCCTTTCAGGGGCTTATTCTGTACATCAAAACTAGCAACTTTTACTCTACGACTTTTATTAATTCTAAAAAAAAAAGTTGTTGTTCCATAGAAAAATATCGTTCATCCACGACGAAATGTATGGAACAGCTGATTTTTTTTTTCGAGTTTTGACAAAAGTCGCAGAACAAAAGTTGTTAGTTTTGATGTACAGAATAAGCCCCTGAAAGGATGCTAATTGATTAGAAATAACCCTGTATAGTTAAAAGATATAATGGGGTGTAGTTAAAAGTTTATGCCTGTATTAATACTTCGAAAACACTAATCAAAAGTTTTCGTGCCTACTAACCTACCAACTTATTTTGCATTTTATCTATTTAAAATGCCCCAATCGAAAAATTTAATCTTCAAACACTAATGCACAATAGCAAAGTGTAGACATAAGCCAAAACTCAAATTACTCAAATATTTACCCTTCAGGCAGATAATATAGAAATACAAATACATAAGCGTGGCACGCGAGCTAAGGGCGTGCTCGAGATGGGCTCGATAACGGTGCGTGTCAATTACTGAACTCGTGACACCACTCGACGTGCCACTTCAAACATAATACGAAGACGCCCTAAAGCTTACTGATAAATAGTCGGGCATAGATTGTCATTTTTATGAATGTTATTTCGGATTCATTTAAAATCATGGCATTTTACCATAAATCATAAGTTATTCTCATAAGTTAGGCTCATTCTGTACATCAAAACTAACAACTATTGTCAAAACTCAAAAAAAATTGGAGTTCCATAGAAAAATATCGTTCACTCGTGACCAAATGTACGGAAAAGCTGATTTTTTCTTGTTTTGAAAAAAGTCGTAGAACAAAATTTGTTAGTTTTGATGTACAGAATAAGTCCCTAAACGGATGCAAATTGATTAGAAATAACCCTATATAATGAACAATAGCAAACTGTAGATAATCCAAAACTCCAATCACTAAATTATTTACTCTCCAGGCATATAATTATAGCGATACGAATACATAAGCGTGGCACGCGAGCTAAGGGCGTGCTCGAGATGGGCTCGATATCGGCGCGTGTCAATTACTGAACTCGTGACACCACTTGACTTGACACCTCTCGACGTGCCACTTCAAACATGATACGAGGACGCTGTAGAGCTTACGGATAAATAGTCGGCTGAATAATTTCCAGTAGTATTTTTTCATTTCTTATTCCGAAAATAGATTATAGCTACCTACCTGCCGTACTATCAAAGGTGAAAATACTCATCATCTCAATCATTTTTTTACATCGCGAAAACGAAACAGCTGTTTCATAGGTATAAAAAACTTCTTTGAGTCAACAACAAAATGCCTGAAGACCTGCTTTTTTTCCAGAATTCGGGGTTGGTTCCATAGAAAAAGTTGCTCATAATGATGTAGGTACCTATATAGGTACCTAAGTAGTTACACCCCTAAGAGTCTGCACTTTGCAAAACAACAACGTATAACCTTTGATTATGTAAATAATCTAAGAGTATAACTTGTTTAAGCAGCTGTATAATTTCTTAGTCATATAGGTACCTACTGTACTACACCAGCCTTTTAATAGTCTAATGCCTAACATAGGCCTACCCACGAAACGTGATTGGGCCACGTTCCTACACGCTGGCCCAGAACTAGCTTGCCTTACGATATTTTTCTTCACCGAAGCTGCTGTAAAATTCCGTACATATTGCACGGGACCAAGACTTGAACCAACGATCTCACTATTATAAGGCGGGTGTTACTACCACTAAAATACCACTGCTTCTCAGTTATATAACTTCACTAAATTTTCTCCTAACAAAATTCAGACACATGTCTGTATGAATATCAGCTAAAACGCTACGACTGTAATCTAATCATTCATTCCTAACCTACCTACTCATAAAATTCTCAGTTACAGACACGAAGCAGGCTATATGAGCGCGTAATTAACTAATTTATTAACAAGTAGGTTGTTCACAGCCTCCCTTGACTATGAGAGCGTAAAATTCCTTCATCAAGCGCCTACCGCCTACTAATTTGTGACTGAAAGTTGAACAAAGTTGGTTTTACCTTAGCAACGTGCTGCGGAGCAATTTTAAACTCGCTGCTATTAACTTCTGCTAGGCGCTTGAATAAACTTATCAGAAGTTCGTGCGGCTCGCGCTTCTAAGATCATTTGTAGAGCTATAAACCACTGATATTACGGACTAAGAGACGCTTTTTATTTAGTTACCAATGTTTGCTCCTAGAATGTACCTATATCGGTACAACAGTATTGGCTCTGGGTAGGTACATCTACTCACTACTGTAGTAATCGTTGTCTTATACGCACCGCCCTCGTTTCCGACGTAGTTACACAAAAAATCACCTAGCTGACACTATTCGGTGCCATTATATACTTGCCAATATATCTCTGGATGAAAATAGTTTTTTCAAGTAATCTCTAAACTTCTAAAAAAGTTATCTGAAGAGTAGGTAGACCTCGCGACACATTTACTGTGACTGGATGTTCATTTTTATGCCTAAATCTCAACTCGTTCTTCACTGATTTGGTTCATACTCTCCAATATCGTTAGGATTTATATACTCATAGTCATAGTCATATTTATTGATAAAATTATTTTACAAGTCAACATTATATAGGTAATTTTATGAGTTAGGCACAATATTTGTAAATAAAAAAAACCAGTACTAAACAATATTGCCAAATACTATCGAAATCGGCTGATAAATAGAACGACAGCAAATTTCCCTCCTTTTTTTCGAAAATACTCCAAAATCGCCAACGACAAAAAAAATACATTAACATACATAAAACATGTGCACCAAGTTTCGTCGAGATTTGTTGAAAATATTATCTAAAGCATAACAGTCGAGTTTAAACGGGAAACTTCGTTCACTTTGTTCGCTTCCGTCAACCAAAAAAGCGCAGGTTTATCTGATTACTTACCCTGCAATCACACTAAGGCAGTATCCGAGTGCTACTTAGGAGTTCACGCAATGATTTATAACTTCATCATTACTTCAGCGAAAGGACGTCCACTAGTGGATATAGCCCTCCGATATTAATTGCCAATATGACCAGTTGGAAGCAATCTACACCCAATGCACCCGAAGTAGCAGCCGTAGTGAGTAGACAACGGAATCCTAAAACGCTGTGGATCATACCAGAGTATGCTACGACTTTATTAGGTAGGCTTTCCTACTGTTAACATCGCCAAAATCAAGGCTTCTCTACGATAAACTTAACCAAAACCAACGAACAAAGTACCTACCTAACCATGTCACTTATCGCTTATAAGTTATAACGCTTCTACATATTTTACATCCAATATCATCGACATAAACAGTAATAGGTATTTACCGAGCTATGAAGCCTGGAAGATTATAGTTTCATGTTCAAATATTAAACCCGGGCTTAATAGTTTTGGAAATGGGATCTCGATTGTAATTCAGCGTTAGTATTCGGGTTTATTTAGATATGAATCCATTCGTTTGGTAAACTAAAGCGTTGTCGCCGCCTTCTGTCTGATGAAGTTCTGAATTGTTTACAGAAACTCATCTGGGTACTGTAGTTTTGTTACAAATGGAATACTAACTTGGCAGACGACTTGTAATCAGACGTTCCTAAGATCTATGATTTTAATTTAACTCTTTGTATCAAAATATATGTATAATTACATCTTCTTTCCTTACTTAGGTATGTGTTTTTAAGATAGGATATGTATATTGTCAAATAAGTATGTTTTTAACCACTGACCTACTAAAATTGTGAACCTTATAGTTACCTTAAAACTTCACTAGAATCACTGTTATTTTAATAAGTAAAACATCCACACCGCTCGCTGTTTGAAGTGACTAAGATTATCTACCTAGTAGGTACCTACATTTATATTTTTTTTTTTCGAGCATTTGCAAACTGAAGTAGAAGTGGGTGCATTAGGTTAAAACACTCAATTTTTTAATTTGTCTAGGACTTTATCATACTCTTAAACCAAGTTAATCCATCGTGAGAACGCGAACTCAAGCAAAACCTGACCTATTGGCACTATTTTACCCAACCAATGAATGAATAGTGTCAATTACAATAAAACCTAAAAGAACTGATTTCAAGTAGTAAAGTATTAATCATAGTAGCATCGCAGCGTGGCATCTTTGTTTCAAAATCCTTCGATGTCAATCAAATGTGACTCATTTTCTCGACGCCCAAAACACTTCTTTGGCGTTAACCTTTGTTAGAGCCCTCGACATATATTTTAGCAAAAGAAAACAATCACGTGAAATCGTCAGATCTGAACCAAGGCCATTATGCTTAATAATGCACAGCCAATTAAACACCTTGTTAACATTATTGAAGTTTAATATCAATTTTCATGGTATTTGACTCGCAATTTAGCTATCAAAATACCATACGACGTGAATCCCGAGATTTGTAGCAAATTGAATTTACCTTCCAATGTGGAGACCCGAAGTGTAATTTGGGATAAAAGGCTGGATATGGCGTTCCAGAAAAGCCAGCGCAAAATTATGGAAATGACATCAGAAAACGTGTCACCCACAGCGGCTCAGTGGTTGCGTAAACGGCCCGGCGCCGCCAATGGACTGGAAAGCAAGGTCTTTGGCTAAACTTATTGTTTTATTTCAGCTACCGTTCTCATTAGCACCAGCCAGTCCGAACAATACCGCAGGAAGGAAACGACTGGATACGGGCGTGGACGTGAAAACTATCGCAGGATAAGCACAACTTCGTTCCACCGCGTTTAACCTTACTATAAATAACACTTGTAATAGAGAAATGACATCAGTTGTGCAAAGTGATCAACATTGACAATGTTAGCGCCGTTTCTTGCTTTATTAATCGCGATCGCCGCGGGTATTAAAGTTGAGCTGTCAGACGAGAAGACTCCGTATGATCACGTTAAGGAGAGGCTGGATGCTATCGGGACTGACGTGAAGACTGGATTGCCTTTATCTAGCAGTTATGAAGTGGAAGAAAGTGAGGATTACCCGGAGCAGATTCAAGGAGCAGCGTCGACTGTGTTGAACACTGTGGCTGGGGTGGGCGGTGTCGGAGGTGTCGGTGGAATCGGATTGGGGCAAGGAATTGGTTTAGGGGGTATTGGCTTGGGCGGTCTCGGATTAGGCCAAGGTCTCGGTATCGGATACGGGGGCCTTGGTGGTGTTGGAGGCGCTGGAGGTGTAGGTCTCGGTGGTGCAGGAATTGGCGGCGTTGGCGTCGGCAATGGAGTTGGTCTAATTAACCCTGCATTGGGCGGAATCGGTATTGGAGGCATCGGTCTTGGAGGCCTTGGCGGTGGTTTACTTTACCACCCTCAACTCGTAAACTCTCAACTTGGAGGCGGATACGTGGATAAGAAAGCTTACGACGCAGCACAGAAGAAAGGAGCCGATGAAAACTTAGAGAAAGTTGAAAAGAAGGTCGAAGAAGAGACTAAGCATGGACAGGAGGGGTTCCAACAAGGCGCTGCTGCCGCTAAAGCTGAAAAAGGAGAATCAAGTTTTTACAAAGATGAAGAAGCTAAGAAGAAAGCCGCTGGAGATGAAAAATTCTACGAAGGTGGTCAGAAGTTCGATAAACATGGTGAGTACCGTTATACAACTAAAGTTATAAGATTCATTCATCTTTATTGTTTGATCTCAACGCTTACATATAGTTACTAATCCAAGTATCTAAGTGTTTACCTTGTATTAATTTTTTATTCAGGTGCCAATGAAGAGCAACTAAAAAAAGCTAAAAGTCACAAAAAAGGTCACGTAAGTAAAGGCTTCAAATCTTCAAGCAGTAAAAATGAAGAAGAGAAATCAGAATCCTTCTACGATGAGGCTCATGACGAAGCAGATCATAAGATTGCGGGACAAAATGCTGGATCATTTGGAGAGAATGCGCAGCAAGGCTTCAAGGGAGCTCATGAAGAGAAGATTCTGGATGCCAACGCTCAAGGCAAAGAAGGACATCACGTGTCAGAGCAAAAGATTGACGATGCCAAAGCAAATAAGGTATGTGGAACACTTAGGCAGTTACACACACGATAGCAAAGCCACTATTATTTAAATAAGACAAAAACAAAAGACTGCGATAGTAACTTTGTACCCATTATTTCGGGCAATGGTCTTGTTCTGTTGTTCAGATCAGATCTTTAATTTTGGGGATAAAAACAAAATCAGCGAAGCTTCTTATTTTCAGCTAACTTGAAGCGTTTAGAAAAAAGATGCTATTTTGACGATATACCAACTATATTCAGACTTTATTTAGACACTTCCTCTCCACCCCGAATTCCAATGCCACGCACGACCGCCTCCCGATAAAAGTTATGGACCATAGTTGGACCGCTTCCACAACTCCGGAAAAATGAATAAAACAATACGTTTACCAAAAACTATAAACGTGAACTCGAATAAAGTCGCAAAACATTAACGAAACTCTTCTCGCAGTTTATGGATCATAAAAGTTTGGCGAAGGCCGTCGAGAAAATAGAAAATTATTTTCATCTAAATTTTTGGTGAGAGATTACTCACGACTCGGCTTGATATCTAAAGTACTTTGCCTTATTTCTATAATAGAAAGACAAGATTAAATCAACTATGAAAATGTACATACAAATTAGATTTTTTAGTTGAGTAGAGTTCGTATATACAATAAATAGTTTGAGTGTCTACCACAGGGTGAAAGGATGAACATGTTGTTCGACTGATATGAACGTATTTTTTTCGTAATTAGTCAGCACTACCCGACAATAAATCAATACGAATGAGTGCATCACTCGTCGCGTAGACATAAGATAGCAAAATGTTTGCCCTAATGCGTTGTAAAAATTGCTCTTCAACCAATGATGGTAGCGTACTACAAGATAGTTGTAGTTATATCAGTATATGCCAGCCATATCACAAGTTTTGCTTAGTTTGGGGCCAGAGATCGTGTGTAAGATGTCCGCTAATATTAATTTATTTATGAATTACCAAATATATATTATAAGGCAATATTTACCCAGGATCTGTCTAAATTCCCTAGAAGCACAAAAATAAACTTTCAGTACTTTGGAGCACCACGCAATCCCTAACCACCTATATCTTGAAATACTGTCGGTTTACTAATTAGAATTTAAATTAGTAAATTACACTCCATAGTACTGCCGTCCACAAGCTATAACACCGTTATGCCACAGGGGTAATTTTTCACCTTTAAACACATTCTTATAGAGTTTAAAATTATCTATCGGTCACTGTAGGAATTATTTTTAAATCATTTATAGTTTAGAAGATATAAATTGTGAAAACACCGCTATTGACATTCTTATTTCTACTTTACAAGTCAATAAAGTCGTCATCCAACAAAACATAACTTAAATACCGCTATGATCCCTTAATTATTTGAAAACATCATTATTCTACAAATAATAGCTTACCTTTAAAGCCGTTTTTGCAAATAAATGTCTAAATCATAGTTAAAGTATGTACTTTATCTGTCTATTCCCGCATTTTTCGCTGATACCCAAAAATTTTGTTTTGTGATTTAACGGCTTTTTAGGTTATAGCCGGCAAAGTAATTGAAAAGGTCTACCACCCATAAAACAATAAGCTAAAACTAAGTTTAAACTTACGTACGTACGTGGTCACCGGTATTAATCCGGTGGTTAAAACAACTCCAGTTAAAATGTCATTACACATAGCTGAACCACTGCCGGCCGAAAGTGCTTAAACGCAGCAGCCTCGGCAGTAAAACTTAACTTATATCCTCAATTCAGAACATAATCCACAAAAAGCTGAAAAGCTTAGTAAAGTTGCTAACTCAATTAACTTCATCCAATTTATCGTGGAATGTTGAGTTTTCACTTCAATTTATTCAGAACATAATAACAGTTTTTGTTGCCTTTATAAAAAGTTGTAAAACAGGGCGACGTGAAAAGTTATGACGGAACTGGGTGGCAATGTTCTCTGCTTCTGTGTTTGTAGCTTTGTACGGAGTTTTATCACTATAGCGCTGTATCATGACATGTTTATATCGTACAGTGTTTATTTAATATACAGTTTTGTTCATTACTCTTTGTTACATATTTCTAACATGAGCTTTGGCATGATTTAGGTATGAAAAAAATACAATTTGTTTTCGTGAATATCCCAGCTTGTTTCGTGACTTGATAGACAGACAGATCGGTATACAAATTATATTTTTTTGCGAATAAGCTTTCGTTTGAATACCAGCCCCCCTACCGCCTAAGCAATAGCAATCGCGATAGCAATCGTTTATGACTTCATTTTAGTCATTTGGCACCGTTAGCCATCAAATGCTTTGTGCGGATTGCGAAAGCAATCGTTGAATGAACAACTTTGATGGCTAACGTCACATAGGCGGTGCCAAATGACTAAAATGAAGTCAGAAACTATTGCTATTACGATTGCTATTGCTTAGACGGTAGGGGGGCAGATCGCCTGATATCAAACGACCGACGTTTTAATCGAAGATGAAGCAAAAATCCTTGACAAAAGAAGCAATATTCAAGCCGCTTTCTATCGATCTTATTGGAGACATGTAGAAAAGGCTTTTATCTAGCAACGGATATCCTGACGACGACTGAAATTATGACTACGATATCGATGACGCTTATCTATAAATTGCAATTTACCTTACCTTGTACTGTACTGTACTGTACCAGCCTTTTAATCGTCCACTGCAGGACGTAGGCCTACCCACGAAGGGTGATTGGGCCATATCCACCACGCTGGCCTAGTGCGGGTTGGTAATTTCACATACGCCATCGAATTTCTTCTACGGACGCATGCAGGTTGCCTCACGATGTTTTCCTTCACCGAAAAGCCAGTGGTGTGAAACCTTACCTTACAATTCTTATATAACGAATCTACTTCGTATATAATCATAAACGCAGAGTTAGGCACTTTACAGTATGTAGTTAGTTTGTCTCATTTACAAGTCGATTAAAATTGTCCAAGAAAGATGGGACAAAAGGCGGTTTAACAACTCAAAGTAGCTCTCTATTTATTTGTAACACTGTAGGTATAGGTAAGCACTACCACTCGCTATTTTACCAACTGGCATTTTAACTACTTATGCTAACTTACGAGTAGGCTAACATCAAATTAACCTTTTTGTATAGTCTTTTGTCAATAATTGTAAAATTTCATATAATAAAGAACACGGACACTGACGTCTGATAAGTAACGTAAGAAAAACACTGTATTTTTTTGGTTTCTAAATTATTCTTCTCACATTTTTCAGGGAGAATTCCTGCAGAAGGGCTACAAGGGAGGAGCGGAGCAGCTAGAGAAGTTCAACAATTTAGGCGCTCATGCAGTCCACGGGCATCAAGAAGCCACGGGGGGGTACCAGCAGAACAAGGGGAGCATCCTGGGGATCCACTAGCTGAACGGCCGAACATGCGGGCTGATTGACAGAAATATATGCGATTTTGTATTTTGCATTTTGTGTTCTTTCATTTATCAACAGACTTCTAAATAGAGTGAGGTTGTCAATAGGGTATTTGACTAGTTTTTGGAAATCATTTTAAATTATTTATTAGTACATAATAAGCATACTACATTTATATTTCCGAGAGATCTACTGTATTAACAATGAAAATCAGTGTTAAAGAATAGATATTCAAGATACCACTAAAAACGACATTCTGTAATGGCGCTGGTCTTTGACGTCACGCACTAGTAAATAATTTTAGGAAATACCAGTAAATACGTTAGTTCACATCTAAAAATTGTCAAAAAATACTTTAAAATTAACTTACAGATCCTGTAATATGACTCCGAAATCACAAAACACAAATTACACAAACAACAGTCAATCAAGAAATTCTTGTTTACTATCATGTGACGTCACCAGAGTTGCCGCCTTTCTTAGAGCGTTTACGTCACAGATAAAATATCAAAATAATATCGTATTTTATTTCGTGCGATTAGCGAAATTTAGACATATTTTAGTTTAAATAAAGTTAAATATGTCTTTTTCTGGCTATTATCTTTAAGGATTACCACAATCAATAGTATATTTTCTATGTTGTCAAATAGCCTATTCGGCTGTATTTGTTTTAACTTTGTAGCTAACATAGCCAGGATTCCCAGATATATGTTTGCGGTCTGATTCAAGGAGCTACTTTATTTTTCAATCCGTACTTAGAAGAGTTTTGCACAAACGAGAGTCTCTTAAAAAAATACTTTGGTTTTAAAGCTGCCTTCTAAAGTGATGAATTTCTTAGCGCCTTTAAAAATCGAATAACGATCATCATAACTTCTAATAGTTCTAACTGCTTAAGTGAAAAAAGCCGGCAGTTACGTTTTAAATAAAAAATGAATATTACCTATTCGGATTTAAAGAAATCAGTGTTAATTTTTTATCAAAAAAAAATTTATATTAGATTTGAGAACTCTGTTCATAGTAGTCTTGCCTATACAGGGTTATTCCTAATCAATTAGCATGCTTTTAGGAGCTTATTCTGTACATCAAAACTAACTTTTGTTCTGCGATTGATTCTAATTAATTAAAAATAACCCTGTATGAAAGACCGGCTGACTGAAAATGTTACAGATAAGTGGACGATGTCAGAAGAGCAGCAGAGTGTAATTTCATATGTCATATTTATTTATTGCTACATACACAAAACTCACGGCATCTCAGCTGTTGGATGTACGTCCACATAGGCTTTATAAACCTATGTGGACCTTGAAGGAAAACATACGCGACAGCAGACGCTAAAGTTCCTCCTACAGCCTACACCTTCACAAACCAACACTGCACACCACATCCTCAGCAACAGAGTGGTTTCCAACTGGAACAGGTTGCCTAAGGATGTAATCTCAGCAAGGACTATTAACACATTTAAGAATAGACTGGATCTTTGGATAAAGAAGGAAAAAAATTCCTTGACATATAAATACTAATTTTATTCGACTCTGCTTAATACAGGCACATCGGTTTATACTGCTCGCCTATAAACAAATAAATAACCCATATAAACTTAAAATAAACCAACACACATTTTGAAATTCAGAGACAATTTAATCACAAGTTAAGACTTCATAGCACATACAATACAACCTTATAATCAAACTTATTATAAGGATTATTTCATTACGATAACATAAAATCAAACCAAAATTAACAAAATCAATTGAAACTTCTTTTTTTCTTGCTTCTCTCGAAGGGGCAATCGTCGCTGCAGCTTGAAGCTGGAGTGTGACTGTAGGAAGAATACCCAGACTCTTTGCTTCTCTGACTAAGAGGCCTTGAACATATCATAATGATTGTTGAAATTTCCAAAGTTGCGAGCCATAGGTAGTAAATAAATAATAAGGGGAATCGATGATCTAATCAGGACTACAGGATCACGCTGGATGAAAGCAGTTTCTATCCGGTCTTATTGAAAATCCCTAGAGAAGGCCAATGTCCAGCAGCTGACGTACACAACTGATGATTATTATGATAATAATTCAAAGATTAGGTATCAAAACAATTATTTCATATCATGTTTGTTTCATAATATTTCTTATTATTCCACTCTATCTCTGCTTTCGGAGCGATATCACATTGTAAACAAAAAAAAACAGGACCCAAGCGTTTCGTTCGCATTTTACTAAATTCGCAAATACATAGCCAGCAATCTCGGCGGAGGAGAATACCGTTAAAGATTCTTTAAAAAGCTGTTGTACCCGGCCGATTCTGGGGTGGGCGGCGTGAACACCGTCGACGATATCTTGTTTGATGTATTCGATCGCTGGAACGGAGATACGAAATTTAAATTAATGTTTGCCTGAAATGGCACAACTTCAACCGTGTACAGAATTCGAATAGTTCGCACGGATCCAAGTTATATCGCTGAGTTACATAGAACTCATTGCACAGATCAATGTATCATCGACGTAGTAATTTTCACATAATTGTTCATTTTTCAAAAACGATTTTTGCGGAAATATCATGTGTATTACACCAAAATAACATGCAGATGAACATAGAACCTCCTTTTTGGATCTCTGTTAAAAAATGAATGGTTTCTATCGATAGCGAATGAATACTCGTAGGCAACTTAGGTATTTGTAGCTGCAGCAAAAAAGATATAGGTAATATTGCTAGAGCTGGGAACTTTTCTTGTGAGGTTTCAAATAATGTATAGGATCAAAAATGTAAAAATACTAACGCAACCTTGTAGACTCATTTAGTTAATGTTGAACAGATCATATAATTAGTTGAAAATATGTATTTGCACTAACTGTAAAAGCTTATTAATATTTCACAGCTGAACATAAGCCAACCTACTAAGGGAGATTCAGCCAAATCAACTACGACATGTTTTCTTTCACCAATAAGCCAGTCGTGTGTATATTTTCCGTAGGTATATTAATTCCAAAGAACTCGTTGATAGGGGACCGGGCTAAAACGTAATACGCCTCGCGCCTAAAAGGCAAGCATTTCCCCAGTAAACCACCCTGAGTGACCACGACTTCCTAATTCTGAACTTATTACGTCTTAATTATGAGTTCCAAAGTATAAAAATGGATCACAAATACTTTTCTCAAAAGGCTATATAATGTTGCTAAAATACATAGCAGCAAAATTATTTACCTTTCAACCTTCCAAATACATAGTAGCAAAGTTATTTACCTGACTGTTGGCGCTGAGGCTCGACCGTTGCTTGCTTATCCGTTGAGGGGTCACAAAAGCCGACTGATACTGCTGTTGTGACAAGATATTGAGTTATCAAACGGTTGTCATGTAGCTATGTTTAAATTGGGACTTCCCGCGTCCCGGGCGATTGAGGAAAATACAAGAAAAAATAGAGATTTAGTAGGGGAGAGCAGCAAACTCGTGGCATATTCGAGCGACGGGAAAAAGCGGAAGGCACCCCACTGGTGAGGCAGATTCCACTTCTTAAGATTGCGCCTAATGCCATGAAAAAAACAGATTTCACCCGCGCTTCTTGCATCGCCCGCTATCATCTATGCTGCTTTGTTTAGAGTCGAAAATCGCATGACACAGTTCACGACGATTTTGGCTTCGAGCGCCAGTTTACATTATTAGTTGGCATTTATATTTATTCAAAATTTAAGCACGTATTAAAAAAACTAATCGATAACTCTACTAGAACATTAGTCTGGCTACGTAATTTGTCAAAAATAATGTGGTGTTGTCACTGATGATTTCGAGCATTTGAAAAAAAAATGATTTTTTTATGTTGCGAAGTTTTAATTTTTTTCTAAGGTACTTAATCATATTATTTTCCAAAATTCTACGCGATTACTCTGCTACTATAGGTTCTTTCCTTTACTATAGTATTTTTTTAATATGGATATTTATGTTCGTTATCTTTACACCGCGTCTTTAAAAAGTCGATTTTGGCATTAGGCCTTAACTTTTTGTAGTGGAATAGAATTCGACCGGTCTATAAACCGAGTGGATCCCATTAGGGGTGTCGCGCGATTTTAAATGAAATTGGTAGTGAAAAATTGACTACAAAATTAAAATCATTACAGCCCCCAACGACAGAATGGATAAGTTAAGATAAGAAGACATTTGCATCAAAAAGAACGTCATGGTAAAATCGCAACCTCACATTTTTATGCCTCGCTTTATAGAACTCGGGTTTAACAGTGAGGATCAAACTTTGAACCTTCAAACTGTTCAAAGTATCATAATGCTCTATTACGCCAAAAATCGTTCTTGGGCTCCCTACCTAAGAAACACGAGTGGATTACTAACGAAGGCGTGTTGTCAACGTGTCTTGCCTCTTGGTATTTGACCATTTTTACCGACATGCCGTTCTCGAGTTAAATAAGTTATTTTCGTCACGTTTGACTCCCGTGAAAATGAACATGGGACTAACGATGTATTGGTTATGTATTTTATCGCTCCGACTTGGCTTTTGACCGGTCTCCGAAAACGGATTTGATAAAGCAACGCTCATATAGTATAGAGGCCTTAGTAAGACTTACATTTCTTTCTCGTTTTTGTCAGGGGCACTGTACGAAAATGTATGGGACTACTATTCGTATATATGAAAACTTTTACTAAGGCAGATCCTGTTTTGTCATGTTTGGTATGATTTTATCTATAGTAAGCCGTGGTGGTCTAATGGTAGTGACACCCGCAACACTTGTGAGGTTGTGGGTTCAAATCCCGGTCCCTTACGAATTAATTCTTTGGAATTTATGTACGAAATTTCACATCGCTGTATTTTAGGTGAAGAGAAAAACATCGTGAGACTTGCGTACGTCCGTAAAAGAAATTTGATGGCGTATGTGAACGGACATCCGTAGAATTTTTTTATGTCGTATGTGAATCTATCAACGCGCACTAGGCCTGCGTGGTGGATACGGCCCAATCACCCCTCTTGGGTAGGTCTACGTTCTCCAGTGGACTATTAAAAAGGCTGTTACAGTACAGTACAGCTATCTACAGTACCTATAGGTAAGTACCAAGTGGTTTAACCCCAAATTAACAATAACAAGAATTATTTCATAAAAAGTTTTAAGGGTTCCCCATAGTACAATTAATTTTACGGAGGAACAAAATTATTTCGTAAATTAACTTCCTACTCTACTTCAATTAATTTTCGTAATTTTTTACGAACTTTGTTAAGAGTCTAAAGGCTTCTTTGAAATTTTCCATTAGATGAAGAGTCAATTTTACCTCGACAATAAGAAAAAAAATATTAACAAAATAGAAAAAAAAATGACGTAGGTATTTTGTACTTATTTTAGCCTAGTTAGGGCCTCTTATAATTATTGGGGGTTCAGGGGCTTGGGTATTGTACTTTATCGGCTCTCTACAGGTTTACCCAGAACGGGTGTACCTACTAAGCAGGTACCTACTGTGAAAGGAGGTGTTTCAGACCATCATTACAGACAACTTTTTCTATTGGACCAATCCGGAATCGGAGAAAAAAAAATTGGCCCCATAGTAAAGGTTGTTCATAATGTTGGTCTTGATCACCCCCTTTCGGTATAGTACAGTTTAAGCAGATAACCCTGTAAATACTATTACTGTACCGAGTTTTCACTGCTGGACATATATCAACGAAGGGTGATTAGATATTATCAAGCCATATTCACCACGCTGGCTCAGTGCGAGTTAGTAGATTGACATACGCCACCTACTGATTTCGTATGCTTGTTACCTCACGGTGTTTTTCTTCGCCGAAAAGCACATGATTTTAAAATCCGTACGAAGATCCAAAAATCTCTTTGGTTCGGGACCAGGATTTGAACCCACGACCTCGCCATTGTAAGGCGACGATTACTACCACTGCACCATCAAGGTTAAAAATCTAGCCATTCCAAAATGTCATAACTTTTGACAGGTTGAAACATTATAACTGACAAAAATTATGGATGAATATTCCTGATACGTATTAAAAAAATCACATAAAAACCACTGTTCAGTCCATTTCTTTTACATAATATTCGGTATTATTCGTGGTCGTATCCTCGGGTCGTAGAACAAATTAAATTAATCAAGTTACTGTTTCCTAAGTAATAGATTTAGGTGAGATATTTATGTATTTTGGGTCGAAAAAATAAGGGACTGGAAATTCCAAGGAAGCAAATGGAAAAGGTGTCTACGTGTAAAAACTAGTATATCTGAAAACTACGGCCAAATCAAGGAACTAAAATTTTGTATTACAATCGGTTTACTTTGTTTAAAAAATATGACAGTGGCGCTGCTAGTGAACTCTATGGAAAAGTTTGATGAACTGTAACTACGTTACAGAGGCAACCTTTCAAATGAATTGAATAACAGTGTTACTGACAAATTCGTTTTCTTATTGCAGAAGGTTGTCGATCGAAGTTAAAACGATTCATTTGAAATTTTCTTTTCTGACTACGGGTTGTAAACCGTGCAAGACTACTAGTTGAAGGATAGGGCTTAAACAATAATCATACTTCATCGATAGTCCTATGTTCAGCAGTGGAGTACTAAAACCCACTACAGTACCTACCTATACTTCAAGTTTTTGACCGACGAACCTCCGGAGGAGGTATACAATTCGACGCGTATATATATTTTTTTATGTTTAACAACGCATAACTTTTTTCGTAGTAGTCCGATTTCAATAATTATTTTTTTATTGGAAAGAATATACTTCGGAATTGATTCCATTTAAATTTTATCCAAATCGGCTAGGCCATTTTTGATATATCAACAATAATGTCAAAAATGCCACATCGATCCGTGCGAAGTATTCTCGAATTCTGTACACGGGTGAAGTCGGTCATGCTAATTTGTGCAAAAAATAATCTTGTTAACTTAAATAACTAAAACGTAAATAAACTTGAAGTATAGGTACTGTAGTGGGTTTTAGAACTCCACTGCTGAACATAAGTCTATCGATGAAGTATGATTAAGCCCTATCCTCCTCGTTGACCCAGTGAAGATTGATACTCAAACCAAATACTTTTTACTTGATCTGAGGATATAGGTCGAATCATACGAGTCGGCGGATGTGAAGTTAGCTACAAGCTGCGCCATATCCAATCAACGCGCAGCTTTATATGAATTTCAGTCAGGATTTAATATTGCGCGCCTTGTAACTAACTTCACATCTGCCAAAATGCATGACACGACCAATAGAATTTATTTTCCAGACATAGATATGCAGGTTTCCTCGCGATATTTTCCTCCGCCGAAAAATGTGAAAACCATAAAAAATATCCAAAGAATTCATTGGTATGGGACCGGTATTTGAACCCACGACCTCATGATTATACGGCGAGAGTTCCTTTAAGTCATCACAGTTTCATTACCAGTATTCTCTCTGACTACAATAGAAAATACTCTTCGCAACTCTTTCGAAAATACTCTTTAATATTCATAACGATAAAAGATGTAGAATAAACGGCAACATAATTGAAGTCTATTAATAAACTAAACAGTGAATCTATTCAGCAAAAAGTTTACTTAGGACGCTGAACTATTTAGGAAAATCCATAGCAAAAAATACTTTATAAAATCTAGATTTAAGAACCCGTAAAATGATTTTAGATCGCGTAGATTCAAAGTAAATATTTGCTTAGGAAAATGCGAGGAAAAGTTTGTGCCGTCGACAGTGAGAAATCCTCTTAGTATTTTGGTCTAATATAAGAAAACTTGGTCCCTTAGTCCACGAATATTACAAAAACAAATCCTTCGATAACATTTTGTCAGGTTTAGCAAGATATGATTTTACAAATGAAAAAAAAAAGAAAACAGTTGTAAAATTTGAAAAAAAAAGGGTATTTTGTTTAACTTACATAAGCAGCGGATTAACAAATTGAAATGACAGTGGGCAAGGCACATAGTTCGAAGAATGGAAGACCGATGGGCTGTAAAGTTCTCGAATAGAGACCACGGATCGGCTAGGCTAGGCGGACTGACGATACAATTAAGATCGCAGGCAAGCGCTGGATGCAGGTCGCTTTCAGCGGGCCTTATTGGAAATCCGTAGAGGGGACCTATGTCCAGCATTGGACTTGCTATGGTTGATAGTATTTTCTTTAAATAAATAATATAATAGCCTTTCTATAACGTTGTCTTTTTGTTTCTGAATTTACCATGTGTAAGAGATAAACTTAAACAGTGACGAAAATAATCCCCGCAAGAAGAACCCGGCAGGATTTCTCTGAATAAGATCATTGATCCTTCTTCAAAAAATAAACAAACAAAGGCTCAACACAGTAAAAAGATCATAAAGAGATACTCACCGTATAAGGCGTGCTCTTAGCCGGCCGTTTGTAGGTAGGCGTAGCTTGGTAGCTGGGCGACAGATTGGCGCCCGGGGATATTGGGATGTTGAATGGAGACGCCAGCTCTGAAAAGATGGGAATATTGCACGTTATAAGGCTTGCATTCCACTCAAAATTGTTCCAGCTTTGTAGTTTTATATAGAGTAGAGATAAGTCAAAACTGAATTCAATGGCTTAACTTCTCGCCTTTTTTCGCAAAAGCTACTGTCAACACAAATGTACACCACCACAAAACTAAAAAGCCACGGACACCACGGATCGCCTTGTAGATAACCATCTACGCAACGTTCAATGTCCAAAATAAGTCTAAGTATAGTGTCTTTTCCTAAACTCAATGTCCTCAAGTATTGTGCAATAGTGATATTTACTTTAAAAAGTTATATTACTAAAAAAGAGTTTCCAAATCGCAGATTTTTGTATTTTTCTCTTAAAGTAAAGCTGCTTTGATAGTGGAAGACGGGCATTAGATTGTTTTGCGGGTCTTTTGGATGAATAAGGCCTATCGGTGTGGAAAGTCCGTCCTTTTTGAATATTTTCGTGGCCACTTCCGGAAAACTCGATACGCAATGACAAAAATCGGCCTTTCATGAGACCCTTTTGGGGCTCGCGTAAATAAAATATCTGAACACTTCTCTTTATTAAAAGAAGTCGGCATTCGTCTTCACAATATTTCCTTGCGAATTTCCTGGACTTTCAATATTTTCTGGAGTTAGAAATATATCAAAGGGCTAAATTGTACTCATATGCGGGAACGTGACCCGTTCATGAGGCTTTTGAAATTACCACACACAGTATCCACAATTTTAAACGCCTTCAAAAAAAAATATTTTTTGCTTCTCTGTTCGGCGAAAAATATGATAATTCATATAACGGGTGGTCACCCACCGAAGACTTGCCGTACTGATAATTGCTTTATTTAAAAAAAAACCTTGTCACGAACACAAATTAAATGGTAAACTACGTATTCTGATCCAAAAGAAAACTGTTCAACAGGGTGACTATAGGCCGAGTCACTGGAAAATATAAAAATAAGTAAAAATATAATTTGGTTATTTGGGCATATGTTTACAATAGTCTGAATAATTTACCCAAATATCAGTGTATGGCCGAATTAAACTTCTAAGCAGCTGTGATGTTACATAAAAGCCGAATCGTACTAGTCGGCCGATCTGAAGTTAGCTACAAGTTGCGCAATATCCAATCAACGCGCAGCTTTTTGTGAGCTTCAGTCAGGATTGGATATTGCCCTTTACAGCATTATTGTTCAACTTTACATCCGCCAACTTGTATGATTTGACCTATACATGTTGTGTGAAAACCAATCCTGACTGAAATTCACCGAACATTGGGTTTCATGCAGCTTTTACCTAACATCACATCCATCCATCTATACATCAGCCAAAGGACGTCCACTGCTGGACATAGGCCTCCCCTACGGATCTCCAATAAGACCGGTTGGAAGCGGCTTGCATCCAGCGCGATCCTGCGGTGTTAATGAAGTCATCCGTCCACCTTGTGGGTGGACGTCCTACGCTGCGCTTGCCGGTACGTGATCTCCACTCGAAAACTTTTTGACTCCACCGGTTATCAGTCCTCCGCGCTATGTGCCCTGCCCATTGCCATTTCAACTTGCTAATGCGTTGGGCTATGTCGGTAACTTTGGTTCTTCTACGGATCTCCTCATTCCTGATTCGATCCCGCAGAGAGACTCCGAGCATAGCCTTCTCTATCCATAGCTCGTTGGGCTACTTGGAGCTTACTAATAAGGCCCATAATAAGTAAGCTAACATCACAGCCACCAAAAAAATTAATTCAGCCTATAAGTACACACTGATAGCATCCAATATGTCTGTCCGTCGCGTCGTCTATGCGTACATTCCGTAAACCTGAATTCTTATAATATTTTAGTACCAGTAGGCAGGGCCCACAAAGGAGACGGTTTAGTGCTTTGAGATATTGGATATGAATGGGGATGCTTGCGTTGAAAGAATTTAGGTCAGATCTGGGACATTTTATGTCTAAGTAGCTATTCTATGGTTACACGTTTTGCGCGGGAAAACATTGTCGTCAATTTTCAGGGTTTTTAAGTTTAGTGTCATCTCGTATTACATAATACTATTTACTATATACATGACGTTTCTCTAAACAACTGACAAAGGTACTCTAGGTTTTTAACGACTTCCAAATAGGAGGAGGTACTATGTTCGTCTGTAGTTATGATTTTTTGTGTTTGATCATCGATTTTTTCACCAATTATGAACCAATTAAAAAAAATATTTTATAGTCCGAAAGGGTATACTCCCGAAGTGGTTTTAAATTTTATCGAAATCGGCTGGGCCGTTTTTGATAAATCATCAATAATGTACATGGGTGTCACATCGATTCGTGCAAACTATTCGAATTCTGTACACGGTGAAAGTCGGTGTTGCGATTTTTTCCCAATAATAATTATCATTGTACTCATCATTATGGCCAACTTATACTTCGGGGCCTACCCAAAACTTGTCGAAAAATCTGCCGTTCTATAATTATTTTGCACACACGTGTCAATATTATAGTTTTGCATAAGACTACTGGTTGTACACTTACTTATACCCTGTAGGTATAACCGTCAGCATATTCATCATTATGAAATTTACTATTAGATCTTTCTTGAAATATCTAAACATAAATTAACTGTTTCTTAGCAAAATTATATCATAAATACTGTGATTCAGAAAATTGGTATGAAACTTTGCTAAATTAAATAAATTATGCTAAATCTGTTCATACTGAATGGAATCTAACACTCGCAAAGTCGCATAGCTTATAGAGCTTGATAGAACAATTCTTATAATCAACAAAATACTCGAGCGTGCGGTGATATTACGTCATCCGCAACTCCCGCAGAAAGTGGCGTCGGTTTGCCTCTTATTACCACGAGCATGATATTTTTCGCAACCACTGAACAGATGTTTAACGAATTTTGTCAAAACTCAAAAAAACAGCAGAACGATATTTTACTCTGGAACAACATTTATTTTTGAGTTTTGACAAAAGTCGCAGAACAATAGTTGTTAGTTTTGATGTGCAGAATAAGCCCCTAATAGGATACTAATTTACTAGAAATAATCCTGTATACAAATACTACATGTATGCAAATTGTCATGAAGTCGGTGAAGCGGTACTCGAGTTATCGTCGAACAAAAATACATACGAATATACAAACATACAAAAATACATACAAGTTCCGATTTGTCCCAGTAGACTCTGAGAGCTCACTTCGCTCGACCCAAATATATAGTTATGTTAATTAAATGTAATTCTCTCACATGTTATGGTCCAAATGATGCAATAAAAATAAGGAAAGATAATAATATAAATATAGTTTAAAAAAACTAAAAAACACGCATATGATTCATCAATTTATTACTATATTTTTTTACTTATTTTTACTCATTTTTTTACTTATTATTGTAAAGCATTGTCATCGGTCTTTGATAGGTGTGCAAAGTATAAAGAAAATCTGAACGCTTAAAGGGGTTGGTACAAGCAAGCAAACATACAGGTGATTCTAATAAAAGCGTGTTAAAAAAGTAAAGAGACTTAACAGACTTACTACTCTGCGACTGATTGGACATATGCGCCTCCATAGCTTTTATGACTTTTTGGTACTCCTTTAGTTGCTTGTGTTGCTTCTGACAGAGTTCCGTCATACGTTTTAACTCCGTCCTCGCTAGCTGAAACTTTTTCGTCTAAAAAATTACAAAAAAAATATATGTACGCAAAAAACACACCAAAACATCAGTAGGTATCATAACACATATCGATAATAATATAAAACTAGGTATTTATGTACATATTAAAAACTAAAAACGTCATGTAGCACTAGTAATGTAGGTAATGAAAATGCAAAGAAAAAACGCTTTACCGACTGCAATAAATATGAGAGTAGCCGACGTCTGTGCTGCCTTTGAAACTGTAAAACTTCAGAGCACTTCTTAATCATTTCCTCTGGCTCCGTGAAGTAATCTTGGATATCTTGGTTCATCTTAAAACAATCACATTTTATGACTTGGCCTTAGTAACAGACACAGTTTCATTTCTACGATAACTACTTTTATATCACGTAGGTACTTACATCGGGAACGAGTTTCATGACTGAACACGGGACTTTGCATACCAAACATGTCTTTGTGCCTAAAACCCAAAACAATTTTATAAAAGACAAATCTTTTCATTTATAATCTGAACATAAAAGAAAATTGCAAACCATTTTCCAGGCAATGGTTGCAAAACATGTGACCACATGATGTTAAATGTAGAGTAATTCCCGGTTCTAACTGCACGAAACAATTATTACAATGAATCCAGTCCATTATTATTAAGTTTTAATTAATTACTGTCATTGTTAATCAAATGAAGATCAAAAATCTTTTTAAATTAAAAAAGCTCTGATTATTACGTCATGATAGTGAGAAAGCGACTGACAAACTATATTTTTTTTTTATTTCAATGCTTCATTAATTCTAAAAAGTTTTTAGTTGCTTCTTTGCAGTTAAAAAAACAAAAATGTGATTAATTGTAAACAGCCAGTATCTGAAAAGAATAAAGTATCGGGTTCGGCGCCGAGTGCCGACTTTCGTATTTTCCGGCGGAGGTTTATGTATCCCTTCGTTAATTCTAAAAAGGTTTTTCTTGATTTTCAGTACAGTTGAAAAAAAATGTATTCATTTTTAAACAGCCAGTACCTAAGTATAATAATTATATTCGGCAACAATAACCGATAATGATAACCGACTTCAACCGTGTGCAGAATTTGAATAGTTCGCTCGGATCCACGTAGCAATTTTCATATTATTGTGAATATACCAAAAAATGGCTCAGCCATTTTCTATGAAAAAAATATGAGATCACCTCTGAAGTATACCAAAGATCAGCCAAATAAAAAAGAATAATTAAAAACGGTTCACAATTAGCGAAATAACTATGTACCTATACAAAATATGGAACCTCCCCCTATTTGGAAGACGATTAAAAAGTATCTTCTTTTCAGCCATAGGATCTACACTCCTGGACACTCCTTCCCTATAGGTATAGATTTCTAATATGACCGGTTGGAAGCGGCTTGGATCTAGCGCAATTTTGCGGTTGCGGTCGTCTGTCCACATTATGGGTGGATATCCTATGCTGTGCTTGCCGGTACGTGGTCTCCACTTAAGAACTTTTCGATTCCTTTTGTCCTCAGTCCTCCATGCAAGAAAAAAAAATCGATTTAAATTCAATTACGATTTGTCAGGCATACTTCGTCTTACAAACCGTAATTGAATAATGTCAAATAAACGATCATCTCAACTGGTTTCCAGCTACAGACACTCGAGACACATGCCCGGCAGTTCGTGCTTATAAATCTGTGTCTCTACTGTCTCTAAGCCGCTTTAAAACGGCTCTGTGTGTGTCCACACTGTGTGTAGAAGTAGATATCTGAGCAACGACAACCAATAAAGCACGTGAATATAATAAAGAAGTTGCGGTCACATTCATCAGTTGTGTTTATCGGTGAACGCGCTTGGTCGCCTTGACCATGGCTTCAAAACTTATATTTTTGATAGCCTTGACTTGTGCTTGTGTCAACGCCAAATCATCGTGTATGTTTTTAAATAATTTATACATGCGATAGGATTAATGATAAAAATTGTCTAAGCCGCAAATTCTGTTTTTAAAAAAAAATAAGTGGAGGGAAAACTGACACTCGAATTTCGAATTTTTGTTCGTATCAATTTAAATTAATCAATGTAAAATGTTTTTTTAATCAATGCAATAAATACGATAATTTCCTATTTTATTTTCTCTTGTTTGATAATCGAAATGAAATATTATTTTGTTAACTTGTGATTTATCGCTGTATTTATCAACGTAGCAATATAATAAAATGTATTTTTTTGTGCCTAGACAAAATATGTGTGCCGGCGCAGTACTTGAAGGCTTGCGAAGAAATGTTAGAAGTGCCTACGAAATCCAAAGCTTTACTGGAATGTATTCCAGCAAGAGACAGGTAACCTAATAATTTAATATCTAGTCTAGTCTGCTGTGGCTAACCTAACCTAGATATCTGTCTGAATGCTAAATTTGGCTACAGTTGGTAGATATCTATAGATACGTACCTAGGTAGTTAGATTCGCCACATCATATTTGTAACTACAGTAAAATCTTTACGAACTTTTTATCGAGAACTCTTTCGTGTGTATTTGATAAGAAAATATAAACAATGAACAGATCGGAGTTTTGGCGGCAACGCGGAAAAATCATGTCGCCTCATTCGAATATATTGTTATATTATTATACTTGTTTTTATCAGTGATAAATTAGTAAAAAAAATAGTATTTCGTTTATCATGAGCTGATTTACGTGCATGAGTGTAGACATAGGCAAGTAATATAATGTGACGTATCATGTTGTTCCATGTTGTTACCACTACTCCATTTACGCCTCTAGTAAAGTCTCCACTGCTTTACTGAGGTAGGTATGACTTGGACTATGTTTGAACTTTACCGCGACTTTATTGGCCTATGACGTGACTACGACTGACTATTTTGATAAAATGTTATCTAAAATGATTAAAACTTGCCTAATACTTGAGACTGGCAAATGCACAATAATGCGACGCCAAAACATAAAAGAAGAAGAATGAACAGCGCCTCTATCGAGCGTAAATAGAAACTCAGATATTCAGTCTATTCACTGAGATATTTTATCGAATACAGGTACCATTTCATTTTACGAATATTCGATATTCAGTCTGCATTCAGTTTTGTAGAATCCACAACTTTCTAGTAAATACAGAAAATAGAAAACCTAAATTTTCCGAACAAAAGATACAAACGCAGAGATAACTGAACTGTCTTCATTTGTATTCATGCAGAGAACGATACTTGGGTAGTATTTATTACGTACCTACTATGAAGACAAGGCGATGGTGTCAATTCTGCCTTAGCATATTCTAACCTTTAGACAGCTCTAAATATGTCCATTCTCTTTAATTTTCAACCGACTTCAAAACAAGACGTTCTTTTCGACTGTATACATGTTTTATTAGCATGTTGCGCGCGTTAAATGAATTGATCCGCGCAATCTCTGTACACGATTGGAGTCAGTTATGCTAACATTAGTCTCATTTATCAATACTTACTTAAAATCAGTTTGTTTTTTGACATTCGAACTCAGGAATTCGAGTTTAACGAATTTGGTAGGTACCTAGTTGATATCGTAGGTAGTTGCATTGTAGGTACTGGCTTTTTAGTCCACAGTTGTGTTATGTCTACCATCTGATAACTTATGGAGCTGCAACGTTCTCGGATGGAGACTATGTATTGGCAAATTTATTTTATCGGTATTGTGGTTGTAAATCCCAAAATACGACCACAATATGGACAAGAATAGCGTTCGATGCCAGCCGCCTCTCGCCGGTCTTATTAGAAATCTGTAGAGTTATGTACCTACCATGTGTACATACCTATAGCCGTAGTGGTCTAGTGGTAGTGACGACCACTTTACAAATGTGAGGGTGTGGGTTCAAATCCCGATCCCGCACCAATGTTGGTAGTTCTTTGGAATTTATGTACGAAATTGCACATCACATTTTTTGATGAAGGAAAACATTTTGAGGCAACCTACATACAGATATTTAATGGCGTATGTGAATCCATCAACCCACCCTGGGCTAGCGTGGTGTATATAGCTCAATCACCCGTCTTGGGTAGGCCTAAGTCTTGCAGTGAACTATCAAAAATGATGATACAGTAACCATGTTCACAACTGGATATCCTATGGCTGAATTAATAGTAGTGATCTCCGGATAAGAAATCTATCGATTAATTTTATTATTCATACTTAGTTGGTCAACTGTAAACAATGCAATAAAACATCCAGGGTGGAGTGCCTCAGCTACGTTCAGCAGCGGCAAGCAGACTTGGTCCCAGTGGACCCTGAGGACATGTACGTGGCTTCCAAGATCCCCAACCAGGACTTCGTGGTCTTCCAAGAGTACAGGACTGATGAGGAGCCGGATGGTAAGATTTTTTTTTAATCTTGGTAGCGCATGTCGGTACTTGCCAGTGTAACTCTGATTAGGAGCCGGATCACATGGATTACATTATTTGATCTTTGAGCCGGATGGTAAGATTTTTTATTTCATGTATGCCCCGCATTACTTGTATTTGCCAGTGTAACTCTGATATAAGAAGCCAGATGGTGAGATTTTTTAATTTTATTTTGGCGTCGCATGATTGTATTTGCCAGAGTAACTAACGAGATGATAAATAACGAGATGGTAAAATGTTTTATTTTATTTTGGCGCCGCATGACTCATGTCATGTAGATATTTGACAGTGTAACTCTGATAAGACCCTCCCGCTCGATCTCTTGTAGTCACACATTTCATACGACACCCCTCTTTTTGCCTAGTGGTGAAAAATTACACCAACTAAGCCTCTAAACATGAATGTTCTGATACAATACGTTATCAATAGCTTTAACTTACCTACTCGACGAACATTAAGTAATCTAAGAACACAAAACCCATAAAATCTGATATCCCAGTTAACGAGTTCCCAAAACTTACGAACAAGAAAAAAGTTGAAGCACAGTTTGATAGCATGCAACGTTATCCAGTCTCGAAAGTTCCACGAAAAGTTTACGTAACAACGAGGTAGCAACTTATAAGAGAAAGTTTATTATGGGAGCTGATTAAATGGTTCGCTGTAATGGTAGGTACTCTGTTCAGAAAAAAATAGAGTTTGGTCAGCTGGATTAATATTAACTCTTTGAACACGCACGTACATTTTATACACAGGCTGTTGATTGCATGTATAGTAGGTACTCGTCATTATGAACCATAACCTGAAAATATCGAAATGAAATAAAATAAAAACCAATTTAAAAAAATGTATTTCTGATTGTTTTTGCATGTTGCAAAGCGTCAAATACGTCAAATATTAGACAAACTAGTATATAATAACATTTGAATCAATTACAACATAAATGAATAGGTATTCAACAAAATAAGAATATGGATTTTGATGGAGAGCAATTTTTTTCCTATCGATTTTGACAAAGCCCAAATAATTTAATTAGTGGGGTCAAGCTCCTTTTTTTTACAATAGGAATGATGACTGGTGTAATGTTGCACACGGGGTAGCCGTTTGCAGCACCACAAGTTAAGAGAGGATTAGAGAGGAACCTGTAATGTGGCAAGCGGGGGAGCCGGTTGCAGCACCACAGGTTAAGAGTATCAGAGTAAACTGTAGCGTTACAAACGGGGTAGCCGTTTGCAGCACCACAGGTAAAGAGAGGATTAGAGAGAGAAACCTGTAATGCGGCAAGCGGGGGAGCCGGTTGCAGCACCACAGGTAAAGAGTATCAGAGTAAGTACCGGTAATGTTGCAAGCGGGGGAGCCGGTTGCAACACCACAAGTTACGAGACTTCAGAGAACCTACCCCAAGAGTCCTGCCTAGTGGTTAGGATTCCTAACGGTTCGAAGAAAGGAGATTAATATAGAACACTAACCATACTGTTTACACATTTATTCATTACACCATATAAATAACACTGCACTTATAGTCTATATGTTTTTCTTGAAGCGAATAGAGAGAGAATTTTGAAGAGTCCGTGGAATGTTAGCCTAACAGGGGAGGGGTAGCACACAAAGAAAACACACTGGAGGCCGGCCGAGGTTGGAGCGTAGACAAGCTGGACCCGCCGATAGACGTAGCGCCAGCAGGGCGTTGGAGATAGAAGCGCCTGTAGCGCCAGCTGTGCGTTAGCGTGTATACGCCCGTGATGTTGTGGCGCTTGAGGTGGAGGCGCCTGTGTGCTAGCTGGGCACTAGCGTGAAGACGCCCGTGGTGTTGTTCTGGCGCTTGAGGTGGAGGCGCCTGTAGCGCTAGTTCGGTACTCCAAGGTGAGAGGCAAGGTCAGTGGCCCCAAAAGATGAGGTCCTCCTGTAACAAGGTCAAAGAGACCGAAGCCTCGCGAAGAAAAATTACCAGACGCTCATGCTGTCTTCACTGCAGGACCCGTCACCACGTTTAAAGATCACACGTTAACATGAACTAACACCACATATACTTTCATAAAAATACCACAAGACATGCACCATCTTTCGTGTCTACTTGATGACTTCTCTTCCATGACTGCCAGAATTTTAAAACAAGGATCGCTGATCCTGTCAAAAGCAATTTAGTAAATTTCATAATTAGAATTGTTAGTTGGCAGTGTTATCGTTAAAAGAGTTTGAATGTAGAGAAGCTAACAAAAAGGTAAGTTTCTCTACACTGGGTAAAAAAACATATTATAATTATTGTTTTTAAACTTTCTCGATTTGAACACATTATTATTATAATTAGTCCATGAGTTAGATTATCAAAAAATATTGGACATATTTTTTTCCTTTGTTAATCAAACAACAAATGACAAAGATAAACTTTGTCAAAGTTTTGGAGTGGAGGTCGTGACGTCACTTTTCTTACAGAAGTCTATACCTACGTATGTAATGGCACTTGTGACGTCACGCGGAACTTTAACGGGCTATATTTTCATCAATTTTTGTTTAATTGACAAAAGAAAAAACACGTTTCGAATATATTTTTGATAGTCTATCTGACGGACTAATTAATTTTTTTAGTCATCATGCCTATTGCCTAGAGTTACTTTCACAGTAAATATGTACTATCCAAATCCAATAAGTATTTTCTTTCGTGACAAATCAGAAACTGCATTTTAGCACTGATCAAAACTTTTGCTAGCAAATATATTGGCTTTTATCGGATACACTTCGGAGAGTGCGCTCAGGAGTTGCACAATCTGGTCCCACCTGCCCCTTTCTTCTATCGTACGGCTAGACAGACGCGACCAAAGCGCCACTCTTTTATGATGGACATTCCGCGCGTTAGAACTAAGCGTTTCGAATCCTCATTCCTCATACGAACAGCCAGAATGTGGAACGCTTTGCCTAGGTCTGTCTTCCCGCTTAAGTACAACGTGGGTGTCTTCAAATCCCGAGTAAATAGGTATCTTCTAGGTAGGCGTTCTACACCCTAGATCGCATTATATCTGCTCAACATCAGGCAGTATGTAGTCAAACGCAAACCTATACGGTATAAACAAAAATATTGGCTGAAGATTTTTTTTATCGGCTCTACGTGAAATTAATGGCCCACTATTTGCTCACCAATGATATTTTTGAATAACAATAACTTATTATATTGCTGATCATTCAAATCCCGCCCGGATATTATGGGACCAAATTGCATCTACAAGACGGGGGCACTTAATCTGTTTGATAAGGCAATCACCTCTATTTTCCATTAGCTAAATTGAATGACAAACTTGTTGATGACTTGTTTTGAAATGTTTGTTTATTTTGAGCACTATGAGAACTTTGGTTTAAATAAAATATTCATTCATTCATTTCGTGTCAATGGCTACACTTTTTTAGTATTTTTTTTGTTTTTTTTTTTATGGTACAGGGTTTATTTTACAGTATAGGGCTATCCAGAACTGACGTACTAAGCCGAAAGGCGGTGATTCAGACCATCATCATGAACCACTTTTACTACGGGGCTAACCCGTAATTTGAAAGGAAAAAAACAGCTGTTCCATCCATTTATACATTTCGTCGATTCCTAGATGCTGTTTTGTATGGAACAGCTGTTTTGTATGGAACAGCTGTTTTGTATGGAACAGCTGTTCCATGCAAAACTGCATTTAGGAATAAATTCGAGAAAAAAATCAGCTGATTTTTGGCCCCGTAGTAAAAGTTCATAATGTTTTGGCTTAGTGCAGGGTCAGTCGACAACCCTGTATTCTTTGGCTCGACACCTACATAGCGTATTCTGATTCTGATATGATTCTGATTCTCTATAAGCTGTAAAATGTTCTATATAACTTCTTAACGTCTATGAAGCTTGCTACAAACTGCGCATCCCGATTCTCACGCAGCTGACGTAACGAATTTGCTACTGCGCTATGACTCGCCTCGTGTTCACAGCCGCCAAAACATTTAATTCGGCCTACATGACTTTTTAAGGTGATTTAGGAAACAAAAATATAGCTATCTAGATTTATACCTAGACGAACAAAGCAATCCTATAAGGGTTCCATTTTTCCTTTTGAGGTACGGAACCCTAAAAATACAGATAGGTAGTTTTTCACGCACTTGTCAAGGAATTGTTTTGTGATATATTGTAAGAGGAAGGAAAGTAGATTTTTCCTGGAAACAACACAAAGAGAACCACAAAGTTAGTAATTGATTTGTAAGGCGAGAAACCGCATTGTTATTTTCCTATGAGTACCTAAATAAAAGTCATGCCCTATATACCTATATGAGTCCTTATTTTTCAAGGATTTGCTTACTAAATACAAGACTTACATATTATAAAACTACATAAACTATACTGTATAAAATTTAACTTGATCTCTGCGACAGCTGTCAGAAAAATCACGCCTATGAAGTCCTGAATTTCTTAATAGTACAGACAGTACCTGTCAATGTCATACTTTGTGGGCATGCCGATTAGTACGAATGATCGTGACCACAGAGTTTTAGATAGAGTTTTAATTAAAATATCGATAGTTTATACTGACGATATTTTAAATCAAACTTAATTTAATGTATATTTTAATTTAACATTTTTTACATGTGTAATTAAATTAAACCCAATTATATGTTACATTAGCATCGATAATAGTGAACAACGTCGGATAAATACTATCGTTAGATTATTATGAGTATTTAATTAATATCATAACATTATTTACGTGTGTACATATGTACTTGATCTTAAATAATAGTAATTAAAATCCAATTTCTCACCTTCAACTACTCATTCGATTTCATTACAACATTGTTTGAAAATCGATTTTTTCCACCACTATCTCAACTCTAAAAATGTCAATCTTCTATGTCAATGTCACTGTCGCAGAGATCAAGTTAAATTTTATAGAGTATAGGTACTACTAGATATTAGAAGCAATTGGATCATCCATAGGACCCTTAAAGGTCTAAAGAAGTTTGCTTACTTATCTCTTTGTTTATTAGATTTAGCTTGCCGAACCTCACTGCTAGGCAAAGGCTTACCCTGACTTTTCCAGTGCTTATTTGTCTTCTTTTATTCAGACGATTTGCGAAAAAAAAATAAACACAATCTACAAAATGAGTGTTAACTAAATGAATGTCCTGAAGCGCCTTTTTCCTTCTCTCATTAAAAAGTGAAGGACCGTTGACGTTGCTAACTAGAGTCCTGAGGGAAATCAGTTCAGGTGTATAGAGCAAAACCAACTCACTGAGCATTTTCTTGGTCGAGCCACTGTCGCATTTTATATAGCAAACCTTTAATTCTCCCAATAGGCCGCGTCTGGTAGTAAATTGGTACCATTCCAGTAAAACCAACTGAATTCAAATTTGAATGGGAGAGCTGCTGTCGTATTTCATATCACAAACAATTAGTTCTCTCACTTGGCCAGGTCTTCTAGTAAATGGGTACGATTCAACTGTGCCTACCTGATCAACAGAGCTGTCGTTTCATGAAATAGGTAGGCGCGTCCCTGCTGCGATTTCTACGTGATTTCCATCTCATTTGTTGGCGGGCCCGAGAGACGTGAAATCTTTGTTTAATTTCCTTATTATTTTCCTGTAGGTTTTGATAGGTACCTATAAACCAACCGCTTTACCTCAGATTGGGTTCCTTTAGGTTTCTGTATTTCCTAAGCTTTTTACACAACTAGCTTTTGCCTGCGACTTCACCAGTGTGAAATATTGGTTTTTGTGCCTTAAGAGATACCCATATTTTAGTTTTGCGGGATATATAAGTAGTCTATGACACTTGATCCGACCTTTAGACTATATCCAAAATATCCATCTAACAAGATATTTTTTTGCAAAAATTAGCATGACCGACTTTACCCGTGTACAGAATTCGCGGATATTTCGCACGGATCGATGTAGCATTTTTCACATTATTGTTGATTTATCAAAAATGGCTCAGCCGATTTCGATAAAATCTAAATGGGACCAATTTCGAAGTATATTTTTATGAATCAGTGAGTCAGTGAATCTGTCAATGAAACCCCGGTTTTTAAACTTTAATATATCATTAACTGTTGAAGCAAAATTAACGAAAATGTATATTCTAGGCTAGCTAAACAACTTTAGTAAATAGGCAAAATTTCAAATATTTCGTTTTCGAGTTATGAAGGGCTCGAAATGGTTCGTGAAATATTACACACGTCGCGTCGCCAGTTCATTTTTCTTCGTCTTGGCTGGACACGCTACCGCTTGTCTAGATCATACTTTATTTAAAAAAACATGTTTATATTTTAAATCAATTTTTTTTCAGCGCCGTTCCGTTACGAAGCCGTCATAGTGGTGAACAAGGATTTGCCTGTCAGCAATCTGGATCAGCTCAAGGGGCTCAAGTCCTGTCACACTGGAGTCAATAGAAACGTCGGGTACAAAGTAAGTGAAGGAAAAGCGATTTCTAGCAAAAAGTAAAATAATTTTCAAGTTATCTGGAGTACTCTGGGAGGTTTTAGGTCTGGATCATTGGTCTGGATAGTAACTATAATAGTTTAGTAACAATACCTACTTAGATTTCGTTATAAGAAAATATGAGGAAATAGTGTCCTGGTAAAGCAATTATCACAAATTTTTGAAACATACAGACAAGGTCATGATCATGGAGTACCTACCTATACTATAACTACCATCATTATAAACAACTTTTATTGTGGGGCAAAACCGGGATTCCATAACAAACTGATAATGACATTGTTATTTTTCATGATACTGATACAATTTTTTTTTGATTTGTGTTCTAATATTTTTTTTTTGTGTACTTAATGATGATTTGGTAAAATTTAAAAAGTGTGCTTATTTATGTATAGTAAAAATTTAATTAAGTTGAACTTTTAAAAATTGTAACTAGACGATTCCAAGTGCCTGTATTGTGTCTACGGAATAAAGAAATTTTGACTTTGACTTGACTTGACTTTGACTTTGACACTGACCGCCTCTGACCCCAAACTAAGCAAAGCTTGTGATATGGCTGCCAGAGACTGATATACTACACATACTTATTTTTAAATACATAGTTACATAGATAGTAACTAAATAACACCCAAACACAGAGCAAACACTTATGTTCATCACATAATTTTTTACCCTGGGTGGGGAACGAACCCACGCCTCTTTGATCCAGAAGTTAGGGTCACTAACCACTGAGCCACCGAGGGCAGTCAGTCTACCTATACTGTACTGTACCAGCCTTTTTAATAGTGCACTGCACTACGTAGACCTACCCACGAAGGGTGATTGGGCCATATCCACCACGCTGGCCCAGTGCGGGTTGGTGGATTCACATACGCCATCGAATTTCTTCTAAGGACGTACGCAGGTTGCCTCACGATCTTTTCCTTCACCGATCAATTCAATCTACCTATGTATGAACTATTTGTTGGATTTCGTGTTGCCCCATAGTAAAAATTGTTCATAATGATGATATCTCAATCGCCCCTTTTCGGTTAGGGCAAGTAGATATACTCGTAGTGTATATCTGTCAACAAACACGATGTATTCCAACATCAAACCTGAATATAAAAGTCAACAGCTTTAAGTGCAATGTACATTTATTGTACGCCTTTCAAATATTTTTAGCGAAAATCACTATCTCTTATTTTTCGGTGACATCACGGAGATATTTGGTATTTGTCCGGACAAGAATATTTTGATAACAATAGGGTGAGTTGAGCACATGTTGTAGGAAAATATTGCGAAAAATACAGCATCTCTCTTGTGCTCAAGTGAAAATCTGTCGCCAAACCCCTAACGATGTGTTGTCGTGACACGCGGATGTATTGTACATTTTTCTTACACGAAGTGACATTATTGATGAGTTGACAGTCATCGATAGGTGAAATATCTGTGCTATTTATGAATCGCACCCAGGGACGTTAACTCTTCCAAGATCGCACCCATCGACTTGACATTTCTCTGACATTCCATACTGATAATCGCACCACACTGTCAATTTAAATAGCTGAAGATATTTTGACTGCCTCAGTGGCTCAGTGGTTAGTGACCCTGATTCCTGGGTCAAAGAGGCATATCACAAGCTTTGCTTAGTTTGGGGCCAAAGAGCGTGTGTAATAAGATGTCCCCTAAAATGTATTATTATATTTTTATTATAATATACTAAGACCTCTTGGTGACGAGACGGTTTTTTGCCGGGCTACGCGAAAACCTATAAACCGTGCGTACGTCCGGTCGTCAGTTATGTGTAGGTAATTTAACCTTTCGCGATGTAGATCAATCGCGATTTTGACGGATTTTACTGTCACTCGGCCGTCAGTTGCGTCAGTTAGCGTATTTGACCATTCGTGAGGAACAGGATGGGAACAGGTATGGAACTTGGATGTTTGTTGACAACGCCGGCACTAGCGACGGCGGCCCGCGAGCGCGTGGAGTAAAGGAAGCCGGGTACAAACCGTGCTCGTGAACCAGCTTAGCCGGCACCCGGTCCGGCGCCGGATCGGGTAAGAATGAATTCAAAAATGCATTGATTGCAGTTATCAAAATCTACTACTAGTGATTTTTTGCATCCGACAGGACTATATTAGTATGTACCTAAGGATTTTAAATTTAATTGCGAACAAAACTAGGTATTGGTACCTCCCACTTATTTACTTAAACTTGTATAAAAACATGTTATCTAAATGGACATGCATACTTTAAACCTGCACAAAGCAAGTTCGTCCGCTCAAGCCAATAGGTATAGGTTCAAGGCAGACTTCTCCACGTAGGTACCAGTTTGTTGAACAAAATATTTCATAGGTTAGTAGTCTAGCAGTACACACAGTTTTACATGATGGCTGGGTTAAAAAAATTAATTAGAATTAGTCCGTTACAATAATTATGTCCCTTATTAAAACTATCGATCACGTCTTTTTGACCGACGAAACGGAGGAGGTATTCAATTCGATGCGTCTATTTTTTTTAAAGTTTATAACCACGCATAACTTTTTACGTAGTAATCCGCATTCAATGATTCTTTTTTTATTGGAAAGAATATACTTCGAAATTGGTCCCATTTAAATTTTATCGAAATCGGCTGAGCCATCTTCGATAAATTAACAATAATGTGAATAATGTTATATCGATCCGTGCGAAATATTCGCGAATTCTGTGCCTACACGGTTGAAGTCGGTCATGCTATTTTGTACAAAAAATAATTATTTCTTTTGTAGATCAAACTAAAATGACAAAGATAAAGCGTGTCAAAATTTGGCGGCGGTTCGCAACGTCACTTCTATGTAAAATCCATTGTAAAATCATTGAGGAAATGTGTAAAATGTATTTTACAGATATCTGTGGTAAAATGTGACGCGTAACTTCAACCAGCTATATCTTCAACATTTTTACTAAATACGTTTTGAACTTTTAATTCTTCTGAGTTTTTGAATGTTGTTTGATAGTCTAAAGCTGGAAACATATTATCGGATGCGGCTTACGGTCCCGACTTAGCAGTGTGCAAGTCTTAAAACATCCAGCGCGCCAGATCACTTTCGGACGTCTAAACGCTCAAGGTCAGCCCAAGGTGACGTCCGCGACTGATGTCCGATAGTGTGCACGGCTCAGTGTATATTCATTATCTAGATACCTATAAGTCGCGACTGTCAGCCGATAGTATGTTTCCAGCTTAACTGACGAAGTAATAATATATTTTTGATATCAACCCTATTGGACCAAAAAGTTCCGTCATGAAATCTGCCAATCATAAAATAACAGCTTTTTCACACAACGCTGAAGCTCGTCAAATTCAATTTCAAAAGCCAGAATTGGTTTTCTCTTATTTACGTAGCCTTGGCCCTTTTTTCCACATTAAATTGAGGGTATGTCCATGATTACAACGGAATAATTAAACAGGTTTTTAACAACCATGGGATGTTGATTGTGGCCACAATTCATATTTTTTGTTAAAGGAAAATTATACCCCGACTGATGGATTTGCATCAGGCAAAAATGTAGTCAAAATTAGTTGAGATATTGTCAGGGAAATAAATAGCTGCTAGAGTATAAGATTGAGTAGGTAATAAACAACGTCCTGGTGAGTAAGCAATCTTGATAAAAGCTTGACTCACCTGAGCCCTTGTAAAAAGGCCTAGAATAGGTAAATGATGTGCTAAGGGACGATCGGAATCTACAATGAGGTTGGACTGCAAAAAACTTAAAGACTTAGTGCCATCGCAGACAAATGTGTCACTACGGCTACAAACGCCGTAATCCGTAGGTAGCCATCGACATTTTTTATAAATTGTAAATAGCGTACCGAATCACGAGTTTGGGTCATGACTGTTATGGGCAGCTCTTATATTGATACTGGTCTGTTCATATTGACTATTTTCTACCAAAACACTCAATCTGAGCCGCGCTCACCTCGTGCACACTGGCGTGTCGATACGTAACTATACAGGCAACATTGGCCACATCCATTCGGACACCGTCAATTTGGAAGCCATCGTCAGTAAGGAGCTTTAGTGAAGCACCTCAATCCAAACCGCTTAGTACCCCGCGTATTTTCGCAAGCGGCTAAGTATACCTACAGTTTATACATGCCAGTGGCCGCTGTTCTAGCTTCAGCGTTTGCGGCTGTGACAAAACGCTCGCTTGCGATCAGTCTAGATCGCTCGATATGATTGCAATTCGAGTCTCAACACAATGAATGAACATGAGATGGCATTCAGGATATAAAAATAATGCGCTCAGAACAATGCTGTACTCTTAGATTGCGGTTTTTCTTTGTCCTGTTTCTTCACCAGTTTTGAATTCAATACTTATTATTCAGACAAAGCCTGAACTTTATACAACCGGGCACATATCAGAAACGAGTTTCGTAAAACTTGATGAAAAAGTATCGGTAATGTTATAGTTCAAATCTGAATTCTTATTAGCTGTAGGGTATATCAGAAAAGTGGATATCTGGATACCGAACTCTATCTTACCTCTTTCGTTTAACTTAGAATGAGCCACGTAAAATTCCGTCCGTAGGTACAGAATTTAATCGTCTTACCACAAAAGTTTTACGCACGCTTTGATGTTTATTAACACACAATGTTTAACAGTACAAATTGTACAGTTAAAGTGTTTAAACCGTGTTTAAATCTTTTGTGGTAAGGCGGTAAAAGTCTTAACAAAATATAAGTTTTATCACATGAAAGATCAAACTATTCAGCTGTTTATAATTATTTGCATTTTTGTACGTCAGCATTCATCGGTTAATACAAAAATTGAAACTTCTATCATTATTATTCTCAAAAACACATAGATCTTTTGAAGTGTATAAGTAAAAGGTACCTAAGTTCGCATAGGCCCTGGCGTCACATGTAGCGGAAGTGTAAAGCCGGAAACATACTATCGGACGCGGCTGACGGACGCGACTGACAGCCGCGACTTAGCAATGTGCACAGTCTTAAAACATCCGGTGTGCCAGATCGCTCTCGGACGTCCGAACGCTCAAGGTCGACCGAAGGTGACGTCCGCGACTTATGTCCGATAGTGTGCACGGCTCAGTGTACTCTCATAGTCTAGGTCGCGGCTGTCAGTCGCGTCCGTAAGCCGCGTCCGATAGTATGTTTCGAGCTTAAAGCAAACGCAGAGAAGAAACACCCTAGGGTTTTTAATGAGTACACCGCCTCAGGTGGGATTTCCAGATAACCACTATGCCTCTCCCTGGCCGGGTTAGTATCCATAAAGGATTTTCCCTGGGTTAAAAAAAGGCTCTGGTGTCACAGTTCTGAAGACCCCATAGCCCCATATTCTGAAGACATAGCTAAACCCGTTTAGCCATGTCAGAGGAAAAGATAACTGGGACCTTTAGTTTAACGTGTCATCCGAGCCATGGAAGCGCTCACTTTTAAATGCCATCTGCAGTCACCCATCCAAAGACTGTCGAACTTTTGGTGGACGCTTAATCAAACGCTATGAGCGCGCAACGCTACGAAACTGGTTACCTATCTATCAATAAGATTTCAGACAATAATGCACCTTATTTAAAGTACTCAGTTTTAATATATCTTCCAGATTCCACTGACAATGATGATGAAGAGGGCAGTGTTCCCGAAGATGAATGACCACAGCATATCGCCAAAAGAGAACGAGCTCCGAGCCTACTCTACTTTCTTCAAGCAGTCCTGCATTGTTGGCGAGTGGTCGCCGGACCCCAAGACCAATTCTCGCTGGAGTAAGTATTTTATATAAACTTTAAAAAAGAGACATTGCAGAAATGGTTGGGCCATGACCTTGTACCAAACCTGAAATTAAGATTTCTTCATTTTGTACAATGATGTGCCTATTAAGTATTTTCTTTAATAAGCCGACAGTTTTGGTAGGAAATCCGATCATATTATTACGACATTGCTCGAAAAATATGGCGGCCATGCAAACATAAATATCTAAGTTTTACTTGCCTATTTTTGCAGCCCATTGATTTCCAAATTTTTACGTTTATTTTTGAAATATGACACAAACCCTACGATAAAATATCTTCTTTGTATTATAACTGTTAAAATTGACGGTAACAAGGTGCAAAAAGTCCTATTACTAAACATCTGGTAAAATAATATCTTAACGCTATTTTTCTAATCTACAAACGTTAAAATATGTGGGCTGATTCTGAAGCAATGGGCAATATGTACTTTAAGGACCCATAAATCTTCGGCACGACATCGTCAGTGGACATAAATAAAATATGATTGCCCTAAATTGATACACAAGCACTTACGGAAAGGCATCGACAATGTACTGTGATCTATAACGGACTGGTCAACAGTGGTCAGATGACCAAAATAAAGTAGACCAATATATGAGGGTACTGTTCGTAATCCTATAAACGCCAGTAAAAGCATCAGCAACCTTTGAATAGAAAATGAACTATTTTAGCAATTTTTGTGATGATCTAGTGGTAGTGTCACAGCCAGTAGGTTGTGAAAACGTGGCTTCAAATCACGGTCTCGTAACAATTCTAAACAACTCTTTGGAATTCGCATATACGGAATTTCACACCACTGGCTTTACGGTGAAGGAAAACATCTTGAGGCAAAGCAACCACCACGAGTGCACACTGCACACGTCCGAAATATAGAATATATTATGTAAAACCCGCACTGGATCAGCGTGGTTATTATGGCCCAATCACCCTTTGTGGGTAGGCCTACGTCCTGCAGTGGACTATTAAAAGGCTGGTAAGTACAGTACAGTATCCATTTTAGTGTCAGTTGTCAGCGTCAATCCATACTTTGTTTCCTCTTCCTCTTCGAGGGGATAATAAGCCTGATTACAGAGGCGCCAGCGTAACTATATTAGCTAAATAGCATAGTTCTGTTTCTTTTTCACTTTAGGCATTCGATAGACAGAGCGCTTTTTACGTTGCTAATTAATTTACGCTGGCGCCTCTGTAATCGGGCTTTATATGTGAATAAAAGACAATTTATGTTTATTTGCCCTGATAGGGGTGCAGGAGTATTTCGGAGCATTGGCTGATGAGTTCCAATCAAAAATTTAAAAAAAAACACCAAACGGAAAATGTTCGACTACAAATCTTTAACGACTTAAAAATAATTATTCATATTATAAATATTTGACGCATTCGTCAATGGCCAAACTAGCCTGGGGGCTTGGGTTATGAGATGTAATTTGGCTCACAAAACCTTTGTTTTTAAATATAAATCAGTCGTGGAGTAACAATAAAATACACTGCCAAATAAATTCTCGAACCACAAACTGAACTTTTCTGAGGTTTCAGATTCGCTATAACATGCTATTCAAACCAATCTAACTTTCAAATTGAATACGTGCCTCTTTTGTCAATCGATTAAGTGTGCTCCGAGAAAACCGACACATCCAAGTTTCCGACGAGCCGATATCATTTAACGGCGTTTCAGCCATCCACTATTGTCTCACTCGTATACAGGGTTATTTCTAATCAATTAGCATCCTTTCAGGGGCTTATTCTGTACATCAAAACTAACAACTTTTGTACTATGACTTTTGTCAAAACTCAAAAAAAAATTTGTTGTTCCATAGAAAAATATCGTTCACCCGCGACAAAATGTATGGAACAGCAATTTTTTTTTTTTGTTTTAACAAAAGTCGTACAACAAAAGTTATTAGTTTTGATGTACAAACAAGCCCCTAAAAGGATGCTGATTGATTAGAAATAACCCTATATTTGGAAGTTTGAGTGTAAAAAGTAAGTTCGTATAGACCGGTTGTAGTCTTTAAGCCGCCTGAAGGTCTACAATTTAACGTGTCATCCGAGCCACGGTAGCGCTCAGTTGTAAATGCCACCCGCGGTCACCCATCCAAAGACTGACCGTGCTGCACGTTGCTTAACTTCGATGATCGATTTGAGTATGAGCTCAAGAATTATTTTTTGAAGGCATTAACTTTCTAAAAATGCCATTATGCAATTATCTTCTATCACTAGCTTTACTCGTGGTTTTCCACAAGATCCTTTAATTGTTACGGGATCAAAAATAATCTGTGACGAACCTCTCAACAACTAAGGTGGAAAAAACAAATAGATCTATCTCTCCGTCGCTGTGAGAAAGAGTATGAGCTAACAAACTACTAAACCATCAACCGCACCCTCGAATTAATCATATTAGTCTTGGTCAGAGCGCGAAATTCAAATATTTTTGTGTTTTTTTGCCATTTACAGATAAATTACTCATTTTTAGTTAGTTACATATACTCACTTAGTGGCCATGAATACTTGAATAGGTTGCGTTGACGAGTTACATACCTACACTTATAAACCAAATTAGTGGTCAGGTTATGCACGAAAGTGCATCATCTGATTTTCACCTCAGTTTTTAGTTAGTGGACTCTTGTGCATAAAATGTCCACTATTTTGGTTTCTACGTGTTTATAATTCGTTAACATGAATGGCCATGAATGCTCTAAATGAGTTTTTATAAAGTACTGACTGTATTCAGCAGTGTCCGTGGCCATGGTGGTCAAGAGGTCAAGGGGTTCAAATCCCCGGTCCCGTACCAATGAGTCCTTGGAATTTATGTACGGAATTTCACACCACTGGCTTTTCGGTGAAGGAAAACATCGTGAGGCAACCTGCATACGTCCGTAGAAGAAATTCGATGGCGTATCCACCAACCCGCACGGGGCCTGCGTGGTGGATATGTCCCAATCACCCTTCGTGCCTACGTCCTGCAGTGGACTATTAAAAAGGCTGGTACAGTACAGTACAGTAGTCAGCAGTTAGTCTGCAAATGCAAAAAAACCCAAAAATATTTCAATTTCGCGCGCTGACCTAGTGAATGCACCTTAACTAAAAAGATACAAAAAACTGAACTGTTATTTACGTCTTTTTAGATTGAAAATTCCGGCAAATAAAAAAGTACTACAATGTATATTTATAATTTATATTTTCTGGAAATTCACATTTATGATTTTTTATCTTTATTGATGTGAAATTGTGCGATCATCATAATCCACAGTCTGCTTTATCCTACTGCTGGGTATAGGCGTCTCTCTTACTGTGCCATCTGAAATTGTGCGAGCGACATTGAAATTCAGCGAGTTTATACTTATAGAATATATATTAAATCCCTTTAAAACCTCAATAGCGTCGATGGAAACCGTTTCGCATCTAGAATTGTGAATCTAGATAAGCGTGGAGTGAAGCGAGCAGATACAGTTGAGTGCAATTTCCCTTTGACCAGTCGAGATTAAAGGGGTTCGAAAAATCCCGGAGGCTTCCAACCTTGTCCCAGTTTGCAATAAGCTGCTTTTCAAACAGTACAGATAATATTGCAACGAACTGGTTCAGCGAAAGGGGCGATGTGAATTGGAGTATGGTCCGTGAGGAGGGCGCAAAATAAAAGTATTGGGCAATGGGCAAATGTAGGTAGGTAGGTACTTTTGGCACGACTCTTCAAAAACACGTAGCAGATTGTGGTTAAAAGATTTAATGCTATTAAAAAATATGCTATTGCTCCTCCTGCGTCTTAACGCATTAAGAACGCTTAACGCTGCCTGTCTTAAGTTTTAACGCGTTAAAACGTTGGCCACATTGCCCACATTTATATGATAGCTCAATTAACGCACTAGTATACGCATTAAGACTCAAGTAGAGCAGTAGCATTACAGCGACAAGAAAGATAGTAAAGGCCGAATAGCTACTAACCTAACCCAATCCTGACATTCCTGACTGAAGCTCGAGGGGCCGGGGAGAAATCTTTAACAGATACCCTGTTGTGTTAGGGTGCAACCGGATTATGTGGATTCGGTGGCCGCCCTCTATGCTTGTCAGAGGAAACTGGGATCTAGTAGGAACGCACCAGTGCCTTCCAGCATAAATCTGGACATTCCATAAGCTTCTAATAACTTTCCTGTGTACAACGGTGCTGGCCACACAGCGCCGTTGTCTTCCCAGGGCTCGTTGGGTTGGATGGTTTGATCCCCAAATCTCCGACCCTTTAGTTGGCTCTTACGACAGGCAGGGAGTACCGAAACTGTATTATAAGACCCCGGTTCTTGGGTTCAGTGCTTAACAGCTGCTCACTTACTTAACAGCTGCTCGATGATTGTTTTATTCGCAGCTTGTAACTGGCATCACAGCAGCCAAGTTGTATGGTTCGACCTATAAACATTAATAAAACGTCAGCTCGCCGTTCGAATATGACAAGCACTTTACATCATGCGGTCGGAGTTGATATCCAATTTTATCCCACGCTACATGTTATTTGAAAAGCGCACGCTGACGCAGCGTTTTCAAATTGATATGTAATAGATTTCGGAAAATATTATTTAAAACGCATTTGAATAGGTGTTCTTAACATCAACAACATGTGTGTGTCAACTATATGTAAGCTGTGGTTTGCAAAGTGTGCAAATTTGCTCATAATTATAAACAACGATTCCTAAGTATAGGTTCGTGTTCCATACAAAAAGTTCAAAGCTCTCGACAAAATGTATGGAACAGCTAATTTTTTCGTGAGTTCACAGTTGGTCCCGTAGAAAAGTTTCTTTATAATGAAGAGCTTACACACCTCTGAAAACCCCTGCCTTTAGCAAAGCAACATACTGTTCAAAACCATGGTTAAACATTTCTATATTATGTTCAGCTTTCAGACTGATTAAAGCAAAAATCCTTTATCCTATCTTTTAAAATATACTTTATCAAAACATTTTTTCACCTCAACTAACCAGAGAGAGATTTGCCAGAGTAGGTACTATTCGTTCGAACCATTGGAAGTATAGGTATATCTTTTTGATACGTTTGTTACATCACAACCAGCAGGATTGTGGCGCATTGTTTTCATTTTCAATGAGGCGGAAAAATTTTAGGAAGCGATGTCGGTTTGTTTGCTTATTTAATGGTGTGGTTTATTTTTGTGAGGCACAACTGGGGCTTCAAATTGGAGGGTGTATTTTGAAATGGTAAACAGAGCTGTTTCGGAACTGTTTTGTTTAGATTGTTCCGGTAATTAATTTTTAGTGATTTTCAGGGGTAACTTTGGCCTCGGAATAACAATAAACTTAGATTGTTTTTATACAAATTAAGAGTTCTCGAGTTCTACTTTTATTATTATTATATAAGCTGCCTTTTATAACTCCCCTTTTAAAAGGGGAATATTTATTTGCCTAATAATTTAGAGCTAATTATTAATAATCCTTAATAGAATGTTGTCAATAAATCTTTGCTTCTAGCCAATCTATAAATAAATCGTTTAAGATAGCTGTCATCCTCACCTTAGATATACCTACTATAGATCTTCTACGATAACATGAGCCACTCATCCAAAATTCAAAATATAGAAAGTACATATTTGTGAAAATATTTACAACGCGCCACCATGCATGAACGTACTTAGACAGCCGTCAAACAACTAGTCGAGCTAGCAAATCCAGAGATTTGTTGGTAACACTCGTTACACATTAAACACTACACACATTAAAACAATAATGTGAAGGGGCGGGCCACGTTATCGTAGAAGATTTCTACTAATCCAGGCAAATTAAATAAAATAAAACCTGGACCCAGAAGAGTGGGGTTGGAAACGAATAGATATTTTTATTGGAACCAATTCAAACCCTTACTTTTTTATTTCGAATAGGTTTGCGTTTGACTACATACTGCCTGATATTGAGTAGATGTGCGGTCTAGGGTGTAGCACGCTTACCTAGAAGATACCTATTTACTCGGGACTTGAAGACACTTACATTGGACTTTAGTGGGAAGACAGACCCAGGCAAAGCGTTCCACATTCTTACTGAACAAATATGTTCATTGACGGATATTATCCACTTGTCGGTGTACTTACGAGTACGACACTTGCAGCTAAAGCACAGCCCGGACACTCCGCGTTTCTTCATACAAAATCTGCTGTCTTACGCACACAACACTATATTTATTCACAGACACTACACATACGCACGAACGCTACACGGGTATCTGCAGCGGCCTGTGCAGCCCGCGCGCAGAGTAGTAAATCGTGTCCTGACGCGGGGTGGAAGTGAGGAAGACTCAAACGGGTGGGGGGTAACGAGTGGCCGTTCTATACGTAGTATTATTATATCTTCTTTGGCTAAAGCTAGAGCCACCGATGAGCCAATATGTAATTTTGTTTCAATAAAAATAAAGTAATAACCTTTTGATGTAACTTTTAGAGGCCGAATACAGTCAGCTGTGTGCACTTTGCGAGCACCCAGACAAGTGCGATTACCCCGACAACTACAGCGGATACGAGGGCGCCTTGAGATGTCTGGCGCATAACGGGGGGCAGGTGGCTTTCACCAAGGTCATCTACGTCAGAAAATTCTTTGGGGTAAGTTCTCCTTTTGCTTTAAACTTTTAGATGTTTTATGTGACTATCTTGAGATCTACAGCGGATACGAGGGCGCCTTGAAATATCTGGCCCATAACGGGGGGCAGGTGGCTTTCACCAAGGTCATCTACGTCAGGAAATTGTTTGGGGTAAGTTCACATTTTGCTTTAAACTATTAGATGTTTTATGCGACTATCTCGAGAACTACAGCGGATACGAGGGCGCGCTTTGAGACATTTGACGCATAACGGGGGCAGGTGGCTTTCATCTACGTTAGTAAGTTCTTTGGGGCGAGTTCATTTCTCTTTTTTCACAACCTGTCAAGGACTTAACAGAATCAAATAACGCTATCTTGACAATTGTGGTGGTTACGAAGGTGGCTTGAGATATCTGGCTCATAACAGGGGCTTCCACCAAGGTCATTTACGTTACGAAGTTCTTTGGGGTAAATTCTTTTATCTCATTATCCGCCGCAAGGGTTGTTACTTTACCTTTCAGGGGCCATATTAACAAGAATGTTTTTTTTTTAATGGTAAATTACTAACCACAGACTCCAGGCTCTGTGCCCTGCCCTTTGTTAACCAAAACTAACAAGAATATTTAATAAGTATTTACTAACTAACTGATAAATCAACTAAATATAGAGAAATCTTCAAAGCACATTGTTTTTCGCTTTCACGACGTTCTAATATTGCAAACTTGCGAAATATGAAAAACTTTGTACGACTTCTATCGAAAAGTTTCTCGGGACAAAATGAAACCCTTAACTTTGCAAAACTTCAAATTAAATTCTGTTTACCTTATCTCCAAAGTTTATTTCCAAAGAGTACATATATTTCCAAAGAGTAGTCATCATTATTTTGATAATATGAGTATTGAGTACATGATAGGAGTATCTCGATACGCTGTCGATTCTTTGTAAATTAATCGCTTCCATCATTCTATCTATCTAACAGTGGCTAAAGTGTCCTGGGGAAACGGTCTTTTTTATACAGGGTAGGTTTTGCGTTTGACTACATACTGCCTGATGTTAGAAAGCAGAGATGCAGTCTAGGGCGAATGAGTGGGTGTGGGAGTGGAGTGATTGTATGGTGAAGGGTTGGATGAACGATGTAGGGGGGGGTACATGTAGGATGTGGGGTGTAGACGTGAATGTAGAGTGTAGAAGTTGGTGTAAGGCGCGAGATCTGTTGACTAAACCTTACAACTCTCTTCCCAGCTCCCAGTAGGAACAACCCCCGCCAGCCAATCCTCAGAGAACCCCGACGACTACCGCTACCTTTGCGTAGACGGGTCCAAAGTCCCGGTCAGGGAGAAGGCTTGCTCCTGGGCCGCCCGGCCCTGGCAGGGCCTTATTGGCCACAACGACGTGTTGGCCAAGCTTTCGCCTTTGAGAGAGAAGATTAAGCAACTTGCTGATGCTGGTAAGTCCGAAAAACTCCAGTTATCCACTTCACTATTACATTTTATCAACAAAGTTGCTTTTTTCTGTGTCTGTGTATTCCCTTAGCTAGATCTTCTCAACTAAACAATAGATTCCAATGTGGTTTTCAATATCTTTTAGAATACTTATTTCGGAAGGTTTATTGCTACAATTCATTGATAACCGGGCGCAGACGGAACATGCAGCTAGTCCTTACTAAGCCATTTTTTAGCGAAACGAACGTCTTCCGTCAGCCAATGACAATCTGAGACCTGCATCAAGCAAACAACATTTACAGAAACGGATGAAGCAGTACAAATCCCCACTATACAGTTAGATATCTTTCTCTGTCCACAACACTGCCCGGAAGGAGTACTCTTATGTAAATTCATTCTCCATATCTCATATCTCAGGGGTCTGAGTAGCTAGATTGAGTAACTTGCTTTGGTCTGATAATTTCAATCACGATGAGGATTTCTTGATAACTTGCCAAACTTCTACTCAACAGGTGGGAATACATTGTTCAGAATATTCGTGAAACGTTGACTTTACTTATATTTTGGCCATAAATGCCAATTTCATTTTTGTACTCGTAGGTGCAAGCACCAAACCGTCATGGTTCATCAATGTCCTGGGGCTATCGGAGAAGATCCATCACGTCGCGGACAACATCCCCATCAAGCCTGTTGACTATTTGAGCAAGGCCAACTATACTGAGGTTATTGAAAGGGGCCACGGACCGCCAGAGCTCGTCGTCAGGTAAATATTTAGGTTTACTTTGAAAAGTTCTATCATCATCATCCACAGCCTTCTTTATCGCACTGCTGGGTATAGGTATCTTTCATAGTGTGCCATCTGCCTGTCTTGTGCCAATCGTGTCCAGGTTCGACCCGCGATTTCTACTATATCGTCGACCCATCTTGCAGTCTAAGTCCTATTTATACATTAAATCTCTAAGCACAACCCGAACACCACTACACTTGTTGACTACCTGAACAAAGTAAACTAACTACAACGAGGTCATCTAAAAGGGCCACGTGCCACGGGCCAGAGCTCGTCGTCGCACGTCGGGTAAATATTAATATATGCAATTGAAAATTGATTTACTTTTTTGTTTGTTTGCATCAAGGGCCTCCTATTTTTGAAGTGACTTGGATAAAGTACAGTTCGATTACTCATTCTAGGTTCACAAAAACTGAGTTTGCGACTAGGAATAGTGTCAACAATTGAACATATTATAAAACTCTGTTCACCAAAAATCGATGGAACAAAAATGTATCAGCCAGCTGATTTTACACTCCAAGAAAACGATTCATCAAATATAGATGTAGTAGTTATGTTAGTGCAGACCGTGCAAACTATTCTTGCTCGAGCAATATCCATCATTCCAATAAGTTTTACAAGAAATTTCCACTAAAGTAAACACGAGCAAAGGATCAAAGACCTCATCAAGTATCCGAAGTTTGCGCATGGTAAATACGTATGGGCAGCTCAAGGAATATAAATTGCATGGATCCATCATTTTGAAGGTCAACCGGTGCCGTCTTTCCGGTCCTTTATAAATAAGCAAAAGCAGTCTATAGGTAGTTCTTTGCAAGTTCCAAGGCAAATTGGTGGCTTTATTTCGAAGGTCGGTGGTAAAAAACGAGCACGACGTGTATCAATAAATAAATATTAGGGGGACATTTTACACACGGTCTCTAACCCCAAACTAAGGATAGCTTGTCATATGGCTGCCATAGGTATATATAACACAAAAAATACATATTTTTAAATAGATAATTACCAATATCAACCAGACTCAAATAAAGCCCTGGGTGGGAATCGAACCCACGCCTCTTTGATCCAGGTATACTAGGCGCCACAAAAATCTGCGGATTGGAAGTTATGCGCAGAACGCTGCGCAAAAGCCGAAATATGGGTATGCGCCTATGCTCAGAAGCCAGAGAGACGAGACGCCGGGGCACACCCGCCCGCCAACCTTATGCCTACCGTGCGCTCCCTACGCCCGTGCTCAACACTACGCCACGCAGCGTCGGCATTGTGCACCCATGCGCAATAATCAGCGAATCACGACGAAGTGTCATCTGTGGCTAACTTCTCATCCGCCGACTTGCGTGGCGCTTAGTATACGCTGGACGTAAACCGCTTCCAACCGATCTTATTTGAAATCCATTGGGGATACCTACCTATATCGAACAGTGGACAGTTACGGTTGATAATAACGATGATGATTATGAGGATGAAAATTGCTACTCGAACAAAACTGTTCAAATTAAAGTCCGTCTCTTTTTTGGTTTATATTCATTAGCCCGAACAAGTCTGAAGTAATTGCAGTAGGTAACACTCAAGATCTCAAAAAGCGCTCTTTTTGTTCTTAACCTGGCTTGGCCGTTTAAAAGCCTAGAGCTATTTAAATCTTGAAACTCGCTGTGAAGTTCCAGCTTCCCGCTATTGACATACTAACCTATTCCACACAGGCTATGCGTGACCTCAAACCCTCGCAAAGCTTTGACTACTGTCGCGTACCCCATTACCCTTTGACCAGGGGCTATTACGGGGCTTTTTTAAACAAAGCGATATGCAAAAAATGGACCGTTATTACAGGAACTACTTTGATGGATTTATTTCGTTTTTATAAACAAAAAACGTGGGTGGAAACTTTTTTCTGATCCCTTTGTTGGACAAATTGGACAAAATGTACACGTTACGTTCGCACGTTCAAGAGTTACGTTCTACGAACGATACATCTACGCGGAAGGTAGCATCGGCACAAAATATGTATATTTCGTGGCAGTTATATTCTCCCGCATACCCTAAGTAAAACTAAGTATAATATGCCTTCATTTATGATCATTTACGACCTTCCACCAGGAAGGTCGTAAATGATCACTTGTTTAAGTCCAGTAAAAGAAAAACACTATTTTTAATTATTTCCACAGGCTTTGCGTTACATCAAACGTGGCGCTGGCGAAATGCAGGGCAATGGCTGTATTTGCGTTCAGCCGAGACATCAGACCAAAACTAGACTGCATTCAGGAACCCGATGAAAACAGCTGCTTAAAGAGCGTAAGTTCACATTGACATTTGATAGATTAAGCAGGATTGTAAATAAGTATAAAACGTAAGTTCGCACAAGCCGGATGGCTAGCCCTGGTGTCAGAGTTTTTGGGCAACCTGAAGACCTCTGACAAAAGAATGACTAAATGTACGAGGTCAATCTGATATGTTGGTCCTTCGAGCCGGATTACTAACCGTTATTTCAACTCATTTTCACTATTAAGCATCCACCGTTGTAGCATATATAGCAAAAATATATAGCAAAATATCTCACAAAAGATAATTATAGTAGGTTATAAATGGTCGGAGTAAACATAAAAAAACGAATTTCGCGTTTCCTTAAAAACACCGCTTATAAACTTACCGAGAAAATTACTATGTGTACACCCATCAAAATCGTTAAAGCCATTTCCTAGAATTGAATTTTGTACAAACAAATTTTAATCAATTAAATTAATTTCAGAAAAAAATCTTTAAATTATATACAATAATGTCTAATTTAAAGGTACAAGAGTTTTAAAACATTGCACAGGTACAAGACAATGGTGCAGACCTAGCGTCAGTAGACGATATGAACGTAGCGTCAGCAGCCAAGCGATACAACCTGCACCCCGTGTTCCACGAGGTGTACGGCGAAGCCAAGACTCCCAACTACGCCGTGGCTGTCGTCAAGAAAGGATCGGGATATAACAATGTAGAGGACTTGAGAGGAAAGAGGTATGGTCAAAACAAAATAGGTACTTGACAACGCTGCGTGGCGTCAGTGGACGATGTGATCGTAGCGTCAGTAGACGATATGAACCTAGCGTCAGTGGACGATATGAAAGTAGCGTCCAGTAGACGATATGAATGTAGCGTTAGTAGACGATATAAACGTAGCCTAAGTAGACGATGTGAACGTAGCGTCAGTAGACGATATGAACGTAGCGTCAGTAGACGATATCAACATAGTGTCAGTAGACGATGTGAACGTAGCGTCAGTAGATGATATGAACGTAGCGGCATGGACGATAAGAACGTAGCATCAGTAGTAGATATTATCGTTGTGTCAGTAGACGATATGAACGTAGCGTTAGTAGACGATATGAACGTAGTGTCAGTAGACGATGTGAGCGTAGCGTCAGTAGATGATATGAACGTAGCGTCAGTGGACGATAAGAATGTAGCATCAGTAGACGATATGATCGTTGTGTCAGTAGACGATATGAACGTAGCTTTAGAAGACGATATGAACGTAGCGTCAGTAGATGATATGAACGTAGCGTCAGTGGACGATATGAACGTAGCATATTCAGTGGATGTCATGAACGTAGCGTCAGTAGACGATGTGAACGTAGTCTCAGTAGACGATATGAACGTAGCATTAGTAGATGACATGAACGTAGCGTCAGTAGACGATGTGAACGTAGTCTCAGTAGACGATAATATGAACGTAGCATTAGTAGATGACATGAACGTAGCGTCAGTAGACTATATGAAGTTCAAATTCCATAGTATGGAGAACTCTTACCATTGATTGAGCATATTGGCATTAAGAGGATTGTGAATCAACCGGTGTTTTCGCGTTTTCTGTAGAACATGGCGAAAATATTCGGTACATTTATGATAAAATTTACGTTTCGGGAGAAAACTCTTTTCACCGCTTAAATTGCAACAAAATATTGTGTTTGGTGTCAATCGCTTGAATAAGAAATATTGCACGCTTTTCAAATTTTTTTTAGTTTATGAATACTTTGCATTTGCACAACCTTGAGACAAGGGCCTTTATTAGTTTTTACCACTAGAATGGCCGATTATAAACCATGTCCTTTTTCCACCAGGTCCTGTCACAGCTCGTTTGGAACCTTCAGCGGTCTGAAGGCACCTCTTTACTACCTCATCAACAAGAGAATTATCAACTCTGACCAAGTAAGTTATCTACCATATCTACGTATAGGCCAGGAGGCTAGCCCTGGTGTCAAGAGTGTTTAAGCCGCCTGAAGGCCTCTGACCTAGCTGAACGGTTAAAACAACCGGGACCTACGATTGGACGTGTCACCCGAGCCACGGTAGCGCTCAGCAATAATGCCACCCGCGGTCACCCATCTGAAGACTTACCGTGCCGAATGTGACTTGACTTCGATAGTCAAACTACACTATAAGCGTTTATATTTTTGACCGACTAACCGGAGGAGGCACTCTATTCGACGCGTATTTTTTTTATGTATAACCACGCATATCTTTTATCATAATAGACCGATTTCAATAATTATTTTTTTATTAGAAAGAGTATTCGAAATTGGTCCCATTTAAATTTTATTATTAAAATCGGCTGAAACATTTTTGATTCAACAATAATGGGAAAAATGCTACATCATCTGTGCGAAATATTCGCGAATTCTGTACACGGGTGAAGTAGGTCATGCTATTTTTTGCAAAAAATAATCTTGATACAATGATAGTAGGCTAGGTACTGATAAATATTCTAACGTTAAATTATTTATTGTTTCAGTGCGTGAAAAATCTCGGTAATTTCTTCTCTGGTGGCTCATGCTTGCCAGGAGCTGACAAACTGGAGAATAATCCAAAAGGTACCAATCAAAAAATTTCGTTATTCTAATATTTATATACAATTGGACTATAATCTAGGTTCTACTCTAGGTATACTAAGCGCCATACAAATCGGCGGATGGGAAGTTATGCGCAGAACGCTGCGCAAAAGTCGAAATATAGGTATACGCGGGAGCCAGAAAGACGAGACGCCGGGGCACACCCGTCCGTCAACCTCATGCCTCGCGCGCGCTCCCTACGCACTACGACACGCGGCGTCAGAATTGTGCACACTGGTGCAATAATTAGCCAATCACGGCGTGGTGTCAGTATTCCTCATTATCCCGTCGTTTCGACCGATTTGCATCGATCGTGGTCACGGGTAGACTGGATATACGAAGCAGCATTAGTCCCGTAGTATTTAAGAATGTTTTCAAATCCCGAAAGTTTAAAAATAACATTTTGTTATCCTAAGACTCAAAATGCATTATCATCATCATCATCATCATTTCAGCCAAAGGACGTCCACTTCTGGACATAGGCCTCCCCTAGTAATTTCTAATAAGACCGGTTGGTAGCAGCTTGCATTCAGCGCGATTCTGCGGTCCTAATAAGGTTATCCGACCACCTTGTGAGTGGACGTCCTACGCTGCGCTTGCCGGTACGTGGTCTACACTCGAGAACTTTTCGACCCCATCGGTCATCAGTCCTCCGCGCTATGTGCCCTGCCCATTGCCACTTCAACTTGACAATCCGCTGGGCTATGTCGGTAACCTTGGTTCTTCTACGGATCTCCTCATTCCTGATTCGATCTCGCAGAGAAACTCCGAGCATAGCCCTCTCCATGGCTCGTTGGGCTACTTGGAGCTTACAAATAAGGCCCATAGTGAGACCACGATTCTGTGCCATAAAATGCATTATGGTTTTCAGTATTAAAATTTTTCCCACAGGTGATGACGTATCAAATCTGAAGAAACAATGTGGAGGAGATAGCAGCCCGGCGAAGTGCCTGCAGGACCGCGGGGACGTGGCGTTTGTTTCCAGTAAGATTCTACATTTCTATTACATTTTATTTTAATAAATAAATATTATTTTATACCAGAAAAAAAACCATAAATTTTATGAATGTGGAAAGTGAATTTAACGAGAAGTTGTCAAACTAGGAAAACATTTACAGGATTATCCAGAACTGGTGTATTAAACGGAAAGGAGTTGATTTTGACCATAATTATTAACAACTATGAGGGCTAATATGGGTCCAACCCGGAATTCGAATCTGCTGTTTCAAACTCTCTCGGTAGCTCAGATGATTAGTGACCCTGACTTCTGGATCAAAGAGGCGTGGGTTCGATCCCCTCCCAGAGCAAGCATTTTATGTGATGATCATAGGTGTTTGCTCTATGTTTGGGTGTTATTTAGGTACTATCTATATAAGTATGTATTTAAAAATAGGTATATGTAGTATATCAGTTTCTGGCAGCCATATCACAAGCTTTGCTTAGTTTGGGGTCAGAGACGTTGTCCCCCAATATTTATTTTTATTATTTTATTTTTAATCACCCCTTTTAGGCGTAGTACAGGGCAAGCAAATAACCCTGTATATCGCGACACTATAAAATTGTACTGTGGTTTTTATTGCGAATAAGTCCGCGTATGATCGCCATTTCGTTTGATGGTAAGCAACGCTATTTACCCAAAAACCTTAGAGGCGTCTTTTTTACAAACAAAAAATAACAGGTCAGATTGAAAATTGTTGTTCAAACATTACAACACCCCACTGTAGAGAGGAGTAAATATATTCTTTGCATATGTAGTTCCTTTCGATACAAACAAGCAGCCATGTTTGGTTTCTTCGCCAAAGTTGGTTGACATATAAAATCGTAAGGCGTTAAAACTATGCCTGCTAGAGCCTTCGCTATTTTTAATCCCGTGTTTTTTTTTAATATGCCGATTTCACAGACTGTCTCAGCAACACAAGTATTCTCAAAAAATATCATAATCCTACTAATATTATAAACGCGAACGTTTGTGAGGATGGATGGATGGATGTTTGTTACACTTTCACGTAAAAACTACTGAATGGATTGAGATGAAACTTTGCAATAATATAGCTTATATATCAAAATAACACATGGGCTATAAATTATAATGATATTGCGTCAAAAATCAAAATATCATGCGGGCGAAGCCGCGGGTAAAAACTAGTAATTAAATAAAATAATAAGTACATTTATGTTGAATCACAAAATGTAGTGACTTCAAACCACAATAAAACTAATTCATTTCTGTACTTACCTACTGTGCTACAGCCTACAACCAACATGATTAGTTGTAAAGACTGTAAACTAGTAGCGCTCATGGCGTAGTTTGACAGCGATTTGTTTGTCAGCGATCACCAAAGTTAGGCAACGATCGTAACAGTCAGTCTTCGGACAGGTGCGTGCTTCATCTTCGACCACAACGTCGCTTATCATCAAGCGAGTTGGTGATCAGGCGCGGACTTATTCGCGTTAAAAAAAAAGGTGACCGCGGGTGTCATTGTATCACGACGGTGGCGCACAGTTGTAGAGCGCTAACGTGGCTCGGATGATACGTGAAATTGTAGTTCCCAGTTGTTTTAATCATTTAGCCATTGACAGAGACCTTCAAAACTTTGACACCAAGACTAGCTACTTGGCTTTACGAACTTACTTTTTACTGACTCATATATTATAAAGACAACCTTTTTTTTACAGGTGCAGATCTATCCTCATTCGATGCATCCCAATACGAGCTCCTCTGCCTAAACCGAGATGCAGGAGGCCGGGATGTTCTCAGCAGCTTCGCTACTTGCAACGTTGCCATGGCCCCATCACGCACTTGGCTATCGGCTAAGGACTTCCTCTCAGATGTCTCTATAGCCCATACACCGCTCAGCTTGGCCCAGCTGTTGAGTGACCGAAGTGACCTGTTCAACATTTATGGGGAATTTTTGAAGAATAATAATGTTATTTTCAATGTGAGTATGACATTCTTTCACATTTTCACCTGATGCCTGATGTACCCACCACCTTTTTGTTTTTCTGTTTTATTTCATAATCACACAGATTCAGAAGTAAGTATATTTGCTAAATTAGTAAGTGCTACAAATCAACTCTTGAAATTCTTGAGTCAAAATGCTACCTAATAAAAACCTATCCAGTTAATTTTTTTTTTAATTTTTGAATAAATCTTGACTTTGAAAGAAAACATGCCAAAGCTTTGATGACAACACATTAATAACAAAAATACCAATATTGATTCACTAACTTTTTTTTAAATCAATTTTAAAGAGCTTTTTCGTTTTCTTGAACCAATACGAGTATGTCGCTCTGATTACATTTGCTACTTACTATTTATACTCTATGACTTAGTTTAAACAGCATTCTAGCCGAGTCCGACAGTGGATCAGCCAGAATGCTATTGCAGTGTCCTGTGTTATACATACATAAATTGTATTTTAGAAAAAATATTTCTGCATACAGTTTCATTCTGTGCACACTCCATTATGTGATATATATCATCAATTCTGCTTGTACATGTTTGACAGTATGGGGTATTGGATATTCCCATCAAATTAAAAAAATTGTTACATGGAGTATGTCCAGAACGAAACCTTTAAGCAGTTACAGTATCATTCCTGTCTACAATATTGTTGTCTATCCATGGGTGTCTCAATGGATGTGGCTGGACCGTTCGATACCAGATACCACTTGTTCTTGATCTCGAATCAAAATATTCTTTATATTGATTAAAACTGTGTATTTTTAACAATCCACTAACTTGAATTTCTTTATTTACAGAATGCTGCAAAAGGCTTGGCGACAACAGAAAAATTGGACTTTGAGAAATTCAAATCAATTCATGATGTTATTTCAACATGTGGTATTGCTTGAGTTATATCCAAGCATCACAGTTACTATAGGCCGCATCAAACTAAATGATGCCTGTGAAGTTACCTACAAACTGCACAAATCCCTACTAATATTTGCCACTGACATAAAAAAATATGCTACTGTGCAGTGACTTTCCTCGTGTTTAAAGACATCATTAAGTTTGATTCAATCTATCCCAAAATTATACCATTACATGACTGAAATTAAAATAAAATATATAAAATAAAATAAGATACCGATTCCAAAAAATTTATTACATCACTTAATTTATGATGAATATGACCATAAATAAATTAGATTAATACTCAACAGTATGGGAATTTTGATTTTCTAACGAGATTATAATGCTGCTAATCCAAGAGTGATGATCAGAGCTCCAGCGACCATGGCGTAGCCAGTCGAGTAAACTTCCTTGATGGAAAGACCTTTGGCAGTATCCCAGTACAAATGTCTGATGCCATTGGCAAAGTGGTAGCCCAAAGGTGCAGCAATGACTGCCTTAGCTAGGAAAATGGTGACAGGCGACAAATTCAAACCCTCAATAATGGAGATATAGTGCGAAATGTCGTTTGGTAAGCATAACGCTCCAATGCCCAAAGCACTAGCATATGCAGATAGGATGATACCTAAAAAGAAACACTACATTCAGCTACTTGTAAACATACATAAATTATTAAATAATATATAATTGAGAAGTTAAAGATACAAATTATTAATAAATAATACATTTTATTATTATATACTACGGGACTAATTGCGCACTAAAATTACGAGATAAATAAATACCTCCTCATCCCAACGTTTTGGCTGAGTTGCATCGACCATGGCCACGGGTCGACTACCCGTGATTAGTCCCGTAGTATATAATAATAATGAGTTCAAATCGCGAAAGTTTAAAAACAACAAATAATACATTTATGAATTCAAATATACCTACATAGAATATAAAAGAGATACTTAGGCAAATTTTATCCTATGGAATCTCATAGATGGTTCGATGAACAGGATATGAAATATTAATTCTCCTAAGAGTATGAAATAAACAGTCTGTACTGTTGTTATAATCAACAATTTTATCTCCGTTTTGTAGACTGCTTTGTTTTAGATAAATTTAAATGACTATTTAATTGCCTTAGTCATTAATAGTAATGATTAAATATCGTACACACATTAGAAACCAGTTCTATTGCAATGAAAGCGGGAAAGCGTCAGTTTCATTAGCTCAAACCTAGATTGAAACCAGTCTAAAAAATAACACTATCACAAACTTTTTGTTTATGCTTACCCGAAGTTCTGTGGGTGATGGACAGCAAAGTAGTAAGCTGGATCTGATAGATAGTTAAATGTGGCGACAAGGGGCGATTGAGACGAGCATTCCTGATATCGTGATGTTCTACTGGTTCCGGCTCGAATTTCTTGAATGTTACTTTAGGAACCGCAGCTTGAGCATATTTCGCAGTGCTTAGAGCCACAGGAAACCTGTTTAAGTTCACCAGCACCGACTTGCCTCCAAATCTGAAAGACAAAACTGTATCACGACAAGCCACCGTTGCAAAACAACCTAACCCTGTTACATAATTAGACAACATACCTTCCGCAGCAAAATAATGCCATAGTCATTGCTGTATATGTATTTCTTACTGTCGTAGATTTCTGAAACAAACGTTTTTACGTGAAATACAGAAATATCTGGTAATAAATCATAAAAATAAACAAAATTCCTATTCTCACCACTGAATCTCACGAACTGACATTTGTTTTGAAACTTGTTTTGACATTGACATTTCATTCTGGGTTGGCTGCCAAAACCAACATTTTTTCAGTTTTGCACTAGACAATATAACACATAACCGGTGTTTACAAAGAAAATCTATACAGTTTTGAGAATAAATTGTGTATTTTTTTTATTCGACAACTTCAAGGTTTGATGGAGAAAAATCAGTTTAAAGGCTCCATCAAACACAGGCGGTACGAGCGGTAGAGCGGTACGAGCGGTAAAGGGCGGTACGGCAGTACCGCGACCGGACCTGTGTGAGCCCTTCTTATATAACCAGTACAATACAGATGCCTGCCCGTCTGCTATACCGCTCGTACCGCCTGTGTGTAAAGGAGCCTTAACTATGGCTCTATACAGGTAGGTATTTTGAGATTGGATGGCGGCTTCATTGATTATTTTATTATTTCATTACTTCTATTATGTTTTGAATAGAGTTTTTAATAATGATATTAGGTATTACAGGTACAATCAGCTGTAATACCTAATATTATACAGAATAACTAGAAATGGGTTTTATAGCACAAATGATTATGACTGAGATCACAGGCTGAGATTAAGGCCAACCAGAAATAAAAATTAACTGTCATCCGTACTTCCTTACGTCAACGTCATCAACTCCAAAGAAAGAAAAAAGAAAAGTGAAAACCAAAGAGAATTACGCACTGGCTATTGTCACAAACTGTCATTTTTTAGGGTTCCGTACCTCAAACGGAAAAAAACGAAACCCTTATAGGATCACTTTGTTGTCCGTCTGTGTGTATGTCAAGACTCTTTATCTCGGGAACGCGTAAAGATGTCGAGTTGAAATTTAAATTGTATACGTATGTCTACGGTCTCTTGCAGTTGTGAAGCAAAAAACTTCTCAGTCATCGTTTAAAAAAGCTAGAGCCGTTTATGTCGTAAAAAACCGCATATTTCGACACTCACAAAAATCAAAACCTTCAGGGTACTTCCCGTTGACATAGAACTATGAAAATTGACAAGAAGCATTGTCTCAGAGTACACATATAGGAATAAATCTGAAAACTGTACATTTTTAACTAAATCACAAAAAATAGGGTCAAAATTCACAAAATATGGGTTCAAAATTCAAAGAGAGTAAATCGTATATGAGACATGGATACTGCGAGATATTGAAAAGAAAAAGGTAGATGCTCTAGAAATGTGGTGCTGGAGAAGAATGCTTGGGGTATCGTGGACTGAATTTCGTACCAACGTCTCGATACTACAAGAACTCGGCATCAAGCAGCGTCTATCAGCCATAGTACAGTCTCGCATACTCGCTTACTTCGGACACATCTCAAGGCGAGGTAGTCAGTCTTTGGAGCGTCTTGTCGTCCAGGGAAAAGTTGAGGGCACAAGACCACGCGGAAGGTCACCCATGAGATGGACCGATCAGATCAAGTCTGCTGTGGGTAGGTCCGTGCATGAGTGTACCCGATTGAAGTCCCATAGAGAGAGATGGCGAGACATTACATCTGCCCCTACAAATAATAGTACTACTTGATGACCACGACCGCTCTGTCAAGAGCGCAACGATCAAGAAGAAGAAGAAATCGTATCATGTTAGGTATCATATAAAAGAGCTTTATTAGCACATGCTAAAACAGGTTTTTAATTATTTTAACAATGTGTAATTTTGTGTAAATGTGTGATGGATGACGCGAAAAGTGAAAAAAAAAATGTTGTCGATGATTATAGTATAGAGATTTTAACAACTTACTTCCCAATTTTGTGAAATTTTCTAGATTTGTACGGAACCCTCGAAGCGCGAGCCTGACTCGCACTTGTCCGGTTATTTTTTAAAATATCATGTTGTCCTGGATACTTGTCTTTTTTTGCCACTTATATATTTAAATTTCGGGCCGCTCTAATAGTACAGGCCAGAAATAGATAGTTTTTGCAACTTATTTACTGTGAATAGTGATAGGGAGCAATAATAATCAGTAAAATAATAGGTATAATCAGTGATAATCCAGTGTTCACTCAAATCATTCGTTCAAAATAGGGTCTGTTGATAGACCCACCCTAAATAGTAAAATGTTCACTCAAATTATTCGTTCAAAATAGGGTCTGTTGATAGACCCACGATAATATCATAGGTCTTCTAAAACTTGCCAAAACTAACTCCGCATCAACAATAAAAAATATTCTCATTCTACAAACTAACCAGAGAATTGTTTTATTCTGGTTATTCAATTAAACATTGCGACATTTATTGATTTTCGTAGTTGACAAAAGTAACATAATATGGACGCAATTATTTTGGATTTTACTGGTAATATCTAAAACTATTAAAAAATAACTGTAGCGAAGTGTGGGTGCACATTGTTTCAATGTGTTGACGTTTTTGTCAATGTGTGACACGAACTGCTCACGCAATGTGGTTTGTTTTGACTATTCACACACAACACCAACGTATGCAGTGCAGGTTGTCAGATCTTGTGTCGATGGAATAGAGTTCATTATGGTGCGCAATAGGTGCATTATCGTATGGTTTTTGTAATGTTTCTATGTAGTACCTGTAATCACAATACCGTGTACATAGATAAGATTACGTTCCAAGTTACGGAAACAAGTATCATCTGTAAATGTTTTTAGCAAAATTATCCCGGTTATTGGACAAAAATGACATGACTGACAATAGAAGAATTATAGAGGTATCAGTTACCTACATGGTTTTTAATTAATTTATTAATTTTTATAAAAAATATTTTGATAATTCTGCAAAATTAACGAAACAAAATGTTTCCCATCAAAGGGATCATCTATTAATTACGTGAAACTCGAAACTACTCGAAATGGTCTGGAGGGTGGAGAGGGTTCGGAAAAAAAAACGGAATTTCACAAGAGGGGATATGATCAAATGCCACGAGTAATTTTCGCTAATGGCTCTTTTAAGATTGTTAGGTAATAATTTCCTGACGCAATGATGCCCATGACGCCCATGAGATTTTATTGTAGATGTAATGTAATTGGTTTTGCCGTGTTATGAGCTCAATAAATGAATTTAATTTATTTTGTTTAATTGCTTTTTGCGAACTAAAACAATAAATCATATTGACATCGTACGTTAACATGATTTGATACTGTAATTTTGTCTTTGATGGTTATGGGAACCCCCCTTTATATATTTTAGTTCAATTACTAGTTATTAAGGTCAATATACCTATACATAAATTCACGTTTGTTGGATATAATTTTTTAATATTTATTTTATTCCATTTTTAGGGTTCCATACCCAAACGGTAAAAACGGCACCCTATTACTAAGACTTCGCTGTCCGTTCGTCTGTCAGTATGTCACCAGGCTGTATCTTATGAATACTGATAGCTACAACGCTGAGACATACACAGAATATTAAATTGGATATTTCCTCTACAAATAAATAATTAAATTATAATTATTTTTGGATACTTGAACCGATTTTATTTCAAAAATAAAACATCGAATTACTTCTGACAATTATAATTCAACAAAAATAATCAAAAGTTAAACAATCGGACAGCGATTCGACACAATTTAACGAAAGAGAAATGAAATGTCGGACGATGTTTCCACGACGGTGGCTCGAGGCAAAGTGACGGCGCGGCTTTTGCGCACCGCCTTTTAAATCATTCGCCGGCTGGTTCTCGTCTACCTTCCAACACGGCCTTTCTTGATAAATGAGACCGTCCTCGGTCTCCCTTAGCTCTGCAGGCCAGTCTCAAGCATTGGCATCGAAGCTTAGATGGTGCTCAGGCTCGGAGGGTTCATATGCCACGCTTGAGTAGAAGTCTCTTGGTAGTTCTATGCAACCCAGACGTGCAGACCCAGACGGAACCTGTTCATTTTCTTTTCACAGCCCTGGTACCGGAAACAGCTAGACTTCAATTTGTGGCTGTAGCTCAGCCGCAGCCGAAGTAGTTTCTTCCTTTTCTAGGTCAGCATCTGTACAGAACGTGAAAACGATTTGCATATGTACGAAATCATAGAAAAGGCTTGAAGGCAAGCCAAAAACTATCCAGACATGGAGTTTTTCTTGCTCAAAAAGATTCAATCATTAAACATGAAACTGAACCGAAAAAAAAATTGAAGTCTACAAGTATCGCCTTGCAAAGTCTGTCAAGAAACATTTCTTGTGATGGTCACGGATAAATCTCAGTTCAGATTCGTCAAATCTTATTAAAATTCACTCTTAGAGTATCCGGGTGATCAGGGCAGCAAAGCAAAATTTCATCAAAGGCACTTTGTAACCATGACTATGATTACGACTAAATAACCAAGAAAGAAATACGTTTGAAGTGTATCCTGTGTTATGACTAAAAAAGAAACAAACAATCGTTACTTAGCCAAAAACAGCAAAAATGTCAAGAGGCGTATACTTAACTAGTGAGCTACGGCGCGGCGGCGTGAAATCTATCTATCCCGAGCAAGTAAGCAGCACGATTGGATGCTTTACTCGCTCACAGAGACAGATGCTTGGCGCAGAGCCTGTCCCGAGCAAGCAAAAGCAAGACTTCATGCTTTACTTGCTCCCAAGGACAGAAGCACGGTGTGAAGCCTGTCTCGACCAAGCAAGAAGCACGACTTGATGCTTTACTCGCTCTCAGGGGCAGAAACACGAAGTGAAGCAGTATCTGAGTAAGAAGCACGACGTGAGACAATACTCGTTTCCCAGGGACAGAGGCACTACGTGAAACAGTAAGAGGCACGACGTGAGGCATTACTCGTTTCCCAGGGACAGAGGCACTACGTGAAACAGTAAGAGGCACAACGTGAGGCATTACTCGTTTCCCAGGGACAGAGGCACTACGTGAAACAGTAAGAGGCACAACGTGAGGCATTACTCGTTTCCCAGGGACAGAGGCACTACGTGAAACAGTAAGAGGCACAACGTGAGGCATTACTCGTTTCCCAGGGACAGAGGCACTACGTGAAGCGATATCCCGCACTGAGTAAGAGGCACGACGTGAGGCAATACTCGTTTCCCAGGGACAGAGGCACTGCGTGAAGCCGTATCCCGATCGATCTGAGACAAACCAGAGAAAACACAATTAGAACTATGAAACGTAAAACATCACCACTGAGCCGCTGCTAGGGTCATAAAACGTGTCAATAACAAGGTCTCTCAATAATCATCTAACTCAGAAACAATTGCGAAGCTTTTACGTTAATCGTTCGGGGGCACATTTCCCTTCAAATAGATGAACATCAGCCTTAAATCAACCTTCGTGGGTATGCCCGTCATCCTGCAGTGGACCGTCAAAAGGCTAACACAGTGCAGATGAAAATAATAAGGATCAGATGTATCTTTTTACAAAAAGTAAACATTTCACATAGCAACACATTGTTAAACGTAGGTACTTCTATAGACAGACAGACGTAACAAAACACTTGGCAGGTTACGTTCATACTCTTCAATTGATCGGGCACAAACTTGATCATTATTTGATCATTACAAGTTTATCAGTGTACAGTACTCCCTACAAATTGTACCAGTAAATAAATATTGCACGAACAGTAGATCATATTAAAATTAGAAATCTTTATTTGCATCTGTAAGTTATCGCTTATCGGGTGTTAGCAGTGGGCGACTGGGCGTTACGTATCGTAGCAACTTTATAAAACTGTTTCTAGCTACATAGCCGAAAAATTGCTCTTTGCAATGTCGAAAAACTGCTACACATAATAACCTAGCTACGCCGTGTCGCGCTCGTGTCGTGGCTTTTCTGGTTACTAAAAACAAACTGTTTTGTTGCAACCCACGCGACACCGACGGCTACGCGGCGACGGTCCAGAACTAATCACGGCTACATACACAGTTAGTGAAGAATCAACTTTAGTTTTCTTTAGAGAAGGTTAAATTTAGCTTGCTCTAAGAAAACCAGTTTTTTCTCTGGTTATGGCGCCATAATAACTAAATTTCACCGTTATTTCGACACAGTTAAGATTTATTTTTGCCTGGCAAGAAGAACGTAACCGGTTATTTTGAAAAACTAGTGTTGCGATCGGGTTTTCAAAACTCAGAAATCTAGCTACTACCCATGTCTATCGGGTGTAGTCCTGACAAGTTATCAACAACACCACTTATCACCAAAACTTTCACGACTGCCGGGCGATGGTGTAAAACGTTCAAGGCTACGACTTATTATAGTCGACAGGTCACCAAACATTTTACCTTTTCCAGCGCAAAATCAAACATTTAAGCACTCACAACTGGGCCACCACATTCCATCACATTCAGTGACATCGATGAGACGTACTCCCGCGTTTTATCGGAAACGCTGCAGCATCACAACTACAAACAGAGAAAAAGCGTTTAAAAAGAGTTGAGCTTACTCTCTCTTTCTTCTTTGTCACGGCAACTACATAGATAACACTTTAAATAAAAACAACCCTAAGTACATACTTTCAAATAAAACCCATCAGAATGCACAAACTGCAGCTGCAAAGCTGCCGGCTTTAATGATTGCCTTACTTGCCTGCTACTTTCGTCTTCGACTACATGTGAAAAATTACATAAGTAGAACTTAGATCTTATCAGAGCTCGGTCACACCTGACCTTGACTTTTATTTTAAAAGGCTCAGTTTCTTTCACTAGAAAATAATCATTGCGAAATCACACAAAGTAGAATTTACAGTTCCCCAACAAACATCTGACGGGACTAACCCCGTACCTATCTCAAGTCATATTCAAAATCTAAAAACAATCTATCGAAACCAGCTTTTTCTTTACTAAAACAATTTACAAGTTTTCTTATTTCACAAGACTACGAAATTCCAAAACCACTTCAAAGGCATTGCGACGCTGATCATTTTGCATCGAAGTTCAACGTTGCTTATGCTACGCGTTATCTTTTTTCACCAAAACAATTTTTACATTAGAATCCCGGCTATAAGCACGTTTAGGATTTAAATGAGTGTTAAATAATGTCAGTTGACTTTCGCAGAAAGGCGGACAAATTCACCACGAAAAAACAATGCCTGCCTTATGAGTTGAACTTCACAACATCTATTTAAAGGCACATGGCTTCCATTATTATTTTTCACAAAATGTTTAATGCGTAACCTACACAGCAAAAAAAATGACAAGTAGGGTAGTTTTGTTCGAGTTGTGTTCCTGACTCTGAACAAAACAATCGCGATGTCTAGCTACAGATAAAATAGCTCGTGTTCGCAATAAAATAACCCCATGTACGATCACTCACCCGTCATAAATGTTTACACAAGGGCCTGAATCATAATTAAACAAAACCCGATTCGTAAAAAGTCGGTAGTCTAGTACTTAGCACAGTCTATTTTGCCATTGGTAAACATGGGCATAAACGTAAAATGTAAAAGTAATGGATAGCTCTCACCAACATTCTGAAGAAGTGTACTGCATCAACAATGCAATCTGGTACCGTGAACTTGTACCTGACCGTTGTCTGCCACAAACAGTTTACCAGCCTCTCTTGGTGCTTAGTGCTGCTGAGCGCGATGAGGCTTGCTGATGACAGTGATTCCCGCCGAGTAGCCGACATCGCAAAGGTGGCAGGTAGCAATGCCCACCGAACAGGTGCGAAGCCTGCTGAGGGCGGCATGCCCACCGGTCAGGCGGCGAGGCCTGCGAGTTGCGGGAACTGACGAACCCTGTGAGCTATCAAGCACTGCTCCAACACTTCACTTCACTATTAACTCGCGCCTAGTTTCGCTCTTAGGCAACTACCTTCATGAAGATTTGGCGCAAACTACTATTTCGATGGCCATTACATTGTCCGACATTTCTTTGCAACATAATGTGGGCAGAGTAGTGAGATAGAACAACGCGTGAAACGTAGATTCTATCCCACTTCTGATTTTGGATACTTGAACCGATTTTATTTCAAAAATAAAACATCGAATTACTTCTGACAATTATAATTCAACAAAAATAATCAAAAGTTAAACAATCGGACAGCGATTCGACACAATTTAACGAAAGAGAAATGAAATGTCGGACGATGTTTCCACGACGGTGGCTCGAGGCAAAGTGACGGCGCGGCTTTTGCGCACCGCCTTTTAAATCATTCGCCGGCTGGTTCTCGTCTACCTTCCAACATTATATATACTAACGGGGACTTACCTACGACACGGAACCCTAAGTGCGCGAGACCGACTCGCACTTAGCCGATTATTGCTATTTGTTGTTATGGTTAACATCAATACATCATTTGTGATCAACTTTCTAGCTTCTAAGGTTCATGAGATACGTGCCGCTATTTGTACAGCCTGGTGACAGACAGTCTAACGGACATACAGACAGTTGAGTTTAGTAATATGGACCCGTTTTTACCCTTTGAGTACGGAACTCTAAAAATCATTAATATATGAACCCTGCGTACCAAGTTTCATCGAAATTGGTTGAAAAATTCGTAAGTTGCTAAAAATAAGTCATGACTAGTAGACGACCCCAAACCAATTAATAGTCAATCGTTTTTATTTGTTACTACTTTCTATGGCAATACTGATGAATACTGTACCTTTTATAAGCTGAGGCGAACGAAAATGTTTATTTCCATTTTTAATCTGTGGTACAACACATGCCAGTGTTGTCAGCTTCGAGCTACCTTACTTAATTAGTAGTTTTTTCAATGCCTAAATTTTATATCGCGATTGAGATTTGGAGTTTTAACAACAAATCATCACTTCGAAAGTGTAGATACGTAAAAACTCCAGGAAATGCCGAGACGTTATATTTTCTTATGACACCTGGAAGTACACTACGCCGTTTTAAATTTTGGGTTCATAGTAAAATTTTAAGCGGTAAGCCTGGCAACTTTATTGTCGTGAGTGTGTGTGAATAACCTTTGCCAGAGAATTAGGTGAAAACAAAAATTGTAATTTTCACGGATTTTCCATTTTCAAGAAAATCTCGCAAATCTTTTAGTGCCGGGCTTAATATAAAGCTGTAAAAACTAGTTATAGTTAAACAACCAGTCATTTTACCATTTGCAAAAGTGATAGAAATGCTATAACCGGCATAATAGATGTTTCGTTTGTTAGTCCTTACGGCACTTGCGAGTGGTCTTCGAGGTGAATCTACCACAATTGCTGCAGCTTCAACAATGGCATTAAGAGCAATGGACTTCGAAGTTTTCGGCCGAGTTCAAGGAGTATTCTTTAGAAAGGTATTGATGATTTTTTATTCAAAATTTATAGAAATAAAAATTAGGTACTTCGCATATTCGTACGTTCGTTCGTATCGCACGATAATATAAGCTAAAGTGCAACTGTGGAAACTTAATCGCCTATCTACCAAGTTTTCCAAGATATCCATCCATCCATCAGCCATGGGACGTTCACTGCTGGACCTAGGCTGCACCCAGTCTTATTGGTAGGTAAACTTTAGGGAAGCATAAAGATCTCCAATAAGACCGGTTGATAGCAGCTTACAACCAGCTCGATTCTGCGGTCTAAATAAAAGACAGACCTCTTTCTAAAAAAAAACCGGACAAGTGTGAAGGTTAAGGTTCACACACCGAGGGTTCCGTACAAATCCAGAAAATTTCACAAAATCGAGAAGTAAGTTGTTAAAATATCTATAAGTACTATAATCATTGAAAAAAAAAAATTTTTCACTTTTCTCATCTTACATCGAAAATTACACATTGTTAAAATAATTAAAAATCTCTTTAAGCATGTGCTAATGAAGATCTTTTATATGATACCTTGCTTGATACAATTTACTCACTTTGAATTTTGAACCCATATTTTGTGGCCCTATTTTTTGTGATTTAAATAAAAATGTACAGTTTTCAGATTTACTCTGAGATAATGCTTTATGCCAAAAACCATAGTTCTATTTGTAAACAGATGCTTTTTGTTAGTTTTTTAATGATGCCATTATTTCATATGGATAAGTGGATATTCTAAAATAATATTATTTTAATTGTAAAAATATGATCTCAAGTAGGTATCTAGTACATCTATGCTACTATAATAATGTTGTATAGAAATAGGAATTATCAATCTTAATAGCCGATATCGAGAATATAATGTATCTAAAGATAAAAAGAAATAGGTACTCGTATTTCTGATGTCGTAAGAAAAATTGATCACAGTATTTTTATTGTACATAGAAGTAAAATTTTGTATAGAAGTAGGAATTTTAAAATAATATACTTCCCAAATAAACAATCTCGAAAATATAGTGTACCTAAATATAAATAAGAAAAAATATAAAATGCTAAGACGTTGTGAATGGTCGAAATATATAACTTTTTATTTTGTTTTTAGAATGTAAGTGTAACATAGGTAGATTTATCTAAATATAATGATCTCAAATGTTGGCTATGATAGGTTGTAAATAAAATGTGTGTTTATTGGTGATAGAATCTCTAACTATGCCAACTTAAATAGAAAATGTAACATAGTTTAACTTAGACAGGTAAACTCTAAAATTTATGTTACCAAAAATTGCATGTCCGCTAGGACAGACTGTTGTTACTAAGAAAATTTGTACCACCATTTTACACAGTTTGTGCAATAAATTTTTACTTTACTTTACTTTACTTTACTATGTCAACGGGAAGTACCCTGTAGGTTTTGATTTTTGTGAGTGTAGAAATATGCGTTTTTTTACGATATAAACGGCTCTAACTTTTTAAACAATAACTGAGAAGTTTTTCTTTTACACAACTATGAAGAGATCATAGATATATGTATACAGTTTAAATGTCAATTCAATATCTTTACTCGTTCCCGAGATAAAGAGTCTTGACATACACACAGACAGACAGACGGACAACAAAGTGATCCATTTTTTGTTTTTTCTGTTTGAAATACGGAACCCTAAAATGGCTCATATAAATGGCTAAGTCAATATCAGTTCAAAATAAATGAATTTATCTATTTACTGAGTGCTCTCATGTATGAAACTTAAATTACTGTGATTCTGTGAAGCCATGGAGGGGGTCTAGCCATGGTATAGGCCAAATCATACAACTACTGAGGGCTAAGTGCGAGATTTTCGCTCGAGCTCGATCTCGTTGACGTTTGATGTGATTTCTATGGAAATGCACAGCGCCATCTTGTGTCACGTACAGAAAACTGAATAGCTAAGTGTGAGTGTTTTTTACGGTAATGTAACGAGCGCCTAACCGATCGAATACGAGCGCGGCAACGTCTGTGATTGGCTAATTCAAGCGTGTGTGTCAATGTGCTCGCGTGTGTGCACGGCGCGCTCGGTCAACGCGACGTAAAAGTAATTCGATTTGATTTGCAAATCTCCCACTTGACACTCTGATAGCCTGCAGCTATCATCTCATCATTTTATGCGGCTTGGGCTGCAGATAGCCCAATCCAGACTGAAGCTAACTTAACAGCTGCACGAGGATTGGGTTATCCACAGTTTGTAGCTAACATCATCATCACAGCCACCAAGTCCAGTCATGGTTCCCTACCTAAGACTTCTTTGATACTTATGTAAGTATGGAATTATACACCACTGGGTTTTCAGTGAAGCAAAACTTCATAAGGCAACCTATGTACATCCATAGATAAAATTTGATGGTGTATGTGATTTAGTTACTTTTTTTCTATCGTACGGTTAGACAGACGTGACCAAAGCGCCACCCTTTTATGGTGGACATCCCACGCGTTAGAACCAAGCGTTTTGAGTCCACATTCCTCATACGAACTGCCAGAATGTGGAACGCTTTGCCTGGGTCTGTCTTGCCGTTAAAGTACAATGTAGGTGTCTTCATATCTTCAAAAGCGTGCTACATCCTAGACCGCATATCTGCTTAACATCCGGCAGTGTGTAGTCAAACGCAAACCTATTTGAAATAAAAAAAAAAGTTACTTTTAATGGAGCACTTAGTTGTTAAGTATGTAGATTAAAATTTGTTGTAGATAAAAGCCTCCTTGAATAGAATAAATATTATGTACATAAGTCAACTCATAGAATTAATACTTTAGTTCTAATTCTATGAGTGAACTTGTTATAGGCCGCGCCACACAAGTTGGCGGACGTGAAGTTAGCTACAAGCTGCATAATAGCCAATCAATGTGCGGCTTTAAGTGAGCTGCACATAATACAACTGTTAATAGCTACTGCTGCACAATATCCAATCGTCAGGATTGGATATTGCGCTGTAGCTATTAACTTCACATCCGCCAACTTGTGTGGCGCGACCTATACTAGATCCTAAAATAAGCACCAAGTAGGTCTGAACGAAAAAGATCGTTTGTAAACTTCATACTTGATAAAATTAAACCCTTTTGCTGAATCTCTTGACATTTGTTATCGTTATAAATATGTCAGTTTGACTTATTAACAACTTGTTTTAATTTTTTTCTATGATCTATTTTTAATTTCACAATATACTATTTTTCTAATTAAACTGGTTAAATTCAAATTAAAACACCTCTAAGTATGATAAACACCAAATGGAGGGTCTAGTTGCAACAGATTTTGAAGTTTATGGCAATGTGGAAGGTGTATATTTTAGAGTGGTAAATATACTAGTAGTTCTCCGAACTGTAGGCCTCGCATCTGTGACGATTGCTCACTTTTAGGAATTTCATGTGGTATGCTCAGATCACATTTACAACCGTTTGCATTTGGATGAGTCTTCTTTTGATAAAGTCCCTCTGTAAACTTAAACTAAACTAGTAGTCTGCTTTGCACTATTCCTATTTTATAACCAGCGACCTTGCCCTTTGTAATAGGGCCTATTCTGTGTTTATATCATAAATACCTACTGGGATTTAATAAAATGTAACAATATTTGTATGAAAGTTAGCGATTTATTTTAAACAAATGTTGAAAGACATAGATAACATTCGGTGAAATGTATAAGATAGTTATCCGCAACTCCCGCAGAAAGTGACGCCATTTTGCCTCATTTTACAACGGCGCTCGTATCTTCGCAACCACTGAACAGAAGATGCTCATATTCGAACTGAAAAATTCTTTAAATATAAACTACGTTCATGCTAAATTTCATGGAGATCGGTTGAGCGGTACTTGAGTTATCGTCGAACAAATATACATACAAACATACACCCAAGTTCGTCCCAGTAGACTCTGAGACCTCACTTTCGCTCGGTCAAAAATTGCCTGTATGCAAGCAGGGGCTTAGTTGGTAGGGACCAACCAGTCTCATTGGAGATCGTTAGGGGAGGCCTGTGTCCAACAGTGGACGTCAACGTCATCACAGGCAATAATTTTATGTGATACCGAGCCGAACGAGGCCGATCGCGTCTCACTATGGCTTGTTTAGTCTTGCTTGCACTATCGGCTTAGGCGGAACGTGACACTTTTTCGTACGTGCAGCCGGCGTTCATTGATTTATAAGACACTGGCTGTACCCTGTGCGCGTTGAAAAATTGTAAGACTTAAATAATAAAATGTTAATAATTTATGTACCTTTTGATATATTGTTTCAGTACACAAAAGAACAAGCTGAGAAACTGAACCTGCGAGGATGGTGCAAGAATACTGCGGCTGGCACCGTCCAGGGTCACGTGCAGGGACCACCAGATAAAATTGAGACTATGTAAGTTGTAATTAAGTACTCAATCTCACTTGACCTACTTTAGGGAAGATTCTCATACTACGTGACCCGAAGAGAGATTGAAGGGAGGTCTTCAGAATACTACTTCATCACATACTAGCAGCTTAGTCTTTGTCCCTAGTCAATAATCAAAGCGCTTGTTTAAGCTATGTCTATTCAAAATCATAGCGCTTTTTCAAGCTTAATCTATTTAAAATCATAGCGCTTTTCCAAGCTAAATCTATTAAGAAATCATAGCGCTTTTTCAAGCTAAATCTATTTAAAATCATAGCGCTTTTTCAAGCTAAACCTATTTAAAATCATAGCGCTTTTTCAAGCTAAATCTATTTAAAATCATAGCGCTTTTCCGAGCTGAATCTATTCAAAATCATAGCGCTTTCAGAGTTATATCTATTGAAAAACATACCGATTTTCAGAGTTATATCTATTCAAAATCATAGCGCTTTTCAGAGTTATATCTATTGAAAATCATAGCGTTTTTCAGAGTTATATCTATTGAAAATCATGGCGCTTTTCCAAGCTATGTCTATTCAAAATCATAGCGCTTTTCTGAGTTATATCTATTCAAAATCATAGTGCTTTTCCAAGCTGTGTCTATTCATAATCATTGCGCTGTTCAGTTAAAATATCTATTGAAAATCATAGCGCTTTTCCAAGCTATGTCTATTCATAATCATAGCGCTGTTCAGTTATATCTATTGAAAATCATAGCGCTTTTCCGAGCTAAATCTATTCAAAATCATAGCGCTTTTCCAAGCTAATCTATTCAAAATCCGCTTTTCCGAGCTAAATCTATTCAAAATCATAGCGCTTTTCCAAGCTAAATCTATTTAAAATCCGCTTTTCCAAGCTAAATCTATTTAAAATCATAGCGCTTTTCCAAGTTAAATCTTTTCTAAATAATGGCGCGTAGTGTTCTGCTCCTTTTTCGTTAATTCCAGCATTTCCAGCTGATTGAGGCACGGCCCTTTGCAGTATACACGCAATGTCGGCGTCACGTGGCGAAAGCAAGTATTTCTGTTTGTACATAAAGCCGTTGATCAATGAAAAAAAATCTGGTTTTAAAGTTCGTCGATTTTGGCTCGTTGGCTCGTCGACTAGTAACCCGGTCAATTTAGACATTCGAAGTTACATAAAGTCCCAACAAGCTGAATTTCTGTGAAATTGTTCAAAACATAACAAGCAATATCTAGAAGTTCCCCATCATTCCCCTGTAAGGAAAAATTTTTATTCAAGGTCAAAGGTCAAAAAAATGAGTTTTTCGCGATTTTCAGCAAAACAGTAAGTTTTATCATAAAAGTACCTCAGACAAAATTGTAGATCATAGAATTATCTATAAAAAATGTATCAATCTTTTTTTTCTTACGAGCCACCGTTTCTGAGATATAACGATTCAAAAAGTTATAAAAGTTGTTATCGTCATAATATGCACACGTTTCCACGCCACCTATGAGGTAGTGTACTTAGCGCGTTTTTTAACGTGGTTTCCCCAGTAGGCCTACTCCACGGGTCAGTTGTGATCCTGTTTAATGTAAAACATATGCATAATAACGGAAGTTTTCAAAGATTGGGAAAGATAAAAGCGATGTAAATTAAAAAAAAGTGTTGAAGTTTATTCGTCTTATTCGTAAGTTTCAAATTCTTGTTCTTCTTCTCCTGCTTCTTCATCATCTTCATTTTGGATGCAAGTAAATTGCGTCAATAGCGAAGTAAGTATCGCATGATACTTCGTCGGAGTCAAACGAATCCTCCATTGTTTGTGATTCAATATTAAAGCACGACCGGCCTTGACAAATTGAGCATGCCAAAGAACAAGACAGTCCGACTTTTTTGCAACCACATTTAGCACTGCATCCCTTTTTGCAGTTGCAAAAAATAGTGTTCAGCAGTTTTTCCGGCGCAGGTGGAAGTAAAGCTTGAACTGGCTCTAATATATTGTTGACCAACTTCCAACCCCAGTCTGTAGGGTCTAGCTGATAACCAAGCCACACTTGAACTTGGTTATATACTCAAACAACACACAAATTGAAAATGGCGCCAATGGCGTCTGCAATTTTCACATGTTCTTTTTTCAAATTGTTTGACACCATCCAACACACAGCTAGTGGCCAGTGTCATTTTGCGAACTTGGAGATAAAAACTCACTGTAAAAACTTTTTGGCTTTTGATATTTAGGTTACCAGCGCATAGTCTTACCCAAAATTAAAAAAGAAAAACCACGTAAGAAATGGATTTTCATACACTTTTCTCTCCCGCTCAGATGCGTTTTCTCGCCGCATTTTTGTTCGATATGCAATGACGTACTTTCTACCGTAAATTTGATAAAGTATCAAGGTACTTTCCGAGCAGGTGTAGTATAAAAGTACATTTTATACTATATATAACGGGACTAAACTCACGTGTAGGGATAGTCATAATGACTATAATTTCGGTCACATTCGGCAAAAAAAGGGAAAGAGGTAAAAGTACCTATTTCCTGTCTAAAGTAGTTTTTTGGTTACACAAATGGGCTCTATTTATTTTTTTACCCAGGAAATTGTATTTATTAAGATATTTTACTTATTTTTTAGTCAGATTGTACCAAGTGTTTGGTCATTTGATTTGCGTCTATAGTATAAGCAAACAGGCTTGAGCCCAAGGAAAAGTCCAAAGTTATTAATATTCAAGATATACCTACATTAAAGAAATCGCCTAATTGATATTTATTACGCCACGAAACCCTATTAAAATGTTACAAGATTATTTATTCAAAATCTCTGAAACCGAATATTAAGTATCGTAAATACGTAAACTTTTAATGACTGCCTGTCAGTTGAATTCTACTATTATTTTTTAATATCCTTATAACCATAATTTATGTATCAGAAGATTAGTAGGTTATCTAATAATTGATTTTCAGGACACATTGGTTGAAGAATACGGGGAGCCCCAGCAGCAGGATCGAAAAAGCCGAATTTAGGAACCAGAAAGATATTTCGGAATATACTTATGAAAATTTTAGAATTATTAAAGATTAGAAAAAAGCTAGTGCGGCCTCGAATGTAGAAGGAAAGTTCTTTGCGCTTCTAAAAATAGCTACAATCTGCCCTGTGTGATATTATAGATAGTTGTTGTTTTTACGAATATTTGTGTTGTACCTCGAGTATTATTAATCTCTAATAATGTGAAAATACACCCTAAAAAGTAATAAAAAAGCTTTGATTAAAAAACCCGACCAATTACGCTAAATTATAAAAGTTCATTAATAACGCGACAAAGGGGACAAAAGTCAGCAAAAATGTTTAATTACATTTAGCTCTCACGTCAACCTCCGTCTGGCGAATGTGGTGAAAACAAAAGCTATCTCCCTCGGCTGTAATAAAAGGCCTCCACTTAGCCATTACGGGGTAATGAGTAAAAACTCGAGGTGAGTTCTATTTCTGCCCTCGAAGGGCGAAAGGCCGACCGATGCCTCCAAGAAAATCTAATCTGATGTTATGTTAAAGGGCCGAGGCCGACCCGGCTTTATCGTCTCATCGTCCCACATAAATCAAATTCATTGGACACAGTGGCTCGAATTAAGATGAAATGTACCCGAGAGTTTCGGAGAACGAATGAAGGCTGTTAGTGGCTGCGAGTTACCGATTCTGGCATAAAACAACTTGTCCGACGCGAGTCCTACAGGTGGTTTATCTTCCGTTCATAGCAGGACGTCGAGATGTTTGTCACCCAAACCGAAAACAAAGTTGACATTGCTGCTTAGTTTGTGTACGAAGGTTACGCTCTACTATAGACGCTCTACTATAGATATATAGTTCTGCGTTGGCTCTCGTGTAGTTGTAATACATTTCTCTGAAGATGATATTGTGTGATCAATGAAATATAATCCTAGTACGTTGAGTGTAATAAATAATTCATTGAGATCGTCTACGCGTAGAGTAAAATTTTGTAGTAAAAGTAGTCTGAAAATTATTCCTTAGTTCTGAAAATATCTTTTACTGCTTAGTTTATAGAATACGAAAATCTGAATAAATGTCGTATATTCTTGAAAATATAAATTCTATTATTAAGATGCCAGATGATCTTAAGAATAATTCTGAGAATAAGATCGGTCGGAGCGCGTATCGAAGCGTAGGCTTCTGCGGGTCGGCTTCCACCGCCGCGCCGCGCGCCGCGGAGGCAGTCAAAGAACCTACGCAAATATTACATTCCGCGAATCAAATATGCCATCTGTTAGCTAACAATAGACGTCGACCTTGGAGGCTTTCGCGAAGGAGTTTTCGCTCGGAGGAAATAATTACGTTCAAGTCAGTAACCCGGGCGTGCGTTATTGATGGGCGCGAGGGCGGGAGCGCGGGGCGGCGGCGCCGAGACGCCGTAAGTGGGTCAGGGGGGGCGGAGCGCGCAGCCGCCGCGACACTGCGCCCTCAGCCCTCAGCCATGGCGGACGCGCCGCCCGAGGTCCTGGAGCTCAACGTGGGCGGCGTGCATTACGCCAGCTCGCGCGAGTCGCTGCTGCGCGAGCCCGAGTCGCTGCTCGCCGCCGCGCTGCGCGACGCCGAGCACCCGCGCGACGCGCGCGGCCGCATCTTCTTCGACCGCGACGGCGTGCTCTTCCGCTACGTGCTCGACTACCTCCGCGACGGCGGCCTCGTGCTGCCCGAGTGCTTCCGCGAGCACAAGCGGCTCGCGCGCGAGGCCAAGCACTACCGGCTGGCGGGGCTCGAGGCGGCCGTGCGGGAAGCCGACCCGCGCCCGCCCAACCGCGAGAAGGGCTGCATCACCGTCGGCTACCGCGGCAGCTTCGCCTTCGGCCGCGACGGCCTCGCCGACGTCAAGTTCCGGAAGCTGTCCCGCATCCTCGTGTGCGGGAAAGTGACGTTATGCCGCGACGTGTTCGGCGAGACGCTGAACGAGTCGCGGGACCCGGACCACGGGCTGGCGGACCGGTACACGTCGCGCTTCTTCCTCAAGCACTCGTTCATCGAGCAGGCGTTCGACATGCTGCAGGAGAACGGGTTCAAGCTGACCGCCAGCTGCGGCAGCGGCACGGCCGGCGGCGCCGCCGAGCTCAAGCCCGGAGTCGACTCCGAGGAGAACCGTTGGAACCACTACAACGAGTTCGTTTTCGTGCGTGAATAATATCACCGACCATGTGATAACCTAGCCGACGTCTCTTTCTGTGAGGCTTTTAGACGAAATTATATCATAAATTGCAATAGACGAGCGGAAGCTCTACGATTCCTTCGATAGAAACGACTGCGAAAACGAAACTTTTGATTCTCGTAGTGTGTATAAATATTCGATGTTTGTTTACGGGCGCTATATCTGTGTCGGGACCGGAGTACGCGGTTTTAATGTTTCCATTTAGTAGGTAAATGAAGAGTAAACTGTAATCAATCATGTAACTACTTAAAAATAGATAGAGTTAAATGTAAAAATATAAAATAGTACCTAGATAAATATCTTCGATAGGAATTATTTCTTATACTGTTACTGTTTCTAGTATATCTTCTTAATATAACTTTGAAGTTATTTTATTATGAATTTATAAAAATGTGTAACGTAAAAATATTTTGGGATTTATGCGGGCCATCAAATTTTGATATGAAATATGCCAAATTATTATAAATAGTATTATGAATAGTACTGGCTTTAAGTTTCAGTATAATTACAGTAATTTATCGTTATAGATACTTTTATCTGACATTTTATATATCTTGAAGTTTTGGACGCACTAAAGCTCCTGGTGTTGTGATCGGATTTTTTTGTTTTCTAAAAAAGAATAGTAGTAAGACGAATTCAATTTCAATAAATTAGTTTTTATGCAACATCTGTCTCGTATAAATGTATCCATGTAATATACACAGCTACTTACTGCACAAATATAGAAAACCTTTGCGAAGAATCAATCAATTTTTCTCACGATATTACTATCGTGAGAAAAATTGATGTAAGGAGCTAGATGCAATTAAGGGAGCACGCTAATTGACGAAGTGTCGCAGTGGGGGCGAAAAAGACATTAAGGACATTTATCGTGTCAAGTAGGAGTAATGTCAAGTGACGATCGACGACTTTCAGTTGGGGGTCACGCCATGCTTTGAAATCAGAATTGGGAATGACGACGTCACGTGCCTTCGTAATATTAAATCAGACTTCGGAGTATCGAAAATGCGTTGAAAATCGTGCTACGTTGGCGTGTAACATAACAACTTGTGTATCTCACGCTACACGAAGAATTTTGTGATTTTGACGCGTGATATTACAACCCTTTCTCTGTCATGTGACACGACATTCGATGTGATTACTTTGACGCGTGGTTTGTTCTGCCTGAAATCAAATGTCGATAAAAATATAGCGTCACTTCGTAGTGTGAGAACTCGTGAGATATATTAGAAGAAAGACTTTTCACTTTCTGACACCATGAATTCTTCACATACTTTCAGTGTTGAAAAACTTTTCGCTATGTCAAATGTGTTTTAGGTGAATCAGTAGTCTGACTTTCGAAAATTCTAAAATACATTTAAAATAACTGAAATGTTTCACAAAAAAGTTTTAAAAACTTTTTTTGGGAAAAATCGCTGAGTCTAACTGAAAATTTCGGTTCTAAAACGGCCGCTTATCAATTCAATTAGTTAACAATAGTACTATGAATTCGTGCCAACGGAATTGAATGACAAATAAATGTTTGATAAGTGTGGTGATATAACGATTTCACAAAATAATGTATATGTCATGATATGATTCGGAAAAAAGCGCTCGTTTTAGACCTCAGAATAATGAAAAACAGTTTAGACCCACAAGTTTCTTTTCAGAGTTCGAAACGGAAGGAGTCTTACAATTTCTTTTTTTTTTCTACATTTGGGATGTTGCTCTACAACTCAGATTGTTTATCATTATGAACAACTTTACTATGAGCCAACTGCGAAAGCGCGAAAAAAAACACGCAACTAAAACCTATTTAAATCTATTAAAAAAATCTATCGCTACATAGGTACATTTTGTCGGAAGCCAATGAATTTTTGTATGACATTTATTGCATGTTATTATAATTGTATTTCGCTGATTTCTTTTCGCGGTTTCAAAGTTGGTCCCCTTGCAGTACAGATAGAAAAGAGAAGAGCTAGCAAAGCATTCAGTTTTAGAATGAACGATCTCTACGACACTGGATCTCTACCACGGCACTTCGTCAATTAGCGCCCCCCCTAATTCCCAAGTATCGTCAGGCGAAGCTGTAAGTTTCCTCCGAAGTTTCGTCGTTAGCATACGAATTTGTTTTACGTGATTATTATCCCACTTTAATAAGTTTATGCAGCTGGAGAGGAGACAGTTTTATTAAGGAAAGTAACGTGGGTAAAATGCGAAACATTTTATACTGTTCTGATATGGAAACTAACGTGGTTTTCACACATTTTAATATTTTATATCACGGGAATATACTTAGTGCATTGCGAAACGGCACCGCGTGCTAGCACTCGTGAAAGATCGCCGTTCGTTTGTTCGTTTCAGCTATATAACGTCCACTACTGGACATAGGCCTCCCCTAAAGATCTCCAATAAGACCGGTCGGTAGCGGCTTGCATCCAGCGAAATCCTGCGGTCTTAATGAGGGTGGTCCATCCACCTTGTAGGTGGACGTCCTACGCTGCGCTTGCCGGTACGTGGTCTCCACTCGAGAACTTTTCGACCCCATCGGTCATCAGTCCTCTGAGCTATGTGCCCTGCCCATTGCCATTTCAACTTGCCAACCCGCTGGGCTATGTCGGTAACTTTGGTTCTTCTGCGGATCTCCTCATTCCTGATTCGATCCCGCAGAAAGACTCCGAGCATAGCCCTCTCCATAGCTCGTTGGGCTACTTGAAGCTAATTAATAAGGCCCATAGTGTGAGACCACGTTTCAGTGCCATAAGTCATCACTGGCAACACACACTGGTTGAAAACTTTCGCCTTGAGGCAATGAGGTATGTCGGACGAGAAGACGTTACGCAATTTTCCAAACGCTGCCCAGCCGAGTTGGATTCGGCGATCGGCCTCTTTCTTGAAGTCGGACCTACATAACTGGACTACTTGTTCTAGGTAGACGTACGAGTCAACGACTTCAAGAACCGAGTTCCCAACTGAAATAGGAAAGATCCCCGAATGCGATCGAAACTATAGTCGTACGATGTAATGACAATGAATGATTATTTTTTGCAAAAAATAGCATGACCTACTTCACCCGTGTACAGAATTCGCGAATATTTCGCACAGATCGATGTAGCATTTTTCACATTATTGTTGATTTATCAAAAATGGCTCAGCCGAATTCGATAAAATTCGGGACCAATTTCGAAGTATACTCATTCCAATAAAAAAAATTATTAAAATCGGACTACTTTGTAAAAAGTTATGCGTGGTTATACGTTAAACAAATATACGCGTCGAATTGAGTACTTCCTCCGGTGGTTCGTCGATCAAAAATAAACGTAAGTACATTCCCGTGAAATAAAATATTAAAATTTTATACTGTACTATAGCTATGGGTTAGGAGCTATTACCCACGGCTCGTTTGCTATAAATAGTAGCCTATGATACTATCTGTAAACCTCCATACGAATAATAGAGTGAATAGGTATCTTCTAAATCTGCGTGCTTCATCTTCGACTAGCTACGAAGCTACGACATCTCGTAGCTTACCGCATCAGGCGTGTTGGTGGTCAAGTGCGGACTATCTATTCAGCCTGTTCCACCCACTGCTAAGTATAGGCCTCCTCTCTTTCTTCTTTAAGTGCGGACTTATTCGCGCTAAAAAGAAAATACAACAAAACGAGTCAATAGGTACGTCGCCGTTACTGCGTGGAAGAGGAACAAACAAACCAAACCAACAAACATTTTCGGATTTATAATATTATTAGCATTGACGAGTAGGTACTAGTGCGTAAAGTCATCCCAGATAGCTAATCCAAATTAGTGCTTAATACTTGTGCTAATAGGTAAGTAAATACACATGTTATATAAATCTACGAGTAAAGGTATCTTTATTGGCTTATTGGTTTGTTTGTTACTCTTTCACGCAGCAAGGGAGTGGCTCGACTTCATCTTATACATGGGAATGCCCATGTATACAAGATTATTTTTTGCAAAAATTAGCATGATCGACTTCACCCGTGTACAGAATTCGCGAATATTTCGCACGGATCGATGTAGCATTTTTCACATTATTGTTGATTTATCAAAAATGGCTCAGCCGATTTCGATAAAATTTAAATGGGACCAATTTCGAAGTGTATTCTTTCCAATAAAAAAAGAATTATTAAAAGCGGACCACTATGAAAAAAGTTATGCGTGGTTATACATATATAAAAAAATATATATATACGCGTCGAATTATATAGCTCCTCCGGTGGTTCGTCGGTCAAAAATGAAGTCGGAAAGTGTCATATACTACTGATATCACGCAAGTGAAGCCAAGGATTAAATATAGTTCAAAAAACTATTAAGTAATAGGCATGATAACTGATTAAAAAAACATTATAATCAGTCCGTCAGATAGATTATTAAAAATATTAAACACGTATTTTTTCTTTTGTCAATTAAACAAATATTGATGAAGATGTAGCCCGTTAAATTCTGTGTGACGTCACAAGTGTCATACAAATGTATAGACTTTCGTGAGAGACGTGACGTCACGACCCCACTCCCTAACTTTGACAAGGTTTATCTTTGCCATTTGTTGTTTTATTGAGAAAAGAAAAAAATGTGTCCAATATTTTTGATAGTCTTACTTCCGGACTAAATATAGTAATGATTTTTTTAATCAGTCATCGTTCGTATTACTTAGTAGAGTTAGGTGAACTTTTTAGACTTTTCAGGTGAACTGTGTAGCTGTAGGTACCTACTTGCCTCGCTCGCACTAGTATTATTAGTTGTATTCTACGAACAGTTTTGCGTGCGAGCATTCATACTCACTATCGAATGATATCCAAGAAATCGTATTTTTAAACTCTCTCGCTCGCTTATTAGAGTGATTTTTACTGTAACGAATTCTCGTCATAGCGAGTGGTTTTCCGGATGTTATTCAAAACTGAGTATTTTTGTAGCGAGTGATTTGAAAATTGAGTTCTCCATTTCCTAGCACATACTCTTGTTCTTAGAGTTCCTGTTCTCTCGCCCTTCGTGGGTAGATCTATGTTGAGCAGTGGACTATTACAGGGCTATACTCTACATTATGTACCCTGTAAAATGTATACTTAATCTCAATATCCTTAGGTAAGTATTTATAGAAATGGTACGAAAATGGAAATGGTAAAGTAAGTTCGTATAGGCTGGGTGGAGCCCTGGTGTCTGTTTTTTTTAGGACGTCTGAATGGAAATAGTAAGGGATGAAACAGCGACAAAAGACTTATCATAATTGTACGACGTAAAAGATAACTTAGACTTGGTAATCCAACAGCAGACAGGCGTTCCGTAGCAGACCAACCAGCCAGATGGGTCGACGACATCCCATCGCGGGACACACGTGGATGGGATCAGCCCAAGACAAGACTGGTACAAGTTAGAGGAGGCCTATACCCAGCAGTGGGGCGATACAGGCCGATGATGATAAAAAGATAACTTTATACATATTTCGTACATTTACTTAGATTAAAAAAGGAACGAAACTTTTTAACTGACTCATAGAAAAAGAAGCAGAGCAGTTCACACTGCTCTATCATACAGTGTCTTCTTCAGCCATATGACGTCCAGTGTTGAATATAAAGCTGGAAACATACTATCGGACGCGACTGATAGGTATCTAGACTATGAAAGTACACTGAGCCGTGCACACTATCGGACATAAATCGCGGACGTCAACTTCGGACGACCTTGAGCGTTCGGACGTCCAAGAGCGATCTGGCACACCGGATGATTTAAGACTGCTCATTGCTAAGTCGCGTCCGATAGTATGTTTCCGGCTTAAGCCTTCCCTCATAGATCTCCAATAAGACCTATTGGACGCTTGCATCTGGCGCGATCCTGCTGTTTAAACGAGATCATCTGTTTACCTCATGTGGGTGGACATCCTACGTTGCGCTTGCCGGTATGTAGACCTCTAGATTTTGTGATATGTGCCCTGCCCTGCCAGCTTGCCAATCCGCTAGGCTACTTTGGTTGCTCTATGGATCTCCTCGATTTTGATTAGACACGGGACAATCGGCTGGTATACTTATCCCTACCAAGCTATCCCTCCTGGTGGATGACTAGGGAAAATATCCTGACCATATGTTTTTAAGTGCTTTATAGGGGTACCTAGGTACTGCTTTCTTCCATTCTGTTTCTACGATTTTATAGAAAAATAACAGCTTCTGTTGTATTTTATAGAACAAAGAAGATAGTGGATAGTAAATAAAAGTTCAGAGCCAAGTTTATAACCAGCAGTTTGATTCACTGATTTCTGGTTTACGTTCGGCCGCGTGCACAACACGATACGGTAGTATGTTTTATGTTTTCTTAGGAAATTGGAGATTTAACTGCCGAGCAAAATATTTTATTTAACAGTTTTAATCCATTATTTTTCGCTAAAATGGCAAAACCGATTTCCATAGTGTACAAAATTCGAATAGTTCGCTCGAATTGATATACAAGTACAATTTTTATATTACCGACTTATTGTTAATTTTTAAAAATGGTTCTGCCGCTCAGCTCAGCTCTCAAATAGGATCACCTCGGGTCTGGAGTATTACCCTTTCGAACTAAAAAAAAAATTATTTGATTTTGTTCGCAATTGGTGAAAACATCGATTAACATACCACAAAAAACTATACATACTTACAGACGAACATAGAACCTCCTCCTTTTTAAAAAGTGCCTGAAATTTTAGTACCATAAATTAATGCTTGAATATTAGGTATGTAAACGTGGTTTTCGCACACATATTAATTATAATATATCATAGGTGTGCATTATGTGTAATGGACCGCATTTGGCGATATTTATCAAGATCGAGTACCAGCGCGCAAGTTAGTTTTGCATGTCACTGAATATGCTAGTCAAGGCCGCGCGCCAGTACCTACTCGATCTTTTTTTTAATTTTGTATGTAACAGCTGGATTTTTTACCGAATTCCGAAAAGGAGGAGGTACTATATCCGTCTGTATGTATATTTTTGTGTAGGTCCCTATGTTCATCGCCGCGGAGGAGTGCGGAAGCGTGCCCGTAGCCCCGACACCAAGCGCAGTGGTGGAACACCCAGGGGTTTTGGTGGGTATACCGTCCACTTAGATAAATTATTGTCAAGATGGAGTGTAGCGCTGCAACGGTAATAAGAATAGGTGGCCAGGCTAGGCACGCATGTAGGAGTGTTCACGCACACAGATGAATTGCCTTACACTGTAATTACAAGCGCCCCGAGTCCCATGTTTGTGTGCGTAATGTTGCTAGCTTTTAAATAATTTCCACAAAGTTGACAAATATGCTGTGATGTGAAATAATTTGAATAACCGGCCAAGTGTGAGACAGACTCGCGCATGAAGGGTTCCGTAAACTTTCGTACCATCAAAGCGCTTTATCCGCGCTTTGATTGGTTATAAGTAGATTTATACTGGTTATAGGGTTATAATATAATGTTAAAAATAAAACATATTTTGTTACAATTTATTTAAATACATTTTTTTTTACAAATTATTTATTTTCATGTAACAGGTACATACGAGTATTTATACAAAACTGACGACACAAATATTATGAAACCACGGTATTTAGGTTTTCGTATAGCTATGCATTTGTTATAAGGACAATTAAATTTACATTTACTTATTGCGATTACTAACTGCAAAGATTCTATTTTGTCTATTAAGATTTAGCTACATCGGTATCTGTATCCACACAAAAGAGAAACTAGTACTTAGCAAAGGTCATCAAAGTTTACCAAATTAATATTTGGTGAACTTTAATGACCTTCTCTTTGTATTTGTTTTTTAAATAAATTGCGTTTCGATTTAACATCGTGGCTTATGTTATTTTTTTTAGTTTCATGGTAATAGCGCACCAAGCGTGCACCAATCAAACTTCAACCCATCACAGAAGACCGCATCAAAATAGGACTAGTAATTTTGGAAATTAAGAATAAAAAAAGTAAAATTGGTTTGCCTAAACTTTATCTTTAATTTGTTGGATTATTGTTATTTTTCTCAAAAAATTCTGATCCAAATGAAAAAAATATATTATTATATGGGACCAACCTTGAAACACTAGTAAAAAAAATTAATCGGTTCATCAATAGCGGAGTATTCGCGTAAAACACCCATAAAAAATATTTCAGAAGAACTGATAACCTCCTTGTTTTGAAGTTGGTTAATAATTAAAAAGAAACGTATTCTGCGAGTATACGCCACCACCTTAGGCACAGGGACACATTGGTTCAGGGCATACATACACAACTACATACAATGTAGTGTACTAAAAAAAATACAAATATACAAGGATACGGATTTCTCACGGAACCCTAAAAATATAAAGAAAAAATATAAATATTTCACCTCCTAATCTTCTTATAAAAAATGGTACAAAATATGTGAACAAAATTTGGTTAATATTCAATTTGAAAGCTGGCAACTAATGACACAGATATCACAGTAGTATGTATAGCGATAGTTCTATCACTGATTTTCTCTAATTATACAAGATAATAGTTGTTTGAAATGTACTTACCTGTGATAAGAAATCGTTTTAGGTGTTTTCAAACGTCTCTTGTAGTTGCGGCACAGATTGATAACACAGTACGTCATATTTTCGCCGCGAAACAGAGAATAATACTAGGTGTTATCCGCGCGGTGTCTGTGGCGTCACTAATGGGCGCGGGTGGGGTTAGAGTGTAACAGTTATACTCTATTTTTTTGGGCGCTTTTGGTGCGTTACTAGATATCTAGACAATAAATAATCAAAGACCGTCCAGTGGCGGGACTCCCACATAACCTATACGTAACCCGCCAGCCCACGAGGTGTGGTAGTATCCATAAAGGATTTCCCCTGGTAAAAAAAGGTACCTATGTTCATCTTCAACAATATTTTCGTCAATTGTGAACCGATCACAAAAAATCTTTTTTATTTCCGAAGAGTACCTACTCCCGAGGTGGTCCCATTTAAATTATATCGAAATCGGTAGAGCTTTTTTAATCAACAATAACGTACATATGTACGTTTCGTACGTCACATCGATTCGTGCAAACTATTCAAATTCTTTACACGGTAGACGTTGGTGGTGTCATTTTTTGCGAAAACTAATTACCTATTTGAAATTCCAAAGGCCCATAGTGCCCCATAGTACAAGTGGTTTATAACATTATTAGCGACCCGCCCCGGCTTCGCACAGGTGTATTATAAATATAAACCTTCGCCTTAAATCACTCGATTTATTAAAAAAAACCGCATCAAAATCCGTTGCGTAGTGTTAAACATATAAGCATACATAGGGACAGACAGCGGGAAGCGACTTTGTTTTATACTATATTAAATAAAACACCGGTTTTAACTCACGTATGATATACGGCCGGGTCGCTGTGAAACCCGACACGCATGTGCGCGTGCGCCAGTCGACGGGAGTGCGCTTATTCCCTGATGAAGAAGGAGTACTAATTTTACTCCGAAACCGGTCGGGTTTCACAATGGCCCGGCCGTATATCATACGTGAGTTAAAACCGGTGTTTTATTTAATATAATGTATTCTCACACGAGTTTTAATGAAGTGATTGTTTTATACTGTACTAGTTTTTAACCGCATGATGTTATAATTTCTGATGCAATACCATTATAATTTATAGCCTATGTGTTATTCTGACATCTAAGCTATATTATTGCAAAGTTTCATCTCGATCCGTTCAGTAGTTTTTGCGTCAAAGAGTAACAAACATCCATCCATCCATCCTCACAAACTTTCGCGTTTATAATATTAGTAGGATAATGATGGTCTATAGTCACTTCTTTTCTGCTTAGTAGGTACACCCTTAATGAATAACACACTCTTAATTTCTGAAATGTATAAAAGTGTTCCCAGACCCTCCCCGATTCAAATAAAATCAGCTCTATAATTGGAAATATCAGACCAATTTTCGATAAAATCCACAGAGAACTTTTGTTGGAAATAGCTTTTCTAAAGCCCAATTATACCGACAAAGCTTCTATCTATCAAGGACAATTAAATTTTCGATTAAACTCGTTAAACTTGTATTCTAATGGATTAAACTTAAAGGGTAGGGTATATTATGTACAGTAAGTAAATTTTACAAGTTAATATTCTTACTTATTTAAAATATAGATAAAACATAATGGAGTTCCATCCATCGGCCTTATGATGTCTACTGCTGGACATAGGCCTCCCCCATATGTTGTCGATATCGATAAGCTCGTGTGCTATGCAAATAATCATATAAATATCAAAATAAATAGACATTTGTCTTGTAAATAAATATTTTTTTTAAATAAATGACTTCGGAATAATTCATAAATAGGTACTATTTACACGTCATATATATTTTAATTAATAGTTAAATCAAAATAATACGATAAAATAGCAATTAGCAACAATGATAAATAGATCTTTGCTTGTATGGTGTATTATATGGTAGTGATAGCTTTTCGAGCGATGTAAAAATACAATCTGAAAATATTTGCCTATCTAAACTGTAGGCCGTTTTACGAAACAAATAAAGTTATTCTGATTCGGTAAAAGATCATGATCTATTGTATCCATGTATTTTTAACCGACAATTTTTATTAAAGTCCGCCGCACACGATGCGTATCGTAGGAGGCACCGCTCCGTGTGCGGACTTGTAAAAATCTTTTCAGCTCTACCATTCCTACCTTATGTTACTGAAAAGTAAAGTAAAAATTTGTTGCACAAACTGTGTAAAATGGTGGTACTTACAAATTTTCGCTGTAGCAATTTTCACATTATTGTTGGTTTATCAAAAATGGCGTAGCCGATTTCGATAAAATTTAAATGAAACTTCGAAGTATACTCTTTCCAATAAAATAAGAATTATCGAAATCGGAAAGTTATGCGTGGTTACGCTTAAAAAAATATACGCGTCGACTTGAGCGCTCTGGCTCATAATGTTGAATTCCCAAACAGTTGAATCCTGAAATGTTGAATTCTTAAAATGTTGAACTTGAATCCGTATGTCTTACAGTACCTCCTCCGTTTCGTCGGTCAAAAATTAAAATAAACCCCAAGTTGGTATTAGTTACCTAATACTGTGCTTTCATTTGACTAACAAAACGTATGTTGATGAAGTTTTTCTGAAAGCGCCGCTTTTTCACGGCCTTAATGAGTCTGAAATATTTAGTAGGCGTAGATACCTAACCTAACCCTGCCGCGAGATTCATAAACAAGCAAAAACCAACCTTATTGCTACATAAATAAACATGTTTCCGACGAAATTGAACTGAACTTGAACTGTAAAACTGGGCACACACGGTCATTAGGCCCGATCAGTTAAAGCCCTCATCCTGTACCTGCACACTGAAGGATGTATGCCTACCCACGAAGGATGACTGGTCATATCCACCACGCTGGCCCAGTGCAGATTGGCAAAGCCCTCATACATCATTTTAATCAGAATATAACACAGGTGGCATATGCCGAATCGTACATGGCGGCGAATGTGAAGTCAGCTATACTTAGCGCAACACAAGTCGACGGATGGGAAGTTATGCGCAGAGCTCTGCGCAAAAGCCGAAATATAGGCATTTTCGGGAGCCAGAGAAACGAGACGCCGGGGCACACCCGCCCGTCAACCTCATCTATCCCGCGCGCTCCCTAGGCACTACCACATGCGGCGTCTGAATGGTGCACACATGCGCAATAATTAGCCAATCACGGCGAAGTGTCATCTGCCAATTTGTGTGGCGCTCAGTATACTAGTTGCGCGAAACCCAATCAACGCGCTGCTTTATGCGAGCTTCAGTCGAGATTGGATATTGCGCAGCTTGTAGCTAACTTCACATTCGCCGACTTGTATGATTCGGCCTATACTCAGGCTTGGTTTTATATTCTAATTAAAATGTGCAAATACCACGCTAGTATCCATAACCTTCGTACACATCCCGATTTGGGTAGAGCCACTGTCAAATCGGTCTCGAATTCACGATCCTATATTTATAAACATACTTTGACGGTTCCCTCTAACCCTAATTGGAATGGATATGATGGATTTATTTAACAGTTCAGTTCAAGTAACCGTGTATACTTAGCTTTATATACGGTGGGATAAATCCCATTTTAATCCCATGTAAAATGTTTTTACTTTATCTCTATTCATTTGGAGAAAATATAGCGTTGGGCCTGATCTCGAATATTGTAGAGTTTCTAAAAGAATAGTTTTTTGAATATATTTAGTTAATAAACGAGTTGCGTGTTATTTTCTTCGCCTGAAAACTCCGGTGACTAGATTTGCCTAAGTAATCCTTCTTTGTGTAGGCTAGGTACTGAAAGAAGGTAATTTATCAAATCTTTTCTTTATTAAGCCTAAATATAGTTCAGTTATACATAGGCAAAAATTTAGTTTGCTCGTTGCGTCGTGTGCTGGACATAGGTCCGCCCTATAGATCTCCAATAAGACCAGTCAAAAGATTTGATTGAAATCTTGAGGTCTTAATGCGAGGTCGTCTGTTCACTCTGCGGCTGGACATCGTACGCTCTGATGACCAATACGTGGTCTCCGCACGGGAAATGTTCGACCCCATCGTTTATTTGTCTTCTGTGCTATATAACCTGCTTACCGTCATTTCAACTTGCCAAATCGCTAAGCTATATCAGTTTGTTTCTTCTACGGGTCTCCTCAATTCTGATTCGATCTCGCAGAGATACTCCGAGCATTGCCCTCTCCATAGCTCGTTAGACTCGATTATACTATCTCTTTGTTAATTTTCAGTGAGATGAAATGGGATTTCAATATAGATAAAGCCTATAAAAAATTACAAGATTATTATTTGCAAAAATTAGCATGACCGACTTCACCCGTGTACAGAATCATTACATAGTATAAAACAAAATCGCTTTCCGCTGTCTGTCCCCATGTATGCTTATATCTTTAAAACTACGCAACGGATTTTGATGCATTTTGTTTTAGTAGATAGAGTAATTCAAGATAAATGTTTATATGTATAATACACCTGTGCGAAGCTGGGGCGCATCGCTAGAACGCAAATATTCCGCACGGATCGATGTAACATTTTTCACATTATTGTTGATTTATCAATTTCAATAAAATTTAAATGGGACCAATTTCGAAGTATACTCTTTTCAATAAAAAAAGAATTATTGAAATCGGACTACAATGAAAAAAGATATGCGTGGTAAAAAAAATATATATACGCGTCGAATTGTATACCTCCTCCGGTGGTTCGTCGGTCAAAAAGGTGATATAATATCCGTATACTTATGTATTTTGTGTGTAATAAAAACGGCTGGAAAGCTCGTAAGCCTCGGGTATTACAGGCCTGTCACAATAACAGTTACATAACATGAATAATATAAGCGGCATATTCAAGGAAACACATTAGGGGGCCTATTTGATCCAGGCAGGTCAGGTAGGATATACAAAGCAGTTTCTAAGTGTGCCCATTAGGACTAATGGCCTTAGAACACGCTATACGCTACCTTTGCCTAATGTTTTACTGTTAAGAACTCTAGGACCGTACCTGTCTGTTACTGTTGTAGTCTTACGATTACGTTATTTCCATCCTGTACTCTAAACACATGTTATGCAATAAATAAATGTGAATACGTTTAGACAGCCATGAGCGGTGATTGTAGGTACTCGTATAAGGTGTCGTTTTGCAAAGTGTTAGGACTTTCAGAGGTATATGTTATACTCATCTTTATAAACATCTTTTACTATATAAGCAACCTCGAAATTGGGTAAAGAAAATTGGTCTTCCAACAGCTATTTGGAGCAGCTGATCTTTTCTTCGAGATTGTTATCAAGTTCTACAGTTCAGTTCATTTATTCTCTGTACTGTACCAGCCTTTTTAATAGTCCACTGCAGGACGTAGGCCTACTCCACGAAGGGTGATTGGGCCATATCCACCACGCTGGCCCAGTGCGGGTTGGTGGATTCACATACGCCATCGAATTCCTTCTACTGACGTATGCAGGTTGCCTCACGATGTTTTTCCTTCACCGAAAAGCCAGTGGTGTAAAATTCCGTACATAAATTCTTCATAGTTTAATTTATTCTCACATAGGTACAATAACGCACACTACACTAAAACCTTGGCAAATATCAGCCTGTCCCCTAGTAGAAAGTCGTAATATTATAGCTCTATTTTCCTGGGACAGCGGTGTTAGTCGTATAGCGGCTGTATTACAGAGGTGAATGACGTTACTAGAACGTCTATGCAAATAAAACCCGTGGATTAAAGACGATCCAAAACTCGTTGAATTACTTACTGGGCGCTTTTTATACTGTGTGACTAAAGATACCTTGACATCTAGCCCCATGACGATCTTTGCCGGTGGCCAAAGTTAACCAAGGTTGACCTTTCAGTGATATTGCGCCCTAAGGCTCAGGCTTCACCAACGTGGAGCAGAGCGGGAAAATGTGCGCCCTGTCAGAGCATTGTAGACCGTAGGTAAGTCTATTGCAATAATGCCTTAATTACTTTGCGGAGGACAAATCACTGCACGGCCAGACGGCCACGATTATGTTTTATTTCTCACCAACTTAGACCAAATAATAAATAAAGACAGAATGTTGTGAACAAACAATTGAGGCCGGGAAAACTACGCCTCGCCGTATACGGACAATCACACACATATACACGTACAAGGAAACCACACCTTGGCTCGTCATTCAGTCGAACTATGGCGGCGCAACACCGACGCACCACATGTATAAAAAACCGGCCTCACTTGGCTGTCCATGACGTCTTGATTTTTTTATTTAGTCTGAGCTCACCAAATGAATACTGGCATTTCTGCATCATGACTCACATAGGTACTTTATTGTACTAACCTTTTAATAGTCCACTCTTGAACATGCCTCTCTGGCCCAACGCGGGTTGGTGGATTCTCATACGCCGTTAAATTTCATCAACCCAAGACCTCACATGTGTCACTTATCTCTAGACCACTATGGCTATGACTCTCGTCTTGCTATTGTCACTCTGCTTTGGTGGAATATACGCCTAATAGTTCAAAGTAAATCGATTACGGTAAAATGACCGCACCTCCTGTAGACATTAATGTTATTATTATGGTATTAATGCATCAAATGAAATGGATATGTTGACGGGAAAAGCTGGGCGAGAGCAATAAAATAAATCATATTCCATAAGTTATACCTAAGGGGAAAATAAAATAGATATAGTATAGGGTACAAATAAATAGGTTGGCGTAGACATAGCGTTTATTGCGCTTAGCGGAGATCTGTGATCGTAGTAGCACAGCTCGACAGCTCGTAGCAATTCTGAATAATTTAATTTGTAACTGATTTAATTTATAGCGTAACCTTTCGAGTATTCGAAAAGTTTAGTAAAAAGCTTTTTTTCATATAACGGAATAATTGGTTTTATGCACTATAAACTACCCAATGCAAGGAACATTCAGTTGCTAACTTTGTCAAGAGATGGCGCCACACACCAAATTAACTCGCGCAAGCGTTATGTTTCTAAATATCGGTAGGGCGTTGAATATCAAAATAAATCTGATAGCTCTTGCATACTGCAATAAATGCAATTAGCAAATGTAAACAGTAGGTTTACTGAGAGTTCCCTCACCTGTGTTCCTTAGCTATCTGGAATTTTCTCCAATAATAACTCAAATATAAAATCGTGAGGCGCAACATACGTAATGAAATCTTCCAGACCCCATTTATTCATATTTTATTTTTGAGTTCAATTCAATTCAATATATTTATTTGCCAAAGCTTAGCTTAATTACTTAGATACTCAAAACAAACCAATATAAACAGTTATTTTAAGTAAATAAAGACGGTATAATTTAAAAAAAGTTTTTTACCAATTTTATTTTTATGTATCAGTTTTTAAAATTTAGGGAAAAATGCTGTATTTTTATCTACCCTAATGCCATACAGTTCTCGGCGCGATTTAACCTTACCTTAACTTGGGTGGTGTACCGCTAACGACGTATCATTTTTAGTCACTCTAAAGCCAAGCCACACAGCCCTCGACATGATTCGAAATCTTGTCATGGGTGGGGGATTTTGATTTTGCACTGTATTTTACTTGCCAAGCCCTTTCATTTGATACTCATATGATGGGATGGGTATGAAAAAATAATGGTTATCCGCCATTTTGTCGTCGTGGCCATCTTGGATTTACAATAATGTTAAATAATTGTATTGTAACCAGAACCAAAGGCGCATACTTAACGAATTTCAGATCAATAGGATGACAAGGAAGGAAGGAAGAGGGTAAAATTTCAATTACTAAATTTGACCCAAGAAAACAAACGGAGTAAGCTAAATAAATAACGAAGATAAAAATAAAAGATTTTTATAGAATGGAAAAATATATCACGAGGGCGACGCCGCGGGCAAGAACTATGTAGTAAGTATATAAGTTTACTTTGCGATAGCATCTAATATTCTCAAGGGTGTCCACGAGCCTCCAGCGGGCGGCGAAGATAAGATCGCCCGACCTTCGGCTTTCCACATCCATCAACTGTCTGGAGTTGCGAATCGCAGTGTTGGTCGCTGGTGTTTTCCATGATTTTAGGGTTGTCCCGTAGTAAAAGTTCGACATGATGATGAGTGATGACACAATGGTAGTCAATCTGCCCATCGTATAGTACTACACTAGTAGGTACCAAGGTCCAAGGTGTTGCTTTTCAAAATGCTGGCACCTTCTGGGGTGACCAAACCCGGAATCGAGAAAAAAAAATCCATTTTACATACAAAACGATCTGTGGACAAAATGTGTGTTATGACGCTATGTACAATACCTACAGGATTGTCTTGTAGGTACTAAGACGAAAGTTGGTGATTAAAACCATCATTAGAGAGAAATCTGCTCGTCATCATCAACCCTCTGCTGGGTATAGGCCTCCTCTCTTATGTGCCATTGTTCCTTATCTTATATAATAATCTCTTCCACGCCTGGCCAGCAATGGGTCTGATGTCGTCGACCCATCGGACTGGTAGTCTGTCTATATCTGCTATTGGGAGCCATTCAGTCAGGGATCTACTCCACCGGGCGTCACCATACAAATTGCAACACCTCCTTTTCGCTTCGTACACCAGTAATCACGTTTGGGTAACCCTGTATACATAGTCTACTATGCGACAACATCTAATAGTTTCAAGGGACAAACTTCCAGCGGGCGACAGAGATAAGATCGGCCGACCTTCGGCGTTCTACATCCATCAGTTGTCTACGGAGTTGCGAATCGCAGTGTTCGCAGTTTAGTGGGAAAGAATCGGAAAGTTAGGGAGAATTTCCCACGCTAGAAAAGGTGATAAATTACTTATTACTTTGTACTACACTTGAAACATACAATAACCTACTATTGTCATGGAAAATAATATTTCCCGTGAAGCTACTAGCAACAGTATAGTTAAGCTGAAATATAAGTCCTTTTACACGTAGGACTATCAGTAGAGTCACGGGAAAGTAAAATTTCACTCCACTCTTCCAGTCGTGCCCAGAGTTATGGGGACAAACGTAATTTGTATACTTATGTCTCAGAGCAAATAAAAAATCAAGAGGGAACGTAGTTGAACAGTCAAGTGAAGCCGGTTTTTCAGACATGTGTGAGTGCGTCACTGCTGCGCCGCCATAGTTCGACTGACAAGCCAAGGCATAGTTTCCTTGTACGTTGATGTGTGTGTGATTGCCTTTACACGGCGAGGCGTAGTTTTGGTCGGCCTCACTTGTTTGTTCACAACGTTCTCTCTTGATTTTTTTATTTGATCTGAGACTTTTGTGCAAATTTTATAGCTTTACTACAGTGAAGAAGCCTTAAGCGGAGTTGTAAAGATATATGATCGGGCGATCGTTTTTGGACTTCGTAGGACGTATATACGTAACTTTGACAGATTGTATGGAGAATAACAATGTTGTCTATGGATGTTGCGAATACTCCGTACAAGTTCCGTATACGACCAAACACGTAGTATCTATAGTAGTCTGTGGACCAAACCGTGCGAAATTCAAAAAACGCTTCCCAGATCCATCAGCTGTCTACGTCTACGGAGTTGCGAATCGCAGCGTTTGCAGTTACTTAGGAAAGAATAAAGTTGAGAAGAGTGTCAGACTTCCTTGCAAGTGTGGCTACGTGTTGCTATAAGTTCTTCGATCATCTGTATCTATACAGGGTTATTCAGGAAAGATGTGCTAAGCCGAAAAGGGGTGGTTCAATAATTATGAACAACTTTCAGTGTAAGATTGTTTTTTCTCATAATGATCTGACCTTATTACGGCGTATTAATACGCCTTTTCTAATTAACTGTAAGTATATAAAATAAGCTAGATGTATAATAAAAAAATGTTTATTTTTTTAATTAATTTGTATACCTACTCGAAATATTTTATAAGTTTTGGATTTAGTAGACTGGGCTGAGGGTCTAAAATTTTCGTCAACTGACAATCAAACATTAGTACCTATGAAGATGTCACCTGATAAATGAGCTTTACGTTTATGTCATTGATTAATTATACCGTAGATAAATAAAATCTTTGTCTAACTTAACAATATGGGTTATAAAATACTGATTGACGGGCAGGCCTCGAGGGTGACTGATGTGTTATTATTTATTATCAAACTCAAGAAGTGGTTATTGGTTTTGAGCTACTTAGTAAAAATTGGTAGTCTTAGAGCAAACATCTACAGAGCCACAATCCCTAAATGAAAGAAGAAAAAAATTGTCCGCGCGCCGTCATTATACATACCGACTTGGATATTTACATTAAATAATTCACAACGACCCGTTCAACTATTTGCGAATCCTAAATAATTCAACAGCAAGGGAAATCATACTTCTCAGGAATTCAACAGTATGAGAATTCAACTTTTTGTACCTAAAGGGTTTTCTCGAATCTAGACCTTATGTCATCTAATTAGGGCTTGTAACCGAGCACTTTGGCATCTGGCGACGTTGTAGTCGGCTTGCAATCGCCTTACGACTAACTAAAAAGCCTGCCCACTACGTAGCTTGGGCAGGGTTAAAATATAACTCTAGAATTAGTGCTAAATACCTACTCGTAGCAATTAATTTATACAGCTGTATAGGTGATTCATAAGATTCAAAGCTAACTTATTTTAGTTTGCCTCTTTCTTCCATAAAAAGAGTTAGATGAAAGTGATGAAACCCACGTGTAAAGGGCACGTGTAAAAAGCCCTATATTATAACCACTCTGAGGCTTACACCTTCGGCTACTCCGTATGAATGCTCGTAAGTGCTATAATGTTTGACTAGGTGACGGCCAAGTTCCAACCCCTTAAAGTTTCCACATTTACATAGAGTTACAGAGCCCTGCGAGGTGTTAATTGAATTCGGATTTGTTTACTTAGTTACCCAGAGAGTATTGGGGCTGGTACGAATATGATGGAGGTTGACTCGATTCGTTGATCTCTACTGCCGTCTACAAGCTATAACACCGTTAAGCCACAGGGAGTCATTTTTCACTTTTGAACACATTCTTATAGAGTTTAAAATTCTCTATCGGTCACTGTAAGAATTATTTTTATATCGTTTATAGTTTAGAAGATAGAAATTGTGAAAACACCGCTACTGATATTCTTATTTCTACTTTAAAAGTCAATAAAGTCGTCATCCAACAAAACATAACTTAAATACCGCTCTGATCCCATAATTATTTAAAAACATCATTATTCTACAAATAATAGCTTACCTTTAAAGCCGTTTTTGCAAATAATTGTCTAAATCATAGTTAAAGTACTTTATCTGTCTAGTCCCGCGTTTTTCGCCGATACACAAAAACTTGGTTTTGTGGCTTAACCTCTTTTTAGGTTATAGACGGCAGTCTAGGTTGCCTTGCCATTGTTCTTAGGCCCAAATAGCAAATAAGCTTGTTGCAAACTTGCTATCTGAAAATGTACCACCAACATACAACAAAACCATCGTACTAGACAGATAAACACTATTGCAGATCTAGAAACTAATAATTACAAGAAACAAAGATACAAAACAGTGTAACAACGGGCAGCCATATCGCTAACAGCGATCGCTGCCAGGCAACCTTGTGGGGTAGATTGAACCCCATAATGATCCCGGTTGGAAAAACTAGCTCATGTTAAAATTTAATGTCTATTACCGATTTACAAGGTGAGATTTACTGTCAGATGAAAATACAAACAAACTTATACGTAAAGCAAACGTACTATCTCTATCAGAGCAATCCAGGCTGTTATCAATACTTAGTTCTACAAACAGAACAACGTAGGCAGGTACGCATGATTTAAAAGGTGGTCAAGTGCGAATAAACAACTGATAAATCGATATTTTTAAGTCCAGTTCAGCCGCGTGAAGTTTATTTGATAATTAAAAGACTGAAAGGTAAATATAGCTACGGTATTGACGAATTACCTCCTGTTCTCATTAAGTTCTGCGCAGAAGAACTAACTCTTCCGTACTTCCTACTAATAAACCAGTCGTTCATAGAGGGTATATTCCCTGATCATCTGAAAAAATCTTTAGTTAAACCGATTTATAAAAAATCTTCAAAACTAGAACCCTGCAACTACAGACCAATAGCTCTCTTGCCTATCTCTTCAAAAATCTTCGAAAAGGCAATGCAGACGCGACTATTATCGTTCTGTAAGAAATTCGAAATTTTTGACGATAGTCAATACGGATTTCGAAAAAACCGCTCGACTGTCTTAGCCGTCTATAAAATAATGCACGAAATTTTAGAGAAAATAAATAAAAAAGAATACGCTTTTGGTATATTGCTAGATATTTCTAAAGCTTACGAAAATGTACAATACGACATATTACTGAACATAATGAAAGACATAGGAATACGAGGTACAGCGCACAACTGGTTCTCATCATATTTAGAAAATCGTGAACAATATGTGGAGATAGAAAACTTTGATTCTGAAACTAACATGATATATACAGCAAGGTCCACCCCAATAAAAATGAATAACTCAATCCCCCAAGGAAGTGTCCTTGGATGTATACAATTTTTATTATATATAAATGAATTACCTAAAATTATTAACGAGTCCTGCGTAATTTTCGCGGATGATATAACAGTTTTGACATCTTGTAAAAATAATTTAAATTTAAACGATAAATTAACCGACATTTTTGATAATATAATTAATTGGATTACTGATCATAACCTCGAAATTAACCTATCAAAAACCTCAATTATACAATTTAGACCTTATCAAAAAATCCCCCTTGACATAAATTTTTCATATAATAATAATAAAATTGACTCAGTGGACATGACAACCTTATTAGGTATAGATATCGACACGCACCTAAATTGGAAAAGCCACGTTAGAAAAATAAAAGCTAAACTATCAAGCTTCACATACGCACTCAGAGAACTGCGATATGCAACAAATCTAGACACAGCTTTATCAGCGTACTACGCGTTTGCATATTCGTGGCTAAACTATGGCATCATCCTCTGGGGAAACAGTGTAGATACTAACGACCTGTTCATAGTCCAAAAAAGTGCGTACGGATATTGGCCAATATCAAGCTTCCAAATACAAATAGACAACAATTCCACAAACCCTACTTCATTAAATTAAAGATATTAACTGTGGTGTCAATATATATCTTTGAAGCGTGCAAATTCGTAAAAAAATACCCACAGTTTTTCACAAAACTATCAAGTGCACGTGTCCATCCTGCCAGATCCCAATATCAGCATAACTTAATGTTACCGAAATCAAAATTATCGATACACAGCTCCGGGCCATGCTCGATGGCTGTTAAAATATTTAATAAACTTCCGGTCGAAATTAAGAAAATTGAAGACGAAATCGAATTTGCAAAAGTATTAAAGAACCTACTTATCACGAAATGCTATTATACATTAAACGAGTACCTATTGGACAGTCATAAAATAGCAAATTGAAACAAATAAATCGCTCCGCACAATATTGCTATACCCTAATAGGGTCATATGTATAACTTATAGAATATAGATACTAAACATGTTTCTTAAGACCTGCATGTAAATTATACTACATATGATGCAATAAACGATTGATTGATTGATTGATTGATTGAACACAAACGTCGAGTGCATTATTATAAGTTCGTACATAATAGTGTAGACTGCTAAGTAGTAGTTATACTAGGTATTCTAAATCACCCATATTATCCCGTATACAGTCGTCAAAAGCAGAAGCCCCTGCCTAGAACAGAAAAAATGGCGTAGCACCCGCGTAGCAGTCGTAGCTCTACCTCGACGACGCGACGTGGGAACAGGATAAAAAGAAAGAAAAAAGCGTAGCATTGTCATATGGCGACTCATTTCTTGGCATCTGTGAAGTTAGCTCCAAGCGCACATCCCCTCTCTTGCGCCGCTTGTCGCCTCGTGTTCACAGCCGCCAAGAAGATATATACTATACAATAGTATTGTAAAGATCTTACTTCTGAATCTGCTTTTCTAAAGGATTTTCTGTAAGTACCTTAGTACCGATAGTTATACCGAGATCTTAGTATAAGAAGCCGTGGTGGTATAGTGGTAATGACACTCGCCTTCTATCGTAAGGTCGTGGGTTCAAATCCCGGTCCAGTACCAATGAATTCCTTGGAATTTAGTACGGAATTTCACACCACTGACTTTTCGGTGAAGGAAAACATCGTGAGGCAACCTGCAAACGTTTGTAAAAGAAATTCGATGGCGTATGTGAATCCACCAACCCGCACTGGGCCAGCGTGGTGGATTTGGCCCAATCGCCCTTCGTGGATAGGCCTACGTCCTGCAGTGGACTATTAAAAAGGCTGATACAGTACAGTACAGTACCTTAGTACCTATAGAACACAGAACAGGTAAATAATATCTGCCTTTACTCGATGAGCTGTATGAAAGTTAAAGGATGGCGCTGCCAAAGGTTTACGGGCAGACTAGTGTAAGTATGAAAAAATACCTAATCCTTAAACCGCTCTTAGAAAACCTAGAGCCCATACCTACTCATCCTCACATAAAATACCTTTGTGCTAAAAGTGCCGCGACCTACTCAAGTTGCTAGCTAGCGTCTACAAAGGTACAACATTAAAGCTTCCCCGAAAACCTACAGCGCGAATAAAATAAACACCTTAGAGGCGAACGCGTGCCTAAAAATTCATGAACACAAGTTATGTCTACCGCGGCACGTTTTACAGGCGTTTTCGTATGTAAAATGCTCGAGCACAGCTCATTGGATACCCCTTTGATCGTTATTACCCCGCCACACTCTTCTAAAATTATTAAACCCCATTAGGTAGGTATATTATGTTCCATAAAAGGTGCGGAGCAATTTGTTACTGAAATAGGATAACTGAGGTCACGTACGATCAATTCTGGTGACAGAAGCGACCAAAATTGCAGGGTGTGTGGTGGCACGTGACAAAGTGCTTGTGTGCTCTTTAGGAGGGGAGTATTTATAGCGCTGTTCTTAGTCATTGGTCTTTAGGACTGTCTTTTGTCTGGTAATAGAATACCTATGTACCTATCTGTTTAAAAGATATCAGGTAGTAACTACCTGCAATATCGTGAGCTTAGATTAATGATTGGTCTTGCTCCTATCATTAATCTAAGATCGCGAGGTCCTTAGATACAAGTGTGTAGTAGGTAGTTGTTGTAAGTACCTAGCTTGTGTGAAATTGTACCTATACTTAGTTTTAAATTAAATAAATATTTTGGGACATCTTACACACGGCCTCTGACCCCAAACTAAGCAAAGCTTGTGATATGGCTGCCAGAGACTGATATACTACATATACTTATTTTTAAATACATACTTATATAGATAGTAACTAAATATCACCCAGACACAGATCAAACACTTATGTTCATCACAGAAATATTTGCCCTGGGTGGGGATCGAACCCACGCCTCTTTGATCCAGAAGTTAGGGTCACTAATCACTGAGCCACCGAGGCAGTCTGCAAGACAAGAAGTTAGGACGTCTACAAACATTTTATTGACCGACGAACCAACCGGAGGAGGTATACAATTCGACGCGTATATTTTTTTTTATGTATAACCACGCATATCTTTTTTCGTAGTAGTCTGATTTCAATAATTATTTTTTTATTGGAAAGAATATACTTTAAAATTGGTCTCATTTAAATTTTGGCGAAATCCGCTGAGCCATTTTTGATAAATCAACAATATTGTGAAAAATGTTACATCGATCCGTGCGAAATATTCGCGAATTCTGTACACTGGTGAAGTCGGTCATGCTATTTTATGCTAAAAATAATTATAAGGCGTGCATACAAATCCACTATCTAATAGTAGATACTTAGAATAGAGCTCTTAATAAATATCACTCACAATCACAAAGTAGATGTCTAATATGTATTTTTCAGGTTTAAGGTGTATGCCCACTACACCGCACCATACAAAGTTCGTGTCAAAAATTATTCATTGTATTAAAAATAGTAGGTAGGTATGAGACTATGGCCATTAGACCGATCCGTCATCGACCAGCACCTTAGGGTGACAAATCAACATCGAGCTATGCTGCGCTGTACTGCGCTGTGCTGTGCTCTGTTTCTTAAGCTACGTTTTTTTAACAATTAAACGATACTGCGCTGTGCTGTGCTGTGTTTCTTAAGCTACGTTTTTTTAACAATTAAACGATGCTGCGCTGTACTGCGCTAAAAATCTCTATTTTTTTATCTGACCACTGCCCTCGATTAACAAATTTCGACACAACACGTGTTACCTGACTTGTTTGAATGGGCGAATGAAACTCGTTCGTTCTTGTTTCTTTGTGCGCGCATACGCAAGTGCGAGCGAGATGGGAGTACGAGAGTGAGAAAGACGTCTGAAGGCGATGGAGGGATGCACGCAGCGTGCTCCAAACCTAGCATAGCTCGACACAGCGCAGCACGGCAGAGCTCCATAAAAAACATAGCACAGTTCGGCACAGCGCGGCTCAGCACGGCGGGTAGCGCGCCTCGCTCGAGACTGCTGCGTTTTTAAACAGAGCGTAGCCTCACACAGCGCAGCACAGCACGGTTTGTTTGTATCCTCATTAAAATATTAGACGAGCGAGTTGACCAAACAGCACAGCGCAGTACAGCGCAGCATAGCTCGATGTTGATTTGTCACCCTTAGCGTGCCATACACCCGTACACCAGACTGACGTTTCGGCACCAGCAGAATATTCTCGCCTAGAGTTTCTGCAATAAGAGAAGCGTCGTAGTTGAGGTCGCCAGTGTGCCATTTTACTAATTTTGTTACGTTGACAACACTGCTTTATCATTTTTAGTGGTGAGGTGTTAAGGTTCACGTACCGGTTTTGGAGAAAGAACTTGAACCTGCGACTAACTTGAAGTTAACAATGATTGATCTTATAATATGAAGGTGTGCATTAGCTAAACCAGCTAGTACCTACAACTAAAAGTGTTTGATACTTGTTAGACACCAATTCGGTTTTCATCAGTAGACTCGCGTCTACCAAGTAGTCTGTACCTTGGCTGCTGATTAACATCTTATTGTTAGTTCACCGTAAAGCCACGACGGTTCTCTTTTAGCACAAACTCTACTACTGTTGACGTACCTACCTATATATGTACGATGATGGTACTTCGTAGTGGGATTATATTATTGGCCATAGTACCTAGAGCGTACCGTGTCGTTTTCAATTGCGGCAATCAGCCAGGAAAACGACACGGTACGCTGTAGGTAGGTACTATGTCCAATTGCCCACTACGAAGTACCATCAACGTATATAGGTAGGTACGTCAACAGTACATAGTAGAGTTTGTGAAAAAATAGAACTGTCGTGGCGTTACTGTGAACTAACAATAAGAATGGTGTGTTCCTAGCACGGTCATGGTAAGTTACCTACGTTACAGTGCGCAGGCACCTTTAGTGTTAAACCGATGCGACCCCATTTCAAATTCAGTGACCTGCGGAACGAAGGCCGAAATCGAAAAGCTAGGTAGCCTAAGTACTCAGTCTCATCTTTTAGGCATTAGTCAATACAATAGGTAGCCTAGGCTATTTGAATAAAGAATCTAGGCCATCTGATTGTGGGAAATGGAATACGCAAATTGCAAAGCTTTTTGAAGACGAAATGATACTTTTAAATTTACCTGAACTGAATAATGATTGCAAATGTTAAAGAGGTGGTGATAACTCAGTGGGATAACGATTGTCTTATATCTGACTAGTTTTTGCCCGCGGCTTCGCCCGCATGATATTTTGATTTTTGACGCAATATCATTATAATTTATAGCCTATGTGTTATTCTGAAATATAAGCTATATTATTGAAAAGTTTCATCTCAATCCGTTCAGTAGTTTTTGCGTGAAAGAGTAACAAACATCCATACATCCATCCTCACAAACTTTCGCGCTTATAATATTAGTAGGATGGTAAGGAAGTAAGGTTCAAATTTCAGTTTCAACATAAGGTTGGGACCGGGATTGCTACGGATGACCTCATTTTGAACGCAGGATCGCGCTACATGCAAGGTGCAAGCCACAACCAACCGGTCTTATTGGAGATCTATAGGGGAAGCCTATATCCTATAATATATGCCCAGTAGTGGACATCCTATGACTTATGGATGATGATGAGATTGATACTTAGTAGGTAGGTACGTTAGAATTTATGTAAATAGGTAAAACGGACAATAATACCACAGGACTGGCGTTTTTAATGAAGGAAAGAGGTAATAATTATGACATTTGTGTAGTGTAGTCTCCCTAGAATCTAGATAGGTAATAGAATTATGTTCAAATGGTTAAAAAAATTATCGAGCTTTAATTTCTTTTACAATTTAGCCTATATCTACCTAACATGCTTAGGTATATCTTCAAATCTATGTTTTATATTTTGTGTATTTCCGCTATCTTGTTGTAGGCAAATAAGTTTAAGGGCATTAGGACATTTATAAAAAAAAATTACACACAATTATTAATATTAAAATAATTTTACATTTAAAAACTTAATTTTACAAAATAGATAAAATAATATATAATAGAATATCACTTATTTTCACTACTATATTAATAATCCGTTAACAACAAATAAATATTATAAAAATCTTTAAAAATAATATGACAAACTATTGAAAACACTTCACCAATAAATAACACCCTTATTCTCACTGCACTAGACTCTGTTCGACACGTGTTTCGCCTCTCAACGAGGCATCTTCAGGACGTGTTGACTCTTCGAGGTCGCTCGCAAGAAAAAAGGTTCGTTTTTTTTTATAAATGTCCTTAATGCCCTTAAACTTATTTGCCTACAACAAGATAGCGGAAATACACTAAATATTTATTCAAAACATAGATTTGAAGATGAATTTCCGCAAAGTAACGCCTGATTCAATCAACTATGCTTTTATATTCTCCTGTTACCAAAAGGACATTAATATGCCATATAACATTACGAGAAATTGGCATGACTCGCGCAGCATACGTGATGCTTGCAGCTCTAAACTTGTGGATCTCATTTCACATTTACCTCACGAGAGCCTTGTGAAAATTATTGCCTCCTCCGTAAAGAACATTAAAATAAGTACCTGTGTATGGTAAAGAGAAATTTCGAGAGCTGAATATTAATATGAAAGTTACTGATGGATTTATGGTAGGTACCTAGGTAGTGCCATAAGCTCTAAAGTAAGCCTGTAAAGTATCTGACAAAACGTACCGGGTACGATATAGGGAATGCCGTAATTTAGGAAATATTTACTTGTATAATTTGCTCTTAGTTTATACAATTTTCACAATATTGATAAAATTTTAACGGTCCCATTCCTAGGGAGTACCTTGTTCTTTCAATCTAAAAAAGGTATTTTTTAATCGGTTCACAATTCGCGAAAATGGCGATTAACATACTTACACAAAAAAAAACATACAAACGAACATACCTAAAACCTTCTTCTTTATTGGAAGTTGGTTAAAAATTAGGGCGCATTCCCACTATATCGTTAGGATTGATTATGGGGTTGTGTAAAGAGTGTGTATTCAAATGGCATGTGAACACCCGCCAATACTCAGGGTTTATCCGCTTGCCCTGTACTAATCCGAAGCTATGGGGCAAACCCAAAATCAGTACATAAAATCGCTGCTTGGAATCGACATAATATATGAAACAGATGATTTTTTTCTCGAATTCCAGGTAATGAAAAATTTTAAAACATCGTTATCATTTTACTATGGGTGGCCCCATAGTAGTTCACCAGATGTTGTTCACCTCTTTACGCTTAGTACACCAGTTCTAGATAACCCTGTATAGGACGACAATATTATCAGTTATAGTAACTTTACTGTTATGTTAACATATAACAGTTATATAACTAGTTATAGTATATAATAGTAATAATATTATTTTATTTGACATTTATATTATTATTTATTTAATTTTATATCATTCATTTTTAATTTTTTGTGGTAATTTAATTTCTTTTATTGATTAAGGGTTATTTCCTGAAATAAACGATTTATTATTATTATTAAAGTCTGGCTTTTTTGCAGTTACAATTATTACCTATACTCTATAAAATTTAACTTGATCTCTGCGACAGCTGTCAGAAAAATCACGCCTATGAAGTCCTGAATTTCAATTCAATTCAATTCAATCATTTATTAATCAAATAGGTACACAAAAGTACACTTTTGAACGTCAGATACAGTTAAAAGTACACAGAAGGTAATAAATAGTAAATATATCAAATTCATGTCAAAACTAATAACTACAAATTAATACTATCTAATGTCACGTGCTTCCATGCCAGTTTATCCCTCAAAAAGTCGTCAATAGAGTAATAAGCTTTCTTTATTAACATTTTCTTGATAATTGCTTTGAAACGGGTGTCATTTACACTTGTCAAACTCATAGGTAAAATGTTGTAAAAACGTACACAATTATTTTTGAATGATTTGTCTATCTTGCTTAGCCTAGTCTTGGGTATAATAAATTTTGACTTATCTCTAGTGTTATAATTATGTGTATCACATTTTTTTAGGTATTTATGACAATTCTTTCGAGCATACATAATATTTTCCAGAATATACTGGCATGGCATGGTCAAGATATTTAGTTTAAAAAGTTCCCTCAAGGAGTCTCTGGGCCGAAGCCTGTAGATATATCGAATCGCCCTCTTTTGCAATACAAAAATAGTTCTAACAGCATCAGCGGCATTGCCCCAAAGTAATATCCCATATGTCATTAATGAATGAAAATAGCTAAAATAAACTGTTCTTGCAGTGTCAACATCGGTAAGGCCTCTTATTTTACGTATTGCGTAAGCCGCTGAACTTAGTTTCCCCGAGAGTTCTTTTATATGCGGTCCCCATTGTAGTTTATTATCAAGCCGTAAACCTAGGAACTTAGCAGTAGTATTAAAATCTATTATGTCATTATCAATATTTATGTCATTTAAAGTTCTGTTCCTTGCAAGAGAAAAATGAACACAGTTAGTTTTTTTCGTATTGAGCGCTAAATTGTTAACACTAAACCAGTTGTAAGCGTGACTTAAAGCTAAATTGACATTATCAGTATTAATTGATTTCCTTTCAATATCAAACAGCAATGAAGTATCGTCAGCAAATAACACGATTTTTGTAAACTTTTCCATCAGGAAAGGGAGGTCATTGACGTATATCAAAAACAGGAACGGACCCAGTATCGACCCTTGGGGCACCCCCACATCCACACCCAAGGCATCAGACAGAACTCCATCTATATTAACACTCATGGTTCTAGCAGAAAGATAAGACTTAAGTATTAGTAAAGCTTCTTTTCTCACCCCGTAATGAGATAGTTTTGACAACAGTATACTATGATCTACACAATCGAACGCCTTCGATAAGTCGCAAAAAATTCCAATGGCGTCTTTGGATTTTTCCCAAGCCTCGTAAATACTACTCACAAAAGCAGTTGTTGCATCAGTTGTCGAACAGCCCTTCGAAAAACCAAACTGATTTTTGTATAATATTCCCCTAAGATTAAAAAACGAACAAAGTTGATCAAGAAGTATTTTTTCAAATATCTTACTTAGTGTTGGAAGGATAGATATTGGTCTGTAGTTTCCTGGGTCCTTTTTGCTGCCAGATTTATGTAAGGGCAGTATTTTACTGTATTTCATAAGATCCGGAAAACAACCTTTTGAAATACATTCGTTGAATATTTGAGCAAGATGAGGGGCTAAAGATATTACTAAGTTATTAACAAATTTTACAGATATGCCCCATACATCTTCTGATTTTTTAAGTTTAAGTGATTTAAAGGTTTCAATAATAATATTATGCGTGACTTCATGAAAACAAAATTCAACAGTAGTGGTAGGTACATTTTGTGCTAGTAGCTCTTCAGCTTTCGTCCTACAGGAATTAAGATTTTTAGTAGTTTCCTGGGGTATTTTGTTGAAGAAGTCCACAAAAACATTAGCCACCTTTTGCTTATCATCAATCAATGTATTTTTGTGCATAATTTCTATCTTTGGCTCGTTTTGAGTAGATTTTCCAGTTTCCTCTTTTATAATTGACCAAATTGCTTTGATTTTATTAGTTGACTTTATAACTTTGTTCCTAATTAAAATCGATTTTGCTTTCTGACATACTTTCTTGAAAATTTTACCATATTTCTTAATAGTACAGACAGTACCTGTCAATGTCATACTTTATGGACATGCCGATTAGTGATGGGCGACGAATGATCGTGACCACAGTTTTAGATAGAGTTTTAATTAAAATATCGATAGTTTATACTGACGATATTTTAAATAAAACTTGATTTATCATTAATTTTATTGTATATTTTAAATCATAACATTTTTTACATGTGTAATTAAATTAAACCCAATTATATGTTACATTAGCGTCGATAATAGTGAAAAACGTCGATAAATACTATCGTTACATTATTAAGAGTATTTAATTAATATCATAACATTAATTACATGTGTACATACTTGATCTTAAATAATAGTAAGTAAATAAAATCCAATTTCTCACCTTCAACTACTCATTCGATTTCATTACAACATTGTTTGAAAATCGATTTTTTCCACCACTATCCCAACTCTAAAAATGTCAATGTTCTACTGTCGCAGAGATCAAGTTAAATTTTATAGAGTATAGGTAGAGGGACGACAACTAGTGCCCGACGATAAATTATTTATTCTTCACGCACCTTTAGGAATAGGATTTTTATTTCACAATAAAATAACACTTTAGCTAACAATAAGTTTTAATTTAATAAATGTTTATTATATATATTTCAATTACCCACGATGGAATTATAAGCAAACAGAGTGGTTAGTCCAGTTTACACGTAAATTGAAACGCTGTTTCCGTACGGCTCTATACATTTTTGTACAGCGCCCCTGGCGGAAACGAGTAAAAACTAACAAAAATGTATGAAGCCACACGCGAACGCCAGCCAGCAGTGATCATTTTTACGCTTAGTCTAGGTTTTGCGTAGTATACTTAAACTTTCGCGTTTGAGTGTAGCTCCATACATTTTTGTACAGCGCCCCTAGCGGAAACGAGCAAGAACTAGTCGTAAATAGATTTGGTAGTATGAGATTACAAAACGGCAGTTTACATGCTGTTTTGCTGTTTCATTCATTCATACACAAAACAGCGTGTAACTTTTTGTATCAAACGGCAGTACGAGTGTGCACTTTGACAATTTACCAACCGTATTTAAAACAGTGAACTTGAAGTTTACTGTTTTCAAACTCACTGAGAAATATTAGGAAATATTGAAAAAAAATGGCGACGTATATCCCTATCTCTTATTATCCACTGATGTGTGAAAGAGACAAATGAAGTTCATTCATTTTCATTCTTGTCAGACTATTTATGATTAGCGACACTTGTGGTAAGAAAAATACCGCGAACATGCCGTTTCGTGTTTACTCCAGACTCACTACAGTTTGTGTATTGGGTTAACTTGGACTAAGGCTACTGTTGCTTGCTTGCCACTTTTTTCTTGTAAAACTTGTAAAATATACATCAATTGTATAAAATAGGTACCTTTAGGTACATGTTAAGTAACTAAAACAAATCTTAGTGGTTGCAGGACTAAATGTCTATTTCATCATTTCAATTTCATTCTGTGAGCAAACTAAAGGACTAGATTCCTTATGAAAATCTCTAATGTAACAGCAGTGAAATGGTAAGAAAGAAAGGGATGGTTACTATTTTAACCCTTTTAAAAGGTTACCTTTTGAGAAATAACCTATATTTTAGCAATACTTGCTAGCACCAACAAAATCTATGTACAGTCGTCAAATAACAATAATATGAAATATAAATAATATTTGTGGCATGGTGCTAAAAAGGTTAATAATTTATCTAATTCAAAAATATATCAGCGATGAAGTGGATTCTCTAAGTCAATTGATTTTCTAAATAATTATTGTTTGAATATATTCTGCCTATAATATTTCAACTCTTCAATACTCTCTAAGATATCATCTAAAGACCTGTGTTTAAACTTTTTCATTGGAATATTTGAAAACTCTTTTTGAAACCAGCGTTTCCCTAGCTCTTTTATTGTACTAACGTCGATTATTCTGTAGTGTAGGTAGTTGTTGACTTTTGGCATGTATTTACGTAGAAAGAGTCTGTCCATGTAAACGCTGTTGCCAGCCAATGGGCACTTATTCTCTGGTGCATGTGCCTTGATAAAATCAAGTATTTTGTTCTCTGCTTCACTCAGGGTGATGTTTGATTTTCTGCTAGCCTCCGTCAGTCCACTCTGGAATATTATAATGAGATTGGTTATTTATCAGAGCGAATTAATTCAATTATAATGCTACTGAAAACCTATGTTGGCCTAGAGTAAGGCATGAGTTTAAACCGTCCCATACTTTTCTTTAAATTAATGCACCAATTTACATACAACTATAACATAGATATTATGTTGTTTTCTTGTTGCTATTGAATTATACACAGAAAGAAAAACTGTACATTTGAGTTTTTTACGAAGGAATCTACAGTCTACTTTTTGAAAGCTACAATTTACTTTTAGTAAGCTTTTTTACAGTTTTATTTAATTTTGGGGTTGGCCACACTGCTGCAGTGGGCCAGCATTGTGGATGTGCAGCAATAGCTTGTTGTGGGACTATTAAACAGGTGAGTACCAACATATGAAACAAAATATTATGTAATTGAAAAAATATTTAAGTACAAATTTGAAATATACCTCACCATGCTGTGCTATGCACCAGGGATGCATATTGTTCAGGATGTCATCAGGCTGGTGAATAATCAGATCGGGGCCTGCAGCCACCACATTCAACTGTGCATCAGTGACAAGACAAGCTATCTCCATTATATGGTCATTATCAATGTCTAAGCCTGTCATTTCTAAGTCTACCCATACTATGCGCTTTGCAGCATCTTTTGCTGAGAGACTCATTGCAGGCTGTATTTTAGGAGTTGTGCTGTTACCTGTAATTATAAATATGTTGAAATGTTAAGGAATTATGGATAATAAAACGGGACTATCATAGTTATGGTAATAGCCTAAGCAATGTTATGGCATGTCAGATTAACTTCGTTTGTAATTTCACTGCCTATGCGGCAGTGAAATCGCCAGTGTCGACTTCAAGTCCTAAGAAGAGTAAGT